>JARLTB010000012.1:2690000-3400000 GCA_030141615.1 Unio pictorum | reverse complement strand
TTATTTGCAGAACATGCTACGTTTTTAAATAAGGCTTGACTTTGAACTCGAATTTCAGTAAACAACTTGTTTATATCTTATTCATAATAACACCTGATAATGGCAAAATCAGACAATGGGTAAAGAGATGTTGACCAGTTGTCTGTACAAGATATAAAAGATGAATTATAATATATTTAGAAGGTTGTATTTAGGAGGTAGTAGGAATATTATGCCAATGTTCATGTGATCTCTCAACACATGTTAAGGAGAAATCAATATCATCGTAATACAATCTAGTTGTGACACATTCTATAGTAATGCATTTACTGAATATATGAACAGTACACAGTTCCAATAAAATAAAATATTAAATATGACTTGGCTCTGACTTCAAAGAAATGTTCAGAAAAAAACAATGTATTATTTTCTTCCCAAGTATACTATTATATTTAGGTGAAACGGAATGATTTTGTTTGTTTAAATAAATAGAATTTGGCATTATTTGGGATAGGTGCTTCTGCTTGGATTTTGGGGCAATATATAATACTGCTTGGATTTGGGGGCAATATATAATACTGAAAAAATCTGTTTTTAGAAAAAAATGTATATATTATACCTTGATCATAATGATTGTTTCCAACATGAGCAAACATAATTTAGTAAAACATAATCCCGGCTTACCTTGTTTTCTGTTCGATCTACGCCTGCCAGAAATATGACGTACGAGATTAAAAGGGCTGCACATAAATTCATCACAAGACTGCTTCTAGCAGACTTCACATATCTGCAGCAAATTATAAAAATACTGATTTTGATATACATGAATTATTATTACATTAAACCGAATGATGACATCTTAGATGAGTCAACATTAATTATGATTTAAGCGTCATGATCTGGGGTTTCATCTCTATCTCTCTCTCTCTCTCTCTCTCTCTCTCTCTCTCTCTCTCGCTTTTATTTTTTTGAATGGAATTGTTATTTAAAAATAAAGTAATTTATATAAATGGGGAAATGGTATATAATGACTTGATAAATTAGAATGGGATTTATAAGGTGACACAAACCTATAAGAAAAGTCACCAAAACAAAATAGCCAAGTGTGTCTGTCGGTTCCTAAATTATAATGGTGATTCATGTAGTAGTTGTCAGATACAGAACGCAAAATCAGACAAAAGTACATCCCACTTAAACAGCCATTGTATAATCCTGTCAATCACTTTATTAATCATTCCTTGTTACACCTTAGTTTACTGAGGCATATATCATTCTTAGGTCCATAATGAAATAGTATCCTACACTAATCCAAGTTCAAACCTTCCATATATTCAACATCCTTCAAAAGTTAACTTTCATAACCAGCCAGCGTATGAATTTTCATTTTCTATTTTCATAATATTAACATACATTCAACATCCAAATATCTTTTCTCCATAACAAAAATAATCTTATAATTTACCCTGTTGATTGTTCATAGAAGTTTATTATATACAATGCATTTTAGGAAGTGTTCATGTATATGAAGAAATATATACAAAACTGACATTGTTTTTACTGTCTTGTTCATAAACAACAGACTTAGAATTTATCTATACATGCTACTTTATGATGTATAGCTCATTCATCCATGGGGACCCTAAGTGTCCAAGTTGTCTTGTGCTCGCCATTCTGGATCATTGCCATCTCACCTCTGACTGCGTGGGTTCCAGTCTCATATTCAACCAATGTGTGTATGTGAGTATTAGCTTGCCAGTAGCTCCTCGTGAATCAATGGTTCTTCCCGATGATTGCCAGGGTCCTTCCTCTACCATTTATACTGACCACCATGTATAACCTATATTGTGATGAAAAATGGCTTTAAACCATACAACAATAATCATTAATATGTATGCCTATGTAACTACCTATGCATCGAAATAACACAAACCAAAACTAATAAAACTCATGTGAAGATCATACGATATGAATACATACCTCCAAACAATTAAATGTGCAATCATAGTCACAGAAAGACAGAATATCGATATTGCACATCCAATGATTGATATGATGTTAAGAGGCACCTGATCCTTAGCAGGCTGTAAAAAAAAAACATAATGATCAACATTATAAATTGTGGCTTTGATCCGGTCAATGCAGTAAATAATGAAAAAAGATCTATTGAACAAACCTGAATATGTTTACTTGTAAGCATGAATCCCATTTGTAACAGACGCACATTTACAGTAGATTAATACTTAGACTGGTATAGAGGTAAAATGCATTAAAGCCTGAAAATTCGGTCATAATGTAAGGTCAATTTCCTATTCTAGTGATGCACCCAACCAGTAATATTCAAGCGTGTAGTTCAAACACGATCCAAATTATAGAAGGTGTAATGAGCTGACATCTGAAAATACATGTTCCACAGCATGAAAATTAGATTACAGTAACCTCATTTCGATATCGCCGAGCTATCCTTCTTGAGATCACTCACTATTCCAAATTTCCTGAATGTAGGTAAAAAAGAGTGAGATTATAAAATGTGGATAGTTCAAACACAATGGTTGTTCAAGTATGGAAGTTAGATACTACTGAATGACTTTGTTTATGTGCAGATTACCCATTCTAATGTGCATTGAATTTGCATAGGAAGAGATCATCCATGCTAATATGCATTTGATTTGTATCGGAAGAGATTAACAATACTCATATCCAAAGAAAGCGATTACCAATGTCAGAATACAATGATTTTACATTGGAAAAGATCATCCATGCTAATTTGCATTGAGATTGCAATGAAAGAGATTATTAATGCAAAACTACATTGAATTGGCAAAGAAAGAGATTATCAATGTGAAAATGCATCCAAATATAACTTTTCATACGTATTAGCAAAATAAAATCTAAGATATTGAGGATGTTACAAAGAATCGCTATATATAAATAAATCACAAAAGCATGAATATTTGATCGAAATGTAGTGTTGATATGTTAGAGTTTATTAAATTGATAACATTATTTTTGTTGGTTGTAACATAAACGTCAACTTGTTATTAGTTTTATCAAGTTGAAGATTTAGAGCAAGGTGTCTTTGACAAGGAGTGAGACCGCTTACTGACATGTGTTATCTTGGGTGAATAATGAATATGCTTACATCAAATAATGAGTATGACACTGTGCCACCTTACCTACCATGGCAAACCTTGTTAAGATGTACCCAAATACCATGTTATGTGAGTAAAGATACAACACAATGCAAATAATGGTAACGTAAATAATGAACTGCTCAAAATTGAAAAAGTCACTGAAGCTTAAAGCGTAGTTCAAATGTTTGTTATGTTAAATTTGCTTATGAAGTTATAATTACAAACCAATTACATTTTTTGGAGGATGTGTAATTGCATACCAGTTTTTATAAGTGTCATTGAAATTGTGTTCAAGATATTGTGATGTAATGAATAAACTACTGACATATTTAGTCTGAAAGACAAGTGCATTAGACCACTGAGCCAAACAGGGAACCTGTATTGCATTGTATGGGGAATGTCAAATCAATATAATACTGATGATTCTATTTTCAGATTAATGTGAATGATGATGCATATCGCAGAACACTACAGTAAAGCAGACTGTAATGTACATTGCACTAATGCCATGATTCCAAAAATGTTAAAATGTAAACTGCAATCAATTGACTCTGATCTTCCACTGCGTAAGAGAATGACACATCTGGATTTCAATCATCCAAGCAGTAAAACACAAATTGGACACCAAACATTCGTCTGTTTCATTATTCAAACTTAAGACCTCATACCGTAACATTTATATATAAAACATGATGGATAATCATACATTTGAATTTCTAACAACTTACTGTCTGTCCAGGACTCATTAGAATAGCAAAGTTTGTAAGGTGATCACATTGACACACGCTAGTATCATCGCTAGTTGACACAAGTTTACAGCCTTCACCTGACCATGCCCCATTCCCACGTCCACTGAAAGGATAATTACTATTATTCAATTTACTCCAATTCAAAATATTTAATGTGTTTATTATCAATTTGCAGTGACAATAAATATAGATAGGACAAATAAGTTAGTGTAAATGGAAACACCACATTTTTTATTACCATATCCAAATTCAGGTGGTATGTATGTATGTATGAATGTATGTATGTATGTATGTATGTATGTATGTATGTATGTATGTATGTATGTATGTATGTATGTATGTATGTATGTATGTATGTATGTATGTATGTATGTCAAAACAAATTAAGTCATCTTAAAAGTAAAAGTAGCCAGGGCTCAACCAATTCTGTTAGCTGAAACAACATTACAAGTGACATATGTAGTACTATATTATATGAAAAGAAAAAATGACCACTATCATTTGCCTTTATTTGTCATTCTCCATCCAAGTCAACTTTCCGCATATAACACATAATAAACATTGGATGATTATGTAACAAATGAAGCCAATTAAATCTGTCCATCAGAAAAGCATCTGAATGGGACAAATGTTGGAGACTAAAATGAATGCATGTCACAAAGGTCCTAGGACTGTTTACCCACATAAAGTACAACCCTGGGGATCTTGAATATGCTACGAAATATATTAATATGCGTACACCCTACAACCCAGTGTGATGTTGCATTTGTTTATATTATACAGTCCAGTGGGATCTTGACTTATAATGCCACTGAACTAGAACACATGGGGGATGTTGAACATGCTAGTAAGCTATGATGCAGGGGGCTCTTGAATTAATAAATTAAAACAATGGGGGATATTGAATGTGCCAATAAGTCGCTACTTGGAGATGTTCAATATCATACTATTCTACAACCCAGAGAGGTTTAATATGCTTGATAAAAAACTTGTTAATGTTGAATTACTGAACAACATCTATCAGGGATATTGAAAAAGAGCTGTTATACCAACTGACTAATTAAGATATTGTTTCTTTCAGAAACCAGACACTGAAAACCACAGTGTTGACGACAATTCAGGTGAGCAAACTAGAGACAGCAATACTTGTGATTTGCTCCCCTAGACCATCACGGAGGCTGACAATCACCCAAAGTGTCTGAACTGGAGGGTGGACACGACATGATATTATACAAATTGCTGAACTAAAACCTGCGAAAATGACAGATAAAACAAGTTTTAAAAACGGTCAAAAGAATGTGCATTATACGTTTTTAAAAGTCAGCAAAGAATACACATGAAACACTCGAAAAACACCTATCAGGTTTCGATACTAGTTGTAAAAGCCTTGATAAAACAAATAAAACCATCAGAGATGTGACATAAGGTAAGACATATAGACATTGCATTTTTCTGAAAGAAGACAACACAAAAATGAAATAAGAGGTTAAACAAATGAAGCAAGACAAAGATGTGCTCGTGTACGAAATTATGGAACTTAAGTATTTCTGTATTTACCGCCAATAATCTGAAAAAAAATTACAAAGCACATCAGTTAAATAAGCAGGCTTATGAAAATATAAGAATATACACTGGATTCTAGCTCAGTCGGAGACGAAAACATCAAATAACATGATAATTAAAACAAATCCCTTATTACTGGATATTCAGTTATTAAATTTGTAATGAAACAGGTATGAAATCTTGGGTTCAAGTTAAGTGTTTACCTGGGGCAGAACCTGATCATATATTTGATGCCATGAGAACAAATGACCTAATTTAATGATACCTTTATTATAAGCGTTGGTAGCAATATAACTATCAAGTTTATACTGACCAGATTTAAACCAGTCTTTGTAATATCCTACACAATATAAATCTGGAAAGTCCTAACTGCTCGGTTTCTTTATGCAGTGCATTCCAAAATATTTACACCGACATTTGTGAGTTGAATGATTTAATTTAACATTTATGTAGAAGTGGGATCAAAACATGACAGACATTGAATATGGATTGATAACCTAGTCTGGAAATGGTCTGGACAACTTAATGGCCAAATGCAAAATCCATATTTCCCACTTTCTCAAGGCAGTAAATGTGATTTTCCATCACTAAGGAGCATGCTATGACACCTATAATAGAAGAGGAAACATCGGGCACCATTGGGAACAAGCATAATTGTGTCCATATAATCTGTTTAAACCATCATCAGAAATCAAGATGTTTGTACTGTTTTGAAATAGGTTATAATATGCAATTATTTAGATAAACAAGTAAAATACATTGCCATGACTGTCTACGATATGGTCACAAGGCAACACGAAGTGAAATGTTTCACTCTGATATGAGCTATTGACAAAATGGCAACGATAGGACATAAGTGTAGGAAACACATTTATTTTTGCCAGAAACCTCAAAACATCCAATACAATTTACTGATTGTAATTCTCTCTGCCATGACAGAAAAAAAGTTACAGATAACCCACTGAGTGGTGCAAATGTTTCAAGAATCATTGAAACATCTTTTGAAAAACCAACCGATAGTCATGCTTTTGGACACTGTATAAAAGAAAATCTAGAGGAATATGATTGTTCATCCATTAATATTAAAAATATATATTCAGATGTAGCATGCATCTGAAAACCATCAAAACTTGGAATTCTCTCAAAATCAGTGGCTTAATCAAAAAGGTCTTAACATTTGCCACCTTAAAATCAAACATATTTATTTTCAAACCTAGGTGACATCAAATCATCACATTCATGAATAATTCAGTAATTTATATTTTTGCATTCACTGAAACCTTCTTAAATGAACTTTTGATGATCACAAACTGAAATTCCAAAAAAAGACTGACTTTACTAAAATGGTGGTATACTTTTCAATTACATTAGGGATGGAATTTCGTTCAAGCGTCAATATGATCTTGAGGAAATGGTAACAAGTTGGCTAGAAATTATATATAATGCCCCACCATTTGGGTTTGTCTGTGTAACTATTAATAATACTGAACACTAACAATGCCTAGCATAATATATATCAAAATAAACATTGTACAAAGAAATCTGTTTTGTGGGTGACTTCAATTACAATTTGTTTTATGATATCAATCAAAGCTAGATTAAAACCAAGATATCCCTGAAATATCAACAGCTGGTTCATGTTCATAGTAGAGTAACAGGTATCTGAAACATTAATTGATCACATATATAGTAACAATGTTGACAGTATTAAAAAAGTTGCAAATTCCTCAATATAATAATAATAATAATAATAATAATAATAATAATAATAATAATAATAATAATGGCAATAATAATAATGAGGACATCGTATAGCGCCTAATCTTTAGAAGCACTAAGGGCTTTACAACATCCATAATGATATGGCTACAACAAACAAAAAATCAAAAATAGAACATACACCATGAAATTAGAAAACATAAAAGTTGATGCAAATATTTAATTTAGGAAACATTATTAGTTCTTTAAGTTGTTTCTTGCAGTCGAGAAAGACGATTGTTAAGAACACTCTTGAAAGGTATCAATGTGTCTTTGTGTCTAATTTCAATGGGCAATTCGTTCCAAGTTGCTGGGCCCTGCAATGCAAGAGAACGTTGTCCATATGACTTCATTTTCATAGTGAGAATAATGTGTATACGATTGTCAGAAGAGGAGCATAAGTATCTTGCATGTGTGTACACTTGTGTGAAGCCAGATATGTATAATGGACTGGAGTAGCACAGAAAACAAAATTTTTGATTCCGGATTGAATTGATAGCCAGTGTAGGGTACAGAGCGGCGGGGAGGTGTGCTCTGCTATTTATACTCTTAGGATGATCCGAGCAGCTGCGATAGTCAATATTAAGGTCATTAAAAATGTTACCTTAAATAATAAAATCGTATCTGCCTTAAGAACAGAGAAACATATTTGAAATTGCGTATATCATGCCAGTTCTGTCTTGGATAATAGTGGTTCAGTCAACCAGGAAAGTTTAGGGGAATATAAAAACAGATTAGCTAGAATTATTATTGATGCTGATTTAGACATGCTATACACAATGGTTTTGAAGACATCTCACTGGCTTGCATTTCAGTAGAAGACTCATTTTTAAAAGTGTTTACTAGTCTGTAAATTTGTATATTGTTTGGATCCTGATTATGAAAAATGTAATTTTAAAATTGTTGTAAATGTACATATGTATCAATATCAAACAGAAAGTTATATTAATTAAACCAAATTCAGAGGCTTATAAGAAGAAGTTTGCGTTTTCTGGAGGCAAACTATGGAATCCGAAATGACCATAATCATCGGACTGAAAGCTTATTATTCATCACCTGTGGAAACAACCATTTTCATAAATTTGTCGATAAAGTACTAGAACTTTAGTCAGCATTGTTATCATGTACTCACCTATATTGTGTTACACATGCTTGATACTTTGATGTATATGAATCATGTATGTACTCATCCTTGAAGCAAGGTGCATATTTTATTATAGCAACTGTGTCAATAGGTTATGCTTTAATAGCATTTATTATCTAAAGAAATCACATTATGTTAAAATGGTGCAATATATATTGATATAATTCAATTAATGTCGTTGTAGAAAGTCTCATGAAAGATTGGTCAGTTGACAAAATGAGCTTGTTCGTTAAATAAAATTATTATTATTATTATTATTATTACTATTATTATTATTGTTGTTATGCCACAATAAAAACCCGTGCAGATGATAAATATTCTCTATGCTATAATATATTGTATTAAGTTACATCCATCAGCGATCCTGAATCTGCATCTATTCTATACATGTGAGACACTGAATATGCTGTTAAAGTACAAAAATAGGTGATGATAAACTACAAAACCTACAGTTATGTGACTGTGACTTAAGTGGATGTTGAAAATGCGACAAAACATCAGCCGATGGGGAAGTTGTATATACTACAAAATATCAGCCAATCGGGTTGTTGCTTACAATACAAAAATACAACACAGGTTAGTGCTCTTTATTGTAATAAGCTTCAACACTGGGAATGTGGAGTATGCTACTAAGCTATAACCCAGGGTTATAAGGTCACTAAACTAAACTGGATATTGTTGAATATGCTGCCATACCAACAAAACGGTGACAATGAAAATTATGCTAAGCTACTGAACATGGGAAGGTTGAATATGATACAAAGTTTAAACTCGGGGGAATGTCTAAACTACAACCCAGTGGTATGTTAAATAGACTATTAAAACTACAAACCATTGGGATGTCGAATATACTATTAAACTTAACCCAGTGGGATGTTGAATACACTGTTAAATAAAACTAAGAGGGACTTTGAATTGACTATTAAACTACAACAAACTACTTCAACACGGTCATCATGAACATTTTATTTAAACTAAACATCTTATGCTATATATATATATATATATATATATATATATATATATATATATATATCAAGATGGCATAACCCAAAAGCGGGTATTCAATATAGTGTCGTCTCCAAATCAAAAGGCAAAGTAGACATTGCATATATGCATGACAACAGTGACATCTTGGCACAAAAGACAAATATAATCGCTTTTTTGATCTGCTTGTTTGAATCCATTTTCAACAATAAATTATTTCTAAAACTTTGATATGGCTTAGCAAAAACATTTTATTTAGTTTTTATCAATTGCACCTTTCATACTGATGAGATGCTTTTTTATGTGAACAATAATTAGTTTTTTTAAGTTTAAAACTCTTAATTAGAGCTTGGCTTAATAACTACCAAAACATTAAATACTTACTCTGCATTGAACTTCCAAAATCTGCAATTCGGATTTGAATAATTTACCTGGAATATAAAAAGGGTTGCTACTTACTTAATATTATTATTGTAGAATGATACGTTATAAATGAATTTCATCACATTAAAGTTCAACGTGTTTTACATATATTGATTTTATTTGGGACAGAATTTGATGAACCTGTATATCTTTTTTTTTCCTCTTAGTCCTTTTTAGTCCAGATCAGTTTTGTGTTTGCTTTTATTTGTTTACGATAATAATACAATCACAAATCTAACTTCCCATGAATTATAAAACAATAAAAACTCACTATATACTTGATTGTTAGCACGTGATTTAGCTACATAATGCTGTAGATGTGGAACCTACATGGCTTTTTCAAGATGGGACTCCATATGGTTGTCCATGTTCATTTCAGTTAATATCAGGAAAGGAATGGAAAGGGAAAAATCTGTATCCTGAACAGTGTCCTTGATTGCAACCTCCAGAAATCAAAATTTATAAAATTGTTTCCTCATTTAAGTTAAACAGAGAATTACAAATTTAAATGGAATATGTTATATAAAATGTTTTTCAAAATAAGGGAAAGGACTGAATGGCCAAACCGTTATATGATCGTGGATTTAAAGCCCAGGAAACCCCATTAACAACTACTGACCAATGGAAAATTGCTTGCCAACCTTCTTACCTACTCACAACATGAAAGTTCAAGACTTGAATACACATTTACAGAGGAACGGTGGCATTAATCGGTGTAGGCACGCGTTTTAGTCCACTCAGGTACCCGATGCTTAGTAGGAATCATGGTTAACAAACGGTACAAAGTGGCAACACTTTAGTGAAATATCTGCTTTAGATTCATTAGTAATGTGCGGAACTCAAAACAAATGATACAATGTTGCCTGCCTCTTCAAATAGCTGACCAAAATGCCACCCTACCAACACAATTACTAGTCAAGACAAACATTTATGCTGCTTCAATATGTAATTAACTTTCATCAATTAAGTGAAACCGATATGAGAAATGATACATTGGAAAGTGATATGTGCCCAAAAATGCACTTGAAAATATGCAGAGTAAATAAAATGGCTAAATCTTTAATATTTTAGTTGATTGTTATGTGTTTAACTCCATTTATCTGCACATGATAGACTATGCATAGTGGCCAGTTTATTTAGTGATTAAAGAACCCAGAAAACCCCCAGATACAATTGACCGACGGCACACGATTGGGTAATTATAAAACACACTCACATTTGCAAATACCAAGACATTATAACACATAGAGGTATGATGGCAGTGATCAGTGTAAGCAAGCGTTATAAGGCCACAAAGCCACCCGATACCGGTTATGTTTCGGTATCATAAATATTAAACATCAAGCTATTGACCAGAAAATCGATATGTATCATTGTTGATAAAGGATACAATGTCGTACAAATAGAAGTGCATTATGTGCACTAGAATCTTTAGTACTGTGTGGAAATCAATATTAATTGGATGCATGGCTACCCACCGGTTAAAAAACGGAACATAAATTGACCACACTACCACAACAGTTATCAGCAAAAACAAATATTTATGCTGCTATAAACTGTAATTCACTTACAGAAAAATGTTGAAATGTCAAAACAAGCGGAGTAGACAGTAAAGAAGGTGGAGGATCAAGTTGCAGGGACAACACAGCTGAATTTATCTCCAGATCAGCTTCAGTATTTATTATGGACCTAAATATAAAAACAATAGCAATCACCACAATGATTATATCATACTCATGTTGAAAGATGTATCTAATGTTGAGGCTCATGACATTCGTTAAAAACAGCATTTCAGCTAACTGTTGGTTTTAATGACTAGCCATAATTAGTTAAGAGTATTGTACAGTTAAAAGAAATCGTATATTGAACGTGCGAACTGTTGGATACATGAAGTTTGAGAAATACAATCATACACATATTTCAATGTCATTTTATGTTTTATACATATTTAATGATTGATATAACATTAATAATATAAAAAGCAACATATATTTACAAGCCATTAATATTCTCTTCTTTTGAAGCCATCAAATATATTAAATCCCTTAAGATCAGAATTTGAATCTATGCAAGAGATATAATAATCATATCACAATTGACCTTATACGATATATATTCTCAACTGAGTCAGGTCAAACTGCAAACTGCAGAGACCCAGATCTGCGATGATATATTGCACCGTATGCTAATTCATTATTGTACATCAAATCTGGGTCAATATATTTGTAAGTTGGAGCATTTGTGTTTTGTATTCTTTCTAAGAGTTTAACAATTTTGATGCTTTATCATTTTGTATTACTACTTACCCATTATGAAGTAAATTCTTCTGCATTATCCCCGAAACATTGTTGAAATAAGCACCGGAATAAGAAGTATAATTTCCTAATTAAAAAAAAACAACAGAAATTAACGAGAAGGACCTTTTAAAAATGTGTTGCACAAAATATGTTGCCTTATTTGTGCAGCTTTCTCTCTCAACTAGTGAAGATATTCGTACATACTTTTTGACACAGTGTTAGTTTACTGCAATATTTGTGGAATATGTCAATATATGCATGAGACGACATCAAGTGGAAAATAATAGTTGTACAATGCTTCATTTCGCATCTCAAGCACAATTTGTAATATAAACAGATAAAGCAGAAACAAAAAGCTTTGCAAAATTAAATCGTGACAATGAGCCCTTAGGCAATGCAATTATTTCAGTAAGGCAGTGTGCATAGTTTTTTGAGTTTCAGCAAGGCGTAATGAAATCACGCGTATTACACTTGACAACATGTTAAACATGGCTTGGACAGGTTTAATGGTAACATATGATAAAGCAGAGGAAACGTTATGTTCAGAGCAAAGTTCATACATTTGACATATTTAATGATCTGTTCAGAGATACGTTGATGTATGATTACCGTTTACCGTTTAAGACTAGCGTTTTTCTAAATATCATAACACATTTCACATCTGTAATGATATGTGCAGAGCAAAGTTCATACATTTCACATCTGTAATGATATGTTCAGAGCAAAGTTAACACATTTCTCATCTGTAATGATATGTTCAGAGCAAAGTTCACACATTTCACATCTGTAATGCTATGTTGAGAGCAAAGTTCATACATGTGACATCTGTAATTATATGTGCAGAGCAAAGTTAACACATTTCACATCTGTAATGATATGTTCGAGCTCAATTTCACAATTCCACTTCCATATCTCAATAATGTCAATGACCTCCTGCTTGACCTTTCAGATTGATAAAATCGATATATTTGTTTGCTGTTTTAATTTATGTGTAATGAGAATCATCTTTTTTTACTTGAATACAAGGACACATCATTATTTTGAATAAGATAATAGGTGCTGCTTTTTATGCTTTTTGCTAAGGTCAGTCAAGTATATAAAGATCTAATGTAACTACTATTTGAATAGTATAAGAGGTAGACTATTCCCCACACTTCATGATCTTGTTTGATTGATGGCATTTCCAGACTATACAAAAGCTTGAATAAGCAGGCACACAACAATAAGCAATCAAGTATCCAATGTAACTTATCGTCTGGTCACGATGTATCAATGTAGATCCATTTAAATTAGGCAGTTAGTTTAGACAGCAGAAGGTCAAACGTACTGACAACTAAACTCCTGACCAGTTATCTTGACTTTTGTAACGAAATACTCTAAGTGTAATATTATATAACAAAATTATGTCCATTATATATATATATATATATATATATATATATATATATATATATATATATATATATATCGATAGATAGATAGATAGATATATAGATAGATAGATAGATAGATAGTACAATGACATCGACTTTGTAGATAAAACCCCAAGTATGGAACAAACAAATATTTATAATGACATATATGTATACCAAAATTACACTACTTTATCTCAAACTACGTATTTGGTGAATGAATACAAAAGTAAAAAATATAAACGAATGACCATGAACATAAAAAACGAATCCCAACTATGGTACACAATACCCCTTCTGATAATGATGAACAATTATACTAAATTGCATGGCTTAATATCAAAACGATTTTAAGTTTGAGAGTATAAGGGAAAGTGCAATGAGCTTTGACCATGCCTTGAAAATGTGACTTCCTTCGTAGATGCAACACACCTGATAATATGTCAATATAACAGGTAATATCCCTTAATCAGATATTAAGTGATGACCTTGACCTTGAATACATAATTCCCATTGTGGTGCATAACACCTTACGGTAAATATGTATTCATAGAAAATGTGTCATCCGTAAGTCTCAACAGGTTTTAAAGTCATAGACATGAATGAAGATATGGCTGAAAATTCTAAACCATGAGCTTGAACTAAAATATGACACCTCATACTATGAAATGAAACACACATTCTAGTGATGATGTGTAACTCTACCATTATAAGTCCGTTAATTGCTAAAGGCTTTATGGTTACTGTATAGAATGGACTATGTAATGGTCACATTAAAAAGATAGCCTTTTTCTTGACCTTGAACATAAGTCCCACCCCTCCATGTGGCATATAACACACCCTCTAGATATCATACATAAACTAGCACACTAAAATTCATCCGTTTAATCTCAAGAGAAGTGAAATGTAGAAACTAAAAAGAAAGTGGAAAGGAAAATTTAGAATACTTAGCCATGATTTGGATCATAAAGAGAGGTTCCTTAATGTGTTATGCAACTAACAACTTCAGGTGATGATGTGAAGTATTCCAAGTTTTATTAGGGAGTTCTCTCTGAACCTTAATTATGTAATCCCAGATTACTTTAATGTTATAAACCAGAAGGGATATGATGATTTTGAAATATCGAATACTGCCCAGGGATCATAACAATAGGATGATATGTTGTATGTAGCACATTTTAGTATACCGAGATTAATCATTTATTTTCGAACAATTTTTAAAACTATTTAATTGAACACAAAAGTGTATTGGAAAACAGATTTTGGATTGGTGAAATTACCTTTGAACATAGAATAGTCACATTCTAGTGATGCAGTATAATTACAATCTTGCATCTAAATTTTGAAATATGCATACAATTGTATTTCAATCTTGAAAAGATTGAGGATACAATTTTCATGTTTGTCATATATATATATATATATATATATATATATATATATATATATATATATATATATTAGAGCTGGATCATAGGTTTATTTACTAAAACAAATATAATTGTCTTATTTTTCTACTATCCTATACACATATATAAAAAGAACCAACAAATAGAGAACTCAAATGTAATGGCTTTAAACCTTTTGATAAAGGGAGAAAAATCGATGAACAAAAGGTGTTATTTTTCAGTCACACTGTATTGATGTTTACAATTAATAATTATATCAACACTCCAGCATAGAACAGAGTTCATGTATTACTATATTGGGCAACATTATATATGTACCCAGTGGTGCATGACACTGTACCACACTTATCAGTTTTTTTAAGCATTATGTGGTTATGTGTGTGAGAGTGCATCCCAAGGTGTATTTGAGCGTTTTTCATGATACTGATTTTGTGATGCATAACTATATAAGCGCTGTGAACGTTTTATTTAAAACATAATTTAACAATGGATACCCAGATTAAAATTTTGTCAATGAACGTTAGGGGTCTTCACAGTTCTGATCTCAAAAGAAGAGATTTTCTTCCGCTGGGTCAAACAATAGAATGCATCTATTATATGTTTACAGGAGACACATAGTACAGTTGAGACTGAGAAGCATTGGGAGGCTGAATGGGGATATAAGTGTGTTTTTAGCCATAAATCTAGCAGTAGTGCTGGTGTTGCTATCCTGTTTAGAAATAATTTTGAATTTCTTATTCACAGAAACAGATGTGATTGTCAGGGCAGATACATTCTCTTAGATTTATCAGTTAATGGACAGAGATTTACACTAGTGAATCTATATGGTCATAATAATGATTATGCAGATTTTTTTTCAGAAATTTGAAAGAGGATATTATAAATTTTGACAATTCCTCTGTTATTATTTGTGGCGACTGGAATGTTGTTCAGGACATGGAGCTTTATCTTATAATATCTCGCATGATAAACACTCCATGGCTCGAGCAGCAGTCCAGGACATCAACAAACAACTAGATTTACTGGATCCTTGGAGAACAGTCAGTCCTGACAGTAGTATATTTACTTGGCATCAGGCAAACCCTGTGAAACAGAGTAGACTGGACATTGTTTTATTCTCTGAGTACATGTTTTCAAATTGTATGGACGCCTCTATTATTCCTGGCTATACGACAGATCATTCAGCAATAACACTAAAATTCTATATCTGCATCACCGGGAGGTCCTGGGTACTGGAAATTCAATTCAAATTTTTTTTAAAGCAAAATTAATATTTTCAATTGGTAAATTGGTAAAAAAATTTATAACTAACACAGTAGAAGAATACTATTGTGAAGGTGATAATAAAAACCCACTACAAGTGAAACTAACTTGTAATAATAAATTGTTTTTTTGAAATCCTTAAAATGGTAATAAGATCAGAATCAATTATGTATTCACAAGCTAAGGCAAAACAGGAGAAACGAAATTTTAGGAAAATGGAAGCTGAAATACATACCTCACCTGCTTTAGTGAATCAAAATAATAACCCCACTACGATGAAAGAATTGAACAAGAAACAAGCGGATTTAGAAGAAATGAGGAAAAAGGAGGTGGAAGGTGTAATGTTAAGATCCAAGGCAAGATAGTATGAGGCTGGTGAAAAAACTCTAAATATTTTTTTAATCTCGAAAAGAGAAATTACACAAACAAAACAATACAAGAATTAGTTCCGGAAGATGGAACAAGGGTAACAGATCCAAAAGAAATATTAAATCAACAGAAAGACTTTTATGAAAAATTATGCCAAAGCAAAATCAAATATAACTTCCAAACGCTTAACCACTTCTTTTAACCATGATAAAAAAACTCTCCGATTTAGAAAGAAGCTCATGTGAAGATAGGTTAACGTTTGAGGAATGCGGTTTAACACTAAATTTTATGAAAAATGAAACTAGCCCTGGTTTCGATGGATTTACTGCAGAATTCTACAAATTATTTTGGAAAGACCTTGGCGGTTTTCTCTTTAGGTCTCTAAATACTGGATACGATATGCAACATTTTTCAGAATTTCAGTCTCAGGGAATCATTACCTGCATTCCAAAAGAAGATAAAGACAAGACATTTATAAAAAATTGGAGACCAATCTCGCTACTTAATGTAGATTAAAAGATTGCCTCAGCGTCAATTGCTAATAAGGTCAAAAAAGTGCTCCCGTTTATCATTAGTAACACCCAAAAGGGTTTTATGAAAGGGAGATTCATTGGTGAAAATACAAGACTGTTGTATTACCTGATGCAATACCTTGAGGAAAAAAATGAATTTGGTTTTCTCCTATTGATAGACTTTGAAAAGACTCGGTTGAATGCGACTTTCTTGAAACTGCTCTGAAGTCTTTTAACTTTGGAGAATCAACTTGTCACTGGTTCAGATTATTTTGCAATAAATCAAAAAGTTGTGTCAGTAATATTGGACATTTATCCCCATTTTTTAATTTGGAGAGAGGTTGTCGCCAGAGAGACCCTTTATCACCCTACTTTTTATAATAGGAATTGAACTTCTTGCAATAGAACTAAGAAAAACATAGATATTACATTCATTCTCTATAATGAAATGGAGTTCAAATTAGGGCAGTACACTGATGATGCTTTTCTATTATTAGATGGCTATCATTTGTGCTTGATGACAACCATGCAGATTTTAAATGATTTTGCCTTGATGTCAGGTCTGTACTGCAATGTTTTGAAATCGAAAACAATTTGGATTGGAAACAAAAAAATTTCTAAATGAAAAATATGTCCTGAAATTGATATTAACTGGTCAATGTCCAATTTTAGATTGCTGGGAGTATATTTCTCTTTGAACTTGGAGGATATGGTAGAGTTTAATTATTCGACGAAGTTAAAGGAAGTTAAGAAACTGCTTGGCTGGTGGAGCAGAAGAAATTTATCCCTTATTGGAAAAATTACTTTGATAAAGTCCTTGGTTTTGCCTAAATTCATTCATCTTTTTGCAGCTTTGCCAAATCCTCCACCCCATATAGAAAAGAAACTGAATACATTATTTTTCCAGTTTATTTGAGGCGGTAAAACTGAGAGGGTTAAAAGAGACACACTTATAGCTTCTTTTAAGGAAGGGGGATTAAATATTATTCACTTGCACTCATCATTTGTGTGTTATATAAAAATTTCCTGGATTAGGCGTCTCTTAATAAACGAAGATGGCTTATGGTAAAAACTAGTTTCTAAACAAATATTTGGAAAATTTGGAGGTAAGCTGTTATTTTCATTAGGAAAAACTAAATTAAAAGTAATTTCTAAATTAATTAAAAATATTTTTGGCGTGATGTTATTTATGCGTTATCACAATCGAAAAATGAACCATCTACTGTCCATGAATACTTGTCTCAAGATATTCTTAATTTAGTGACTGTAGATAATTTTAAATCATACACAAAATGGAGAACAAACGGTGTTGTACTTGTTCAAAATCTTTTTGATGCACAAGAATTTCTATTAAGTTTTGATGAAATAAAACAAAAAACAAAAACAATTAATTTCATACAGTACTTTGCTCTTATCTCAAAGATCCCGGTGCTGTGGAAAAAGAAAATTAAAAATGTTGTTGAAAGTGGAAATAGTTTTCTTGTAGTTTTGGACAAAACATCTCTCCTTCGGGTAAGAGCAAACAATAAATTTTTATAACAAGACCTGATAAGAACCAAAATAAAAAAGCCAAATGGTAAACACGAAATTTGGTCCAGACAGCTAGAGAGTGCGATTGGTGCAAATTAATGGACCATCTCTTCTGTTTTAGCTAGATTTTGTACAAAAGACACAAAACTGATTAGCTTTAATTTAAGATTTTCCACAGAAATATTGCCACAAACCAGTTTCTAAAAAAGATGAATTTAAGTGATAATGATAAATGTACCTTTTGTAATGAGGAAATAGAAAAAAATTGAGCACTTATTTTATGACTGTTCAGTTACTGAAAACGTTTGGAAACTGTTGGTAGAATTAATCCAAACTTATGACCCAAATTTTAGAATTACACGAAAAGATGTCTTTATAGGAAATGACAACTCTGATGATCTTATTAACTTTCTAAATTTGCTTGCAAAATATGTTATATACAGATCAAATTGTTCATCAAAAATCCCAAATCTCTCCTATAATAAAATTGTGTTGTATTATATAAAACGCTGGAACAATATGTCGCCAAAGTGAATAACAGAAGTGACGAGTTTAAAAAAAGTGGACCCTATTATCAACTTTTGGTACATGATTTTTTTTAACGCAATTTAAAACATCTTGGGGTTTGTATGCGTGTATGACTTTGTGTACAATAACTGTGAATGTAAGTGTCTGTGTGTGCATGTGTGTGTATGTTGTGTAGGTAACACATGTAGAGATCAGAACGTAAAATAATTTAAGATAATGCCCCATACACTAGGTTAGGTGGTGATGTAGGGGAATATGTAAAATCCTGACACCTTGTGTTCAATAAAAAATATAAAAAAATATAATTACAACATAATTCTTAAATCATGAATGGATTTAAAATTATTGAGGTGAAAAAAAATGTGAGGGAAATTACTACATACTGAGCCATGTTCTGTTCTTGGCTCTGACGACAGATTATTCAGTGTGATACATCAAACATCACCTAATTATTATTTGATCAATCAATGTAAATGATTTTAAAGTTTTAACGTAGAAGGAAACATATGCATATATTACCCCTGATCATAGTTCCCCAAATTAGCATTAGAATTATGTATAAGTATGACAATTGTCATCCCCTGCTTTGAAACCATATAAATCTTATAAATGTATCGAGCAAACAAAAAATGTGTTAGCAAATGTAAACTTAAATGACTCCTGACCCTGAAGAGACCTTAACAGCATATGCTAAATACCTTTAATGTTATATAGATATCACATTTCATCCCCTCATCTCAATGGTTTTAAACGTATATATGAAAGTTGGATGGTTGACTGAAAGCACAAACACTACCCCCCTCTCTCTCTCTCTCTCTCTTTCTCTCTCTCTCTGTATATATGTATATATATATATATATATATATATATATATATATATATATATATATATATATAATATAATATAATATAATATAATATAATATAATATAATATAATACGCTTCATTAATGCTAATGTCTTATTTTTTCCACTGCTGAAAATGGCAAAGAAGGACACTGGATCGTACACTATAATATGCATTATGTTATGTGATCTATTTTTTCCCAAGAAAGCAAACATTTAATATTTAAGTTCTCATTTATAAGAATCATTGTGATACCCCATTGAAAGATTACCGTTTTTCCAAGCATCTTGAGAAAGGACAAATCTACTGCTTGAACCATTATTGAAAGCTGATCCATTTGCAGTTGTGCTTGGAAACTGAATACCACTCACTGGCTTATATCCTATTTCCACAACTGAAATGATACGATAATTTTATTTTTAATTACCAAAATTATTCAAAGAGTTTGAAACTAAACTTTCGGAGGTAAGTGTGATTTCATTCACAAAGTCCATTAAACTGTCGTGCTCTCTATCTTTCATGTGTCAAAGGATATCGGACTAAAATTATTTGGATTTGAAATCCAAAGCTCATGGGTTCCACATCGGCGGTCGCAATGGATCCTTTTGAAAACTTGCAAAGGTTTTTTTTTTGTCAGCACAATTTACAGCATAATGTACTGAAGTTCCATTACAAAGTATCTAAATCTTGGAATTTGTTTCATATATAACGTTGTTGTTACTATATATATGGTGTCAACGTAATCAGTAAGTTTAGTTGCCATGTGATTGCACCAATAGCTTGCTCTCTCAATAATAACATACATAAGCCATATAGAAAAACACCAGCCCCATGGCTGACACGCAACTAGTGTTCAAAGAACGTTTATTACTTTTATGTTGTAACAATTGTCTCATCTTATATTTACCATCAAATGTGCACAAGTTTGCATCCTCTGTTCTATATTCTTACAAAACGCTTTATAACATTATATTAACAAATTTGAATCAGATAAGAAATAGGGGTGAAATGGTGGTTGTATTGTTTTGTTTCTTAATAACAAAAACTTGCATACTGGAAAATATATTGTTATCATTTCCATCATTAACATCGTCAAAATTTATATGACGATCTGGAATGTAAATTATGACTATCTACTTTTATTGTACAAGAGCTCGCAAGTGCATATAAGCATATGGACTCATGCAGATTTTTGAACAATATGTACAACGTTTTAGCTTTTTCTTATACAATAATAACAACACACATATCTGACAGAAATGAGCAGTGTCAGATAGGTGGATGTAATTATGGCAATATACTCAATTTGTAGGAAAGAAATGAGCAGTATGTGAAAGCTAAATTTGAGATGTTGCCTAATGAATAATGCACATAAAAGCTTACAATAATCATAATCCACAAAGACTATTAGACAAAAACACATATAAATTGTTAAATAAGTCAAGTTTTAGAAATTGAAACAAATTAGTTATCTATGAAACTTCTCTGATCAATACATTTGGTATGGCTATTTTCCAATCTCAAGAGAGGGAATGTGAAGCTATAAGAATGACAAGTTACCTTTTTTATATATGCGAACAATGAGTTTTCTAAATAATAGTGTGTTTTAATTCAAACTTTCAACATTACATCATACAGATTAGAACACAAATAAATCATCCATTACAACTGTTACAGTCTGAGCTTTTGTGGAAAGAAAACCTATTTGCAGTGTATGGTATTTATCATTCAATTAATCTTAATCAGCTACAAATAAGACAATTCTTACATAAATTCTTCTTGGTAAAGCGTTTCACAGATTCAGTTGAGTTGGTTGAATTTGCTTTGATGCTGCTATACTTCTCAACATTCCGAAGTATTGTTGATGCCCCTTCTTTGCCCTCATTGATTAGCGCTTGCCAAGAGGGGCTGTTTTTCACATCAATTACGTTGCTAGCTATCTCAAGAAAATTCTTGCCACAAAATATGTAATGAAAGTTAATATTAATTAATATTACTATAAACTCCTCATAAATTATGATACACATCTTAAACGTATTACGACAATCGGTCAAAATCTGAAACCGCATTTATATAACACTTGTAAATTAAAATTGGCTTCTAATATATTTATTAAGTAATAATGATGCTGGCAAGTTCTGTCTGCCAATTCTTATGCTATTCTGTTTGAAGACCTATGTAATAATCAACAAATTAAGGAGGTGATAATGGCCAAGCCCAATTTTAAGGACACGTGTATTTGTGACAATTATCTTTCAGAATCAATGTACTTCAATATATGATGTGTTATCACTGTATATGCTTAAGAGCATTAGTGATAAAGCTAAACTATACAATTCTAGACTGGGTGAATGAGCTTAAAAGGTAGGTCACAGACCCAGGTCTGCGAATGCATTATGAGGTTAGAAAGAGGTGGGTTTGTATAATTACTGGTTAATCTAACGACTTAGAAAGTATAAAAGGTAACATTGAAAATATTCAAAATTTATAACTAATATCTGTCTTTGAACCTACTGCATTATTTACTGATTTATCCATGCAAATGTTGAAGTTATATAGAGAAGGTTCGTTTCACGTTTTTACGTTAATTTAGATCGAAAGAATAAAATACATTGCAGCTGATAAAATTTCTTGCCATCTACCCAGAGAATAAATATCAATAATAAACAGTCTCAATTGTACAGAGGTCAGTGCGACATTGTTCTAAGAACTGAAATTCAATTTAAGATTGCACATTGTTTAGTAAATATATGTAACACCAGAATTAATCTCTACCTCATACATGCTATCATCAAGCTCTGTCATTGTGAATGCTGTAGCAATGTAATTGTATGCATAGGTTTCGTCACTCTGTATGTTAAAGCTATGGAATTTTATGCAAAAGTTTCGTTATTCTGTATGCTAAAGCAATGGAATTGTATGCAAGGGAGGTTTCATCACTGTTATTGCAAAGACCTTGAATTTTACACAATGGATATTTAACTGTGCATGTCAAGGAAAGAGAATTCAATGAAAATGACTCATCATTAAGCATGTTTAAATGATGGACTTGTATGCAAACCATTGACACTGTGTATGTCCAAGCAAAAGAATTCGATGAAAATGTTTCATCATTAATCACGTAAAAACAACGGACTGGTGTGAAAAAGGTTGCATCAGTGTGTATGTCCAAGCAATGTAATGTTAAGCAAAGGTTAAAACGATGAAAATGTATGGGTTATGTCAAAGCAATGGACTGTATGCAAAAGCTTCTTTATTGTGTATATGAAAACAATGGAAATGTATACAAAGGCTACACAACACTGTGTATGCAAACGCTTTATCGCTATGAATGTCAAAATCACTGGATTTAATGCAACCGCTGCATCACTATGTATGTCAAAGCAACACACTTTTACTTAAATGTTTGATCACCGTTTATATCAAAGCAATGGAAGTTTAAATATATAAAAATTAGAAACATTTAAGATATTCCAATTGATCATCAGTGAATGGAAAAAATGTATATCAGGGCAAGAATACCTCTACTTCAATATTTGTGATGTTTTTGGTGTATCCAGAAATCTGTATAACATTATCCAGTACAGTGCTGACTACTTTAACCTCTGCTTTCTGCAGCTCCACATTATTTGGGTTAGTCACGCTTGTTAGATTTACCAAGTAGTCTGGTATTCTGTTTGGAGCCAGCCCATTTTTGATGTTTTCAGTCTGAAACAATCAGATGCTTGTCATTTATTTCTTATTACTAGGAACAGTACATTTGTAATACAATTAATCTACAAAGCACAGGGATTTACCATTATTTGTATCAATATTAAAACAACTTAAGTCGGGTATGACATCAGAGTTTATAATGAACTGGATGCTGTCTACATACATATCTACCTACCTAACCATCTAATAACCATCATAAATATCCGTATATATATATATATATATATATATATATATATATATATATATATATATATATATATATATATATATATATATATATATTCATGCATACAGTCAACCAACCATAATTACTATGTTATTCAAATATCTAATCAAGTTATCTTAATCTGAATAAGAGTTAAACGTGTTTAAGAGCATGTGTTCAAGCTATCTACCATCCTACCTACTTAACCTTTTGTCTATCTTTTCACACAATCAGTGATGTTACTATCCCTGAATCTTTGATTCTCAGCTTACATTTGAGTTAACATTAAGATAATTCTATAAATTATCGCTTAAGAAGCAAATACTTCATTTGCTAATTAGGTTAGTCGCATCTATTTGTAACCCTTGCCACCGAGTGTCTTTCTATTCATACCTGTGTCATCAGATCTAAGAATGTTATTAAATTCAATATGGATATTATTTCCTATTAATTAATACCTCAGTATTACCTTGCCTACAGTTCTACAAATTTGTTATTAAATGCAATATAGATATTAGTACTCAAGCCATGGCTTGAGGGTTCGATACCCATTCAGGTCAAAGCAGTGGTTGGTTGCCATATGTGTCCTTGGGAAAAGGTCATAACTATCATTGCTTTAGGTTGAAGCAAGCAACAGGTATTTAAAAAGCAGTCAACATTCCTATAGATAACTTTGTATACAAAAATATAACAATGTGCCACTAATGCTATGTGAATAATGGTACCACTGTTATATCTTTATATTTCTACCTGTATCAGCAGATTTAGCAATGCATTGTTAATCGTTCACAAACTACGTTTTGTCTACTAGCATGGATTATGTGACACATGTCAGACATGTGATTAAATAATGATTAATATAATTAAATTTTTAATATTAAAATTACAGTTTTAAATGCGAACATGATGTTAATAGCATTACATTTGATACTCTGAAATTTTCATACATTTCGAAAGAAGGGAAACTACCGAGTTACTGGTACAGTGGCAGTTTGAAATGCTGGAAAAAATAACACGGTTACAGTATACTACCACCTACAAGTACCCCTATAATATTGATATTGTTACATATTGCCAGTTTATTTACTCATACCAGCGTCTGCAATTCTAGCAAAGTCGTGTTAATGCAGTTATCGTATGAGGGATCTCTCCAAACTCCACCTTGTGTGCAGTATCGTACAGCTTCACCTAAAACGATGCAGAAGTAATGCTTTCAAAATATATTTATCATCTTCACACATACTTAAGAAAACATCAGAAGGGAGTTATAAATCACATTATTTTAGCATCATTAGACTTGTGTGAAATTTAAATAGCATACTATTATTAAAATAAAGTTTTACTGAATAGTAAACACTAGTTTTATTTCAAAATTACTATTTTGTAATCTTAAAAGAAAATATTAGTATATAGAGTACTTAGTGGTGGGTGTATCACAAAGGGCAACACAACAATTTTCTTGACAAACCACTGTGTGACAGTCCGCATTGGAGTTAGAGGACGTAACAGTACCACCCTCCGCTTCGCAGACAACATTGATGTACTGGCAGGCAGTGAAAATGAGCTTGCCACATTAGTCAAGAACATGGATGAAACATCTTCCAGATTCTACAAGGAGATAAGTGCAGAATAGACAAAGCTGATGACAAATAGCGGCAAACAAATCCAAGCCAAGATTAAAGTCAGAGGACAGGAACTTGAAACAGTGGGTCAATTTAATTATATTGGTTCCATAATCACGGCAAATGGATCAGAGCAGAAATTTTGTCACGAGCAGCACAAACAACGGCAGATATGTCAATACTAAGACCCATCTGGAGAGACAAGAATATCTGTCTGAAAACTAAATCAGACAATTGAGAGCACTAGTCATCTCAATCTTTCTGTATTCATGTATTCATCTCTTACATGGAACACTTAAAAAATGAAGAAGTGCGTAATACCATCAGGCACAAAGTAGGTCATTATGACGACCTCCTCACCATTGTCAAAATGAGAAAGTTGAAATGGTATGGCCATGTCAATAGAGCCAACAATCTATCCACACAATTACTGCAGGGTAGAGTCCAAGGTGGTAGAAGGAGAGGTAGATAAAGAAAAAGGTGGAGTGACAACATCACAGAATGGACCAGAAAAAGTTTTGCGGAGACACATTCATTGGCACATGATCAAGACAAGCGGGAGGAACTGTTCCGATGTTAAGCAGCACAGTTCCTCAACGACCACGCTAGCTCAAGAGACTGATGATGATGATGAAAAATGGATACAGTATTACTGCAGAAATTCACGAGAATAGGAAATCAATAACAGCATTTGTTTAATAGACAACAAGTGCAAACAATGCATGTGTGTCTCTATGAAGCAATTCACACACTAAAATGTATCAGAATATATTTACTTTTCCTGATCCATGTGTGGTGCTATGAGCTGTTTATAGTGAGATGAAAATTGTTGTTAAAACGTCACTACTTTGGTCAAAACCGGACCTTGAAAGATGAAATGATTTAAAAAGGTAGGTCTAGATGAGAACCAATGAATCTGACCCCAAACAAGGTGTTGATTATGATGGGCATTATTGAAAGTTTTCAGTTGGTTTGGTTAAGTGACACAACCTGAGCATTTGTGCATTTGTTATATGGCTTTCTTACCATTTGGAAACAATATTCCTCTTATTCGCAGGACTAAAACAGCCACGACATTCTAATGAGAGAATATGCAAAAATTGTATCTGAGTGGTTCGTGGATCTGATGATACACCAGGATGTAAATTCCTAATAGTGACATATAGCAGGGTTGAAGTAGTATTCCATATCGATTTGCAAGTTGTCATTAACATATTTATGATGCATATATAATGGAAAGCGCACTTTAAAAGTAAATAAATTAGTTGCCGCACGAAATAAGTGTATAAAATGCATACTGACACAATGATGTGTTGCAGACAGACTACTCTGTGTCTACAGCAATATTGTATAAAAAGGTGAGATCAGACCCAAACTGTCCATCACTTTTATTTCGGTCCAAACTTAACCATGGGCTGAATATATGTGTACAATACAATGTGTAGAAGGATTAACAATATTAAACTTGTGCTACTGGTCAGATGGATGATGGACCTCATAGTTCCTGACCTACAATATTTATATTCAATTATAAGGAGAATAAACATTAATACAGACCTTAATCTGTTACCACACCATGTAATTTAATATCTGGGTCTCAGCTGTTCCTGGTTGAGTGAATGCATTTTTTTTAGTTGCCATCCTCAGAAAAGTAACACTAACGGAGATTAGTTACCGTACGTAAATAATGACATATAATATATTTAGTACATAAAATGACACTATGTGATGTTATTTAACATCAGTGCTTGGCAAACGTTCCCACAGGAACAAGTATAATGAAATATGTAAGGTATATTATATTACATATTTACTTCTATGTCCAGTTCATTACAAATTGCAGAGACCAAGATTTGCCATCACATAACGATCTAGAAGATCTGAGTCTATACAATATATTAAAACAAATAAATATATCTAATGGGACATTATGTGATTACTTGAAGGTTGCTTAAATTTATAAGTGAGTATACATGGTATCCCTGAGTTAAGTGAAAATGTCAAATGTCCAAAAATAAATCCGTCGAGTTAGCTAAACAGAACTCATGAACATATATTGTGATGTATGAAATAAAGATTTTAACATGGCATTGGAATTATACGGTACCTGACATTCCTGTTGGGCATGACTTGTTATCGTAAGTGCCTTGCAATGTTCTTGACCAATTTGTTCCCCGTTTGTCAGTTTCATATGTGCAGGTCTCAACATAATGTGACCCAAGTAATACTACATATATGATGGCTTGCTGCGTATTTCCACGTCCTGCAGCATTGTCCCCTCTACATGCATATCTAGTTGTATATTGGATATTTTCGCGTGTTAATATGTTTGTTGTAGTACCATTTGAGATTTTTTCCTCTGAAAAAATTAAAAGTATAGATCGTGCACAATATATTTTGAGTGAAGTTTGTCATCAATATTGAAATACAAGTTGGTAATACAACTATTAAATGTATGACTTCAGCACACTAAGAAACAAGAGTGTTCAGAAAATACATATTCTTGCACGTTCCTAAGTTTTGTCCAGCCCCACCCCACCCCCCACCCCACCACCCAAAAACAAAGATGTGTGGACTATACAGTCAAGGATTGAATAGTTTTGTGTCACAGATACAATACTATATTGTTCAATCTGAATACAAATGACAATTGAGTTTCGACATTAATAGATATTGTTTCACAATATAAAAAAATTTGTAGCTTTTGAAAACAGTACGTCTGTAATGTTGTCAAACAAATATAACACTTGATTATATCCACAGTCACATGCAGAAGCAGTGGTATAATATATATTTTTTCCATGTATGTATGTATGTATGTATGTATGTATGTATGTATGTATGTATGTATGTATGTATGTATGTATGTATGTATGTATGCATGCATGCATGTATGTATAATAATAATAATAATAATAATAATAATAATAATAATAAAAGTAAGAGACTTTGTATAACGCCTAATCTTTAAAAGTTCTAAACCTTTTACAACATTAGACACCACCTATCAGATAAAAAAAACACATATGATGATATGATTAATAAAAGCAAACACCATGAAGTTATACATAATGCAAACATGCTGAAAATGTTTAAGGTAGGAAACATTATTAGGTCTTTAACTTTGTTCTTGCACTTCAAATAGGTGAGTTTTAAGAGCCCTCTTGAATATAATCACTGTGTATTTGTCTATATATTTAGAAGGCAATTCGTTCAACGTTGCTAGAACCTGTAATCTTTTGTGAGTAATGTTCTTAATTATCTTTCGGAGGTTTGTTTTCTTGAAAAAAATTACTTATTAAGAAATTAAAGCAGCGACATTAAACATCTTTGACACTATTCCCAGTTATGTCCCTTTTCTTTATGGTTAAGGGGCATTCAATAATTTAAACTTTAATGTAAAAACAGGTCAGGTTTCGGTTCATGGGTCAGAAAGGCAATCCACATGTGTCTTCATTTGATCTCCTATTCGTCTCCTTCGTTTCACATACGCTTTCATTGGATCTCTGTTACTTGAATATTTGACTAATCCAGATAGTTTTTGAAGGGTGATCACAACTATGATTAATGTATATATCTTAAATCTGTAATTACTTAAGGTGAATAAATGTAAGCTCGATTCAGTGAGCAGGATAGAGTTAAAAATTGACTTGTACATACATTAGGCTAAGAAAAAGATATACTCGTATTTCATGACTTTTTGCACATAAATCAGTCTCGCCAGTGCAAGAAGAAGGAGATGGAGAATTATATTCTAGATATGGTATTTGTTAAAAAATAATAAAGGTCAGTGTTGATGTTTACTTGGTAATTGTTTGACTATTTCCTGGCTTAAAATGCAATTTTTATACACATTGTAAACGAAAGATACCTATTCCGTTTGTCCTGTCCTATTTTAAACCTCTTATCAAGATTTTTGCATTTTTATCAGTCGAAATGAGTTAGTACGGGCCTGTTCTGTTACATACTCTGCAAGTACATTGTTTCGCAGTAAAAATTCCCATCAATATTACACTGTAAATTGTAAAAAAATGCACATAGTTTTAGCTCATGAAAACTGATTATAATGTGATCTCACAATATTACATGTTATGATTGTGTTTAATGTACCATCAAAACAAATCCCCTTTATGGCTTCACTCAATGAAATGCTCCCTTGCACTTTGGTAATACATATAGCTTTTATGAAGAAAAAAAAATCATTATACAGAGGGAGCACTTTATATGCTTATCAACTCTTTTAAATAAACTACCTGTGAACTACGATACATGAAATATGTCAAATGCATGCCAGATCAAAGCACAAGGCAGTCAAAATCATAACCTGATTATGGAGAGATTTACAGATATATAAATAGCACTAAATGACACCCCTAACCCTATGATGTTCAGTAAATGTTGGCTAAGTGTGATTATGCATGTATTATATGCTACGGATATACCGCCAACTCAATTTCTACTCCATTCCCACCCCAAATACTCGCTATCAGCTGCGCAATAATACGTAGGCTCATTTGGGCCAATCAGAATCTGTACCGACTAAATCACAATTCCAACAAATTGTGCGTGATAACCTCTAGCTTCATATGGGATATATACTGTACATTGAAATAGTTACTGTATGATGATATAACTTAAAACCTTCTATCACCCCTTCGTATGCTCTGCATGAGGTTATTTTAACAAATCAGCGTGCCTGTAACAAAGACTTGATAACAATTTATAAATTTGTATTACTATATTTATCTCGCAAAACTATACCATATTCAAGGAGTTCCCATTAGCCTAGTTAAGCAAAAATACAAAGCACCATAATGACATTCACATGCTTGACAAAATATATGGCACAACAATTGATGATCATCATAGCTTACTCACGAGCTATGTAATGTGATTGATACGTGGCTATCACTTAACATGCGTGATATCTATGTTCACTTTGTGAATGAATAATAAATATTGGAATAACTTTTATCGTGTTTTTCATCTATGCACCTGTCATGCCTGCAAGGACTATAAATCTCATTATAATATACCCACAGGGATCAAACATGAACTGTCATTGCATCTTCAAATGTAAATGTGACACAAACTAATGAACAATTTACAATAACCTACTTGTTGGTTCCAAAACTGCAGGGTATGTTGCTTTTGAGATGGATATGTATGTCCCAAGCTCATGCAAAATGTTAGTTTTGTAAGTATAGAACAATCATTATAGCATTCATGACCAATTGACATTACATATGTTGTTCATATGGCCCGTGATACTGAAGATGTTGGACCAAACGGCTTTAGAATTAGTAGTTAATTTCTTTTGCACTATGCAAAAGTAATGATTGAATAATTATATTATTGAATGCTTGACTAAAGAAATCAAAACACATTGGTAAATATAGAATTTGATGAAAAATTGTGTATCTCATAATTTAAATACTACACCAGTCCTGTAATATACATCACTGACACCTTTGCAGAATTTACGTATTGATATTAAGTGGCAAACTAACATACATATAAACAGATGAATAGGCAGGTAGTAAGCAAGGTAAATCTGAAGAAAACAGACAGAAAATAAACTATCCCATCGCATATAAATTGAATTATTAACCTGAAAGCTGGTTTGTTGAATTAATTTCAGTACCGTTTCTGTACCAAACCATCTGAGTTATCGACACATTGTTTCGGACCTGACACGTAATGTTGACGGTGGACCCAGCATCTACTGTCTGTGTCACTGGCTGTATAAATACCTCTGGCTGACTTATTACGTTGACAGTCTTATTCATCACTGATGGTGACGAATTCCCATCCATAACAACACATTCATAAATACCTTTAATAGGATGGAAATGACAAATAATAATTACACTAAAGGAAAAGGTGAACACATAAGTATTTGTACCTAACATGCATAGTGTTTATGTCTATACTCCATGATGGAGAGGAGTCTCAAGCAATACAATTCTCATAATTCTTCTCAAAATATGCATACAATGATTAGTAAACATATCGTCTGCTAATGACTACTATGTTTAATGTTCCACAGCAATGCATGACAGCAAATCCCCACAACATTCTGTCTCACAGAACATGCAGATGCAGGACAAAATGGACAGTACTTCTAACAATATGAACATGATAATTACTATATACCCTACTTCTATGGATGTGATAATACAATACTTATTTTAATATTTCATAACGTTAACACACCAAACTTCATGAATTACTGAGTAGTGAATATTATATTTTTAAATGATCCAAAATAATAGAACATTATTAATACCTTTCCTATTGAAAACATACAAGATTTCATATTTTAAATTTGTTCTACTTCTGTGTGAAAAGTAGTTACATTTTCTCAAAGATTTAAAATGAGAATTACAAATAAATACACCATTATATAGATTTTAGCTGAACATTACAATGTTGATGAATTCAAAGATAAGCAAGACTGGTAAATGAAGTATATGTGATGATTGTATCAACAAAAAAAACTTCACTTAAATGTTCATATTTTTATATTTTGAGGAATACAAAGATAATCCCAAAATAAATGAATATGTTAAAAGTTTAATGTTTTAACACTTTTTTGACAATGGATTGACCGACTACGTTTTACCACTGCAGAGTTCGCTAAAATATTTGAACAACACTTTATCTGGAGATACAAAAAAATAACTAGGTTTGTATTGGTAATCAAGAGACCCAAATGTACAAGTAAATGAAGTATAAAAGTGACGGAAACGTTGAACAGTAACCAAGACTACATGAAATGCAATCAGGATGTTTATTTGTTTAATTGTTTCAACAAGCTTTCAAAAACAGTGCAAGTCGCAACTGTTAAAACAATTGTGTGAAAAACTTTAACAACTGGCCATCTACGTATAGTTATAGAAATATGACAACAAATTGAATTTGTCGCGAGCTTTTGAACATAATACATACTCGTATTAAGATGCTTATCACGATATGCAGCTGTAACCAAATCAAGATGTCTCACTGCAAGCAGTGATAAGATACAAACAAATACAGTAACCCTAATCGGCTAGGGAATTATACGGTTGTAGGTCAATGTCTGTACTGTTACTAGTCGGCTATGCATTATATACAGTAAATACATTTCTGGTTTTCTCACCTGAATCAGACGATTGTGTTTGATTAAATGACACTATCTTATATATCATCTGTGGTGTTTCGGGTTCGACTGTAATAGTTGATATGCTTATCCTAGAGTCGGGTACAGGATTCATGTCATTCCCATTGTATTTCCAGGTGAGGGTTGGAGTCACATTTCCAACTATTATTGTGATACAGGTAATATTTAGTAAGCTTCCTTGATAAATATCTCCTGCATTGGTTATATTAATACCATCCAATATGTAGTACCCATCTGAAATGTGCATATATTTTAAAACGTAATTTTAGAGCATATCAAAATTAGGTTTTAAAAAATTGTGCTAATATAAATTAATATGATGGAAAGATAGAAATATCGATGAAATTCGCATGCTGTATACACTCATAATTACAAAAACACTTTAAACAATACACGTTGGTTGCCTTTTGCAAATATAATTGCAGAATTATTTACAGAGTCATCGCATATTATCTAAACTTGTGTCTGCTTGTTAATATATTTTGTCAAACTAGGTACGAAGAGATATACAGTTGGAATGATGGATCAAATCTGATAAAATATCATCTGCAATTGATACCTTTTCATATGATGAGCCTGGTTTCTTAAATGGTCTCATCTTTTGATAGAAATTAACTATTACCCGACATACCTCCTATGTTAGATATAAAATATGTAGAATCAACTGCAATTGTGGTTCCATTTAGTCCAATGAATCCCGAAGACACGGACTGCTTAAGTGCAGCTTGAATGGTACTTATATTACCAAACCGGTTCACTGACACTTTCGCATCTGCTTTAACACTACCTCTCCTGAATGAAATAAAAGATAATAAAGCAGTCAGTTATCATCATTAATATAAATGAGTGCATGACCAAGGATTCTGCTTGCTACAGTCTGCATGCATGGGCTTTTAAAATAGTCTCATCAATATAAAATGGCATGAAAAACTGTTTAAAATCATATTATTAAATTTAAGCTATATGAATGGGAGGTAGAACATCATGGGCTACAGTTCCTGAAAATGATGACACAGAAGTCTGAAAGTCGAATTCTCTCCAAATCTAGCCAATATATATGTTCAAATCAAAGTTGATTAACATATCATAATTCCATGTGACGTTATCAAGCGTTGCCAGAAAGATATACATCTGGTTGTACTGGCAGATGGATAGACAAACCAATACTATAGAATCGCATCATTATATAACTCTGCCAAATTCGGAATGTTAAATAGTGTGTTGGTGTGTGATTGGATTTTTGACATAGCTTTAACAGTTGTTTAGTCATATTACTATGATGTCTGCAGTGTGACAGTTTATAGTTCTGTCTAGTTTTGGGGCACCATGCCGCAGACATGTAGCATGATGGCCCAGCCAGCCAAATTATCCTCATACCAGGTCTATCAGTCCTAACACTAACCTCGTAATGCTGAGCATCAAGTGAGACAGCTGCTAATACCATTTTAATAAATGGTATAACTCGGCCTTTGTTTTCACCACCAAATATTGCATATAATATTATATAATCAATACACATATAAAATGATATACGTATTATAAAAATACTATCTTGCAAATTGCTGTAATACTGAAGTAAAACAACATAAAAAATGATATTTTACATAATTAAGAATCCAGACAATTCAGAATCACTAAATATAATATTGGAAGGTACCACATATAAAGGTAAAAAAAAAACCACTATACCAATAATGATTAATAACACTTCTCTTGTCAAATACAAAATGAAAAGGTATATTCAATATGGCATAAGTAATGGACGACCACACTTTCTTCAAGCGAGAGCCTGCACTGACGAGTATTTGCAAGACATAAATCAGTAAAGCTCGCAGAAGATCTAGCATAAAATTTCACAAACTTTGTTGTTTTTTCTTCACAGCACTATTGATGCAGTTACTAGAATTTAATGTGACTTGTTCTTTTTCAGTATTGTATTGGTCACAAAGGTTGCAATGGTGTCGGTTTTACAGCCAAACCTTCCAAGGTTTCAAAGCAGCATCATACACATGAGCAAAAAGGTATGTCATATATATATATATATATATATATATATATATATATATATATATATATATATATATATATATATATATGAAAAAAGTTATCACAGCAAGGTTTGATTTTATAAAATTAAACTGCCTTAAAATATCAGATCTCTTATTTTAATTATACTGCAAAAGGTGAAAGATGAGGTCCAATGCAGGAGTTGTAGCAACTTTGATTTTGTCATATCATTTGTATGTAGGTTGCAAAATGGTTTAACAAACGTGAACACTTAAATGTTACCCAAGTCTCAACAAGTTTGAGAGTATCATCATGAATTTGCATGTGATAAATGTCTCATCATGCTCGCTCATGTAAGACAATCACCAAGATTATACAGATGATATGTATCTCTGAACATGCATAACTTGGTTAGACAAACATCATGAATATGAAAGTGATATATGTCTCATCGTGTATATTGATATATGAAAAATCATACCAATTATGCAGGTTACACCTACGTCTGATTACTCAGGTGAGACAATGATCAATATTATATATAGTACATTTGTCACAAATTGTTATATTTAAAACTTTAAGTTGCATCTGGACCTGGGTAGAGGAATAATACAATTTTGACTGCTTCAATAGTGACAAAATAAAACACAAACATTATAAAGTTCATGAAAATAACACACATATTACAAATTGTCACCTTCTTTTAGGTCTCCATCTTTACTAACAAAAATGTACAGAATGCTCTATTTTGTACACTTTATAAATACTACCTGAAACGCAACAGACTGGCTCCTGAGTAACCTTGTAAACTTTCAAGAAGCGTATCAAGCTGAAAGAGTAGGAACACATTTGATTATACTTAAGATTTAGGTCACAAATTAAATAAATCAGTGAAATGGATCTATGACACACAATGTGCATGTATACTGCATTACTGTGTCAGATGCATAAGGAAGTATGAAAACAAATAAACTATAAGAAAATGTACAAACAGCTAAAAAGGAACGCAAAAAGGAGTTCGTTGTAAACAAGATTTAAATGTCCTTTAAACATTTTTAAACATTTCTAAACTGTTAGTTAGTCAAATTGATTTATTGTCTTCCCTTATCATGAACTCAAAGAGTCTGATCACTTGGATTATATTTATAACATTTACATGGACAACAATCCTTAAGTTCTACAATATAAGTAATAATTACCTTAATATAGTATAATTAAAGGAAATGTTAAGTTATTTATACTTAAATACAAGTAACACCACGACTATTTCACATCTCACTCCCAGGCTGATGATTGATATAAAACCATTAGAGACTGTATTTTAAATTAACATGTGACACTCATTGCCACCTATTAAAAAGTGCACTCTCTCACGAAAATCTCGGAATCACATATAACTGTAATGTGCAAGTTTTCAAACATCGTTATTAGTTACACAGCAATCCTTTAAATAATTCGAGAAGAGGTAATATACTAAGACAACATAAGTATAACAGCAAAAGAGAATTAGAACAAGATAAGTATAACAACAGTTGTTCGACTACAGTGATTGATCAAATATGATGTGTGTATACTTTTGGCCAACCCCTAACTACAATCCCTGGAGAGTTTATACTCCCCATTCCATTTTGTAAAAGAAAACAACTGAAAACCTGAACGAAACAAAAATCATTCATTGCAAACCTGACTGTCACCTGGGTTTCCTATAAATCTATTCCTGTTTGCATTCCAAACTAGCATAGTAGCCAAATGTGCATTGTCATTGAGTCTATGGTTCAGAAAACATGGTTAGTGTAGTTAGTTTTGAAGTGAGCACTCTTTATTTTGAGTGTTTCATCCCTTTCGACAAGTGCAAACAAGTATTTGGCTGATTTGTGTATTCCATTTTATTTGTTTATAAATATTAATACCAAACTCAGAAAGAATGGTTGCAGAAAACTGGGTTTTTCTTATCTGTGTATGTATCATCCCAATATATCGAACTCTCACTGAAGATAAACACTTCCAGGAACCACAAAACACCAGGGAATATTTTTGGCCGAAGTTTGTTTTAATTTTCTTTTGTTTAGCAATATTAATACCAGACTCAGAACAATTTATTGCCAAAAACATTCCCAGGAACCATAAAACAACAGTGAATATTCTGATTCAGACTGACATCTCTCATTTCGTTTAACACAAAGACAGCATTATTGACAGAAAAGTGATAATCAGGTAAGAAATTATAAATGACTGAGCTGGGTTAACTTCTTATATTTTCTTGATTATTTTTGTTCTTCATTACTACAACTTGCTGTGTGGAATTGGTGGTGAGTACTAACTGCTATTAGGAATGTTGAATGATATAGATGATAACAGTAATATATACAAGATATTAATTCTCTATCAATAAGTGCATGACTTGTTGTGTTCACATAACTGAAATATGTATGGCATGTATCTCTAAGTCAAATATAATCCAACAAAACCGAACCAGATACTAAGAATAGTGATTACGTACCACTACTTATAATGACCATACTATTTACCAGCCTTACTGAAATATGTTAATACTTATACAATGCCTGCAGTAACAATTGCTATATGTTGAATAAGGCTTGGACAAAAACAATTACAGAACTTATTCGCAAGTGTGCATTTTCGGAATTTCAAAGCATAGCAAGCTGTGAAATCAGTTGGCGTCAAAATATCCAGACATACAATGTACCTTGACACACGTCCAAAAGGCAAATAACTCTGACAAACATTATTAGCAAAGTTATTAATTAATAGGATTATTTTGGATAGTCCAATCGGCACAATCTTTAACAACTTTATTTACTCTGTAGTAAGTTTCATTCCACTGCAAACATAAACGTTTATCTGCTGATACAAATGCAGAATCAGATCAGTGTTCATGAAGCTGGTTCTTCAGATCACTCATACAAACTGCATAGACCTAGATCTACCAATACCTACCATGATGGCAGACTAGAGAAAATGCAATTTTTCAGTTCATCGTAATTCACAAGTGATTATAATACAGCAGGTGCTATAAAAACATGGCGTACTCAGTGAACAGACAGACCAACCACAAAAGTGTTAGTTATATACACAAACTACATATGCTGGCACATATTGGGTCTATGCAGTGTTTGATGTACCTGGCTGATAAAACAATGTATATGACAGTTATGACCAGAAACTTATACAGTTGATGTAAGTAACTGAGTCTGTATGGACTGCTATATTGGGATGGGGATGACTAATCATGAAGTTTGTACAAAGCGTGAAAGATACCAATATCATGGTCCACAACTGCCATGCTCTTAAATATTTAGACTTGTATTTCTAAAACACATAAAATATACTCTAGCAACTAAATATACTCATCATTTCCCACAAAATGTGTCTAAACGTATACATACAGTTTGTACAAGTTTTTTCTTTGTTGAGTTATATATGTCACTGCTGGAATTGATCAGATCGTCTGTAAAGTTCATTTCTGTGATACGTATGGTGAACGTTAATTTTGTTACCACAGGATTGGCTGAAAAAGAATTATAAATATTAAGTTATCAAGTATTATCAAATAACAAATTAAAACTTTTTTTTAAAATTGCAAACACATGCAATTGAGATTCATTGTAACGTTTCTCAAAGATAAATCCCCAAGTTCATTAATGGGACTTTGACGTTTGACTCATTCAACACTTAATGCTGTTAACTGCACTTTATATTTATTGTACACAATAAACCCCATTCTGACATAGTTTAAACTGATCCATCATGATACAAAACATTTATTATTATGACGCGATAATATTTTGACACATACTTAAAGTTTATCAAAGCAAATTGTATACAAGAGTTTATGTTAATTTGGAAGCTATATTGTCAATACAACTACATGAATGTACCTCCGTGTATATGGTATTGTTTCTGTTTACTTGATATATTTATTTCTCTTGATATTCAGTTCGAATTGTCAGGGTAATTAATCTGTGCTAATATTTTACAGATACCTTGTGAGTAAGACTGTATCACGGGTGCATTTAGGATACTCTACACATTATATCATGTCATGATATTTATGTAAATGGGGTGAGATCAATTTTATCTACACGTTGGGTCATCTCACAATATATGTGTCAATGCATATATTGTACAAGATATGAAGACCTTCTACAATACCATGAAGATGTTTATGGGCTTAGATCATCTGGATCATCCCCCTTCACAACGCAGACGGTAACACACCATGTACTGACAAAAAGAGAATTCATCAACGATGGGTGTAACACTTTAACAGTGTCATGAATTGCCCCTCATCCATGAAAATGATTAAAGGATCAGTCGTCTCAGCCAATTACCCAAATACGAAGCACTGGATGACCCTCTCCCTTTGCTGGAGACACAGAAAGCGGAAAGTCTGCTCTCCAGTGACAATGCACCTGGTTCAGACTCCGTCTCAGCTGACGTCTAGATTGAAAGCGGCACAGCCCTGATAGAAAAGCTACACCAACTAGTTTTACTGATGTCGCGTCAAGAGACAAATTACTAATGAATTCAAAGACGCTTCCATAATCCACCTATATAAGCACAATGGGAACCACCAGGCCTGCGACAACCACTGGGGTATATCCTTAATCTCAATTGCAGAAAAAATACTCGAATTAATCCTACTGAACCGCCTCACTACACACTTTGACAAGGGCAACTGCCTTATAGCCAATGTGGATTCCAAAAAGAACTTGGGACCATCGACATGGTGTTTGCTGCGAGGTAGCTACAAGAGAAATGTATAAAACGAAACACCAATATTATCTCCTTCTACTTCGACTTGAAAAATGCCTTCTATACTGTCCTGTGGAAGGCAATGGCCAAGGACGAATACCCAAGCAAATTTGTATCGATGGTGCAGCGTTTATACGTTGGCATGTAGGCACTAGTACAGGACATCGAAGATATCCATGAGCCATTCCCAGTAACCAATGGGTGTGTTATGGCACCCATACTGTTCAGGCTATTGTTCTCCGTCATGTTGACATATTCTTTCAGAAACGGAGAGGTTGGAGTAGGCATCAGGTATCATAGAGATAGAAAACTGTTCTATGCCAGACATGACATACACCATCGGGGATTTCTTATTTGCTGATGACTGCGCCCTCAGTGCTAGCTTAGGAGCCGACCTGCAATGCAGCATTGTCATGTTCTCCAGCTCCTACAAAATCTTTGGTCTTACCAAGCAATCTGAAGTCCTAAATCATATATGCCTCCACCCTCGAAATCCCTATCATAACTCAACATCAATATTAACGACCAGAAACTAAAGAAGGTAAACCGCTTTATACACAATGACAGCACAGTCACAAAGCTTCACTACTGATGACGAGGTCAACCTGTGTTTTGAAGAGCTAGCGAAAATTTCGGTGGATTGTATGCCAACGTCTTCAATAGAAGAGGAATCAGAACCCATAACAAACTAAATGTCTAAAGGGCAGTTGTGTTCCCACACTAATTTACACATGAGAACGATGGACTGTACAACACATCGCCAGGAAGTTGAAACACCTTCACACCATAAATGACAGTACAAGTGGCAGAACAAAGTTCCAGACAACAAGGTACTCGCCCAAGCAGGTCACCCCAGCATCTACACCATTTTGATCCAGTGCCAGCTACGTTGGACGGGCATGTTGTACGTATGCCAGACCACCGTCTATAGCGTCCTACAGCAAGAACAACGATTACACGGAGATCAGAAGAATCGCTTCAAAGACAATCTGATAGGTGCATTGAAAGCATTCAAGATAAACCTTACTTCCTGGGAGAAAACAGAAAGCCATCCAGTCACTTAGTGTTCTGCATTGCACAAAGGCTCCAAGTTGTGCGAATCTAGCAGGACAGCAACTGCATGGCTGAAAAGGCAAACCAGAAAGGCATGTGCCATAAACCATCCTGGGGATGTCCCACTTATCCCCTAACCCTTATGCAAACGAACATTCCGTGAAAGGGTTGGTCTCGACAGCCACGTAAGCCCGCACAGTGCAGAACCAGCCCCAGCTAACCCTCCGATAACTAGACATGTCCTCATGGAATCGACGAACGAACAACATCTGGGTTGAACTTCCAATGCTAGAGCTGCTGTGCACATTTTATTTTAGCAGCATATATCTGTTACAATGTCAATGATGAAACTGCCATACAAATCATATTAAGTCAACATGTGTCAAAATGTAATTTGTCTAGCCACTTGCGCCATATCAACATGTGCAAAACGTGTTTTGGATCAGGCTGCCGTACCAACTGAATTATGAGAACATGTGTCAAAATGTCATTGATCAAGCTGTCATAAATATTGTCTTGTCAACATGTGTCAAATTACTAATGATCAAGGTGACATACCAATTGTGTTATGTCAACATTTGTCAAAATGTCAATGATTCAGCCTTTCTGCATATTGTACCATGTCATTGTATCTGTTTTTAAATGCCAATTATCAAATCAACGGCATTTACTTTCAAGCTTGTAAACGAAATCAAAGCTCAATAACTACCATATGTCCTTCCTTATAAGTCAAGTACAACTGCGAACAAGAATTCCTTGTTACATAGAAGATCTGCTAAGTATTTTGTGAAGGCAGATCTGGTCTTGTCATGTTTTCAGATGAAACGGACTTATACGGATATATATATATATATATATATATATATATATATATATATATATATATATATATATATATATATATATATATATATATATATATATATATAGCATGTTGTTTTGACTATTTGTACATTACTAATGGCAGTTGATAGGTTGTTTGCATGTTAGGCAAATGGCCAAAATGTGAAAAGTCCAAAGCTTCCTGCAACTTTGGTGTGTCCTTGGTCATGTTACTTGACTTTATTTGTCTTGTCACTAAATAAAATGATTTTGTTACTGTGTCGAATAGCAACAAGCGGAACAAACACTAACACGGTTGATGTGTATATGATTAGTCGTGTTGCTGAAAACATGGAAAATGTGATTGAATTTAAGTTAGCAAAGCACAAAGGCAAGGTACGAGCAACATATCAAAGCATGTAAAGGATAAACTCCGAATCTATTATTCTATAATTATGCAGACACTATTTAACTACATGGAAGATTAATAATTAACAAACTAAAGAAAAATCTGTACTCCTTCAGAAGTATGTAAAATCCGTATCTATAATCGAAAAGCAAAATTTCGTACACCATATTAATACCTGACTTTAAAATTTAAAAAATGCAACTAGATCACATCATTGATTTTAAAATAGTTCATGACATATATCAACTGGGTCGGAGTGTATTCCATTTATATATACAATGTGTGTCCCGTTGACTAAGTAGGACTTGAACGAAAGTAAGGCTGCATTATGCATGCCACATACATGATGAAGACAGTGCCGTAATGTATCATGGTCTATTGTTTAAAATACTGCAGAGAAATTCAGGAGATTGGGAACTGTAATCTTTCCACGATACAAAGCAGAGAAAATTTCATTAACTACTTGCAGAAGAGTAGTTTCAGTACTGTGGCAGAGTGTACATGGCACAAACTAGATTGAATTCAAATGAGATACAAGTTGGGTTAGAACACCTTTTATAAGACTTTTATATGAACGGGAGATTAGGAACTGGGCGGACGTCCTTTAAATTGTTATGGTTGAGTGTTGGTTTCTTCAGCAGAGGCTTTACGATGGCATTTTTTTAAAATATGATGGGAATCTTCCGTATAAGAGCTATTAATAATAACAGTTAGTTAAGGCAATATTGGGTCTAAGCACTCCAGAGCAGTGATGTTGGAGTTGTATCAAATTCACATAACTTTGGTGCATTCTTCATCACTATTGTCCGTACTAAAGTCATATAGAATGACTAAATGCTACACTAACGCTTGTTGCTGAAATGTTATATCATAACTGTATAGTGACGAGTAAATTGAAATTGTGTTGTCAAGCTTTATTTTAAATGCTTTGTACCTTGTCAATGAAGAAGTTGGCAAACAGGTCAGGAAGTGCTACTGGAGAGAAGGTGGTTGGAAGTGGGTTAATATTGTTCCTTGAGATTTGTTTGTTAGTTATCTTGAAGAGACTTTTGCAACTGAAACTTTTCATGACCTTCATACTGTAGTGGGATAATTTGGCTAAATGGACTATGTTTTGATTTTCGTCTTAGCGGCGTCATATATTTGTGTATGAATAGTGAGTCTTCTGTAAAGCCAAAGCTTCTCCGCTTTACGGCCGGCTCTTGTGACTGTGCGAAGTTAATCCCTAACACTGCTATACCACGGATAACACTATTGATTTATAATCTGCACTTGGTGTCCGAGTCATGTTTTTTGAAGCAATTAACACTTGCAATTGTCGAGTTGATCTGCTGTAGTACGTTAGCATGTTGTTAGGTTGCCTTTGATGTCATGCGTTACTTTGGCTCTATTTATCATACGAAGGTTTCTCTTACTAGCAAAAAAAGGTGGAGGGTTAGGGACTATATATGTGAATATAACGTTGCCTTGACGGAAATGATTTGTTCCATGATAATATGAGTGATATAATCGTTGTCCATATACTATTAGCATCAGGTCTTTGAAGAATGCAGTCTAAAATGTGACCATTTTTATGGATGGGATGGTTAACTGACTGTTTAAGGTTGAAAACATTAATAAAATCTAGGAATATTCTCGTGTATGAGATCTAGGACAGTCAAAGCTAAATTTGAAATCTCCGAAAATAATCATGTTGCGACTTATCGAATTTCTATACTTTAGAAGATTTGGAAACTGCACCAAAAAGAGAGTTTCAGTCAGCTTGTTTTCTTTACTTGGATGAGGGCTGTAGAGACAGAAAAATAGAATAAAATTCCATCCAGAGTGAGTGTTGTTTGGACTAGTTCAAATGATATGAGGCAGAAATTGATGATTGTGTTGTATTTAAGACATTTAATCATGGAATTCTTTGTGATGACAGCAATTCCACCTCCGCGAGAGTGGTGGGTCAACGGCTTGATGTGGTAATCGGTGGGCGTTAGATCCGAGCACTTGGGTTCATCGCCTGATCTTTTTAGCCATGTTTAAGAAAGGAAGAACAATTCGATACAATTAACTATTTATGTGCGATTTTATGGTGGTCCTACTGATTGGGAGTTCAATAATGCAATAAGCAGTGATATCTCTGGGAAAGTTGACACAACGGTAGACAATTTGCACAAGGTTATCTAAATTAACGGCCAGATTTGTAAATTGTTTAGCTGGAAAGGACGAGAGTAAGATAAGTGGAATTATTCTTCCCGCTTGACGCCATCCAGTTTTGAAATATTCCAAAATGATAACTATATATACTTTGAATATTCTTTCTAGTTATTATCAAAAGACATGGACGCACAAGTCCGTTTTTCGATTTTTGAATTAATATCTTAAATATCCCAACATAAATTAACGGTACTAAAACTCCTTATATGAATATGACATTTTTGAAGACTTTAATAAAGATGTATTTGAAGACTTTACTAAAGATGTTACTGTATCATGCAATGATAAAGGTAAGGCATACACAAAACAGCAATGAATAATACCATTGCAATTTGCAAATGAAAACAAAAAATGTATTTGGTTCCAGTGTTAATGTAGCGTTTCCTATAGATTAAACATTACTTTAATGAATACAGCAGAAATGAATTTAGAGTGTTGCCGACAATGTATAATTAGTATATCGATACATAATGTATTTCAAACATGTCTTACCTTCTTTGCATATTCCTCCAACAGCCCAATAAGTGTTCTTACATTGACATGTGGCATCAGTGCCAGACGTAGTTTCTTTGCATTCAGCATATTCGTCGCTGCATCCTATTCTGGTGGTACATGATGAATTCAAATCTGTCAATCAAAGGTTTTAATTATTAACTGCTCGTTGGACCAGAACAAATTGATTAAGGCCTCATTTTCTTCAGCAAAAAAGTTATTATCTAATTTGACAATGATGTAAAAGGGAGAGAAAATCCATTCATAAAGACTATTTGACTTGTATTGACAAGGCATGCTTTAGTTATTAGCTATTTTATACATTAACATATTGGTATCACTGAAAAATATTCTTGCAGTCGTCAATAAAGTTTTATTCGGTTAGAAATGTTCCAGATTCAAATGGGTTTAGCTTTTTGTATTAGACATTCATTGGCCATAACCGCAAAATTAACAACTTAGAAAGCAATTCACAAACCAATGGAACATAGTATCTTCAGGATTAGAATAATAAATAACCCTAGTTATATTCTGATTTTGGAGACTCATAATCTGGAAAAAACAAACCATATGATCTTAGCTGTGTTGCGGTCTTATGAAGCCATTAATATGATACTGTGTAGCTCCATAAATATTTGTTTTCTCGGTTGCCCTCATCGAAAAACAAATGGCTTATTAGTGTTGAGCAATTGAGTTGAACTGTATTGTTTAGGAATACACTATTGTGACCAAACCAGGCGAAATAAAAGCTTGCATGGTGACAACATGAGGCTCAGCTTCATAGCGGAAAACAAACAAACAGAAATGTATTAACGTCGTCAATAATGTTCTTTTCTGTTTAAAATGTTCCAGTTTGAAATTAGTTTCGTTTCTCAATTACCCATATCAGCAAAAACGAACAAAATGAAAAAATTAATTTCTTTAAGTCTCGTCGGTTACAATCGACAGTTCATTGTTTAAATGTTCTGCTTAAATGACAAGGAGAGCGAAAATTTTAGAATGGAGGTACAAATAATTTCAAAATGGTAACGAGTTTCATGGTAATAACGCAGGAAATTGTGTATTTATGTCATAGTAACGACATTTAAAAATAGGTGACCACTACAAGCAACAAGTCTCTAGACAGTTCGTTGCAGTTATAAATATTATGATGGACTGAAAAAAATATATCTGCGGATAACAAGGTATTATGTTCAACATTTCATTCACACTCAATAACTTGAGCATATTATATCAATATGTAATATTTTCCATCTCAAAGGACGTGTACAAAAATATTTTTTTCCGGTCAATTCAACAAAGTATTCGATTATACAAGGGTAAAGTAAGAGTGATATGTCAATAAGAAAGGAGAAGAAAACTTCGTGTTTGACTAGATTAATATATTCCTACAATTTGAAAATTTCATGCATATTGGAAAACGCTAATATATAAAAGAGAAGACTGATTTTGCATTCATGATGATTTTTAGTCTGCATGACCTTGTTCCGACTGACATATACTTGCTAACAATAATAACTATGTATAGCAACCAATTGAATTTACGATTTTACACAGATTCATAAAGGAATTAAGATCTGACAATTCATTATATTCTTTAATAAACTAGTGACGCGTGAGTTCCATGTTGACATCAAGGATTAATAACTTCAATTATCCAGAATATATAATCAATCTGGATTTATGTTCACTATATTCTTTTACAAATGATTGTCGCTTGAGTTCCATTTTGATATCAAGGACTAATAACTTCAATTTTTCAGCACATTTAATCAATCTAGATTTATGTCAAGACGTCTTATTATTGTCGACGACTAGGATTAAAATACTATGATATTTCAGAATGTTCAGGTAAGACGTCAATGACTGCAATAACAATGAAGATTTCGATTAGAATTTGAAACTGATGTAACGTCTATCCTTACGTGTGTGGATATAACGTTGCAAAGACGGAAATTGTTTTTTCCATGATAATATGAGAAAGACATGCAATTAAAACATGTGTTGGCATCGTCAACCTATGATCTAGTTTAAAACCTAGAATATATTTATTTCAAACGTGATTTACCTGCTTTGCAAATTCCTCCCACAACTGTATAATTGCTCTTACATTGACATGTGTTATTAGCGCCCGGTGCAGTTGATTTACATTCAGCATACTGGTCGCTGCATCCACTAATAGTATTGCACAATGAATTCAAATCTGTTAAAAAAAGATTAGTTAATATCTGAACATCGCATAACAAATCAAGGCGGTCGTATTGACGTTACAGAGCTAAAAGGCCTGCATTCGCTAGTGCAAGGTTGGTCCAATCAGGAGATAAACACAATATACTTTCTACCCTTATAAGTTAATTATGAATTCACAAGTATTATTCAAAACAACGTTATTTAAATCAGCTTCTCCGATTGAAATTCTCATTATTGTGAGTAAGCAAGGCAGAAAATAAAAAAACAAATTAATGGAAGATAGTCTCTTCATGATTAGAGTAATAAAATAACCCTAGTTATATTCTGATTTTGGAGACTCATAATCAGGAAAAAAAAAAAAACCATATGATCTTAACTTTGTTGCGGTCTTGTGAAGCCATTAATATGATACTGTGTAGCTCCATAAATGTTTGTTTTCTCGGTTGCCCTCATCGAGAAACAAATAGGTTATTAGTGTCGAGCAATTGGGTTGAACTGCTTTGTTTATGAATACACTAATGTGACCAAACCAGGCTAAATAAAAGCTTGCATGGTGACACCTTGACTCTCAGCTTCATAGCAGACAACCAACAAACAGAAATCCATTAACGTCAATAATGTTCTTTCCAGTTTTAAATGTAACAGTTTGACATTAGTTTCGCATTATGAATTAACATCCATTGACCATATCAGCAAAATGAACAAAATGAAAAAATCAATTCATAAAGTCTTGTCAGTGACAATGTACAGTTCATTGTTTAAATTTTCAGGTTAAATGACAAGGACCGCGACAGTTTTAGAATGGAGATACAAATAATTTCGAAATGGTAAGGAGTTTCATGGTAATAGCGCAGGAAAGTGTGTATTTATATCATCTAAAAATAGGTAACCGCTACAAGCAACACATCTCTGGACAGTTCATTCCAGTTATAAGTAGTGTGTTGCACTAAAAAAATATATCTGCGGATAACAAAGTATAATGTTCAACATCTAATACACACTCAATAACGTGAGCAAATTATATCAATATGTAATATTTTATACCTCAAAGGACGTGTAGAAAAATATTTTTTCCGGTCAATTTAAAAAAATATTCGAGGGAACAAGGGTTACGTATGAGTGATATGTCATTACGAAAGGAGAAAGAAACTTCGTGTTTGACTTGATTAACATATTTATAAAATTTGAAAATTTCATACATATTGAAAAACGCTAATATATAAAAGAGAAGACTCATTCTGAATTCATAATGATTTTAAGTCTGCATGACCTTATTACGACTGACATATTTGCTAACATTAGTATGTATAGCAATCAGTTTAATTTACGATTATCCACAGATTCATAAAGGAATTAAAATCTGACAATTCATTGCATTATTTAACATATGAGGATCGCGTGAGTTCCATTTTGATATCAAGGACAAATAACTTGGATTATCCAGCATATTGAATCAATCTGGATTTATGTTCATTATATTCTTCTACAAATGATTGTCCTATGAGTTCCATTTTGATATCAAGGACTAATAACTTCAATTTTCCAGCATATTTAATCATTCTAATTTATGTCAAGACATCTCTGAATTATAATTGTTGACAACTAGGATGAAAATGCTATTATATTTCACAATGCTCAGGTAAGACGTCAATGACAGCAGGAACAATGAACATTTCGATCAGAATTTAAAACTGATGTAACGTCAATCTTAACGTGTGTGGATATAACGTTGCCAAGACGGAAATTATTTGTTCCATGATAATATGAGAAAGACATAAAATTAAAACGTGTGTTTGCATCGTCTACCTATGATCTAGTTTTAAACCTAGAATATATTTATTTCAAACGTGATTTACCTGATTTGCAAATTCCTCCCACAACTGTATAATTGCTCTTACATTGACATTTGTTATTAGCGCCCGGTGTAGTTGATTTACATTCAGCATACTGGTCGCTGCATCCACTAATAGTATTGCACGATGAATTCAAATCTGTTAAACAAAATAGTTTAGTTAATAACTGAACGTCGCATAACAAATCAAGGCGGTCGTATTGACGTTAAAGAGCTATAAGGGTTGCATTCGCTAGTTCAAGGCTGGTCCAATCAGGAGATAAACACAATACATTTTCTACCCTTACAAGTTAATTATGGATTCAAAAGTATTCTTCCAAACTACGTTTTTTAATTCTGCTACTCAGATTGAAATTCCCATTATTGTGAGTGCGCAATGTAGAAAATAAAAAAGAACAAATTAATGGAAGATAGTGTCTTCATGATTAGAATAATAAATAACCCTAGTTATATTCAGATTGTGGAGACTCATAATCTGGAATAAACAAACCATATGATCTTAACTTTGTTGCGGTCTTGTGAAGCCATTAATATGATAATGTGTAGCTCCATAAATGTTTGTTTTCTCGGTTGCCCTCATCGAGAAACAAATAGGTTATTAGTGTCGAGCAATTGGGTTGAACTGTTTTGTTTAGGAATACACTAATATGACCTAACCAGGATAAAAATAAAAGCTTGCATGGTGACACCCTGAGGCTGAGCTTCATAGTAGACAACGAACAAACACAAATGCATTAATGTCGTCAATAATGTTCTTTTCAGTTTTAAATGTTCCAGTTTGAAATTAGTTCCACTTTTTGAATTAACATCCATTGAACACATCAGCAAAATGAACAAAATGAAAAAATCAATTCCTTTAAATCTCGTCGGTGACAATCGACAGTTCATTGTTTAAATGTTCTGGTTAAATGACAAGGACCGCGACAGTTTTAGAATGGAGATACAAATAATTTCGAAATGGTAAGGAGTGTCATGGTAATAGCGCAGGAAATTGTGTATTTATATCATAGTAACGATATTTAAAAATAGGTAACCGCAACAAGCAACTCGCGTCTAGACTGTTCATTGTAGTGATAAATATAATGTTGGAGTGAAAAAAAATATATCTGCGGATAAAAAAGTATAACGTTCAACATCTCATTCACACTCAATAACTTGAGCAAATTATATCAATATGTAATATGTTCCATCCCAAAGGACGTGTACAAAAATATGTTTTCCCCTGAATTCAACAACGTATTCGAGGATAAAAAGGTAAAGTATGAGTGATATGTTATTACGAAAGGAGAAGGAAACTTGGTGCTTGACTACATTAATATATTCATAAAATTTGAAAATTTCATACATATTGGATAACGCTAATATATAAAAGAGAAGACCCATTCTGAATACATAATGATTTTAAGTCTGCATGACCTTGTTCCGACTGACATATATTTGATAACATTAATAACTATGTATAGCAATCAATTTAATTTACGATGATCCACAGATTCATAAAGGAATTAAGATCTGACAATTCATTATATTCTTTAACATATGAGTGTCGCGTGAGTTCCATTTTGATATCAAGGACTAATAACTTCAATTTTCCAGAACATTTAATCAATCTAGATTGATGTCAAGACATCTCTGAATTATTATTGTTGACGACTAGGATGAAAATGCTATTATATTTCACAATGCTCAAGTAAGACGTCAATGACTGCAGGAACAATGATCATTTCGATTAGAATTTAAAACTGATGTAACGTCTATCCTTACGTGTGTGGATATAACGTTGCCAAGACGTAAATTTTTTTTCCATGATAATATGAGAAAGAAATAGAATTACAACGTGTGTTTGCTTCGTCTACCTATGATCTAGTTTTAAACCTAGAGTATATTTATTTCAAAAGTGATTTACCTGCTTTGCAAATTCCTCCCACAACTGTATAATTGCTCTTACATTGACATGTGTTATTAGCGCCCGGTGTAGTTGCTTTACATTCAGCATATTTGTCGCTGCATCCACTAATAGTATTGCACGATGAATTCAAATCTGTTTAAAAAAATAGTTTAGTTATTATCTGAACGTCGCATAACAAATCAAGCCGGTCGTATTGACGTTAAAGTGCTATAAGGCTTGCACTCGCTAGGTCAAGGTTGGTCCAATCTGGAGATAAACACAATATATTTTCTACCCTTATAAGATAATCATGGATTCAGAGGTATTCTTTCAAACTACCTTTCTTTATTCAGCTTTTCAGATTGAAATTCTCGTTATTGTGAGTAAGCAAGGCAGAATTTAAAAATAAAAACTTAATGGAAGATAGTGTCTTCATGATTAGAATAATAAAATAACCCTCTTTATATTCTGATTGTGGAGACTCATAATCTGGAATAAACAAACCATATGATCTTAACTTTGTTGCGGTCTTGTGAAGCCATTAATATGATACTGTGTAACTCTATAAATGTTTGTTTTCTCGGTTGCTCTCACCGAGACACAAATAGGTTATTAGTGTCGAGCAATTGGGTTGAACTGTTTTGTTTAGGAATACACTAATGTGACCAAACCTGGCTAAATTAAAGCTTGCATGGTGACACCCTGACTCGCAGCTTCATAGCAGTCAACCAGCAAACAGAAATGCATTAACGTCGTCAATAATGTTCTTTTCTGTTTTAAATGTTCCAGTTTGAAATTAGTTTCGCTTTTTGAATTAACATCCATTGACTATCAGCAAAATGAACAAAATTACTGTCGGTGAATCTATATTTAAGTCAAGAAATGTTTGAATTATTATTGTCGACGACTAGGATGAAAATGCTATGATATTTCACAATGCCCAGGTAAGACGTCAATGACAAAAAAACAATGAAAATTTTGATTAGAATTTAAAACTGATGTATCGTCTATCCTTACGTGTGTGGATATAACGTTGCCAAGATGGAAATTATTTGTTCCATGATAATATGAGAAAGTCATGGAATTAAAACGTGTGTTTGCATCGTCTACCTATAATCTAGTTTTAAACCTAGAATATATTTATTTCAAACGTAATTTACCTGCGATTCGCTATGGGTGGAGGTAAAGTTGTAATTGCATGTGGTGTGTCTTGGGCAATGAACCTGGCGGAGCCCATCCGTCTCCGGGCTGTTGACCACAGCCGAACTCCACATTACTAGTGGCTCGCCTTGGTCCTGAACACATGGCCGTTGAGTCCTTCTTGGGACTCCTCCGCCTTGGGCGGTGACCTTATTGAAAACGTTCATACGCCCAATCAGATACTGTGTCAGCACCCTAGCCTTTGGGTATCCAAAACCTAACCTGATAGGCAGCAGGAGAGGAAGTCAGAAGTAGAAGGAGCAAAACAATACAGGGAAATCAACCAGATTATCAAGAAATGCACGAGAAAGGCAAGGGAGACATGGATTGAAGACCAATGTAAAGATATAGAAAATTATCTTAAGAAAAATATTAGCAAAAAAGCATACCAACTGGTGAAAGACCTGACCAGTGTAAAACAAGGACGCTCCTCCATTATTCAATATAAGGGAGGGAAATGTCTTACAGAAGAACAAGACATTCTTACGAGATGGACAGTATACTGCTCAGACTTGTACAACCACAGACCTACAGGGGACCCAGACATACTCAGCACCCCATCAGTGACCAATACTAACAACTACCACATCCTCGGAGAAAAAGTAGAGGCTGCAGTGAAAGCAGTGAAAAGAGGGAAGGCAGCAGGAGTAGACAACATCCCTGCAGAACTAGTCCAGGAAGGGAGTGAAGCCATGATAAGCGCCCTATTAACAATCTGCAACAAGATCTTGCAGACACAGGAATGGCCAACACCCTGGACTCAGTCACTCATAGTAGCTCTCCCGAAAAAGGCAATTTGCAGGAATGTCAGAAATATCGTACGATCAGTTTTATATGCCACCCAAGCAAAGTCATGCTAAAAATCACATTAAACAGACTGCAGCGGCGGGCAGAAGAAATCATAGCTGAAGAACAGGCAGGCTTTAGACCAGGGCGAAGCGCAACTGAACAGATTTCAACCTGATAATACTATGTGAGAAATACCTCCAGCACCAACAAGAACTTTATCATGTCTTTATAGATTTTAGGAAGGCGTTAGACAGGGTATGGCATGCAGCCCTTTGGTCCATCATGAAGCTGTACAACATAAACGCTAACCTGATCAAAGTCATAGAAAGCCTTTACAGCAAGGCCACCAGCGCAGTATGCTTCAACGGTCAAATAGGAGATTGGTTTATGACAACTGTGGCAGTCAGACAGAGCTGCCTGCTTTCACCTACTCTCTTCAACATCTTCCTTGAAAAGAATCATAACAGATGCACTTGTAGACCATGAAGGAACTGTCAGTATTGGAGGCAGAGTAATAACGAATCTGCGCTTTGCTGATGACATCGATGGCCTTGCAGGAAATGAGGAGCTAGATAAGTTGGTGGAAAAACTGGACAGGACAGCTACTGTTTTTGGTATGGAAATCAGTGCAGAGAAGACCAAATTGATGACCAACAACACCAGTGGCATCATCACTGACATCATGATTAGTGGCCAAAAACTGGAAACAGTTAATAGATTCAAGTACTTAGGAGCCATCGTGGCAAACGAGGGATAGAAACCAGAAATATTGTCCAGGATTGCGCTGATAATAACATCAATGGCAAGGCTGAAGACACTTTGGAAAGACAGAAGCACCTCAGTCAGCTCAAAAATCAGACTGATGCTATCCTTGGTTGCATCTCTATTCCTATATGACTGTGAGTCATGAACCCTCACAGCGGATCTCGAAAGGACGGTACAAGTTGTTGAAATGAGATACTTTCGAAGGTTGCATGGCACTACATATAGAGATCATGTCACGAATGAAGAAGTGGCAAACAAAATTAAGCAAGCCATTGGCATCATGAATAGCTATTGACCATTGTGAAAAAGCGCAAAATGAAATGGTATGGACATGTCACAAGATCGACAGGGCTTGCTAAGACAATCATGCAAGGTACTGTGCAGGGAGGGCGAAGGAGAGGAAGACAGAGGAAAAGATGGGAGGATGATATCTCAGAGGACTGAAGCTGAGTGACACAGTGATAGTATAAGAGAACAGATTGGAATGAGGAAGCTGGATGTTAGGTCATCAGTGGTGCCCCAACGGTCGGCAAGACTAAGGGATATATTGATAGACACATGTATTAAATTGGTCATAAACAAGAGAGACAGTTCTTCATTTATCTTGAACTGAAATATTACACGAGCGACTTGTAAATAAATTATTTAAATACTCTTTAACATATAAATAAACAATGTGATAGACACTGTGTTCTAAGTTAACCAAGTGACAATCGACGGAGGAACGTTAATATCTGCTGGTAAAATGAACATCAGCACAATATTTTAGTATGGAGAGAAGCTAATTGCAAACCGCACTTGTACTTCATGATAATAGCTCTTCAATGTGTATGTGTCTATAAAATGGCAACTACAATTCAAACTATTTAAACGCTCAAGACAACACGTGTTCATTCGAGACTTCTCTGCAATTTTCCATGTTCTGTGAGACATAAAATAAATTATCTGCTCATAATGCATACCGTTTTGAAAATCTGACTAACATTAAAAATCTGAGCTGCTGACAACGATTTGTACTATTTTCCATCTCAACAATTTTTGAGAAGTATATGCAGACAGCTGCACAAATGTATTCGATTCAACAACTGAGAAGCGCATAAAAGATGAAATATTTGAGTCATTTCATTAGGAAAGACTAATATAATTTCATGTTTGGCTATATTACTATATTAATAAAACTTTAAATAAATATTGAAAAACGGCAAAAGATAGAGTACTTGCAGAAATTATAATCAATTTCAAAATCAAGAAGACTTTAAGCAGGCTGAAATCTTTTTGCAAACATGCACGGATATGAACAGTAATCAATCAAATTATCTATATCCAAAGATTTATAACATAATTATGAACTGCATATTCTGTCTAGTAGTTTAATAAAGGGTACTTTCGTAAACGTTCCATTTTTATGTCATGGAAAATATTATTTCGATGTACCTATGAAAGAAGTGGAATTAAACCGTTTGTTTCCATCGTCTACATTTGATGTAGTTTAAAACTGAGAATATATTTAGTTTAAACCTCTCTTACCTTCTTTGCAAATTCCTCTATCAACTGAGAAATTGCTCTTTTATTGACATGTGTTATTAGCACCCCGTATAGTTGCTTTACATGGAGCATATTTGTCGTTGCATCTATTATGAAAGTTACACGATGACGTCAGACATTTTATGTAAATGGTTTATTTATCCACTGAACATCGCACAAAACTCGAAAAGTAATACTCTACATTATTGATATGTACCCGTGGAATTAGCTAGTTCCAGCTTAGTTCAGTCAGGAAGTAACCAAAATATTATTCAACCCTGACAATTTAAATATAGATTTAAGAAATAATTTAGTGAAATATTGTGTCTTCTTGCTTAAAGTAATAATCCTACTTCCTTACACCTAACCTCATAAATAGTTCCACATCTTCCGCGTAAACATCATGATGTTTAACAAATGTTCTTATATAATAAACATATAGTCTAATGAGAAATAAAGGTACATAGGTCCAAAATTATTGATAGAAAGACAGCCAAACAAGTCGTTGTTATCTCAAATAAATTATTGTATTGGAAATTGAAACGATATGTAATATTGGTTGATATCATTCGTTACATTGTCTCTAAAGCAGACAAAATTTTTTCGTGATCATGGTTTCATCTTACTAGAGTATACAGCCTCTTGTTAATGGCTTGTTTAATGCTTTACCCGATCCATAACTTCTGTTTCCCATCTCAGGACAATTACTGAGCAGAATCTACAGTCGGTCTACAAATCATTTCTTTACCTTCGATTAAACGACTACGTTGAGCATAAAAGGTTAAGTATGGGAGACGACCTTACTAAAGAAGAACTGAAATTCATGTTTCACTTGGTTGATCTAATGATGAAGCGTACAAATCCAGAAAACACTGGAACAACGGAAATAGCGAAAGTGAGACTGATATTTCAGATAGTTTAATCCGATGGTCATTCTCGTTTTTGAGAGTAAACACGGCACACAATAAAATAAAGTAATGGAATATAGTGCCTTCATGCTTAGAATAATTGCCATATTTCATTTCAGATATTGAAGTATAATCCGTAACAAACATGAACAAATGATCTTAACTTTCTTTGCGGTCTTTTGCAGTCAATAATATAATAGTAGGTAGCTTCTTAACAGGATTGTTTAATTAATGGTCCTCACAGAGACACAAATAGGTTATTGAGTGTCAAGGCAATTGGATTCACTGCTTTGTTTAGGAATAGACTACTGTGGCTGACCATGACTGGACCCATGGTAGCATGGATCCTACATGGAATCTCATCTTCATTGGAGATACTCAACAAACACAGCTTCATTACCGTGGGACCTGAAACAGGTTTGTAATGTCTATTTCTACTCTGAGCATAAAAGGTAAGGTATGTGAGATACGACCTTACTTAAGAAGAACTGAAATTTATGTTTAAATTGATTGATCCATTGATGAAGCAGTGAAAATCGAGTAAACACTGGAATAACGGAATTGGCAAAAAGGAAACTACTCGTTAATTTAATCAATGTTAAATCTACATGATCTCATTCCGTCTGAACACTACATAATGTCTGATTTTGAGGAATAACAAATAGGCATCACCCTAATTAACTAATAATAAGAACTAACTACCATATTGATGTAAATATGCTTTCCAGATATCTACTAATGTCATATCAGCACCAGAAGTACATTTTTGATATAAAGAATTATTATCTTAACCTTTCCAGCAAATGAAAACGAATCTAAAATGACTTTGCGAGGACGCAGATTAGGAAATCCACATTGTTGAAAATTATAACAGATGCTACCATGTCTCGCAGTTCCCAAGTAAAGTGCAAATAAGGAATGAACACTGAACGTTACGAGTGCAATTTAAAAATGAAAACAATTAAAAGACTTGGTTTCAAGTGAGGATATAGCGTTTCCTGGATGGAAACTATTAATTTATTGTTTTCAGAAATAAAAGAATTTACAATGTTGTCCTGATTATATATATAGTTTTATGGTCATTGATTTATTTTAAACATGGGTTACCTGCTTCTACAGCACGATAATTAACTGCTTCAGCTTCAGCAAATAGCAAGGGTCTACTTTACTGATTTTAGTTAATACAAAGTAGACATCAAGTGAACAATGAGTGGAATAAGTAAAGACCGAACACTGTTTTGGTTATTTGCAATCCCATCCCACATATTCAGATCTTCTGGGAAGTAGCATAAAACATAAAAAAAACATATTTGTATTGCCTTTTCTTTCTAATACGTTATTAATACGGTTTAATAGTAATTATTGCATTAAAGTATGAACAGTGCGCACTTAATAAACAATGTAATTTTAAACATTGCACATAGCAGCACTCTATAGAGGTACCATTTGTTTTTCGGAACATCTACCCTTAATTAGCAGTTTTCCTGAAAACTGTTTGACACAGGATCATCTATTTTGTATGTTATGTAGTGATAGCTGTAATACGATTGCCATATTGTCGGCTATATTGATGTTTTGAGGGACACAGTCTATATGTAGGGCAAGGTAAACCGTCAGAATGAAACTGGGTACGAACTTGCTTGCCATCCCAGAATCATTGATTAAATAAGATGAGAGAAAAAACAATGTTATTCCTCTTCGGTCCTTGAGAAGTAGCTCAAACATACACTATTTGTGGAGGCACGTTTCAATGTAATATCCTGTCACACATACATGATCCTAATTATTGCAATAACGAACTACATTTGATACGCGTATTAAACAATTCACCTGCTTTACAGAGGGTTCCATTTTGTATGTATCCTGTCCTACACTGACAAGAGCCATTAGTGCAATCTGCATAGGAGCTGGAACATCCATTGGTTGCATCACATTTGGAACCAACGTCTGAAAATGCAAATAAATATTTTGATTTCTTGATAAAAAAGGTAACCTAAAAAACCATCATGTTCACTGATGAGCATAAGTCTATGATGGCCAGAACAATAGGGTTACTTCGTACACCGATGCATTGTTATGAGGGTGTCAACGAATTCAAAAGCATGGATATTTGCTTCTAAAGCATTTATCTCTGCCTACATATGAGTTAGAGTTACTAATATAAAATTAAAAAAATAATCAGCCGTCAGTTTATTATCGAGTCTGAAGGTGCTGTCCTTGTGACTTTGATTCTTTCACGTCAGTATCAAATGATTAGAAACAATTAAAATGTTAAATGACATTTCCTAACAGAAACAGGCTGTAACATGTTCACTTTTCAATATACACTCAGATGTATTTGTTGAATGGATTGTTGATGATAATGATATCGTCATTTACCTTGTTCTAATGCAATGAGATCATTTACTCCATGCCCTATTCATTTAACAGAACACTTCATGTATTGCCGTCAGAACAAATATTCACATATTGATATATTTGTTATGAATTTTTCCTATCATTTGTAAATTTTGAAATATCAAATAATTAAACATATTTGTCATCAGCTGAAATTTATCAATATGTCGTATGATATACAAAGTTATTTATGTAACATCTAGCTTGACTATAAATAATCTGTCCATATGCATTGTACGGTAATCGAAATTAGAGGAGGTAAACCAATATTTCTGGACGTGACATGGATGGAATCGCTAATATAATTAAGATAATGTAACGAACACATTGTTTATGCAACCAATGGACTTGGCGAGACAGTGAAGCATTCCAATTCATCAGAGTTACTAATTGACAAGGTTTTCTGTTCTTCGGCAGACTTGGATTAAATTGGTTCGCTATTATTAGCTATGAAAGGAGTTTGCATCAACAATATAGGCATAATGACATGACTCATACATAGACTATGCAATGTAAGCTCCATTCATAAATACGTATCTTTGTGTATGTTGAACATTGCAGAGCAGATAATATAAATGACTTGTTTACGCCACTAATATGTCGCCAGGCATTTACATTCCAATCTGAATACAATCCCTGCTTTTCAGTGTTAGTTTTGTGATATTACTCCCAGATCAAATCCAAATGGGTGAACATGCAAAAATGGTGTTTTTTTATGAAACAATCAATCAATTGTAACTTATTCAATAAATTATCAGCTCAATCAATCAATATTGTTAAATGTAATGCGAATCCTGAGGAAAACGTGTTCCCACATAATATATTTGTATGTGCATCATATATAAATTTGCAATCAAGTAGTACTATTATATATCCCGCTGTATTTGAATGGAAGTCGATTGTAATATTGTAACACATATTTTAGCGTCCATAATATATAATATGGTTCATAAACTGTTTCCTGTATGTGCCAAGATGTAAACAAACAATTAATCTCGTCGACAATGTATTTTTCACCTATGAGGTATTTGTCTCTTTGGATCTTGCTAGTCAAAGTTAATGACATGGTTAATTGGCGTCAGTCGATGGTGTAGCTTTCGGTTGGGTGTCCTGTATGCACCTTCGCGAGTGGGTCTACTCTCTTGACGTGGCCGAGCCAGCGAAGGCTTTTCTAACTAAGAATAGTGAACATACTTTTCATGTTGTCGCGTTACAGAAACCGCTATGCTGAGTACTTGAACCAGCCACTGGATGTACAAGTGAAAACTGATGGAACTTCTATCGTGGCTCGCAGATGTGGTCCATCCCTGGTTGCTGTAGAGAAGTGTGCCTAGCGCGCAGGCCTGGTAGAAGACATGACATTTGGTCTTCACAATCACAATGAGGACGGGGTTGTTCCGGACCCTCTGTTTCAGTCTAGCAATAACTGCTGCTTCCTTGGTAATCTTGCTTTTTACCTCAGAATCAATGGAGAGCAAACAATGGTGGACCGAATGTATACGAAATTATCAGCATCTTCCAAGTTGTGACCCATTGATGGAGATGGTGGGAGGGTAGTGTGCGTTTGTTTACTTCAGACTGATGGTCTGTCCAAACTCCTTATAGGCGTGGGTGAGGCGACATTCCATCTTCCCTGTGCTATGCCGGCGAAGAGCAATTCACAGGTGAGAACATCAATGACTAGTCTCAGTACAGAGAAGGGCGATATTAAGCAGCATGCTGTTAGACCTGGTATGGATGTACACTCCCTCGCTGCTGTACTTGATTGCGTACTGGATGAGCATTGAGAAGATTGCAAAGAGCGTTGGTGCACGGACGCAGCCTTGCTTCACACCGCCGCTACATGAGAAGACCTCTGGTGTTGCGTCATTTAATCACACTTTGCTGTACATGTTCTTCTTTAACGACGAGACGACAACAATCAGTCGTGGCGGACAGCTGATCTTCTGCAGGGGTCTGAAGAGTCCGCTCTGACTGACTTGGTCAAACGCCTTCGTCAGGTCTATTAAGTGGATATAGTGGGGCATCTGCTGCTAGCGGCACTTATCTTGCAGCTAGTTATATACAATATATTTGTGAGAGATTAACAAGGCATTTCGAGTTATTATCTTGTGATATTAAGCAATTGTCACAGTGCCCTATTTGTCCGTAAATAAATATATGACAATTTATTATAAACACTACTGTATTAAGTATGTTTAATTTCTTGAATTACGTCATGCACTGAAAATAAACTGTTCTAAAGAATGAACATGTTTTATGTGCAAAATGAAAATATTAGTTGTATAATAATTCAAATATACACAATTCGTGTTCTTTCATTAGAATGTTAAACATGTATAAATATCAGAAAATTCAGTTTAAACTTAGAATTAATATGTTGTGGTGAAATCCATAAGACATGAAATGCATTATTCCGTCAGAATGATTCATATCTCTGTTTGGAATGTTATGCATTGCGAGTGAATTGAAAGACAGGTCAGTAATATAACACATTTAACGTCACAAGACTGTACCACCAACACTGCTAAGGTCCACAGAAGGGATACATGAATCTTAAGAAAATCCGGTTGCAAAATATACGAAATAAATTGCAGCACATATATTTAATGCAGGAGGTCTGCGCTAAAATATTCATAAAATCACAAAATTGTAACGGAAAATATGCGCTCTTTTACATTTTTCTATGGTGTCTCCCGTGCATGAGAGCATATTATAAAATGTCAGAAATATATTTCTAGTGCGAATGAGACTTTACAAACTGTTGTATATATAACGTTATTGTGAAAGGGTATTTGTTGAACAAGACATGACTAAGTGAGGGTTATCTTTGTGTGGCATTTCCACCATTATGCTGATAGTGCCACTAGCGCAGTCTGAGTATGAGTTACAACATACATTATTATCCTACACCAACAGCGAAATATGCAATTCAAACACCAAGTATGTGTTGAGGGAAAGTCAATTTAAAATCAATCATGTTTCGGTTGATGGATATCACAATGAATTAGATCAGGATTGTAGTAGATACATAAAACCTATTAAGATTTGAATATGGAATGTTCATGTACATATACAATAGACTCGTGATATTTAAACAGATAATATCATGCAAAATATTTTATTTTTAGCGCTTTTAGAAAGGGTTTTATTTGTGATCTATACTAACTTAAACTCACAAATTCCGATTCGTGGTATTATATATTACACCAAAAGCGCAACATTTATTACATGGAAATGACAAATCCATTGCGCATAAATATATTTAGATCAGAATGATCCTTACATTAGCTTGAGGCAGTTAAATATAATGACATGGTCATAAGACAGGCAAAAATCCATAACTCTCCGTTTCCAGGTGTGTCTGCGTGCTACACGAGGTCATCAAAGGCATCAAGATGAGAAAAGTAGTTTAGTAGACTTCGACTGATTCGATATCAAACAGATTGATAAGCAGATATACATTGGATGTACTAAACCTAAATAATAGGATTGGAATGCTAAATGTTTTTAAAGATATAGACGCCAATTTTGTATATTAGCAAAATAAGTTGGACGTTCTGGTCAAGTAATATATTTTGTAGCATTTTGTTGTATCACCTGATCATCATAGAAAACGATTCCAATATCGTATTAGAAAGAATAACTTACCTCCTTTACAGAGGTTTCCGCTTGCTGTGTATCTTGAGTTACACTGACAAGTGACATTACACGATGCAAAGGGGTTGGAACACCAATCGCACCTATCACATTTTACACCAATATCTGAAAAGTTCATTATGAAGGAAAAACCATTAAGAAACAATCGCAATGATTATAATCCTGACATACTGGATGACATCATTGTGATACATCAGGACATTGAAGATTGTTGAAATTCATTCAGAACATTACGTTCATATTACCTGTGGTAGGACATTTAGGCATCTGTTTGGAATTTAATTTGGAATACTGCAATTGTATTTTGATTTTTCACATTGTATTCTAGACATATAAATTATTGTTCAAAAGGTTCGTACATTGTTGGTTACACTACTTTACTGTTCATAATTAATACCATAGATTCTTATCACTTACATGGGATTGGGCTCTTCGGGGTCTGCATTTGGTTAAAACATATCAAATATATATGAATTAATGGTTAAAGATCAGCTTCATGTTTTTGGAATTTGTGTTGACCCTCGTAAACGTTTCTATTTTACAGATTAATGAAAGTTCTTGTCCAACCAAAAAGCATTTACAATTTCATCATTGTTTCCATGTTGGCGGTCACATTATCAAAACTATAAAGTAGAACATGAAAAAGAGTATTACAGTGATGTAATAAAATATGTATTTCTTCGTCAATGCATTCAATCAGATGATGTAGCCTTACGATATTTATAAAGATGACCGCGAGTGTTACTTTTGTGGGGATTATATGAAAAACATTCTTATGAACAACCAATATAAGCTGTAGTAAGTGATTTAGTATAAGCACTTATTGATATGACAGGGAATGATAGTTCAACATAGAAAAGGGCTAGTAATCTACGATTTCCATAACAGCCAATGTGGTGACCACGTACATGTGTCATTATCTTTAAAAGCCATCTGCAAACGATAGAGCCACTCTAAGTGAGAAACACATCCTGATATGAAAAAGAACACGTTCATAAAGATAGATGAAGTGTGACAAATGATGGATAGCACACTATGTAATAGTGATCATTTCATGAAGCCACGTCAGAATGTCAGCAGCACACCATTTACAATTATGACAATCTGCATATCAGAAAACAAACTGCTTAGAAGTAAGAGAGTTTGTTCCAGGACTTTAAGATGTACGTGTTGAATGTCAGATCAGAACCATTTTTATTGAGGTCCTTCCGCGCGATATAAGGTGTATTTCATGAAATCTCAATATTAATATGATACGTAATCAAAGAGGAAAAGCGTGGTCGCTATTTACAATGTGAGAAAAGAGATACACTAATTTCATAGAAGACAATCTATATGTCATAACTCTTTTCGCGAAAACCAAGTGACGTTATGATCATCTATTCAAGAAGATGTGTGATTAAACATATGATGTATATCGTGCTGGCTCCGTTATTGGATGGTTGAGATACATTGGATTGAAATATTACAAAGTAGACTGCAAGGAAACAATTAATGCCAAACGTATAGACTTAGCATGATTTTGGTTTATGAGGGGATGCTGTATTTGTATTTTGCAGTCGCGATCAACCTTTGAGAAATTGTATAAAAACATATTTTTATATGGGCGTTTCTCTGAAATGCAGTGTCAACTTTGCTTGTTGATAATTATTGAAACTAGGTATGACAATTTTGCAGTTAACGAAAAATATATCTTAACGATAGCACATTGCAGCATGCCAGATATATCTCTGACCATGGTAGCAGCTACAGTTCAAAAAAGCTCACCGTCACCAGCTACGCGTGTTCTTTGGAGAGTTCTTTGCAATTATACATATTGTGATGGGCAGACATAAAATATCTGCGAATAACAAATACCAAGTGGAAACTCTGATTAACACGCAATATCATGAGCTAAAGACAACGATTTGTACAATTTGTACTATTGTTATCTTAAGACATTTATTGACAAGATTATGCAGTCGTGTGCACAAATGTGTTGTCTATTAGATTCAACAACTGAGATAAGAAAACAAAGTTGACGTATTATGGATATGTCAGTAGGAAAGAACAAGAAAATTTTATGTTTGGTTAGAATAATATATTAATAAAACTTTCCAATTGAATACAGATTTGAAAACCTTAGTATGTAATCGAGACAGTTCTTGCAGATACGAAACGCAAGTATATCAATTTGACAGTCTTACAGAAATTATAATCAATTTTATATCTACATAACCGCTTTCCGACTGAAACATTGTTGCAAATATGCATGACTGCGACGAGTAATCAATGCAGTTGACGATTATCCACAAATATATAACATTATTATGATCTGACTAATCGTTTTAATTTAACAAAGTGCATTTTGACTACGTTCCCTACCGATGTCAAGAACTAATAATTTCCAGTTTCAAGCATATTTAATCAATGTCTATTTAAATAAACTGCTGCATTGTAAATTGCCATTGAAGATGACTTGGATGAAGATGCTACTTTATATGCTACTGCTTCGAGTGAGGCTTCATTGAAAGAAATGAGAATGAATATTGCTGTTTCAATTTCAATCCGTAAAAACGTCTTTGCTTATGTGTGTGAATATAGTGTTCCCTAAATATTATTTCACTGTTCCTAAGATAGAAAAATGGAATAAAACGTTTTTTTTTCGCATTGTCTACTTGTAATGTAGATTACGATAATATATTTATTTTAAAAGTGTTTTACCTGGTAAGCAGTATAAATCATGCGATGTGTAATTGCTTTTACATTGACAGGTGTTAGTATTGCCCGATGTAGCTGCTTTGCATTCGGCAAATTGGTGACTGCATCCAATGCTAGAGTTGCACGGTGAATTCAATTCTGTTAAGTAGAGTGTTTAATTATTATCAGAAGGTAGCATAACAATCGAAAGGGTTATCTTCAACTTTAGTGAGATGTGTCTAATTTACTAGTTCCAGCTTTCTCCAATCAAGAGTTATCAAATATATTATTTTCAACTGTGCTAAGTTAATCATGGATTTAAAATTACGTTTCCAAGCTATCCTTCTTAATCAAATTTTTCGACGGTAATTATAGTTATAAAGAGAACGTGGTATAAATAAATAACGCATCAAGAGAAGATAGTGTCTTCATGCTTAGAATAATATTCTTTTCTTATTTCTGAAAGTGGAGCAGTATAATTCGGAATAAGCAGGAAAATGTGATCTTATCTTTATTTGCAGTCATAATGGATTGCTGCATAATGGTTTGATTTATCTATCACCCTCACAAACACACAAATTAGTTATTCAGTGTCAAGGAGATATGGATTAAATGCTTTGTTTTAGAATATAATACCGTGGCTCACCATGAATGGACTTATGGTAGCACGGTTCCTTCACGGAACCTCACCTTTATAGCAAAATATCAACGAACACATTTGCTTCAGCAGTTCTGAAATGTCTTTTTCATTTTCTCTATTTTATTTAAGTAATTGTTACACATGTTCCGACCGCCCATATGACCTAGTGCTTAGAGCGTGCGACTTGGTAACGCGAAGTTGTGAGTTATATCCCAGGCATATAAATACCAATGACACATATACAAATTATACTAACAGCTGCCTCGCAAAACGATCAACATTATGAGGTCAGTGTTAGGGCCTGTCGGCCTGATGTCAGGATCATGTGAATTTTTGGGATATCATTCTACACGTCTGCGGCATGATGCGCCTCTGCTAGACATCACTAGAAACTGCCGCAAGGCAGACATCGTAACGATATGACTGTAAAATTGTTAATGCTACGTTCAAAATCCAAATCACACACACAAGTACTCCGCGTGAACATCAGTATATTTTACAAATGAGCATACAGGCAAAATGTGGTCGAATCGGAATGTAGGTACTACGTCACAAATTATGGTAATATATATATATGATAATATACTTGAACAAACATAATCATTTCAATATTGTTCTATTTACAACAACGATAGCCATAGCCGACAGTTGATAAACAAACATGTGGAAATATTTGCGAATTATTCTTGACGGTTTTGTTTTAGTGTTCTTAATTACGGATGGTCAAATATTAATCCGTGATAAACATTTACCTGCTGTACAGCTTGTTCCAGTGAATTCATATCCTGACCTACACTTACAAATTCCACTACTGCATCCTTCATAAGGGTTAGAACATGGATTGCTGGAATTACAACCAACAGCTGAAAAATAAATAATTAAATTTGTCTTCATATGATGAGGAGAAATCCAAATGGACAGAAGAAATTCATGTCGAGATAAGGATGAATCTGAATCCTTCCCATATGCTTGTTCATGTAATATATTCCTGCAACTTTTAGTAATCTATTAAAACCCTTTTATCTGAAATCGTTCTTTCTTATTGCTTCTGCATTCTTTCAATTCACTGTATTTGTTTTCCTTTAATTTGTTACAACCATCGATTAAAATGCGTTATGGATAGTTTGACATGTATTGAAAACTTTGTTGTATTTATTAAAGAGTTAAGCTATGATATATTCTTTACCGAAATTATATGCTCGTCTTACAACTTAGAAAGCAAAGTAGCAACGTCTGTATTTATAGGTAATGTTTTTGTATTTACTAATTTAGATCGGGCATATTTATTGTCAAACATAGTTGCTATAAAAAGCAAACAAGAGAATATAAACATCACACCTTGCATCTTTGTCATTAAAACTAAAACGGGGCTTGTATGATATGCTCTGCACATTTTTATGCCCCTGTTGTGCTAAAATATCTTGATGTGTTTTAAAACGTAGATACAAATACGCGATATAAAGAGCGATTGATCTTCCACCAAATATTATTATATCTATGCTTTTTTCCCATAGGTAGATATATGAAGTATTGTTGTTGAATATAATGTTAGAAACGACACACATTGTTCTTAATCTGAGATCATTTCTTAAGCTTTGAAAAGGTAACAAAATAAATCAAAGATAGGACGTATGAAACGTTAAAGTTTTACGTATAAGAGACCAACTTTTTGTTCGTTTTTAGTATCTCAAAAGATCTTTCAAATGAATCCGTGTAGTGCCTGTATTCCATTTAATGGCTTTCAGTTCATAATTACCACTACCGTTACGAGCTTTAATCAATGTATAAACATTGAGCTAAGTAAACAGATTGTTGACAGATTCGGTGCTTGAATGTTGTTAGATCGAGCAAACAAAGTTTTCAGATAATCCACTGTTCGACAGTATATATATATATATATATATATATATATATATATATATATATATATATATATATATATATATATATATATAGCTATTATCAATACGATTTTATGTTCTACATATTTGTTCAGATAGGCATAGTTTGTCATGAAATATATTTTCTGTCAGCCACAAGATGAAAGTGGATGTTATTATTCATGATTGGTTTCAAAATTTGACTTTTGTGAGATCATAAAATATTGAATTTGTCACGTGATAATATTAAATGAGTTTAAAATGCAAATATAGCATATCGTTTTTAACCTTTATCCATAATAGCGATTGTTTGTCGCTCAAAGGTAATGTTTGTTCTGCAGCTTTTATCCTGGCTGTATACATCATGTTGCCTCTCAGTTATAATTCGTCTCACCGTTTTCCTAGGTTAAGTGGACTGCTCTCAAAGATTGCTCGATAACAAAAGTAAATTTCTAGACATATCTAAACAAGTAATGTTTGCCTGAGCATAGGTAATTATACATATACAATATTCAAAACTAAACATATGATAGTTAATAAATATGTTTCATAAAAATGTTACAAATACAATAGTGTTATATATTTAATGTATTTTGTATTCGTTAGCTTTAATTACCTTTATTTCTTTACCTACTATTATAATTGAACATTGTATGCTATTCGTTAGCTTTAATTACCTTTATTTCTTTACCTACTATTATAATTGAACATTGTATGCTGGGTCTGACCATGTCCATAACTGATTTCATTTTCGCTTGACCTGATTGACGTTTTTCTATTTCGTTTGATGTAAACAAGTAATACATAGCAAAATTATTCACTACCTGTAGTGGTTTGATATCATGATTTGTTTTGGTCAATAGAAGAAGTAAATATGTTTATTTAGGTCAGAGTTATTGGATTTGCCTATATGAATTTTACAGGTTATCATTTTGATTTTCTAAACATCAAGAACATTGTAGAAGGTTTATTTTCAATTTGGTAATGTTTCCTGTTTAGAAAATGCTAGTTCAGGTCGAATAGAGAACCATATACGTTTGTGATTCTGAGGACTTGGTAATTTGGGCTTTAGCATTTAGCACTTTTAAGTTATATTATATATCGTGAACAGTAATTTGGAACTGAAATCGTTATTTTATTCTTCTAAGTGTTGAATTCAAGTGATTTTCCTGCTCTGGATCAAGAAATAGGTTGAAATAAAATTATTGTGCCTGTAATTCATGTATTATACTGGAATTTAATTCGCAAATACCATAAATTGTTGTTTATACTTTTCACGTTGTATACTACGGCAGCAAATTATTTGTAAAATTTTACAAAGCTCGTTCTTGTAATTATTTTTTGTTTGTTTTTTTAAAGATCTTCGACTATATCTATATATAATATCTTATAGATTATATATTGGCAGTATACAGTATAATGCTTTATATATATATATATATATATATATATATATATATATATATATATATATATATATATATATATATATATATATATATATATATAATGTAATATCGATTATATATTGGCAGTATAATGCTTTGGAATATAATGCCCAGATGTTACATGGATGTTATCAATTTGTTATTGTTGTCTTGAAAATTCGTTTTTGTTTGCAATGAACGAAATTAAACGTAATTAATTTAATTGTATCTCCAGTTAATATTGTTCCACAATTGATGTACATGACCTTTAACATATTTGAAAACAATTGCATGTAAAATGAACCATACAACATCAAAAAATTATGAGTAACATAGTAATCTTTAAGCAGTAACATGTATCATAAGTGAGCAACAACTCGATGTCTACAGACTGCTACCGCATTATAAAGCAGATGAAATATGCTATGTGAGTGATTATCAAACGGAGGCAATACTTATGCGTCACAGTCATTATATGTGCGCAATAGATTCACTCATCCTACATTAAGAATGAATGCACATAATAAAACAAATTTCACCGCGATTAAGGTGGCAGAAAACCGCTGTGAAACAACACCTTTAGGTACGCAATATATAGACAGAACATCTAATAGCGGAACCCTACACATATTAGTGCAAGGACGTGTTTCTCAAATACACCATCAATATAGCCCAGTTCGATAAGCGCAGCTTGAAACTGCGTCCCTTTACCTGCTCTCCATTACGGACGACAAAGACAGGTATAAACCACCACTGTCGGGGAGCAATCTCCAACAATGGCTAGAGTACCAAGATAAAGTGTACAAACGAGGCAGTACTGCTTCGTTTGTTCAAATTTCCCCGAAAAAATAATTGATCGGCAATCCGATGCTCTACACAAATTTTCTTCAAATGTAACACTACGGAAAACATGGATACGACGTGTATAAACAGTGACGAAAGACTTCGATATCAACGCCAATACCCACCATTGTTCAATAAATGTCGTGTATGGACGGATGATTTCTAAAGAAAAGGTCACTTTAGACTTCCAGATTCATTCAAAGAAAACATTTATTTGGAACATGATCTGTACATTTTGTAAATGTTCTGTTTTCTTGATATGTGGTTATGCTTTATAATGATGTCCAAAACTAGGCAGATCCTCGCAAAAAGTCAAAACGAGCCAAACATGAAATGTACTCGAGTAAAAACGCCTAAGGCATATCAGATTAATGTTAAAACGTAATTTTGTGGGAATAAGTAACGTTTAATGTAGTTACATATTTTATATTACTCCATATTTGGACAATAATTAGAGGAGGGGTGGGGTGGTGAAATAACCGAAGATTTAAACTGATGGATAGGATTTTTCACTTGGATTGTCAAGCAGTAAAATTGCAATATTTGGCATAAGAGGTATTTTGTCAATAAAATTTGTTCGCAAATATTTTCGCATTCTTTTCACATTCTTTTCACAGATGTCAGCGTCAACAGACAAGTCCGACCATACTGCGCTGTACTTCCTTACGAAAACTGAAAATATTATATTGAGGTATGACATTGCACAGAGAAATGAAATCGAAATGGAGATAGATAAGAGTGGTGAGACCGTTTCAAACAGATGTGTCCGTGTATTTGCATGACTATTTTGGAGAATAGAATTATGAACCGATGTCTAAACTATATAACAAATGTGTACAAAAAGTAAAGTTATTAAATGAAAGGAATACTTAAAGGGGAGTTATTAAAAGAGACACACCAGCACAAGCAAGAGTGTAAAATGTATTAACATTAACTCTAATGAACGCTATTGATCAGCACTCATAAATGGTCAAGAACATTGCTGTTGGAATTAAATGTAAACTGCCAGATATTGCTTTGAGGACATTGCTGACAAAGATTCAGCTGTAATGTTTTACACTGGACTGCCTAATGCTGGTAGATTTCATGAACTGTTTGATGAGATGTTTGATGCAGAATCTCAAACAGCAAGAACAGATTCTGGGCAGGACAAAGGACGTCCACGATAAATTCGAGTCAATGATGAATTTTTTTAGTCTTGATACTGTTATGTCTGGAAATTTGTGTTAGAGATATCGCTGCCAGATTTCATATCTCTAAGACAACATGCTCAGTTATCTTAAATAAATGGGTAGCTTACCTACATGTAAAGTTGTAAGATCTATTAACATGTCCAACCAAGTCAGTTGTTGAAAGAACAATGCCTGTTAAATTTAGAACAATATATTCCCAAACCCGTGTAATCATTGACTACACTGAACTTTATACAGAAAATACTCAGTCTTTGATCAACAAATCATTGATGTACTCCCGCTTTTCAATCTTACATGACATACAAAGCATTTCACGGAATAGGTTCATCTAGAATAATAACTTGTGTGTCTTAGATTTGGAATGGAGACATCAGTGACATGCAAATTACACGATCATGTGGAATTCTATGCCTCTGTGAATGTTGCGATGCCATTATGGCATATGGCAGACAAATGATTTGTAATTGCAGATATGACAACATCAAGAGGACTCCAGTTGATAATACCGCCTTTTTAACACAAACGATATATTTATTATACGTAAGCTAGTGGAGGAGAATCGGCGAATAGCCAACCTTGGAATTCTGGTTAAAATTGTAATTGAACGAGTAACAAACTTCATAATTATGCAGGTATACCAATAGCAATGTCTGGAGAACTAACTAAGATATGGATGTTATGTACTGAGTTGTCCAATCTACAGTCAACACGTATACTAGATGATTAACAATATAATACCTGTTTAAATGAAAAATTACAAAATATGACAAGACATAGTTTACATGTGATTTAATGTAAATTCACTGTATCCATTTAAGTACGTAATTAAATATGCATAAGACATGAATGTCGTTTATATGAATAAATGGATCTAAACTTGTTACAAATTTATGTGTTAATGTCGTGATGGTCTGGCACGCGTTGTACTGAGATAATTACTTATTAAATAGATTGTCATTTACTGTGTGTGCTATGTGGATAGGTGGACACACAGGAACACATGGATACATCCCAATTTAAAGGGGTGGAGCATTACAAGTTGCATGCTTTCTTATCCGCAACCATTGGTAATTATCAATCTCCTGGGCACAAAACTCCAAACCAAGGCTAAAACTTTCAGATTATATACATTTTATATAAATAGATGCTTACATGAAAGGTATCAATACAGGTATGCACTTTATGTCAGGTTATTGTGGAAATAATCATGAAACATTATAAATGATCTGCAGATAATTTGCATTAATTTGTATGTAAAATGTAGTATTATCAATATGTCTCTTTAAACTGTCTAAAGAAATTTAATGAACTAGTACTGTTCATGCAACTTGATAGTAACCATATATCACCGCATGTTGTTATTCCTAATGGTTTTTAAAACAATGCACACATACATTTATTTTAGTAACCACAAGTTAAGGGAACATAAATTGAACAGCTTACAAAACCTGAAAACACTATTTCAATTGTTTTTATTTCTTTCACACGGTTTAAAATCCTAATCACGTTCACTACGTTTAGTAAACATTTTCGTCTCGATTACTCACCACTTGCAACAGTGTTCTTCCTATTTCTTACGCAACTTTCACTCAGTTAGTTTATTCTTAGTACCTGACACAGTAAAACAAGATCCTAACATCGTCTCAGGTCGAGAACTTTAAATTTGATGGATCGCTTATTCCTATGTTTAAATGCATTTTTACAAAGCTCCCAGGAAGTGACTAATATACGCTCATTGCAAGAATGATAACTCTGCAGTTAATCTTTAAGGAAGGTAAATAATGTCATTGAACTTGGCTTTTTCTTGATGATAATTATTTCATGAACGTTTTGACCATTTTGCACTTATTGAAAAATATATTTTTTAAGATAACACATAACAGCATGCCAGAGATGTCACTTTTGCTTTTCGTACAATCAACATATGATGACTAGATTTTCATGAAAATGATATGACAATATGATCATCTATTCTGGACGATATGCAGTGATAGTATCTTACTTCAAGATGGCCATATAGTTGGATATGTTGGATGCTTGAAGGACACCAGCTTTATGGAGAAAAATGTAGACATTCAGAATGAAACTGTACGAACGTTCATGACGTCTCAAGATTGATATGAATAAAAGACACTGTTAAGCTCCTATGGTTCTCGAGAAGTAATACAAAACATAAAACACATTTGTATACACTTCGGTGTACTATACTGTGCAGTTTACTTTATAATAGTTACGCAAAATATGTAGGACATTTAATATGTATATTAAGCAATTTACCTGCATTACAAAAGGTTCCTGTTTGATTGTGTCCTTCTCTACACTGACAAATGCCATTCATGCAATCTGCATAGGGGCTTAAACATCCATTATTTGCGTCACATGGTAAGCCAACAGCTGAAAATTCAAATATACATTCCATTTTATTGAAAACAAATAAACTTAGAAAACAAAAATTTCAAAGATTGATTTCCAATGTATGATGACCAGAGGACAAAAGAGTGACCACATTCACCGTTCAACGTTTTGAGAGGGTGTCCGAATTCCAACATCTCAGCCCACTTAGGTGTAAAGTTTATTAAAGTAAAATAACATACTATTCAGCCGGTGGCATAATGTCAAGTTCTAAATACTTGTCCGTGTAACGTTCCCCGTTTTCTTATATTGTTAACATTTATAAGCATTGGCTCATCTGATTAGCCTTTATTCGCATCAACAGACTACAATTTGTTCATTTTTCAAGCTAAAGCCAGGTTCACGTAATGAATATAAAGTTATTGATGATGATCTTGTCTTTTACCTCGTTAGTTTGCAAATGTATCACATATTCTATGCCCTTTATTCATTAAACAGGAGACTTCCTATCTTGATTCTATAATACAGTTTATTTGTTATATTTCGTATGACATATTATAATCATTACTAAATTTGGTAATACAAAATGCATTATGATGTATATGTATGATGCCAAGAGGATATATATATATATATATATATATATATATATATATATATATATATATATATATATATATGTATATATATACTTCAATTCATTTCCTAAGACTGTATAAGTGACAGAATCAATGAAAACTTGATCATTAGAAATTAAAATAAATTACCAAATGTACACTTTTGTTAAGTTAAGGTGTACAATCTTGATTACGAGGATCGTAATGATGTTGATTTTTCACAATATTGAAAGACGAGGGTCCGTCCACTAAGACTGCGAATGCCGTCCGACATTAAAACTGCTTTAAGGACCAAGGCATGAATATTAACCAATAAGTTCATTTTCATTGTGATACATTCTGACATGAAATAGTTTTCATTGCTGAATACTCATGATGATCGATCTGTATACGTCTGCGATAAAAGTGTTTGTAAAACGGGTATATACATCGGGTAAAAAGGTTGGTTACTGTAGTATGAAATATTGGTCGTACATACCCAGTTGAATGTGGGATTAACATAAAACAATACTATACATGGACAGACCATATGCAAACCACATTGAATAATTCTGCAGAAATATTGTTCTAGCGATTGTGTCCGGTGCACACTCTATCCTAGGTGTTGGTTCCTGAAACATTGACATATATTATTGATCTCTTTGCAGAATTTGCTTTGTATATCTACATTTTAAAATCTGGCTTTCATTCAGTAATCCACGATAAATGTAGCAATCTACCCATTTACATGTGCGTTGAAGGTTGAATTTCATATGAGCCTGTAGGAACAGTTATAAAATCTGCCCATATTAAATACTTCGGAACGTATCACAATTTATGGATAATATAACTGGATTAGGAAACAATATCATGTGTTGGTTGCAAATCCGCATAAACTTTACGACTATACATTTGGAAAACCGCATTTTTCTGAAGGTCTACCATATGGATTTATTCAAATGGTTGCTTAGAGGGTAGCTTTATCAATCATATTAAATATTATAGTGGAACAGTATCATAAACGATTAGCTTGAATGGGTAACGAATGTTTCATATTCAAAATCTTAGAGGTATCAGAGGAAGATTTTTCAGTCTATATTGTTTTGGCAGTGTGTTTAGAAAACGTTTTAGCATGTAACTCTCAATTTTAAAAACCTATTTAATACTAAGTCAGTCAGTGATATTGAACGAGCTGTATAAACAATGTTAATTGGAGACATTATTGTGAGTATGTGCTTATGTATGTGTTTCTTCAACATCAACGATTCTTGTTGGAAGAATGATCACACTCAATATTGCATCTGCATCATTTCTGTAAAGTTGACTGGTATTCAATGAAAGGCTGATTTATTTAAAAACATGGTCAAAACATGTTAAACTGAGTTTGAAAAGGTGTAATTGACTATTATTATTTATTTTAAGTATTCAACCAGTATATAACGGCAAATTAGCATCAGATGCATAACCTTTAAACATGATCTTACTATAGTGTTTTTGTTCTCAAATTCTGGTTATATGGTACTCAGTAATCGTCATCACAAAAGTATTTTAATTTTTTTTCTCGATTAAGGACTGTTTTGACAGCCAATGAGTATTAATTGTTCAAACTTACAAAGAACACCTTCTTGCAAGAATTGATTCTGTCAATTTGGTAAATTTATTTAGATTTTTTGCAAGGTCATTTATATATTTGCTTATATTTCAATACTAGTGGCAACGTTTATGGCACAGCACAATTGTTTGGAGAACTATAAAAGGGTCTGTTGCCAAAGGAATTGTGTGCATATGGTTGAAAACCTGTTGTCAAGAAGTGTTGCTTTAACAATTTAGCTGTTTATAGAAAGATCGAGAAAAATGATTCTGGGTCCATATTATTTTAAGGCGTAGACAATCCGTGGGTGTTATATGGTAGACCGGTATCAAACGTATACATATGTAATGGTGTTATCACCCGGAGACTTTACTTTTAATTTCATGAAATGTTCTGCTCAGTACTTGTACAGAAGTAATTGCTAAAATAGTTTATATTTTATCTAACAGAGGTCATCATATATGATGTGAAGTTCAGCATTAATCACAGTTTAAAGTATAATTAACTTCAGATGCTCTCCACGAAATTGGTTACAAATGGTCCAGTGGTCTTTGAGAAATAGGCATAGCATTTACTCAGTAATCAATTCTCATATAGAAAAATATTAAATGACCAGTCGAGCATTATGAGCATTGTTTTTCTTACCTAATTAAGATGAGGTTGTATGAAAAGAGGTCATCTGAAGTATTTTATTTGAACACACATTTCGCTTCATTCAAACAACTTTATTTAACATACTTTACATTGACCTTTCTTCTTTGGCAGTGCTCCAAGTCATTTAAATATTGATCTATTTATAGTAACGATTGCCACAGTCTATACTTAATGAACATACATGTTCACAAATCTGAGAACAACTCATGACTTCACTGACGGTTACCTTTGCTTGTTCTTAAATTAGAATGGTTAAACATTAATATGTGCTAAAAACACAGTATATGTAATGCACAACGTTTCCATCCGGCAAATATGAATGTTTTGTGTCACATATGAATAGGAATACATTACCTGCTGTACAGCTTGTTCCACTTAGAGTATATCCTGACCTACACTGACAAATTCCACTAGTGCATTCTGCATAAGGGTTAGAACAGGGATTGCTTGCATTACAACCAACAGCTGAAAATAAAAATAAAACTTCGTCTTCATATGTAAAGGAGAAATCAAAATGGATACGAGGCCTTCGAACATTGAAACCAAGCGGTTTAAATCAAGAAGACTAGAAAAAGACAGCCATGCACAAATGTAATTATCTTTTCCAGCCGACACATTTTCTTTTAAATAATTCTCTACTTTTGCTTAATAGCCTCTAACTACTAATATAAAATATCCGGGATATAATTTGCGAGTACATAAATTTACATACAAAAACAGATGTGTCGCTTTGGCTCATCGATTTCTAAGTCTATACAGACATTTTACAGCATCCGCAACAAGTTGAAAGAAACAAGTTCTAAAATAATGAATTTAACGGTTTAATTCCTGTAGAAACAGGCATGTAAAGTTTTGCAAACACGGATTTTGTATTTTATTTGTCTGTCTTGTCTATGTTCTGTATTTGCCTTTGATAAAGACTCATTAAGAGTCGAAAGCGCTCAGGCTAGAGAGATACTAGTTTTGCACTGTTGCTTGTCAGTTGTTTGCATTTATCTTAATCAATCCCTGACACACGTGATCCCTTGCTGGATCCAGTCCATTTGAAAGGACTGTTATATGCCATATGATTTGTATTCTTTATATATATATATATATATATATATATATATATATATATATATATATATATATATATATATATATATATATATATATGTGGGTGTGTGGGTGTGTGTGTTTATATATCTACAACCTATGGTCATCTATAAAAACCGTTTTATTTGCAAATCGTTGTTTTGATTGTTTCTCTAATGAATGATTCTGAGTCAGCCATTTTGTCAATTCAATGTATTTGTTTTTTTTAATTTGTTAAACCATCGATTGAAATGCGTTAATGTATACGATGAGTACATATTGCTAGTTTGACATGTATAAAAAAACTGTTGTATTTTTAAATAAATTTAGCTATGATATATTCTTCACATAAATTATATGCTCGTCTTACAACTTAGCAAGCAACGTAGCAAAGTCTGTATTTAAAGGTAATGTTTTTGTACTTACTAATTTAGATCGGGCAAATTTATTGTCAAACATAGTTGTTATAAAAAGCAGACAATAGAATATAAACATCACCCCTCGCATCTTTGTCCTGAAAACCAAATAAGTAGATACAAATACTCAATATAAACATCGATTGTTCGTGCACCAAATATGATTATATTTACGCTTTTTCACATTGGTCGATATATGACGTGATGTTCGTGCAAGCAACGTTAATAAGGGCACATAGTTTCGATAAACCGGACGTAATTTATTAAGCTTCAAAATAAAATAAGATAAATAAAAAAGTATAAGAAATGTGTAACGAAGAAATCGCATGTAATTAGAAACCAGCTGTGTTTTAATTTTATTCTTTTAGTATTTCACTAAATCGTTCGAATATATGTGCTTAGTGTATGTAGTCCATTTAATTGCTTTCAGTTCTGAATTCCCACCAGCAGTACTTGCTGTAATCAGTGTACAAAAATATAGCGAAAAAACAAGATTGTTTACAGATTCAGTGCCTGAAAGTTGTTATATTGAGGCAACACATTTTTCAGATTTGTCACTTTTGACAGCATATATCTACCTTTATTGTATAATAAGAATTCATGTTCCACATACTTCGTTCAGATAGGCACAATTTGTCACAAAATATATATTATGAGAACCACATGATGAAAATTGTTGTCATTGTTCAATATTGGTTTTAAAATGCAACTTCCGTGTGAACTAATAACATTTTAAATTTGTCACCTGATAATAGCACATAAGTAAAACATGCAAATTTATTACATCTTATTGAATGCATTTTATAAAGACTTTCCATAATCTCGGTTTTATTTTGCTCAATGTTCCGTTAATTGTGCCGATTGTCTTCTGACTGTCTACTTGATTATATTAACCTGATTTACTTTTTTGAGTTGATTGGACGAAAACAACTAATCATAGCTAAATTACTCGTGATATGTATGGGCTTAATATCTCTTTATTTGTATTAATAGAAGAACTAAATATGTTTTTTGTGTCAGTTTTGGATTTTCCTAAGTTAATGCTACAGGTTATGGTTTTGATTTTGTAAACAGGTACATTCTAGAAGGTTATTTTCCAACTGGTAATGCTTCGGTTAGATTATACTATTTCTGACCTGAGGTCAGGTACAGAACCTTATCGTTTTGTGAGAATATATGACTTGGTCATTCATGCTTTAGCATCTAGTTTCAAGTTATAGTACATGTTGTGAAAAGTAGTTTTTGAGCTGAAATCTATTTTGGATAAACAAGAGGTCAGATAAAATTCTTGGATAGAGATATTCACTGGAATGTACAGTATATTCATTCCTGGAATTTCTGTGATTCATCAAAAGGCTGTTGAGACAAAACTCTCTCTACCAAACACACGTAAGCGACGTCAGTATCGGACTTTTCCAGACTTTAACCGATATTTATTCCGAATTGTTTATTACTAGGACTTGTGTTTGTAATTCATGGATTATTTTGTGATTTCATTTGCAAATACCGTAAATTAGTTTTTCTAATTTGCACTTTATATTGTAGGGAAGTCAATTATTTGTTAAGAAAGATTTATTTGGCTTTTTCTATTTTCAGTTACTTATTTTAGGAGCATCGTCTCGTTATAGTAGTTGTTGGTTGTACAATTAGCTTATATGCATTTGTAATACCTTTCGTCTGATTTCGTTTGTGTTTCCTAAGGAATGAAGTCAAAAGCAAATTCTTTATTTGTATCTCATGTTTGCCTTAAGCTATTGATATTGGTGTACGTGGCTGTTAACATACTCGAAGAACATCACAGTCAAAATGAACGAGACAACATAAAAAAACATAAGCGTAATATAGTATTCTATTAGCAGCAATATTAATCATAAGTGAGCAACACCTTGATGTCTACAGACTGCTAGAGCATTACAAATCAGACTAAATATGCTATGTGAGTGATTATCAATAAATTCACTCATCTTAAATTAAGAATGAATGCAAATAATAAAAAAACATTTCACCGTGATTGGAGTCAAAACATATTTGTGACACAATATTATTAGGTACGCAATATATAGGCAGAACGTATTCGGTCGGAACCAAACTACCAGTCTGCTGATATTTAGAGGCTGTGCAATAAGGGGTGGTATGTAAAACAGCTACGATATACCTAACCTCTTTGAGAAAATCCATAGACAACAATATGGTCATTTCTTAAGTTTAAATGGAATAGATGTAGTCAGTATATATATTTAAAAGATCATTTATCGTTGGTAATAACAGACGGATAGTTTGCCGTCTCTTGAAACTAAAACATTATCATCTTAACGCGGTATTAGTTAACGTTAAAGGCTAATTGACGAGTATTTGTTGAGGCCAATGTTCGCTCCCTGTCAATTTGGATTTTATTAGTGTTAATCAATTTGCGAACGTATTTGAAACACCTTTTAATCTAACGTTGGATTAAGGAATTTATACCCACTAAATGAATGCCGAATTCCAACCAAATAAAGAACGTTTCTTCAATGCCCAGAAAAAGTATAAATGTTACCATATGATAAATGAATACCTATTTCTCATTTGATAAGGTTTTCGTCGTTTACTTAATTCACTGTCTAGAATACAAAATTGTATTATTTCATTGCCGTAATCATTCAAATATGTTCCAGGTCTCCTGAGTTTTAAAATACTGATTATCAGTGGTCAAAGAGCATAGCGTTATGTTTATGTTCTTCGGCATATATTTTTCATGAGGCTAGCGTTAGACCATAATTGTTACCCCATCCAACTAATGACATAAACAATATAACATTAATGTTATATTATTTCAATTGGGAAATACGTGTACAATCTATTTTGATAATTTAAAATATATGTCGAATTCGAGAAGACGTGATGACACAAATGAAGGATTCAAAACAGACTAGAAACGAGCGTAATTAAACAAATCCAGTTTGATGAAGAATAATGATTTTAAAACCAAGCCAAAGTCTTAGAGATTAACTTGAATATTAACTTTTCGTAACAATTACACATAAATATGAATTAAATCAGTCTGGTATACAAACTGAGGATATCATAATACAAATGGACAGTATCAAGCTAAAATTGCACCAAAATATGTACTGACTAAACCCTCAAAATTTTATTTATATATCTTTGAGTAATGTTCCCAAAAATATTTTGTAACTGAAATAATATTGGTATCTACATTATATGCTGGAACAACAACAATCACTTAAATAATGAACCTTGGCTGCATTTTATTTTCTAGAAAAATGGAGATATGGAATCAAAATAGAAACATATAATCAAAATTGATAAATAATTTAATAAGAGAATCTACTTGTATAGATTTTACTCAGAAAATATGTAAAGTTTACATAACATTTATGGAGTATAAATATATTTAAAAAGATAAAAGGCGGTATTCAGTTCCATAACAGTTTCCTTGTATTTGTTATAATTTTTGCATGTAAACAATTGATAACATAAAAAACAGGAGCATGCGTACAATCTACTATCCCATAACGAAATATTTATATATACAAAGAAGAGATCCGATAAACCTAGGCTAATCGATAGCATGCACACTGCATTTACACTTTGAGTAAATAAAACGATTGCTACGAAGTTGATTATTTAACACCTCATTTACGACAAAACTGACCTATCAGAGGAAGGTTAAATATACAATTACCAGAATCTAAAATAGCAAACAAGCCTAAATAACATTATCCAATAATAATAATAATAATAATAATAATAATAATAATAATAATAATAACAACACTAGTAATAACAATACTAATAATGATGATAATAATAATAATAATAATAATAATAATAATAACAATACTGATACAAATTCATTTTATTGTGTATGAGCATTGGTTGAACTAGTGCTTAATAAAGATAAAATATATTACTAGATGGAATAATTTTATCTGATATCTAAGAAAACGAATATGACAGGCTATATTAGTATGCGATTCTAGCCGAATGAATTAATAATGGCGATGCAAGAAGTCCGATGGACCGACGTAATGAGAGAAACTACGTAAACTGCAGTTAACGTTACAGAAAAAAAGTAATATAGATAAATATAATTATTTTGAAATTGATAATTTATCCATGCACCTATCGTTTCAGATACAAAACAATACACTTCTAAACGCGTATCTTTGCAAACAATGTTAAATTTATTAGTATGATTAACTAATATTGAATAGAAATAAGAGACTGCGGTCTGAAAATTTATTCGTTTACCATAGTGCTTGGAAAAAATTTACAAAATAAGCAATAACGCTCAAATACTGGTAATATTTTAGATTTTTAGGAAGCTAATTAACAGTTTTTGATTTGAACATATACAGGTGGTATTCTTGTTTTAGACAATAATGTAACCGCCGTTTGCGTGAGCATATTTGTAATATTTTGTATACTTTGTTATTTGTACATGTTAAACCATGAAATTAAATACCTGCTAATATCAAACATTGACAGGAAAAAACACGAATATACGTACCCACATAAATGTCTTTTTTATATACAACCACTAAAATTGAGTCCAACGAAAATAAATGATACTACAGTATAAATAATATCAAAAGTACAAATCGGTTCTCAATACTAATTAATTGATTAAAGCATTAGCTACAGTATAGATATGTATCAGATATGCAATATTTCCAAATCATATTGCAAATTGTATATTGATTAGTACATCATATTGTAATTGATATTTGGCGACAAAACAATAAATGTTGTTTATGCAAACCATACAATTAGGTTATTGATTGTGAATGGTTTAGTGTGATTCATTAATTGAATCTTCAAATTTAGAAGTTTGAATAACATGATTGAATCAAAGAACACTTGATTAAAATGGGCAACAAATCGTTAATGAAGCTACATTTACCATATGATTGTATTCGTAACTTTTGTAGATTTAACGAACCATATTGCAAATAATAACAATTTAGAAAATGTATGTATCATATATCAATAACAAACAATCATGCCAACTAACAATACATAGTAACCTTTTATATTAACATCTCTGACGAACGTTTCAAATAGTAGGTTAAAATTAACACATTTCAATTATGTGTGATGATTTTGACAAATTTAAATTTGTTTGCATGCAAAAGTATGAAAAATGAACCAGGCTGCTTCCTGATTAAAGACTTAAGATAACAATTAGGATTATTAAATGTTATAAATATGTCCGTGAGCTAAATATATGCATTTGAGGACTTTAAATGGGAAACGTAGCGAAACAAATGTTGAAAAATGCAATTCATTGTCTAATAATTATGATTAAGCAATGTATGGTGTTTTGAAACTGAATTAAATAGTACAAATACATATAGATGGGTGTTGCGAAATGTTTATAATTAACACAAAACCACTTCCTGATAAGACAGTAGTATCAAAAGCAACCGGCACTTGTGTCAGTATGTATAATGAAACGCAAATACAAATAAGTAATCTCAATTTACAACAGTATGTTCAACAAAGATGACAAAAATGCATAAAACAGCACTATTGATCAAAGATCTTCAGTTCAATTATAAACAAAATTAAATACAAGTTGAACAAACGGGAAACTAATGACTTTAGAAAGATAATATTCGGAATGTATAAATCCCTTCCTTTATTTAATTGATGTACTCGGGTTTCGTGTTTTTGTGTACAACGATACTTGAGGGTGATTTATATATAATGTACAACATTTCGAAACAGTGAGTTCGATCCACTCAGTGCCGCACGTGTAAAGTGCTTTCGATGGGAAAACAGAATACTTCCAACCCACTGCATTGTCTGTTTCTAAATGCCTCACCGTAAGACTAAATCTTTACTTTACGGAACGTGTTGTCAATGAGCAGTCTAATCAAGGACTTATGCATATTCAGCTGTAAAGATTTGTGAGTTATTTATCAATTTACTATGTATATTATCTAGCTTTCGATCTATCTATCGAGCTATCTATCTATCTATCTATCTATCTATCTATCTATCTATCTATCTATCTATCTATCTATCTATCTGTCTGTCTGTCTGTCTGTCTGTCTATCTATCTATCTATCTATCTATCTATCTATCTATCTATCTATCTATCTATCTATCTATCGATCGATCGATCCAACCATCCATCCATCCATCCATATATATATATATATATATACATATAAATATATATATATATATACATATATATATATATATATATATATATATATATATATATATATATATATATATATATATATATATATATATATATATATATATATATATATTGTACTTCCGAGTTTATGTTGGTATATTTCCTATGTAGCTTCGTCTTACATTGTATAACGAAAATATTTTCCATTCTTGCTTATGACTTAGCAAGGGATTTATATTAGCAATATAAAGTTACATTTGTAGGAAACGTTTGGTACCATATCATTCTTATCGGCCACATATATATTCTAACACGGTGTTAGGCGTATTGTCAGCTGATCGTAGTCGACGGTGTACCAGCTGTAGAGCTGAATATATAAGTTGATAATAGCAGCTGTTAAGTTGAACCAAAGCAACCTTAGAAGTGTTAAAACAGTGTTGCTGGTCAAGTAACACGTGATCAGGCGTTGCTGACCCGATTGGAGGGCGCCGATTGCTTGATTGACCAAGTTAAAACATGGTAGTCAGTGACTACCTGAAATGGTGAATACGTGATTGACTAGAGTGACTTGTAGCCACGTGTTTTATGTTATTTCATGCAGGTAACATTTTAGCCGTGAGCTAATAGTGGGGTTTGTTATACCCTGTATTTTGGGACTGTGAATATACTGCGAATGATATATGTCCCTTTTGTTTTCATCATTTTACTATTTGAGTAATGTACGTCATATTTCATTAATTGAGTGAATATATTGTACTATATGAATAAAATACATCATTTGTTACTATTTGAGTAATATGCATCATTCGTTTGTGTCTTGGAAATTTACTGTGAATCATTAACTTTTGGCCTTGTACTGTGTGAGGTCATTTATTTGTATTTACATTTTTGCACAATTAGATTCTTGCCGATTGTGTTAACTTTTCAAATATTTGGAGCATGTGCATGCACGTATTAATTGTAATTCATGTCTCATTAAAGTTATTCATCAATAAACATTTATATTTATCACCTTCAAAGGTGTTTTGCTATAAATCCGAAAATCAAACCGGTTATTTTGTTACACTGAAATCTAATGAATACTTTTTAATATGAAACTTTGATGTAAATGGATTACTGTAATTATATATTCAGAATAAACTTTTTAAATACTTGAAAAGCAAAATTCAAAAACACAGTAATAATAGCTATTATTATTATTCTAGTAGTTTCGAAAAGTATCATATTAACATCTTAAGAAGTTCGTTTGCAACACCGTATATTGATAAAGCTATTCATCAGCTAGACGTCATTGCTTACGTTTTGATATACGTATCTAATGTTACTAAGTTGAAAAGAAATTAAGTCATTGTACAGTTAAACATTGACTTTTGACATTATAGTATCGCATAAGAGAATCTGAAATTAATATATTGCTTGTAGTGATGTAGTTTTCATCTTACTGTTGCAATATAGCTGAAGTAATATCATTTATGATATCACTTTTACCGCAACATTAAAATTTTACGCTTTTCTTCACGTCCAGATCTTTATATCAGCTTGTTCAACTGTACCGTTTATATTACAGGTATCACAATCGTTTACAATAACACATTTGAGTTTATTATAATCAAATTAGATATCCGCCAATTTGTGATGCTTGACCGTGTGTTCAAATTAACTTAGTAAATATTTCATTTGACTGTTCTGTGGTTTAATTTACATAACAGAAGCAGCGTAAATGTACATTGCATGTGTGCCTAGACTTAATCACCATTTTATTTGTATTGAAATCATCTGCCACGCATTAAATTATCATCGGTTCTACTCCAATGAAGCCGGAGACAATAAAGGTCTTTGACAGAAACATGTTAACTCAAATTACTACTCATGTGGCGAAACTTGTTAACTCTCACATTACTAACACATTACTACTTATGTATGATTTTTTATTGTCAAGAAATATATTTGATATTTTGCAACTCCTGCCCCAAATTTGTACTTTGCGTGGAAAACATGTTTGAGTAATTCTTTGAAAGCATTCAGATCATATTAGCTGCTTCATAAATAATAATGTATCTAGCAATATAATCATAAAAGAGCATAGCTGCGTTTCTGTGGTGATCATTATCGAGTAAAGATATGATTCTGATGGAATCGTTTGTAATGGAGACATACAGTTAAGACTAATCTTAGTGTTGCCACGTTGTATAGTATCCTAAAGTTGAATGAATCAATAGTTTAATTGTAAATAATGTAGCATAACGGTAATGATAATTGGTTCCATAAATAAAATATGTTTTGTTCGTAGTGGGCTGAATATATCAAGGCATTCAGACTAAATGCATGTTCCTACTCCTTGTACAAATACTTCTTTTCCACGACTAGGAAGAAATGCATTATGTTTTTGTCTGGTTATATTTCTTCTTTTATGCATGCATGTTTTCAATATATACTTAATAAATAGTAAAATCCGCATTTCGCGTTTCATGCAAGATATTAGACAAAACCTATTAATTAATGTCCTCATGTGCGGAATGTATACGCGGACATCTTATTAATTCACAGTCTTTCAGGCACTCTGTTTAATTTCTATTTAATACAATAAATAATGTATGCATTGGACTGAAAGTGATAATGTTAATTAAAGAAAATGATTTGGACAGTTTCTAATACATAGACCAGACTTTGAATATTGATTTGGATACATTTTACCAGCAAATGTGATATTTCGTGATCTGTTTTCTTTTATATAATATTTCATTGAACAAGAATTAAAATGAAGTCACATCTGCATTTTCCTCTGTATTATGATGTTGGATACGATTTTATTCAGTTTTGCAATACAATTTTATTTTCTCAGTTCCGTTACAGAAAAATGTAAAGTCGCTCCACTTAAACATACTCCTACAATTAGTATTTATCAGACGGACTTTGGGTAAAAATGATCGCCTGAATGATTTACATTGCAGAATTCGTCTTGTAAAACAAATATGGAATGAGACGTTCGCCAAACGAAGGGAAATTCCTAAACACTGCCTCAATTCTTGGTATGACACCTTGAGACTTTGTGTGTCTGAAATTTCACAACTTTAAAATGCAGGATTTGAGTGGCAAAGTAGTTGCCCTGTCTGTCTGTCTGTCTTTCTCTCAAACAAATCTGTTTCACATAATTGATTTCAAAGTCGTAGCTGTAATCGAATCTCACCACATATCACCTGTTACAATCATTAGACGATTTGTGTTCTATGTGACAAAAACATATTCATAATATTGGCGACATATAGCCCAAGTTTATCTTGTCAATGTTTAAAAACAATTATCACACTATTTCGACGTACATTTTATCTGATAATTCATAGTAAGTTGACTACTAAGCAATGCTATTTTATAACATTATGGTGACTACTTACCAGGTCTTTCAGAAAATATTCAATCCTACTAAGCCGGCTTTAAAGTAAGTCATATCAAAATCTTCAAAAAAAGTTTAAATTCATTATTTTAAAGGCGTCTAGCTTAGCAATTTTCATAAAATGTTTACTAACCCAGTATTTTGTTTCTTCAAAGTATGAATATATGTCGTCTTTGTTTCCAATACAACTAATATTCATCATACATTTTGCTAAACATGCGCGCAGGTTGTTATTAAATAAATGGACTGTTGATCAATGTGTTTCGTAAAATTCGGAAGACAAATGCATCTTGTTTTCATCTGACCTAATGTATTAATTAAATTATGACGACTAATGTACGTTGTAATGTATTGTTTCAATAAACATTTATTATGGGCCAGTGTTTATGTCCGTAAACTGTGCTGACCAGTAGCGCAGATATATTTCAAAACGGGGACCAGTCAGTAAGAGTTTATTTTCTTTAATTAAAAAAAAAATAAAAACCAAGTTTCCCACGTCTCCAATAAAACCCTTAGGATCAGTAGCCCACACTTATTATTTTCAATAATATTGAAGACCAGTGACTCAGGATTTTCATTGATGTTTGGAGGCCTGTTTCATAAATTGAAGAGTAATATCAACGTTATTTCTGTGTCATTTTGTGAACCGGTGATCTAAGATATGTAAATCATACACTACTGAATAAATAGTCAGTATATGCAGTAATACGCCATTGTTCTTTTATTTGTATTTAAAGTATGTATTGATGATTGTTCTATAATTGTGTTAAACATTAGACCTTATTGCATGCACCTTATCAATTAATTCTGACTGCGACACATATTTGTCAATATAGAAATATTTGTCAAAATCATAATATTATTTTACAGCAATGTATTCTGGTAAATAAACCAGAATTAGCGCAATCAAATTAGGGATACAACAGTTGTTTAATAAATTGTCTTATCCTATGTTGTCAGAATGATTTCTCCAACTTTGTTTCGTAAATTTGTTAGAAATGCATGAGTGTTGAAACCACGTGATTGGCATTAATAGTTTTGTGTAGATGATCTAACAAGATTGCCTTTTCTATCTGTGTCATATATCAATACACACGTTTACAATATCTACTATACCATTTAATATTCCATGTATCGTATCCCTGTAAATGTTTTTAAAAAATCCAAACACCTGTAGATGTGCTCGACTTGCTGATTCTAGATTTATATTAAGTTACAATTATCACTAACATATGGTACTGTAATTATATAGCAAATATAAATTAACTAATATCCACTAGTTCATTAGTACTTGTGTGATGTTTTTCGTATATGTTTTGTTCCTTAATCGATTACAGACAATAGTATAATGTATTGAAAGCATGTGATCGAGGGTCAACCAGACTAAGTCAATGGTAAAACACATCAATAGATATTCTTAACATTATCTTTAGCGTTATTAGTACTAGGTAACATCCATTAATTTAATAACCATGTGGATAATACATCTACCATTGATTAAATGAATACCGAAATGCCACATTATCGTATAGCTTGCAGCAATAATCATTTCGAGTTCATTTACTCGTGTCAATCATAAAACAATCTGCATTTCTCGTGAGTAAATCCAGGATACATATATTCATAACGCTTTGTAAGGAAATTCAAATTTATGCTGGTTTACACTACTACTTACCAATAGAGCACTTACAAATACCCCAAAGACTCTGATTGCAAAGAGTATGATACCACCAAGAATTACTGCTTATGTCAGCACAGTCGTATGATGGCGTATGACCCGGCAAACCTGAAAGGTTATTAAAGCAATATACATTATGAGAGAACGAGCGAACATAATATCTTCACAATCTTTTATTCTTAGCATATATTCATGTTCAAACGAACTATCTAATTATTATACAAGCATGATGCATGATGCAAGTATACCTTAACGTGCATAAATGTTCAAAAGATATAAAGCAGTGTAAACTTAAAAGTAATGTGTTCGGGACAGAACAATGAGAAGATGTAGTGAATGGGGTAGTTTTAAACTGAATAATGACTTGCAATCTAAAGGTACATAAAGCGAACGTCTCAAAACTATAGTCTTAGTAGAACCTAAGCGAAGTCTGCAAGTCAGGTCCATGTATTTGGTAATGTGTAATAGATGAATTGAAATTCGACTGATGTTAATTTGTAATAAAACAATCTCTGTCGACTTATTATTTAAGAATCGAGTTTAAACTCTCCTATACTGCCAACCCCCATAAGACAGCCACCTTAGTGTTACAGCCAATTTTGACACGAATCAAATGTGTTGTTCTTCTACATGATCACTACCAATATTTGTGTAAGTTTTGGAAGGCATAACACATTCAAATTACATGTGATCTGCTTTGAAAATAATATTGGCAGCAGCTTAGAAAGTAGACAAACAATTAAAGTATCCTTTAAATTATTCCTAAACAGTCCATAATACAAAGTCAAGTCCCTAACAGAGCTAAATATTTAACCTTTTGATATTGCAATAAGGTTAGTAAATGATGTATGAGACGACAGGACAACTAGTTACGTTTAAAATAGTTCATGTTTTGAGGCACACAAAATATAATAAAATTGATATACGTATTCAACATTCTGCCCAGTAGACATCTGTTATCTGTTATTCACAATGTAGACTCTACTCTTTGCCTTCTTCCACCCACCATGGAATCCCTTTATAATACTGAAACGCGCCAATTATGTTGAAGTCGTGTTGTTTTTACAAATGGAAGTTAAACAGTTTTAAGTGTAATACGGAGAAATTACGACGAAACATAATTTTATATGCATTGCATAGCTTAACGATGCCGCACTTATCCTTTCTGACTAACGCAATCAGAAGTGTTATCCGTGGTATAACAATATTAGGTACCAGGTCCGCAATGCTAATAGAGACTGCCGTAAAGCGGAGAGACTTTGGCTTTCCACCAGGCTCACTATTCGTTAGCAAATCTATGGCATCACTTTGGAAGAACGTCACAAACATAGTCCACGCAGCGCCATTATCCCACTACAGTACTAATATCACGGAAAGGTCCAGCTGCAAAGAACTCTTCGAGATTACTAACAACTTAATGTACACCACTTCCAACTATTTTATGTCCAGTCGATCTTCCAGATATATTTGAAAACACAAACCATACGAGATAAGATTGACAACACAGTTTCAATTGACTCGTCGTCACCATACAGTTGCTATATCAAGGCCAATCGTTAGCAGCATTTGATGCAGTCTCTATGTATTTAGTACATACGATCGTGATGAAGAGTGCACCAAATTCATGTGAACTTGATTAAATTCCAACATCACTAATGCTGGAGTGCATAGTACAATAGTGCCATCACTAACTGAAGTTATTAATACCTCTCTCTCATCCCGAGAGTTCCCATCATTTTTCAAATCTGATATTGTAAAGCTTCTCTGATAAAACCAACATTCGACCAAAACGATTTAAAGAATTATTGCCCAGTTCATCTCTTTCATATGAAAACCTTACAAATATTTTTTCTAAACCAAATTGTATCTAATCTGAATTCAAGCAGTCTTTTTAGCAAAGTACATTCTGCATAACGCACTTGGCGCAGTACGGAAATTACTCTTTTGAAAGTAGTTAATGTCATTCCTTCTGATTTGGATAGATGAAATTTTACAATCATCACCCTCCTTGATTTGTCTGCATCATTTAACACAAAAAAGACCATGATGTATTACTGCACCGTATTCAGCATGTATTTGATATCCGCAAACAGAATTATTGTAGTTCAAGTCTAATTTCATCAACATGAAACAAATTTCGCCTGAAAATGGAATACACTCCATCGAATTTGATCTATATGTGGGGTTCCACAGCGGTCTGTTTTTGGACCTGATAACTTCACTATATTCACTCAGCCACTCTCCAGTGGCATAGATCATCATCCAGTGTCTCACCAATTGTACGCTGATGACATCCCAATATACAAATCTAGCCACCCAACTGAAGTTAATGCTACCATCCAAGGAGCAGAGAGGTGCATTTCTGATGTGAAATCATGAATTACATGTAACGAGCTGCAGATGAATAATGATAAAACTGATGACATTCCGGTCACAGCACAAACACTTTCCTGGTCAAACCCTTTACTCCAAGCATTACATATCAGCAATACCAGCATTAATTTCACACAGTCAGTACGAATCCTGAATGTTACTCTCGACACTACTCCCACATTGCACCAACATGTCATGAACATATGTAAGGCTGTTACCGTGAGCTGAGACGGATCATCTCAAATCGAAAATATCTTCCTGTTGATGACACTTAAACGTTTGTGTGTTAATTTGCACATTTAAGACTGGACTATGGCGACAAAGGTCTGTCTGGTTCGTCTCTATATTTACACCAGAAGCATAAAAAAATTTAAAAATACAGCTTCTCAGATAATCCTTAAGTAGCCCGATCATAGCAAAACATTTCCGTTGCTCTGTACCCTACACTGGCTGTACATTCGATCCAGAATTAAAGACAGCATTTGTCCTCTGCATTGTTTCTCTGACGGAATCCAGTACCTACCTAGCAGCAAGAGGGGTGAACAGACCAAGTTTTCAAACAACAATAAGGCCTCTACGGAGACCGAAACCATTTAAGACAAAACTAAAAAGAATGACAGTTTTGGTTTCAACCGAAGTTTCTTTTAGGTAAAAGTCCTCAGACAAAAATCGTTTACGCTGAAAATCCTTTAGGATTTTACATACAGACTAATTTGTAAAGTCTCATTCCTTAACTTAATCAAATTATTGGACTGGTCAGTGAGTTTAAAATTAATTCTCGTTAATGAATCATTATAACATCGCATATGCAATCGATTGGTTGGCTCTTCAATTATTAAAAATGCAGGCGGAGCCGTTGGTGCAAACGAATATAAAATGTATCCCTGCTGGGCTTAATTTGATCTTTCGAGATTTATTTGGTAACTTCCATCAATAGCGTCACATACTAGATTTATTGCAATCACCGATGATTTATTCACATTAGCAGGAGCAATATGCCCACCACCATTGTCTGGATCATTATTATGTTTTCGGATGGTTGTTTGTGGTTGTGGTATTTTTTTCCATGCAGCGAGTATAATAGGAAAATTTGCATTGATAAGATCACTGAAGTGTTTTCTTTAGTTGGTCTGTTGTAAATGCTGGTAATGTAAATGTTGATAATTGTTGTTTTGATATTTTATAATGATCAAGATATATTTGTTTAACAGTTTTTTTAACCTTACCTATTTCAATTTTACTGTTAATTATTATTTCATTGAGATCTCGATTAGCATATTCTAAATATGATATAATATAGTTTATATATTGGATTGTTTTAATAATTTACATTATCAGATTATCATCAGGATAATTCAGAAGATAACTATCAAATTATTGTATTAAATTATCATAGGTGGATTGATAGTTAGTTTTAATTTCATTAGCATAATATGTTAAATTATTTTCACAAACATAAGGTATCTGAGTTTTTGGATCAACATCAGTTAATGATGATGTTGTTGAAGGATTAGACATAAATCGACTATCTATATCCGGATCGTACGGAGCATAGCTATATCCTAATCCCTTATGTCGCCAAAATCCCCTAAATTTTGTAGGTTTGAAATCAGTGATAAATCATTTAGTCGTGGTTCTGGCGGTACTTGATATTTAGGTGGTGGGATTCCAGGCCATCCTAGTTCTTATAGAACTCTGATAGATATCTACAGCATACCCGGGTTAGTTTATATCAATCATGGATGATAGTGTTGGTTCATGAACTGTTATAGCGATTTTTGATTCGTTTCCCGTAATGGAATTTATTATACGCTGTAATTCATTATTGATCTGTTCGATTTGGTAAGACACAGATGGTAAGGAAACTATATTCCAATCATGAGTCCAGTCTGATTTATTTTTACTCGCAAACACCAAACAATCTAATATTTGGCCAACTGTGGTATACTCGTTATATTGCCATCGCTATCTCCTTATTCGGAATCGCAGTGGGGAAATTCACACTGAATTCAGGATTGGTTGAGGTTATTTAGATCATGGTTTTTTTTTCCGGCGTTGTGTTTGTCGCTATCCGCTGAAGTAATTCCGTTGTTGATGTCATCGTCATTGTTATTATTGTGTTGTTTTTCTAATGTTGATGTTGCGCTGTGGTAGATGTTCATCATCGCGGAGAATTCGTTATCTGATACTGTTGTGTCATGGAGACTAGATGATATCAGCGACGATAATTGGGAATACGCGGCTGATGCAATTTGTAACTTAATTATATACTCGTGTAGTTTATTATGACTGCATGCGGACATTTTTTTTGTGATGATGCTAAGAATTCCTGTAATTATTGTCGCCGATGACTCACAAATTGTGACAACTACAGGTGCCAGTGTTGTTATCGCTGATAACAATATACCAGTTCTAGCAATTACACTTGAAACCGAATGCACAATAATGTCGACGCTGGTAATTCGCCTGCGGTATTTTTTTTATCTTTGCGGTATACTCGTCAATAAGAGATTTTAGTTTAGTTTGAAACTAACGGACTTGATCATATCGATAATGTTGGACATTCATTATAATATTTACTTAAATCAATTACAAATTCTACGTAGTATGTCATTGATGCCCGAGCTAAATTACCACTGACAGAGGTTATGGTAAATGTTCCCATGGCGCCCTTATCTATTATTGCACTTGCAGTATTAATTCCCATAGATGTATCCGATGACACATTAAACGATACTCCTGAAATCAGGGTCAATCTATAGATGCCTCTGACTTCAGCGATAATATTAATAATATTATTTTGAGGTGTCCAGTCGAAGGATCCATGATATGTCGAGTACTAATATTTTGTTTATGTGGTATCTTGATTTTATCAAGCCGGATCGCGATAGCAGGAACATCAGCAGTGATATCGTCATGTGTTTTTTAATTGTGTCAATAGTTGTTTTAATATCAGAAAGTTTCATTGGGACAATCTTCGGAGTACCAAAGAAATTATCTGCGGTTTCTTCGATTTTTCTAAAATTCTTACGAAGATTTCCAAACATGCCTACATGAACAGCATACTCAGCTCGCAACGTTATTAGTTTACTATCTGTGGTCGGCCATATATGGCCGTTAGTTTATCATCTACATATTCTTTTGTCACCGCCTCAGTATCCAGGTTTGGATCGCCAAGTGCGGTTATTTTATTTGAGTTTATGTCGAGATAGCCTGTCATTGAGTCACCGGATGTTTTTACTCGATTGTTAAGACTATCTATCACAGTTGGTAAAAGAACTCCCGGTTGTATTTTACCAGCGGAATTAAACAATGCTAGGGAATTTTCGGTTACTCCATTTATTTTAACAAGAATATCATTCAGGGAAACATCACTTGTTTTCAATTTCCCTTGTTTGTCTTGAAATACGACTATTTCGTTTGGATCCACACTTGCGAGGTTTAATATCTCGGATATTTCATCTTCGTTTTTTTTTTTATATCTTTGGTTGCAGATATTTCCGCGGTTGGTTTTCTCAAGCTTGAGGGAGAGCTTCCCCAAATATCAATCATTATATTTTAAGATCTCTCTAAAAAGCAATTAAACGTATATTCGTGTACGGTTTTATGGGGTGGTTTAGTTGATGATGATACAGCGTTAAGTACATTCAATACTTCTAGGCCGCATATCGGTGGGTCGGTCATTTTCTGTGTTGGTAGCGTAACTCCCAGGAACACCTTTGGCGAAGTATCCAGGGGAAAAACATCTTCCAGGATACATTTATTGTGGGCCGGGAACACGATTAGATATCAGAGTTGACGACCAAAATAGTCCTCTTCGTGGTGAACATCGAATAAACTCCATCGATGAGGCCTGTTTTATTCATGATATAGCATATCGTAGTGGTGATCTCCGTCAACGTCATCTCGCAGATGTTAGATTAATCCACGCGTTAAATTCAATTCCAGATAAAACATTCAAGGAAAAATTAGCATCGTGGTTGATAAAATCCGCCATGAAAGGTAAATTATTATTTGGTTCTAGTATTTGATATGGAAGCAATGTATTATTCTCCAACTGGATACTATATGGGTGCATCTGCCATCGATAAACTCGCCAACGCTGCTAAAGTAAAACGCGAAACAGCAGCCGATTGGTTGGCCAAACAAGCTATATGGCAAAATTATCTACCTCGTCCAAAGAAAACTCAATATGCGTCATTTGATGTTAATATCCCAAATGAGGTTCATCAGGCCGATATATTATTTCTGCCGCATGAAACAATTAAAAAACGTTTTTACAAATATGCGTTGACGATAGTTGATGTAGCGAGTAGATACAAGGAAATTGAGCCGCTATCAACAAATCATCATCTGAAGTTGCCTCCGCGTTTAAAAGATTTATCGTCGAGGACCTCTACAATGGCCAATTCTACTTCAATTTGATCCCGGTAGAGAGTTTCAGGGTGAAGTATCATCGATGATGAAGCAATATAACACTGTTATTCGAAGAGGACACACTGCGATCCATCGTGCTCAAGCAATTGTTGAACGATTTAATAAAACACTCGCTGATAAATTATTTCATTATCAGTACGCGAAAGAGTTCATCGATGATAAACGGTCTCGTGAATGGGTTAAACGATTACCAGATGTGGTTGAATCTATCAATAATGAGGTAACTAGAACTACAAATATGAAACCTGCCATCGCGATGACAAAAAATATATAACAGTACCAACAAAAGATTTTTTCATCAGAAATCTTACCTAGCAACGTCACAGTGAGATATTTATATGAACCTGGTGAGCTTGAAGGTGGTACTAAAAGGTCACCTGATCCGATATGGAGTGTCACCACACATAAAATATTTACTACGATATCATCTTAAAACAGACCAATATTATATAAACTAGACCCAACTGCACCACAACGGAGTTTTACCAGGGGACAAGTACAAATAATTCCAGATGATACTCAATTACCACCAACTAGTCTTAATTGATACAATGATTTCGATTACATTCCAGACATGTCAATGTTACATTATCTCGGGTATGACCACGACTGTTATCTTTTCTATCCACGGTAAATACCTGTGTATATGTTCCTGACCACGTCATAATACATTTACAGCTACCACAATGATTATTTTGTTGTTGTCGCAGCGTTAATATATCATTGACATCAAGATTAAAATTTCTATTTTTGTCTTTGTCTTGTCGTTTATATCCAGCTAGTTTTTTCCTTATTGTGGTATAATCGATGACTTCAGTGATGTTTTTTCGTTGTTGAAATCAACATACACTCGTCGAAGTTGATTTATTTTCCGCACTCGTGACACAGAGAGATAAATTAAATTTGACCACTCTATGAAATCGTCGATGATCCACATAATAGTATCAACTGATTGTCATGCCTAGAGAAGAATGTTTCGTCATCGCGTACCCTAGTCTCCTTGGAGAATTATCCGTGTTTATTGCATTTCTGACCGCGGAAATGTCAACGTGTACAATATCATTCAACACTAGTTGCTGTTGTTCGGATTTACCTGGGATGTCAACGAGGATGTTTTGTCGTCGTGTATCTTTGGGTCTATAACATAACAGGACAGGTTCCAAAGGAAACTTCTGTTCGTGAAGATAAAACAATTTCATCTGAAGAATATCTCTTTTTTTTCTGCTAGCGACAACTAAATCTGTTCGTTTCCACGTGTCCCAGAACTCGTTAATAGATGTCGCAGGGATGATTTTACGTGCTATTTCACATTGTGTTTTATTTGGTTGTAACGTCAATATCTTTTTATCTAAAATAAATTTCAATAAGACTATCGGAGCCCATTTCTTCACAGAAAAGTGTTTTCCAACCCACACATAAAGTATCAGATGAAGTCCATCAGTGAACGTAAACGATGTTATCTCGGCAAAACCCGTCAAGTCAAAATCAAGTAGTGGTCCATTAATCGCTCTCGCTGCCATCTCATGTGTGGGGTGACCAAATCGAGTAAAATATTCATGACACTCCCCCATTCCTAGAAAGCTTCCTGGGTAACACGCCGACATGTCCACGGACATCGTATCTTCAAGGTTATATTTTGTATTCCATAATCCACCAGAACCATATTCTACTCAGCTAGCTTTAACATCCTCGAGAAATTTAAATCTAGTCGGTTTCCACGAATTCCTTTCTCTGGCAAAATGGGCTGCAACTGATGGCACCGTTAAACTATTTAGGGTGATTTCATTGGCGAACACGCTAGCATTTTCATTGATGTACTTCAACGCGAGATTATTCATCTCAGTTTTTCAGTACGATATATATCTCTGTTTGACTTAACAAATTGGTCATATTCTCCTTCGCTGGAAAGCAAACACACATTTATAGGTTATGTTTTACTCATTTGGTGGATGGCATCAAACATATTACCGTGTTAATATTGTATTGTTCTTGACGTTGGAAATGTTCCCTCGGTGATATCCCACGCATAAGAATTATGATCGATGATTTTGATCGGAGATCCTCCCTTGCGATCATTACCAGAACGATAAAAAATCCTATCTTGAAATATTTTTACAATTATTGGAATTTTTATTTTTTTCTCTAACGCGGCAACATCTTTTTTGATGCTCCTCCAATTTTATTAACTAATTCATTCCATGATATAATTTTTGATTTTTTTACTCGGTTAATCCATTACCTCGTTTTGTGTTCATGAAATGTTTTATGACTTGTTCTGTAACACAGTTGAAGTCCCATGAGAGCTCCATATCTGATACCTCTTCGTCGTAGGGAGTATCCTTTAAAGAGATTCCATATATAATCACGTTAAATGGATATGCTTTAGTGTAATATTGGCTATCAATTCCAACAAATACACCTGGTTTGGTTTAATCGATCAGCTTTAAAAGGTTTCCATGTTCATCTAGTACTCGTTGTCTATGATGAAATATTTTCAAAGTACGTGGATCCCTCTTAGGTAGTTTTTCTATTTGTTGTTGTAATTGGTCTATTTGTTGTAGTTGTAGTTGTTCTAGTCGCTGTAATTGTTGGTCTATTGTTTGTAAATGTCGTTATGATAGTCTTAGTTGAAATTTTGTATACATGACATTCGTGTACTATTCTTTACCACCTATGAAATCCATCAGCGATAATATGTTTTGGCGCGTTCTTGCGTCATGGTGTTATGATCATGTTCTGTTAGATACGTTGAGTATGTATACTCAGCACCATCCTTGAGAAATTCCATTTTTGCTGCCTTGATACTATTTATGATTCTTGATTTCAAGCGTCATGGTATTATTTTATCATCGAGGTCAAACCGCTTTCTTTGTCGTGTTGGGTGTATTTTTATTTCCTCGATCGAATTAATAGGTTCCATATTCTATAAGCAAATTTACCTTCAATTAAGAATTACATGTGTTGTAATTATAATATAGCAATGGCGAAAAATCATTGTAAGTGGATATGGAGGGCAAATAATGGAGTATGTGATCGACGCTGTATTGGAGAGTCTTGTGCATTTCATAATCAGCAAATCAAGACGGGTTCTCGTGGACTCGTAAATGTATCAGATGTGGACATGGAGTTAGAACAAAAACCAAACTATGTTTTGATTGTGGTGGACTCAGATTCAGAGAACTAGCTAGATACTATCAGCGAAAATATAACATTGTCCTCGAGGAGTTAAATTATATTACCGAAGAATATCAGAAAAAAGAATTAAATTGTTAATTTGCTTATAGAAATACATGGATCAAATTGAGTTTACTTCTCATCCGATCTACACTGATTACGAAGCATCTTGATGTGAAATCATCAGACATCAGCGATTAAAGAAAAGATTGGTTCGATCAATAACCATGAATATATGATGATTGGTATCAAATATTGTGGAAAAATTAAACATTATTTAGCTCATCGATTTATTTGGGAGTGTTATAATGGATTGATCTGTGATGGATTTGTTATTGATCACATTAACAGAAATAAACTTGATAATTGAATAGAAAATCTTCGTGCAGTAACTCCAAGAGAAAATAATCTAAACTCAGCACCCATAATCAAATCACAACCGCGTTGACCTATAATTGCATACATGGAATCGCAGACACAATATTTTCCATCAACATATACTGCTGGTAAACACTATGATATTAATAGACGAACTATAAAATATGTTGCAGATGACATATGTTTTGCAGCGTACTCACAAATATTTTATTGATGTGTATCCTTTTTATATGCTGATTAAATGGTTATAAAATATAAACAATTAAACAAAAGATTTCCTATAGGTATAATGAACGATGAAAATATTGCTAGGTTGACAATTAAACTTGACCAAGTAAAAGATAACATCGGTGACAATAAAATATTCACCGTTTTTAGTTCATCAACGGAGGTTTCTATCGTTGTGAGCGCTGGTGTGGTCGCCGATGGATCACCAAACAAATCAGTGACAGATATTTGTAAACCTGCAAACGTATTTATTTGATCACTAAGTTTTTTTTTAATGATTCCAAATTTGTTATACCCGAGATAGCTCTCGATATAAGTCTTCTTGTTCAATGGAAACTCCTTCTGCGGGTTGTTTAATACGCGGTAATGTTCTTCCCCAAATATCTACCATGTTATATCATAGACGTTTCTTTAAAAGTTATCACTGGTGTACTCATGTACGGTTCGATGAGGTAACAACGACGATGTTGAGATAGCCGTTAACACATTAAGGACCTCTCGTCCACATATCGGAGGATCGGTTAATGTTTGTGTAAGCAACGTTGAGTACCAAAGTGGAATCTTTAATTGTGACACGTATTTAAGAAATTCTTTTGGGGAGACCAACCCATATGAGTCAAAATAAGCAATTGATTTAGGATGAATTGCGTACGCGACCCAATGAGTTCCAGGTCCAGTGTTATCATCGAGATTAATTATACCAGTTTCTGACGTTGATGGTTGCTTTGGTAATTGATCCTTCATGAATACACCTGAAATATTGTGTTGTAGTTGTTTTACCGCGTTGATTAAATCATAATTTGACATTGGTATTAATATTGTCTTGTAAACCTGCTTCCATGTAGTCTGAAACCCTTTCCCTCTTTTGTATCCTTTTCTGGAAACCTATACTAGAAGATTTTTAGCTCCTCAACCAGCAGCGCCAGTAAGCGCACCTATAGCTAATGCTGGTGCTGCCACTGTAAGCATACCTGGAATCGCGGCGAGGAAATATTCCACCGGTTTTAATCATATTTTTAATCGCGGCCGGTGAAAAACTTAACTCCTGTATTTGCTTTTAATGCTTTATTGAAATGGTTAAGTTGAGTTTTTGTCAGCGACAATTTATTTGATTCACCTGTCATCTTTTCACGCTTCAGAGTGATCTTTTCGCCACACGTAGTATAATTTTTCGATTGTAGTTTCATTACTTGACCAGGTGTCAAGGTGACATTAACATGACTATGCGGCATGTTATTTAGATAACATATCATCTAATTGTTCCATTACATGTTTTTGGAAAATATTACATATTTTCTATGGGTGCATCAACTATTCTCATTTTTCCACCACCACCTTCGAGTGTCATAGATTTATCACTGAGAAGAACAGCAATTGATCTAAATCCTTCAGCGGGAGGATCTCCTATACGAGCTTGAAATTTTACGTTACCTCGGTCACACCCATCTTATCAAATATCATATGACAACATGTTTGTTTATTAATTCCGTTTGTTTTTATTTTGTTTTGTAATGCAACAAAGATATGTCTTGGCGCATAAACATTTTTTGTTAGCACGATCTGCCAAGTAAAAGTACCACCAACAGTATCTGATTTGGTAGCTGTTGTAATATCCATCCATGACAACAGTGATTTCCCCCCGTGATCCATAAAAGATAGCAACCGTGTTTCTACGGATAACGATGGAGTCATAATTGGAATCCACAGAGCTAGTTTTGATAGTCTTACACTACCATCAACAACACCGGCAGCAGCGCGCCAAAGAGCATCATCATCATTAGGTTTTCTCAGTAAAACCACAGTATGACTAGCTCCAAAGATAACTTTTCTGACATCTCTACAAAATCCAAATATATGAGACAGTGGAATCGTATACGAAAATTTACCCGGGTCATTTAACATATTTTATTCGCGCTGCAAATCCTGGATTTTAAGTATCAATTTAACTGATAATCATACTCTCGACATCAGCATCATTAGCAGGAACTGTAGATAATTTTGGTCGTCTTATAGTAAACGGATTATGATTGACTTTATCACTGAGATCCTTTGCGAACATCATTGAATGACCAGCAGACTTGATAAAATCATCAGAGTATCTAGCTAAACCCAGTATTGTGGTTGCAACGTCAACATCGTTATTGATGGATTCGATTCTGGTAGAATTAATTATATATTGAGCACCACTAAATAGCGCCATTATACCATTGTTAACAAATTCGATCTGAGTAGTTTCAGGATTAGGATAAGGTGTACCAGCATCAGCACCAGCACCTCGTACTAGTTGTCCCTCTACCTCGATGTAGGCCTCACACGGCAAGAAGTATTTGGATGTATCATCAAATCGAAGTTCAATTCGTGATCTCGTATTTGGATCTACCGCTATAATACGAAAAATATTGATAATCGAGTACAAAATCATTTTTTCGTACAGGAACATCCATATCAAAGGCTTAATCTATCTCATGTTTAAACATTTTATTATATAGATGTCGATCTAAATCATAATCTTCTTAGACCAGAACCAGTATTTGATTGTTCCAACGGAGCTAATTTTTGTTTTACTATATTATTGATTACCTTACTTACCTGAGGTGACATCTGCTCCGTAGACGGTAATTTTACTGGCGTTTTTCTTCGAACCAACGACATAAGTTTTTCTTTTGCAGCATCAAATGCTCTACCAGCAAGACAATCAACCTCGCTACCAACCTTATCACCAATAACACTAAAGACTTTTGACGCTAATTCTTTACCAATCGGTGTAATCTTCGGAGCAATTCTAGTAAATAGCCCTGAGATAACGTCACCTAATCCATCCCCGTAGTACATCTTATATACGGGTAACCGTGAATTTACGACGTAAACAGGTGTTGCTCTGTTCATACTACGATATACGATCATTTTATTTAAATGCAATTTATCTAATCAAATGGCAAAGTCATCAATGATTAATTAATCGCTTTGATAATCATCAACCATTTCATTGATAAAACTGCGATGTAATCAAATATCCATCACACCACCTTGAAATAGTCGTTAACAGATTTCAGTGGCCTCGTGAATTATCTCAGAGAATTATTTCCAACTCGCTTTCCCCCGATGAGAACTTCTAATCGTGATATATCATCGAGGATACTTCGTGAACAGGGTATAATACTACAGCCGTGATATCCCTCACCGATTATACCTGTTGCACCCTCTTCTTCAAGTTGAGGAATTTCGATCGGAGGATCATCTTTTATTGATGTTTTACGTTTTCGTGTTGGTGTTTTACGTTTCTGTTGTCGTTCTAGTTTTTCTTGTCGTTGCTGTTCTATTTTTCGTTGTTGTTCTATTTGTTGTCGTTCTATTTTTTCTTGAATTTCAGCGTCTTTTCTTTTAACTGCAATATCAAATACCCTCCAGCTTGTGTCTCCCTTGTCAACTTGTTTTATGTTTTTTAATTTTATAAACCACATCAATTCAATGATCAAAATCCCTGATAAATGTTTTTGGTCATGGATTTAAATATTTACCTTTATCGTCATACCCCAATGCCGTAAAAGTTACCAAATCATTTAGATCACTTTTATCGATAAACGTTAAGAAAAGCTTCGGCAAATCTATTTCGTAGTTCTTTGATTGTTTTCATATCATCTGTTTTCTTTGGATCAGGTTTAGGAGTTTTCTCCTCCGGTTTAGATTGTTCTATCGCGGTTACAACATTTTCAGTTGTTGTAGTTATCCGCTTAAATAATTGTTCAGTATCAGCAGTAAAATCAAGCTTTTGTTGTTGTCGCGCTTGCAAATTTTATCTGATAGAATCTCTCACCGGGAGAAATTTCTTAATTGCAGATAATCGTTCTCTAGTTAATCTAGTTATTTGTGCTTCTCCGACGTTTGCCATTTATATAAAAATTATATCGTTAATTCAGCTAACAATTCCTCAGTGAAAACCCATAGGATTTTTATTGACGTCATTGATAACGGAAAATGTTGATGTCAAATACGGACCTATATAACACGATGAAACCTAGGTTTTTGTCATTGCTGAAATACAGTTATTTTAGCAAATGGGGACCATATTGATAAATTATAGGGAACCTGTATAAAAAGGTCGATTAAACCCTTATGCTGCTGTAACAGAGATAACTCTTTTGTTGTTGTAACGGAAATACCCTCTATGATCTCATGAGAATAATCACGTGTTCGTTCTCTAATCTATTTTGTCAACAAAAAAATCAAACAAATAAATATTTACAACTATGGTATTCTTTTATTTTATACCGTTGTCAGGTATCTTGATTTGTTTAGATGCTGTCAATAATCACAATTAAGTTACACGCGAGTAAAAATGATACACCCTTGTTGTTAGTTTTCGTGTATTAGTCAGATTATATAACACGTAGACGGTGTTGTTATTGGGGCTCCATGCCATGAGCGAAATTCAACTGAAAACAACTCTACGTCACACTGTCACGTGGTTTGAATGTGTTTTTGCATTCTCTCCGGGGTGATTTTGTGGGGCAGAGTTGTTTCAGTTGAATGTAGAGGAAGGCCCCGTAGGTAAATATGTAAATAGTTGTATTGTATTGTATTGTCCTGTATAATCATTTGTATGTGCCGTCCATTATAATTGTAAATAGTTGTAAATAATTGTATTGTCCAATATAATCATTTATATGTGCCGTCCTATATATAATATATAAATATATCATGTATATACTCCTTTGTAAATAGTTGTAAATAATATATAAATATATCATGTATATAATCCTTTGTAAGTAGTGTTTCATCATTCATCATTGATCATTCATCCACCCCTAGCTATGGGTTATTTCACCAACCACGCCCTAATGGGTTTCTAGACTGTTATTTGACGGATTAGATTCTCACACACGGGGGTGGGGTTTCATGTATTATCAAACCACGCCTTTTTGGAATTCGCTAGACTGTTGTTGACAGGCTAAATATTCTGACAGGCTGTCGTCATTCATATTGGGCTCGCTAGAATGTTGTTGACAGGCTAGGTGTTCTGATATGTCATCATTGTATATACCTATATATAGATTATATGTTGTACTGTATCTATATACCTTAATTAAGATAATATGTTGTGCAGTCCTATATAATCATTTGTATGTGCCGTCTCTATAATCCCTTGTTCTGCCGTTTCTATATACCTTAATTAAAATAACTGAAAACGGATCAAAATTGACCCCCATCTTTTGTACATGATATATGATAATATATTAATGTATATTTGATATATATGATATATTTTATATGATATATGATAATATATTTTTTAATTGTTTGTTTGTCAGATTCAAATTTGACATTTTAAGTTTAAAATTCATTCATTGAGAGATATTATTTTTTTAAAAGTGGGATGCCCTGTACTCTACAAATAAACACCAGATGTTGACCTCATTTCTGACCTTGCTTAAGAGTTTGTAAGCAAGCTTTTAAAAGGATTGACTGAATCCAAGGACATTATGGAGCTTTCTTATAAACATCTTTCTTTTTTTATTTCTTGAGAGTAAAAGTAACTGATTCTCATGTGGGTCATACGGTGTGTACGTGATATTTTGAACGTAAGTTTATTCTGAAGATTCTAGGAGAACATGTGACCCCCTTCCTTGTTTACGTAAAAACATGTATATAAATTTTGCTTTGGATCGAACAATTCAGTAGAAGATGGGCTGATAGAATACTAAGTTGTGTTTATTTTGAGTTTGTTTAAATTACCTTGTACTGGAAATTATTTCAATTCGTTTGGATCAAGAGGATTTATTCTGTTATTAATCTGGAAAACCTTTGTGGTCATTGAATTTCATATGACCAGAACTGACTTCACGTGACATCGTCTTCAATCTTGGATGCTTCACTAAGACTTGAACTGGGAATTATTAGGACATTTTATTACCAGGACATTTGCAATTTCACTAGCGGATTATATTTTTAATTATTTTTGGACTAATTTTGGAATTGATTCTTAAATCCGTAAGTTTATTTTTTTTTCTGGAAAGTATTTGAGCACCATACATAGTTTATTAAGTTTTTATAAGCTTGTTATTTACACTCTTTCTATGTTACTGTTTATTCGAGCCTAAGCACGTAACATATAAATTGGGAGCTCGTCCGAGATTGGGATCAATTGGAATTTGGCTAGAATTTTTTTCAGAAAACTTTGTTTTAAATTTGAATTCCCCTAGTTTTTGAATTTTTTGAAAAATCTTTAGTGAGATTGACAGGCTTGTATTAAAATGACATCTAAAGTAGAAATATTTCTTTCAAATCCTACTCAGGAGCAATTAGATCTTTTACAAAAGATGAGTTGATTCAACTTGCCAGAATATATGATTTTTCTGAAGTCAGGGCTTCTTTAACGAAACAAGATATCAAAAAGATGTTGGTCCAATATTTGGTAGAAAAGAATGTTTTGGAAAAAAGTGCTTTTATTTCCGTCAGTAAGTCTGCATCAGACTCTCACATAACAATAAAGAAATTACAATTAAAATTCAAGATGGAATTAGAGTTGAAGAACCTGGAATTTCAAGAAAGGGAGAAAGAAAAACAATTACAATATGAAAAAGAGGAGAGAGAGAGAGATAAGAAAGGGAGAAAGAAAATCAATCACAATATGACGAAGAGGAGAAAGAAAGACAATTACAATATGACAAAGAGGAGACAGAGAGACAAAAAAGGGAGAAAGAAAAACAATTACAATATGAAAAAGAGGAGAGAGAGAGAGAGACAAGAAAGGGAGAAAGAAAAACAATTACGATATGACAAAGAGGAGAAAGAAAGGCAAATTGAATTACAGAAATAGCAGATGCACATTCGGTTACAAGAAAAACAAATTGATAAAGAGAGAGAGAAGGAAGAAAGGGAATATCAATGAAAAATGAAAGAAATGGAGCTGGCAAGTGAAAAACACCTTCATACTTCAAATCCAAATTTAAGTTTTGATTTAGCAAGGAATATTAGATTAGTGCCCCTTTCAGAGAAAAGGAAGTAGACAAATACTTCATTCTTTTGAAAAAGTTGCAGAAAATTTAAAGTGGCCAAGGGAGCATGGGACTCAGTTATTGCAATGTGCACTCACTGGTAAGGCTAGTAATATTTACACTTCACTGTCCGTTCACCAAAGTGGTGACTATTATGTGGTTAAAGAATGCATTCTAAGGGGTTATGAGTTAGTCCCTGAAGCTTATCGGCAAAAATTCAGAAATTACGGAAAAGAAGCTTGACAAACTCATGTCGAATTTGCTAGAGTAAAAGAGCAGTTGTTTGATAGATGGTGCTTATCCAAGAAAGTCGAACAATAATTATGAAAATATGAAGCAAATTATATTAATTGAAGAGTACAAAAACTGTGTCCATTGTGACGTTAAGTCTTATTTTGATGAGCACAGGATTGAAACCTTGGATAATTCTGCTCGAGCTGCTGACGAATATTCTTTTGACACATAAGGTTCTTTTTGTTAACAAGACTTCTACTCAACAGTCTTCTGGCAGAAAAGTATTTCAGCTTAATACAAGCCCTTTTAAAACTCAAACTAGCACAACTTTCAAATATCAAACTTCAGAGAAGCTTGATTCTAGATCCTTGTCTCTTCCGACGTGTACCTATTGTAAGAAAAAGGGACACGTTATTTCTGATTGATACAAATTGAAAAATAGGCATCAGAATCAAGATAGACCTGTTCCAAATGCTCTTATTTCTAAGAGGTCGAGGTCACGGTCATGTGATGAAAGCAATACAATTGTTGCGTCTAATAAATCCCAGTCTGATTTTATTATGGAGAATTATGAACCATTCATAACGAAGGGTTCTATATCACTTTTGGTTGATTAAGTCAATCCCACCCCTATTAAAATTGTAAGGGACACAGGAGCTTTTCAGAGTCTTTTACTGTCAGGTACTTTGCCTTTACTGAGAAGTCTTCTTCTAATGAAAGTGTTCTTATTCAGGGAGTAGAGTGCGGCTTTGTTAATGTTCCTCTCCAATGTGGAGCCCAGTACAAGTGATTAGAGTTCACCATGCATACTTGTTCCAAAACCAGATAAAACTTTCCGTATTTGCACTGATTATAGAACTGATGATTGTATTGATAAAATCGGGAATGCCAAGTATGTCACCAAATTTGACCTTCTGAAAGGATTTCGGCAGATTCCACTAACGGAAAGAGCAAAGGAAATCTCCGCATTTGTGAGTCCAGATGGACTTTACCAATATAAAGTAATGCCATTCGGGATGAAAGGGTCACCATGTAGATTTCAACGTCTCATGAATATGATCACCTCTGGTCTAGAAAATTGTGATACCAATATAGATGACGTCATCATCTACAACGACACCTGGATAGAACATCTAGCAACAATTAGAAAATTCTTTGAGAGACTCACTGATGCATGTTTGGAAGTTAATTTATCTAAAAGTAAGTTCTGCCGTGCTATTGTGACTTTCTTAGGACATATTGTGGGACACGGACAAGTTAAACCAGTAGATGCAAAGGTTGAGGCTATTTCTAAATTCTCTGTGCCTGAAAATAGAAAGCAACTGATGCGATTTTTAGGTATGGACGGATACTATCGGAAATTTTGTTCCAATTTTTCTATAATTGCAGAACCCCAGACAAATTTATTGACGAAGTGGAACAAGTTCTTTTGGACTGAAAAATGTCACGAGGCTTTTGACAAGTTAAAAGCCAGACTTCAAACAGCACCAGTTCTTGCAGCTCCAAATTTCAGTCAGTCTTTCAAATTATCTGTCGTTGCAAGTGATGTTGGTGTTGGAGCAGTTTTTATTCAAGAAGACAAAAATGGTATTGAACATCCTGTGTGCTATTTTTCAAAGAAATTAAAGAAGCACCAGATAAATTATTCAACTATCGAGAAGGAGTGTTTGGCATTGATTTTGGCTTAACAACAGTTTGAAGTTTATCTTAGTTTAGCTCCTTCTTCAATTATAGCTTTTAGTGACCACAACCCCTTACTTTCATCGGCAAGATGAAAAATAAAAATCAAAGATTACTAAGGTGGAGTTTGTTATTGCAGGAAAATAATCTTGACATCCGGCACTTCAAGGGAGAAGATAATTTAAGAGCAGACGCTCTTTCCCGTGTATAACAATATATTATATCATATACTCTGTGTAATTTCTACGATTTCTTTTAAACTCAGGTGTAAATTGGTTTGTGGTAAATAGAAAGTTTTATCATATAAACCATTATTTTTATTTTATGGGGGAAGGTGTTACGTATATTTGATTTAAGTCATTTATTTTTGTTTTAATTGTTTGTTTGTCAGATTCAAATTTGAAATTTTAAGTATAAAATTCTTTCATCGGGAGATATTTTTTTTAAAAGTGGAATGACCTGTACTCTACAAAAAAACACCAGAATTTGACCTCATTTCTGACCTTGGTTCAGAGTTTGTAAACAAGCTTTTAAAATGATTGGCTGATTCCAAGGACATTATGGAGCTTTGTTATAAACATAGTTCTATTTTTAGTTATTGAGAGTAAAATTAACTGATTCTCATCTGGGTCGTACGTTATTTTTTGAACGTAAATTTGTTCTGAAGATTCTAGAAGATCATATGACCCTCTTCCTTGTTTACGTAAAAACAGGTATATAAAGTATGTTTTGGACCAAACTATTCAGTACAAGATGAGCTGTTAGAATACTAAGTTGTTTTTATTTTGAGTTATTTTAAATTACCTTGTACTGGAAATTACTTCAATTCGTTTGGATCAAGAGGATTTATTCTGTTATTTATCTGGAAAACCTTTGTGCTCATTGAATTTCATAAGACCAGAACTGACTTCATCATGTGACATCGTCTTCAATCTTGGATGCTTCACTAAGATTCGAACTGGGAATTATAAGGACATTTTATTACAAGGACCTTTGCAATTTCACTAGCGGATTATATTTTGAATTATTTTTGGATTAATTTTGGAATTGATTCTTAAAACCGTAAGTTTATTTTTTTTTCTACTGGAAAATATTTGTGCTCAATAAATAGTTTATTATGTTTTTACAAGCTTGTTATTTTCACTCTTTCTATGTTACTGTTTATTCGAGCCTAAGCACGTAACGACATATCGAATTTCGAAAATATAAATGATATCATAAACGCAATTTCAGAATTAAAAAATCAAAAGATAGAATTATCAGATAAATTAAATTGTTATCAGATTCTCTCTGATTTTCAAGATCTCGATGATAACGCTCAAAATGACAAATACTTCCTCCCACTCCAATATGGGTTTATTAAACGAATACAACAGGTCGTTAACGAATCATTAGCATATAACAGCCATGTATATAAATTTATTCCACTATTTACCGCAGTCGAGAAGGTTAGGGGTGAACTCGGCAGACAATATGAGATTAAACGAACTATAACTAAAAGGAGCTTATTAAGCACAACAACACACTGCCATTAAGTGAAAACACGTAAATGGTTTTGAAACAGAAATATACAAGGAAGTTTGAAATGGGACATGTATTCACCAGTGACAGGTATGATACTTTTATTGCTGACAACTCGCATGGATCGAAGTCATTTTGACAATTTGTATGGGTTTGAAATTCTATAACACGACTAGGAGGTTTAAATATTTTACAGATATGTTATTTTTTTTTGCACCGCAGTGATTTTATCATAACGAACTCGGAAGTAAAATTGCCTTGTTGTCATGAAGGGGTGGGGTTAGCTGCCTACAATTAAATCATATCATATCATATAACAATAATGGTAGGAGAATCATTAACAACCAGACTAGCGAGCGAGCGAGCGATTAGACGCAATGAGACATTTATACCCGTCAGAGATTCTGTTAGAAATAACTTACAAGCGCGACAAAAATTTCAAGCTGCATTTGCAACCGATACTACACAATAATTTGAACCGGTAACTACAGCTACTGAGAAAGCTGCATTGGCTATTGAGAAGGTTATATTGTGAGATATTGTTGACGATGAAGATAGAAATACGGGTATTCTCCCGTTTGTTAAAACAGATAGCTGGAGTTAAACCACAATCACAAGTTGATCTTGTTGTTGAAGAACAGGACAGTTCTGTTGGTAAAACTAAAAAAGGTGTTTTCTCCTTATGATTAAATTTACTGATGAGGCTAAAACATTAACAAAACAATTTCAAATATTAAAACCTAAGGATTGTCACACTTTTGGTGATTTTGCTGCTAAAAGCTATCATTCAAGAAGTCTTTTTTTAAAAGAAGGATATAAGAGAAATAAAATAAAGCGCGATGAATGGATTGATTGGTTATATAAATGGAACAATGAGATTGAAAATATTAATACAAAAGAATTGGGGTATATGAATTATTGAAATGGGATTACTGATTATGATGTACGACAAGAAGAAGAACGACAAATACAAAGGAAAGTGCGTCAAATACCAACACGGAGACAACCACGAAGACAACAAAGACAAGAAGAACCTCAATGGTATGCACCATCTGATCGAGAAGAATCTGATGATGAGCAAGGTGCAACTGGTAGTGGATTTTCTCAGAGTGGTGCTTGGGGTAGTGGTCTTGTTCGCTGTCCTAATAATGTTCTCGGAGACATAACACGATTAGAAATTCTCATCGGGGGGGGGGGGGAAACGAGCCGGAAATAACTCACTGGAAATAATTAATGAAGCCGCTGATATCTGCAGACGACAATTTGAAGGTGGTCTCATGGATATTGGTGTATATCGAGAACTTTTTGATGAACTCGTTGATGATTATCACAGCGATTAGATAAATAGCATTGAAATAAAATGATCATACACTACAACCACTATAAACCAACTATGAGTTACGTAGTAAATTCACAATTGCCTATTGATAGAGTATATTTTGGAGATGGTCTCGGTGATGTTATTGAAGAGTTATTTGCAAGAATGGCTCCAAAAATAGCACCAATTGCAAAATAATCATCAATGAAAGCTATTGATGTTATTCGTGATGAAAGTATTAGCGTTGTTTTTGATGTTGCCGGTAAAGCATTTTCCGCGGCCAAAGAGAATTAATAACACTAATTCGACGACGAAAAATAAACACCACTGGCGATAAAATCACCGGATAAACTACATCTACGGAGATTATGCCTGCGAGTATTATCAAAATAATAAACAACGCGGTGGTTCAAAAAATAGCATCGCGGATAAATGAAGGATTTGATGCTCAAGGTAATATTACGGCAAATATGATAGCGAGAAGTGGCCTGAGATCGCGATTTAGATCGAGAAATATATAATAAAATGTTCAATCTACTGCGTATCCTGCCTTGGATTTAGATGCCCCAGTTCTCAAAAATGGACGCGATTATCAATTTTATTCCTATAACGCAATACAACTAAATAGTCGATCAAGAATCGAACGTCAGGTTCAAGATACAAGCAAATACTTTCTACCCGCTGAAGCATTTATCGAAGTAGAAGGAGAACGTGTACAAAATGTTGATGCTATTACGCCATATGACGCAAATTTGCCAGTTGGTTTCGTCAATAATGGCATTATGGCATTATTTAGTAGCGCTAGATATATGATTGATGGAAGAGAGATTGAATCTATAGAACATGATGTTGATGTTGCCCAAACAATAGTGGATTTAGCAAGATATTCTGATGATTATACAAGATCGGCTGGACCATCTATAATGTTCGCTAAGGATATTACTGATCACGCTGAACATGTTCAGTATCTTAAAGTAAGGACACCAAGAGCTATTGCACTTGATCCAGCGCCGGCCGGATATACGAGACCAGCAGATAATTCGGATAATATCAATGATGTTAATGCTACCAATTACAACCTAGTGTTTGCAACACGTGTATCAATGTGGAAAGGACAGCGTAGATTATTTTCTTGCGCGATTCCACTATCTCATATTTTTGGATTTTGCAGAAATGTTAGAGAGATTATCCTTGGAGCGAGGGAAACAGCATTCCTCGTGTGAAAAGGTGATGATAATGATGCAATCTGGCATGGTGCTGGTGTTGCTGAAGGTAAGGTAAATATAACGAAATTCTCACTGTGGATGCCAGTAATGACTCCATCAATCACCGCAATGGAAACTTTACTATCATTTATGGATACAGGTGGTAAATCATTGCTATCATGGCTAACAATAACAACAGATATTATGGATACTTAAGTTAACGGTATATTTACCTGGCATATGGCATTAAAACAGGGGTTTCTGCGCCGCGGCATATATTTGTTGAGTTACAGGATAAGACGCGATTAAATTCACAAACACGCAGCCATATGATATTTGATCAACTAGGTGTTACTGAGGTCTCGCTGATGATAAACGGCCAACAAGAACCATCCGAGGATATTTTTCTTGAATACGGACAAAACCAAATATCACGCGCATATATTCGTTTGCTGACATTTATGGAACGTGATAATAATGTAGATACTGGTCTGCAAATATCACAATTAGATTTTAGAAATCGATATCCGATTTATTACTTTTGGTTGGAACATCTTGATTTAACCAGACAGTCCGTCGTTGACATACATTTTCGAGCTCGTGTATCCGATCCTCCTGTTGGTGGTTACGGAGCAGTTGCTGTCATTCTCAGTGACAAATCAATGCTACTCGAAGGTGATGGTGGACGAATGAGGGTAGTTGATGTGCCAGTGGAAAATATGTAATACTTTGAAAAACATGTAAATGTTTTCCAAAAACATGTTGACAATTAGATCAATCTCGTATGAAATAAAATGTCATATAGTCATGTTAATGTTACTCTGACTCTTGGTCATATTAAAAAGTTGCAATATGATTCAGCTAAAAAATGTGGAACTACTATATCATTAAAACATAATCAAATGTCTTGTGGTTAGAATAAACTGTCACTGACAGCTCGTCAGATTAAGCATTTCAATGATGCTATCAAAGATATTAAAAGGTATTCAGGTCACTCTCTCTGCTACCGCGATCAAAGACATGAAAAATTAAAGTGCTATATTTCCACTTCTGGCTGAGATTCCAGCTCTAATTGCAGCCGCCTCCCCCGTGGTCGCGAAAGCGGCCGCTCTCGGAGCTGTTGGTACAGCCGCTGGGTTGGCACTAAAGAAAGCTACCGGGCAGGGATACAATTAAAGAGAAGACCAGTAGCAGAAAAAAGTCTAAGACTACCAGGAACTCCGTATTCATGGTACAGCGGAAACGGCCTGAGGATGCCAGGGACGGTTTGTTAACTCCTCAGTCAAATTTTGCTGCTAAAAATAGCGATAAAAACTTTAGAGGTGTTTTTATGCGAGATCAATTACCACAACAACCAAACAGTACTGAAACCGGTATCATTAATCTCCATAACAGCACCGGACCTGGAACTGACTAGGTTGCATACGCTATTGATCCGCGTGTAATTGTTTATTTTGATTCATATGGGTTAGCGACACCTAAAGAAGTTATGCGTTATATACCTTAATTAAATATTCCTCGCTGGTACTCCACGCTACCAACACAGAAAATTACCGACCCACCAATATGCAGCCTAGAAGTATTATATGTACTTAACGCTATATCATCATCAACTAAACCACCCCATAAAACCATATACGAGTAATATCTTTTTAAAGAGATCTTAAAATATAATGATTGATATTTGGGTAAGATCTCTCTCAAGCCTAAATAAACCCACCGCGGAAATATCTGCAACCAATGATGTAAAAAACATAATCGAAGATGAAATATCCGAGATATTTAACCTCGCAAGTGTGGATCCAAATAAAATAGTCGTATTTCAAAACAAACAAGGAAAATTGAAAACGAGTAATATTTCCCTGAATGATATTCTAGTTAAAATTAATGGAGTAACAGAAAATTCCCTAGCGATGTTTGATTCCACTTGTAAGATTAAACCAGGAGTTATTTTACCAACTGTGATAGATGATACCAACAATCGAGTAAAACAGTGACTCAATGACAGGTTCCCTCGACAAGAACTCAAATAAAATAACCACACTTGGCGATCCAACACTGGATACTGATGCTGTGACAAAACAATATGCGGATGTGTTAGACAATAAGCTAACGACGCTGCAAGCTGAGAATAAAACGTCAGATGATATACTTACAACGCTGCAAGCTGAGCATAAAACAACAGATGATAAACTTACAACGCTGCAAGATGAGCATAAAACCACAGATGATAAACTAACAACGCTGCGAGGTGAGTATGATGTTCATGTAGGTGCGTTTGCAAATCTCCGTGGAAAGTTTAGACAATAGGATGAAATCATGAATAACTTCTTTGTTACTCCGATGAATGTCGCAATGAAACTTTATGATATTAAAACAAATATCGATACTATTAGAAAATCCCATGACGATGTCGTTAGTGATTTTCCTGCTATCGCAACCCAGCTTGATAAAATTAGAATACCACATAAACAAAATATTAATACCGTGTACTCGACATATCAAGGATCTTTTGACTGGACACCTCACACTAATATCATTAATATTACCGCTGAAGTCAGAGATATCTATAGATTGACCCTGTTTTCAGGAGTATCGTTTAATGTGTCATCGGATACATCTATTGGAATTAATACTGCAAATGCAATAATAGATAAGGGCGCCATGGGAACATTTACCATAACCTCTGTCAGTGGTAATTTAGCTCGGGCATCAATAACATACTACGTAGAATTTGTAATTGATTTAAGTAAATAGTGTAATGAATGTCCAACAGTATCGATATGATCAAGTCCATGAGTTTCAAACTAAACTAAAAACTCTTATTGACGAGTATTCCGCGAAGATACAAAAAATACAGCAGGCGAATTACCAGCGTCGACATTATTGTGTATTTGGTTTCAAGTGTAATTACTGGAACTGGTATATTGTTATCAGCGATAACAGCACTGGCACCTGTAGTTGTCACAGTTTGAGGGTCATCTGCGACAACAATTACAGGAATTCTTAGCATCATCAAAACAAAATATCCGCATGCAGTCAGAATAAACTACACTAGTATATAATTAAGTTACATATTGCATCAGCCGCGTATTCCCAATTATCGTCGCTGATATTAGACAGTCACGATGACACAACAATATTAGATAACGAATTCTCAACGATGATGAACATCTAACACAGCGCAACATCAAAATTAGAAAAACAGCACAATAATAGCAACGGCGATGACATCAACAACGGAATAACTTCAACAAATAGTGACAAACACAAAGCCGCAAAAGACAACCATGCTCTCAATAACCTCAAGCAACTCTGAATTCAGTGTGAATTTCCCCACTGCGATTCCAGTTAAGATAGCTCTAGCAAAATTACGAGTATACCACAGTTGGCCGAACATTAGATCAAAATCATTTGGTGGTCAGCAACCGAATAATTCCTTGGTGTTTGATAGGAAAAATAAACAAGACCGGACTCCAGATTGGAATATAGTTTCCTTAACATCTGGGTCTTACCAAATCAAACAGATGAATAATGAATTACAGCGTAGAATAAAATCCATTAAGGAAAAAGAATCAAAAATCGCTATAACAGTTCATGAACCAACACTATCATCCGCGATGCAGATAAACTCACTCGCATATGTTGTAGATATCTATCAGAGTTCTATAAGCACCGTGCTAGGATGGCCTGAAATCACACCTCAGGCACCATCTTATCAAAATCTACCCGAACCTAAAAAGTCTGATTATGTCACAGACGAAAAATCATATCATGATATCCCCCCTTTAGATCATAATCGGTAATTTTTGATAAATCAAACTACTTACGATAATGGGACTTGGGGTTTTGATAGAGTATGGGCGGTTGGTTGGATTGAATTGGATCTAGCTGATGTCTTGGAATATTTTAATTCCCTTAATAAAGGATATAAGAAGTATTTAAATAAATTACGTCAGAGTTTTCAAGAACATGTTATCGATTTATAATCGAAAACCTGAATTATCAAATACATGGAAATACTAAATCATATTGTATACGATATGGAATTGTTTAATCCACGACTTATTCAAGGAGTATTAGATGCCGAAGATGGTAATAAGAGAATATAATTTGCAAAACGATTTAATATACGTGTAGAGCATATTTCAGCATTTAAATTTATAATGCAGACAAAAAAATAAAATCAACCTATGATCTCCTCGATGAGTACTTCCCGTTGATATTCGCCGCATGGAAAAAATAACACAACCACAGACAACTATCCTCAAACAAAATAATGATCCAGACGATGGTGGGCGATATATTGCTCCTCAAAATGTCAATCTATCCTCGGTGATTGCAATAAATCTACTATGTGATGCTAATGATGGAAGTCACCAAATAAATCTCGAAAGATCAAATCAAGCCCATCAGGGATACATTTTAAATTCGTTTGCACCAACGGCTCCTCCCTGATTTTTAATAATTGAAGATCCAACAAATCCGCCCTATATGCGATGTCATAATGATACAATAACGATAATTAATTTTAAACTCACTGACCAGTCCAATAATTTGATTGACTTAGGAGGAGAGACCTTACAAATTAGTCTTATGTGAAATCCTAAAGGATTTTCATCGTAAACGATTTCCATCTTAAGACTTTTACCTAACAGAAACTTCAGTTGAAACCAAACCTGTTCTTTGTTTTAGTTTTGTCTGAATGAGTTTAGGTTTGTCTGAAATAGTTTCGGTCTCCGTAGAGGCCTTTTTCATTTTGTTTGAAAACTTGGTCTGTTCACCCTTTTTGCTGCTCTGATTGTCAGTGAATCAATTATGTCATATCGGAAACAACAACGTTTATCACAACCCGATAGTCTAGATATTATAATTAGCGATAACAAAGAAAAATTTCCTTCCCTCGACGAAGAATATATCGTTAAATGGTCCAAGGAGATCTTTGAACTCAGAAATAAACACGCAAGGGATCTCGGTAGAAGATTAATTGGTAAATTCACCCAGGGTGGATCATATGATCACAAGCGACATTATTCACGATTAATTCTAGATGATGCTGAATACGATTTTATAATCGCGGATGCAACATCTAGAGGTATATATGTCAATCGTAAAGACGCTTTCTTGTCCGATGAAACAAAATTCGACACAATTGTTACTTACATAGATGGAGATTGTCCCAAATACGTTCATCTAAGGGCTTCGATGATGACGTATGTTTCTATCAATTTACTTTCGATGATAAATCGATTGCCTGAATCCGCGGTTAGAGTCGCCACTGATTCATTTTATATAGATATAAAACATAAAGAAACAGTGGCTCAATTTACAAATTCCGACGAGTGATGCGGATCATAGAGAATAAAAAAAGAAATGTTGCATGATTATTCTAAATCAGCAGATGTTACAATTGAAAACAATTACATAAAAATAATCAGATATCAGAACTATCGAAAGCCCTTTCGTTATCCGACCCAATATGTCGATATAAAACCAGTTACTTAGACGGTTGTGGTGGGTCAGACAAGACGACTCGTGTGATCGAATTAGGTCAAGGGAAATCAAACATGATTGTACTAACACTAACGAACATGCTTGCAAGAGAGATGAAACAGTGAGGAGTTAATGCTTGCACTTATCACAGTTTCTTTCGATGGAAAGGTGACGCATGGACTCTTGATCGAATGGGCAAGAAATAAATATTAATTGGGATGAGATATGCACAGTATCGTTAGAGATATTAAAAATGTTTCTTGATTGGCTATTGTTTTAAGGATACAGCTGTGATAATATGTGGCGATCATGGTCAACCACCACCATTTGTCGCATTGTCTCCACATGAATGGTTGAAGAGTTTTATAGATTATTATGAATAAATTAATAATGATCATAGATTACTTGATCCAGAAGTGAGTTCAAGAAATTAATTAGATTACAACCGGATAAAATCTAGCGTGAAATAGCGCGTTAAATAATTTCAGAAACCCCATTAAATAATATTTGGGAAGCGTGGAGACTAAACGATTTGATAGTGGTAAGTAGAAGATAGTAAGAGATAAACTTCAGATGCAGTTATTTAAAACACACAAAGAAAAATTCGCAACACTTCCAGTGCCTTTGTGTTAAAGGCCTACGGATGCACGATGTCAGAATATCGAAGTTGATATTCCAGGACAAACGGAGAAGCAGATTCTCGTGTTAAATGATATTGTGTTGGTAAATTTCAATGTTGTCGAAGATGCATTGCGCGCTGATAATTCTCCATGGACGCTAGGATACGCAATGACGATAAATTTTTCGCAGGGATTGACAATATCCGATACGATTGTTTGACAGTAGATGATCGCATCGAGTGGTCGAATTTAGTTTATCTCGCAGTGTCCAGAGTAGGAAAAATAAATCAACTTCAAAGAGTTGTTTTATATGCTAAGGACACCAGCAACAATGCAATTGTCAATGACGACATAATCAGAAAAAAACTCGCTGGTTATAAACAACAGGATAAGAAGAAAAGAAAAGGAGAACTTGATATTGATGCTGAATTTATAATTACGCTGAAACAACAACAGAATAATCACTGCGCGAGTTGTAATCGTATAATGCGTTGGCAATATTCGGATAAAGATCCTCGCCAATTTACCACAGACAGAAAGGATAATAGTTGTGGTCATACCAGAGATAATGTTATGTTGACCTGTCTTGAGTGTAACAGACGCAGAGGTGCTAGTTAAGACCACGCGGCGGCAATTGAGTATCCTCGGGTATCACTTGTAACTATTCACGTGTAAATCCGCGCGGAGGAGCAGTTGAATGTAAGTTATAGATTGCGGGTCTACCCTTGGATCTTGTCATGTTAGATATTTTATGTGTGGTGACACTCCAAATAGGATCAGTAGCTCTTTTTACCGCCTTCAAGTTCACCCGGCTTGTACAAATATCTCACAGTGACATTGCCAAGTATTCGTTATTTTCAAAACTTATTTTGTGATTTTTGTACACGTATATACTTTTTTTTGATAGCGTTAATTGGTTTTATATTGATTGTTTGAGTATTTTCATTTTTAGCGCAGCTATTACACCTGGTAATCTCTTGAACCATTCACGAGATCGTTTATCCTGGATAAATTCCTTCGCGTATTGATATCCAAATTACCGCTCAGCAAGTGTCCGATTAAATCGTTCAACAATTGCCTGATCGCGATGTAGTGCAGGATGTCCTTTTCGTACCGTGGTATTATGATAATTCATTATTGATAACACTACACCCTGAAATTCCTTGCCAGGATCAACCTGCAATAGATTTAGCCACTGCAGAGGACCTCGTCGATAAATCCTTTCAAACGCAGAAGCTACTTCAGTTGATGACTTTGTCGAGAGAGGCTCTGCTTCTTTGTATTTACTCGCAACATCAACTACGGTTAGCGCTGACATTCAAAATTTGCTAAGTTAATTTGTTTAGGGGGTGGTAGATAAACCTGCCATATCGCCTGTTTGGATAACCAATCCGCCGCGGTGGTATTTTTTACTTTTGTGGCGTTGGCGAGTTTTATCGATTGCTGATATTCCCCTCCAGTATCCTCTTGGGGAATAATAAATAGATTCCATATTGTTATTAATTACCAGCACCCATCATTAATTTACTTTTCATTGCTGATTTTATCAACCACGAAGCCTATTTTTCATTGAAGGATTTATCAGTGATAGAATTTAACGCATGAATCAATTTCACATCTGTGATATGTCTTTGTTGCAGATCGCTGCTTTTATAAGTAACACCATAAGCATGACACGCCTTATCAATAGCGTTTATTGGATTTTCGCCGGGTCGGGGTTGGTCTTGGTCATCAGGTCTGATGTCGAGTCTGGTTCCATGGCCACAATAACTATACCCTGGAAGGTGATTTTCTCCTGGATATTTTGCCCATGGAGCTCCTGGGAGTTTTGTCAATTTTAGTGCAATATCACCTCCTCCTTTTTTTAAAATCCATAGAAACAATTCTAAATGTTTTTGTTCCACATTGTACACACCTACCAGTAAGTGATGATCTATTATTGCTTTTTGTAATTGTTATCAAGTCATTTGTGCTAGTACGCGTCTTACATTTCACACATTATAGATCCATAATTTATTTATAATAACATGAATATTAATTGATTTTTCGGGGACAAAAACACGAGAACCCGTTAAGCATCATTCAGCGCTACCAAATTCTATTCGCATGATTATAATTAGACCATCTGGAAGAGGAAAGACGCAGCTGTTACTTAATTTGATAACGAGATGGATGAAAAGGGATAAACTATATTTGGTAGCCCCGAGTGTAGACTATCAGCGATGTTACTAGGTGTTAAAGGATTTTAACGAGAGATCAAAATCCGAAATCAATGCGGATATTATTGAATTTATAACCGATATCGAAGAAGCACCGAGCGTTGATGTTCTTGATTCAATTATTAACAATTTAGTCGTATATGATGATGTGATGTTTGAAAAAACAAGCAAACCCTGCCAGGATATTTTCCAGAGGTAGACATCAAAATACTGATGTGATATATGTTACTCAGATGTATACACAAATACCAAAAGTTATCAGGGATAACTGTAATATTCTTGCTGTATTCAATGGAGTTGACATCCATATGCTACGAAATATTCACCAGACCTAGTGCAATGGAGATATGGATTATAATCTCTTTAGAAATTTCTTTAGTCATGCTAAGTCGGCCGCACATTGATTTGTAACGATACATTTGCATGATCCTATATCAAGATATCGTATCGGACTTGATAAAATATTCGGTTAAAACCATAACAGTTTCGGTTTGTCTGAAAATAGTTTCTGTATCCGAAGACGCCTTATTTTTGTTTGAAAACTTGGTGTGTTCACTCTTCTTGCTGCTTACCTACATACCTATCTGGCCTCACCAATGTGTACACACCAGCACGATACTTACGTTGCTCTTCTGACAATCGTGTACTCATTATTCCCACTATAAAAATGAAATCATATGTACAACGTTATTTTGCATACCAGGGAGCATCAACGTAGAACGATCTGTACATCTCAGTGGTACATCAATACATTAAACTGTAATTCGTTAAATATGTGTGGATTTATGATGGGATATTTACGACTATATGGAGCTTAATACGCAATATGTAAAGTATCTCTTTAATTTATGTTGCGTACGTTGGAGATATGAAGTGTTGTATTTACGTACATCGCTGATTTCATATATTTATGCTATTTAAGCTCAGAATAACTATGATGTTGATACATTAATACTATAAGTTAGATACGTAGGCATAGTTGTTTTCGTTGTGTTTTATATATTATGTGTAATAATCTTATATAATAATTTTGTAAGTGTTATTTATTTAATGGTAATTTTAATGTTAAAATCCAATGATCGCAATTTGCACCTTAAAGATGAGTTATATATTAAATGAGTTGTTTGATTCATAAAGTTCTATATTAAAATTGTACTGGACGTACCAGTAAACATCACTTAATACGGCAAGCAAGTGATTTCTAGTGAAACTCCGAGCTGGCCTAATTTCCTAATTAGTCATTTAAATTAATCTATATTGTTTCAGTAAAGTTTGACATCGAACTATCCTGCTGCTTTATTCGAAGCCTCGTGATACATTATTACTATTGCGCATTATGATTATATATAACATAATTAATACTTAGATTATGTAGGCATTTTTAACTGTAGACGCATTCCCTTATATTATTCATTGTTTTTTAAACAAATTCCACGTATTTAAGTTAATAATTCGCGTAATTGCAGTCTTCAAAACATTTAAAGAAATTCGGATTAATAGCCGTATGGATTATATCATAGTGAGTTGTTTTTAGGCACTGTTATTACAAAGGTGTTCAAGAAAATCATTAAATTCTAGATGAAATGAAGTCATGGATTCTACACAAGTTGCCAAACGAACATAATAAATAAACAGTATATGATGTTAGTTTTTGAATCTCGGTTCAGTTCGATTGAGGGATGCCAGACACATTGTCCTTACGATAGTCACAATTTGATATCACCTTTAATCTCAACGTAAAGAAAACCTTCTATAAATGAGCCTTTTTCACTCCAACCTCTGCCAAACACTATATTGTACCCAAGGTAACTCTTTAAAAACCCAATCGCATGCGAAGACTTAATTTTCATTGATGCATTACTTGCTAGATTTTGTTGAATGTGTACAAAGTTCATTAGGTACAATCTTCTACTGCTACTTCAATCACTTCCTAGTTTATTTTACCTGTGGGATAAACCATTTTAGTTGGTATAAACCAATTTTGCAATTAAGATAGACGTACATATATGTTGGTATCTCCAAATTCGGATCTAAAACCCTTCTGTCTTATAACCAAGTTTAGACATTTTTAAGTCTTTATAAACTTTACGTCAATTTAGATCTGAACCATTCAGTAATATAACCGCTAATTATTAACTGAGAAGAATGTCATTTTTGAAGATTGGAAAATAGTTGATAACGTACTTAGTACCTACATATCATGTTAGTGCAGAATGTTTAGATTTTAATTATTGAGATTTTTTCCAAGATTAAACAATTATTGTGTGCTTACTTGGTTACGATAATGAAAGTACCATTTATCACTGAAACACAGTGTCAACATGTACAGCTGATAATCTCAGTCAAACTATTTCTTAAGATCTCAATATAATCAACATCATAACTTAGGTAACTTGGTTGTGAGTCGAGAAAAAAAAAATATATATAGTACCTAGATGAGCGATATATGAAGACAATTGTTTGCTTCCTATTTTCAGGCGTATTATTTAAAAACAAATGTTCTTCCACAGATGAATCAAATAAACGGAATGAAAACATAAAGATATGATTCATCTTTCCAAATTGTTTTGTAATTCAAATGGCGGAAACAAAGCTACTAAACTGGCTGCAAATAGCGCATTCATGCAAGGAATGTATAATTAAAATATTTAGTTTAATTGCTTAAAATACAAATAAATTTACCAAAGGACAACGGTTTTCAACAGTTATTGGTCCTATTAAAAACTTGGTATTATAAACAATAACGTCATTGAGATAAAACTGCATATTCATTTTCCCACTATACATGTATTCTAAATGTGGCATAATATCAACGTATCTTTCTTGTCGTAGTGTATCAAATATGCCGAAGAACATCAATTTGTTTACTAGCAATCGTTATCTAATGGTTTGAGTTACACGCTTAGCTAAACACTTTTTTGGGTGCTACAGAAGCTTCATTGAATCCATTTATTCATACTATATGACAGATAACAACGGAAATAACCTAAAATATTACCAGTGAATATTTGGATAAAATATGGATATCTATTACGACTATATAATTATAAAAAGTAATAGAAACGATCGCGATCCAACAAGCGCAAACATTTTAAAACATAATTTGCCAAGAACACAAATCACAAATAAATCTAGAATTGCGGATACAGTTCAAAAAATAAAAAACAATAATGTTCTGCATATACCTTACAGGTTATAATAATAATAATAATAATAATAATAATAATAATAATAATAATAATAATAATAATAATAATAATGAATCATAGCGTTTGATCGTTTACAGCCCTGAGCGCTTTGGAACAGATATAATGACATGATTTCAAAGAGACACATGATGAATTAGAAACCATATAGACATGCTGCATATATTTAAGAAAATAACATTAGGTCTTTACATTTGTTTGTGCAGTAGAAACAGGTAAGTTCCAAGAGCACACTTGAAAGGTAAACTGCCTAAGTGCAATGGGCAATTAGGTCCACGTTGTTAGGCCCTGGTATGCAAAAGAACGCTGTCCATATGACTTCGTTGTCATAATGGGAATAATGAGTATATTATAAAAAAAAGAAGTCTAAGTATATTGCTGGTGTGTACACACATGTATGTTATGGATAGCTGGAGTAGGGTACAGATCACTGGCAATGAGTGCTCTGATCGTAGTACTCAAAGGATAAACCGAGGAGCTGTGATTTTGTGATGCTGATAGTTTTATTTTGAAGTAGAGGTTTATAATGATCACGTCTTTGTGTTACTCTCAGAATGGCCACGCTTTTATCATCATTGATCTGCAGCTAGTTACAAGTCTTAAATAACTTCACATCAATCAGAAATGCACCTACCTACATCTTCAATGATAATATCAACTTCAGTTTAGTGGCAAGACATGCATATTTAGGTGTCATACAAGAACAATTTGTGAGACACTGGATGATGACCTGACATTTGAGACCGGCTGAGAGTGATAATTAAGTGAACAGGTCCAGGAACTTACCTCTGCGGAACACCATAATATAGACCAACTTAACTGGAGTGTATTCAATATGCGGACACATTAGATACATGCCTTTCATTTTGGATCGAATGGATAGGTTTGAACCACAGTAAGGCTGTATCATGAATGCCAAATACATGATGTAGACGGCGAAAATATATAGCATGTGTCAAATGCTGCAGACAAATCAAAGATGGGTGAGGCCTGTAATCATTCCACAATCCAAAGCAGAGGGAATGAGATTAAATACTTTCAGACGAACATGTTCAGAAATGTGGATCGGGTGATATGAAGACTTGCATTGCTAAAAAGACTATTTGAATTCAGATGATATACAAGTTGGGTTAGAACAACGTTTTCGAAGAGTTTTGATATGAACGGGAGATTAGAAATTTGGCGGTATTTATTTTAATCATTATGGTCGAATGTTGGTTTCTTCAGTAGACGCTTTACAATGGCACTTTTGAAATATGATGCGAACTCCCAAGCTGAGACAGGAGTATTAACAAAATCAGTTACTGAAGTTAGTATTACATCTAAATACTCAAGAAGCATTTATGTTGGCATTAGATCAAGTTCACATAACTTTGGTGCACTCTTCTTCACGATTGTACGTACTAAATCCATAGAGACTGGTTCATATGCTGCTAACGGCAGCCGTTAAAATTCTGTATCGCAACTGTATGGTGACAACAAGTCAGTTGAAATTGTGTTATCAAGCTTATCTCAAATGGCTTGTACCTGGTCACGGAAGACATTTTGCAAACAGGTCCTGAAAGTCGTCTGGAGTGAATGTAGTTGGAAGTGGTTTACTTGACATCAGCTTATTAGTAATATCGAAAAGCTATTTGAAGTTGAAACTCTCTGTGATGTTAAATTAGTTCTTGGTTGATTTCGCTGCATGGACTATATTTGTGGCGTTCTTCGTCGTGACTTCATAGATTTGCTTTTGTATGTTGAATCAGATGGAAACCAAAGCCTCTCATCTCTTCGACGGTCTCTTGTAGCAGTTCAAAGCACATCCCTATTACTGCTATACGAAGGAGACTACGTTTGAATTCATATTCTGTCCTTGGTGGCTGAGGCATGTTTTTCAAGCAATGAACGCACAGTTATCGAGTTATTCTGCTGTATGAGGTACGCAAGTTGTTAGGCTTGTTTGGATGTCATACCTAATGGTTCTTTATATCGTGTTGTCGTTTCTATTAGTAGCAATTAAAGGTGGTGGGCTTAGAGACTGGTAGATCTGGATGGCATATTATGCAGAGGTGATATGATGCACGTATGTGGGATACAAGGACGGACCGTATAATGTTATCATCAGGAATATGAAGAATTCAGTCTAAATTTTTACTATTGTATGGGTGGGTTAGTTAACTGAATGTTTGAGATTGCAAACATGACCAGAATCTAAGAGGTTTGAAGTGTATGCATTTCCAGTACAGACAAAGTGACAGTTGAAATCTCCAAGAATGATCAGGTTGCCACATGTCGAATTTCCATACTCCAGGAGAATCAGAAACTGCTCCAAAAAGAGATTAAGCCAACTTTTGTGTTCTACTAGGTGGAGGGCGGTAGAGACATAAACAATTGACTGACCTTTGTTACAGAGTGAGTGTTGGTTGGATTAGTTCAAACGATGTGTGCTATACATTGAAGGTTCTAGTGTGGTTAAGAGTTTCTTGTTATGACAGCAATATGACCTCCGCGAGAGTAGTTGAGGAAGAACTTGATGGAGTACCCGTTCGGTGTTAGATCCGAGCACTCGTGCTCATCGCCTGATGATTTAGCCATATTTGTCAGGAAAAAAGACCTCGATAAAAATAACCTTTTTTGTTAGCTTTTCCGGTGGTCCTACATATTTGTTATTGTATAATGAAATAAGCAGTAGTATCTCTTGGAAGGTAGACACAAAGGCTGGTGATGTAATAATGACTTGAAACAGTTATCTGTTAACGGGTGAACTTTAAATTTGTCGAACCGGAAAAGGCGAAAAGGAGATAACTGTATTTCTTCTTCCTGTTCTATTCTGGCCAGCTTTGAAACAAAACTATGTTTTCTCGGTTTATTTAAATTTAAGTAATTCTGAATGTAGTCCCAGTTTTTATACTCTAAATAAAGGCGGGTAGTGGTCATTTGAACCAATTAATACGGGTTCATCTTAGCATAAACGGGTTAACATGGCGATCAAATGATGCTAGTTTGTCAGAGAACAACGGATGTTGAGTGGAGCAATTAAAACAACGTCGAAAGTGTTCATTACCTATTCTGGCCCGTGTTTTCCTGAAGTAAAAGCCTCCTATTTTGTCTCACAATAATAGAATACAAGAATATATATTTATTTGAAATTGTATTATCATTCAAATCTCTACTTCCAAGAATGTTAAATCGGAAGAATTTGATAATTTAAATATAAAATTCCAGTCCAAACTAGCTTCTAGACACATACATAATATAACTGATTATGCAAAGATCTTACAATCGCAATTAGCATGTTTGAAAGACAATAAAAACCATTGGAATTAACGGAATTTGAATTCGCAGAGGGCTCTCAATGTTTCCGAAATAAAGCCTTTCTGATAATTATAAATATTTATTTAAAAGTATATTTTAGGCTGTACTATTTCAGGTGGGCTAGGTACATTTAAAGTCAAATTACAATAATCTAGTCACTGACCCAAAGAAACAAACTTCAATTGAGATACTTATCCTGATACTAAACAAATAGACATAGATAATAATGTACATATCAATTATTTTGTTCAAACAACTGTTAATTCTGTGCTTTTAGACAATATTAGCTCCAACATAAAATGTTACATTCTCGATAGCATTTAAGAAAAAAATAATATTTACAAAACTAGAAAGACATTACAAATTAAACTGCTTTATCTGAAACAAAAGTGCGTTTTATGTATACTGAAGTTCTGTATCTATCTGCTAGATTTAATTTATACTAGTTTATACTGACATATATGAGATGTGTATAGTCTTAATTAGTGAATACCATGGATTTCTAATATGATGCTTGTTATAGATTGCAACCCACCTAACCGTTATCTCAAAACCAATATGCAATATACAGCTCTACCAACTAATGATCTTTTACTTAAGGAAATGGACTTCACATTTACATTTACATAGCTGTTTATAACATCCGGGACGTACTAGTTAAATATGTAGCACCGGTAAGCAGCTATGTGAGTAACAAGATCACTAAGTGTATATTACGATGGTACTTTTGAAACGACAATAAATTACATCAGGTTCGTATTTAGAATGACAGCAGGCTCTTTCTAAAATGGCATTAGGCTCTTTTTAAATAATGATAATTATGAAAGCGAAAAATTATATAGTTTCAGCAACATCTCTATAAGGGCATCGACACCATAATATGTATTTGTGATCCGATAACATTTCTAGTTCATTGAGAAATATTCTAGCTTTTTCCTCCCATCTTGTTTGCGTTGTGGGTATCATATGAAGTGGGATACATCTATCACATTAACATTATAGTAATTTTCATCCATTAAAATACAATCACCGTTTTGTCACACTTTATGAACGTATGTATCTGTCTTTAACGATTTAATATACATTCAGATATATATTGTATTCAAGTGTAACTTTGGATATACTATCATATGTTACGTTATATGAATTGAACCAAGTGTTATAAGAATCTAGGTGTAAATTAAATGGTGGCTATAATTATATTTGCATTTCAATTCACGCTGTGAGCGTGATATTAATAAGGTTCATATGACACCTTGAAATAGGTTAAGTTTGAAACTGTTATTTCTGAATTTTTTAACTAACCAATGTTTTAATTCATATTCTTCTACACTTTGTTTTATTTACCTATCTAAGCTTAATGTACATTCATTATGCTTTTCTTCATCTAACCAATAAACTTCAATGTATATTTCATTAAACTGTATTTGAAATAACCTCCATACATAAAATGCCCAAAGCGGTTCTTTACAGAAGACGTACATGACACCAGCATATTTCTGGAACCTGTCTGGGTCACCTAGGTTGCATCCTTTGTATTTGTCGTGCCTTAATTGTCTTTCATAAAATGTATTTACCATTCTGGTACAATGCACCCATAACACCTTCTGTATCATATCTAATCTCTTCTTTAATGTAACACTTTCAATACATTAGCATAGTAATATTTTTTATTTTTAATTCGTTTGGATCTGCGTTATTTACACAAACAAAATATATGTGGATATTTACTTACATACTTATATAAAAAAACATACAATATTAATGAATGTCATTTGTATCATGGACGTCCTTGTTAAGATTAATTTGTTCACTAGCTTTTATAACTACGTTTCAAATGTACTCATCTTTTAGCTGTAAATTTATGATAACCTCAGAAACAAAGCCATGGTGAAAATGTTACCTATAAGGGAAGTATACATTGCAAGAATCATTAACACAGTAAGATTGGTTCGTTACCTTGACCTTTTGTGAAGTGGCAGTATAAGATCATAAATTAGTAATATGTGTTGTAATTGATTTCATGTAGGATTGTAAATGATTCAGTGACATTTGCTTTAGTTAAATAAATCTTGGATTTTTATGTCACAGCCAACTAATTATTTATGCGACCAGGAATCAGCTTGTGGAGGTATATTTGATGTCGTATTGAAAGAAGATAAGGGAATGATGTTGGTGGATTTTCGATTGTTATGCAAGTCAACGCTTTCCCAAGCAAAGGGAGTAAACCCTAAAAGAAAATCCGGAGTGGAGACCCTAGGGCAGTTGGACTATGTACTACATCCCCTTCTGGCAACTCCTTGTTCTGGAGAGGGATGGGCTCCGCCAGACGACTTTTGCCCAAGACACACTGATAATGCTGGACAAATCTGACATTACCATACCTGATCTGTCGTCGCCCGGGTCAACAGGGACGGAGGTGACATGTGTGCTACTGGTACTTTGCATAAATCAGAGCGAGCAAAAGCGTTTACATCGCCAATTGGAACATTAGAACTCTGGTGCAAATTGGAATACTCCAAGAGTTGACACATGAGATGGAACACTACACATGGCACAATCTGGGACTCTATGAAGTAAGTTGAAAGGCCCTAGGAGAACACTAAACTGAAGATGGCCATATATTATACTATAGTGGAGAGTTGGACAAATCCATAAATGGAGTAGGTTCCCTTGTAAACAAAGCCATCAAGGGATCTGTACTTTAATGTCGCCCCATATCTAATAGAATCATCTCCATTCATCTGCAAGCATCTCCCTTTAACATCACAATTATCCAAGTCTATGCACCAACTACTGATCATGATGATGAAGAGATAGTGGAGTTTTACAACAAACTTCAGGGTATAATAAACATGGTAAGTACAAAAAGACATCCTCATCATCCAAGGAGACTAGAATGCCAAAGTTGGCAAAGATGTTCTAAAAGACTGGGATGATCATTGTAGACCTTCTTGCAATGAGCTTACCAATGACAGAGGGAGATGGCTGCTCGAGTTCGCAAGCTACAACAACTTGGTACTAGCCAACACCCTAGGCCAACATAAAGCTTCACGATGCTGGACATGGCACGTACCAAATGGAACCCATCATAACCAGATCGACTACATACTGGTTCAAAACCTGTACCGATCTGGCATCAATAGAGCTAAAACGAGAACGTTCCCATGTGCTGATTTTGGGAGTGATCACAACCTCGTCGTTATGAACTTCGAGTGAGGCTGAAGAAAATGAACAGGTCAGAGAACATCAGGCTCAAATTCAACCTTAAACAACTGAAGTACCCTAATATCTAGTCATTCCATGCCACAACTGGAGGAACATTTGCTCCACTTCTTGTGATGGATCTTAAAGTGATGACAGACACTTTAAACACAGTCATGACATAAGCTGCCAAAGATATCGTTGGCCTCCATAGCCCTAATAAAAAAACTATGGGTTACAGAAGAGATTCTGAATCTGTGTGATGCCCGAAGAGACCTCAAAAACATCAGACACACAACAGGAGCAGTGGAGTATTGAGAAATAAACAAGAATATAAAAAAACTTAAATAAAGCAAAAGAAGATTGGATTTGACAGATGTGCACAGAAATAGAGAGCAGTTTGATAAATAATAAAAGCAAAAAGGCATTCCAAATTGTAAAAGACCTCACCAGACAGAAGCAGCCAAGAGTCAGTACCATTCAAAACAAAAATGGAAAATGTCTCACAGAAGCATGTGACATTGCAGAAAGATGGACGAGTATTATAAAGAACTCTACAAGCATCCGTCCACTGGAGACCCATAGGTGCTTTTAGTTCCAAACTCCACAAATGATGATGATTTGCCCATTCTCAAAGATGAGGTGGAGTCAGCAATAAGATCACTGAAGCATTGGAAGGCAGCTGGAGTAGACAACATCCTAGCTGAACTTATCAAGAATGGGGGTGGGGGGTAAACAGTGATAGAGCTACTAACACAAATCTACAACAAGATCTGCCAGACAGGCGAATAGCCAGCACAGTGGGACCCAGTCACTGATTATAACACTCTCCCAAAAAGGCAATCTTCAGCTGTGCCAAAATTACAGAACTATCAGTTTGATCTGCCATGAACCCACAAGCAGAATAAATAATCGCTGAAGAACAGGTAGGGTTCCGGAGTGGAATAAACACAACATAACAAATATTCAAACTTAGAATTTTGTGTGAAAAGTCCTAACAACATCAACAATACATCTATCATGTGTTCATAGATTTTAAAAAGGCTTTTGACAGAGTGTGGCATAAGGCATTGTGGGCTACAATCAAGAAGTACAACATTGGTCAAAAGTTGACCAATACCATCAAGCAGCTACACCCCAATGCTTCAAGTGCAGTAATTGCTCACAGTTATGTGTGGGACTGGTTCAAGACCACAGTTGGAGTACGACAAGGTTGTCTCCTGTCACCCACGCTTTTCAACATATACTTAGAGCGCATCACGAGTGAAGCCCTGGAAAACCACTGTGGGACAATCAGCGTTGGAGGACGTAACACCACCAACCTACGCTATGCACACGACATTGATGGGCTGGCAGGCAGTGAAGATGAGCTTGCCACCTTTGTGAAGAGCCTAGATGAAACATCGTCTAGATTTGACATGGAGATAAGCGCCGAGAAAACAAAGCTGATGACAAATAGTGGGAAAAAATCTGAACCAAGATTAAATTCAGACGACATGAACTTGAAACAGTTGGCCAATTCAAAAATACGAAAAATCCAGGCACTTGAAACGAGATGCTACAGAACCATCCTTGGCATCTCATACGTGGACCACATCATAACTGAAATGCGTAACACCATCAGGCACAAAGTAGGCCATTATTTAGACCTCCTCACCACTGTTACAAAGAGAAAGTTGAAATGGTATGGCCATGTCACTAGAGCCAACATTCTATCCACTACAGTACTGCAGGGCAGCGTCCACGGAGGCAGAAGAGGAGGTGGGCAGAGAAAAAAGTGAATGGACAGAACCTTCACAGAATGGACCAGGACAAGTTTTGCGGAGACACTAGCATTGGCACATGATCGAGAGAAGTGGAGGGAACTTGTCAGATGTTCAGAAGCACAGTGACTCAACGACCACAATAGGTCAATAAACTGATGACGATGATGACGATGATGATGATGATGATGATGATGATGATGATGACGATGATGATGAACCCTATTAAGCTGGTTATTTGATGTAGATTCGCTTTCAATTACAAAATAAATCAAAGCTATGCGCTCTAAGCTGCAAATAAAGTGACATTCCCTCAATGAAGACTAAAGGTCTTCCAGTAGAAGTTTGATACTCTTTTAAGCCGAGCCTTGCAACAGATACATTTTTTTATCTTAAAAGGTCACACATGTTACAAACGTATTACCATTTTCTGTAGCAGATACTAATCTATTTTTCAGAGTCATTATTGTTATTGTTTATGGGGAATTATTTCTTTGTCTCAGTCCATTAAATATTTACTATCAGGGAGGCGTTTCATTCGCTTCTTTTGTTTTTGTTTTTTTGACAATACTTTCATCTATATTTCATTCTATCGTGTTTAGAATGCATGCTGCATTTGTGTTCAAATAACTTGCACTGTGCACCTGTATGATATGGTCCTTTCATATATAATCATAAATTTGTAATTATCAAACTCTACAGTCATGTTACTAGGAATGCATGTAACATAGCATCAGCAGCATAGTATTGAATTGCGTATTCTGTGCAACGTTTGTATCAAATAGTCAAGTCCTGACTTTGCTGTTGATTTAGAACAATCAACTTACAGTCAAAAATAGTAATATGTATACGTCTTTTAAAGCAATTTTAAAATTAAAAAATTTCTTTAGTAATACTAACAATCCTTCATTAGTTTGGAAGCCGTTTCACGCTGCCATTTACACCTGTTGGGTTATTCAGGGTGAAGATAATTGTACATAAAACAGATAATATGACAGTACGAGAAAGTTAACAGTGGTTTGAAATATTCTGTGTACTATGTTTGTTTTACTGCATATTAAATCAAACCGTATGGTGTTGTTAGAAGTAAAAGTATCTAATTGTCAACTGAGAAGCATATATCTGATTAAATGTTGGCGAATATTATCTGCTATTTATTTTTGTACTTCATGACGGGGAAATGTTTCTTTATGTCGGAGTGTAATTTATATTTCAAACATTATCCCATTTTCCGTTCTCGAATGTTTAAATGGAATCATAGTATTCGTAGCCGGGTCGGAATTGATTACTAAATTAGATTTTGTTGATAACCTGATTTTCAAATATGTATTTCAGCACAACATCATACAATACTACCGTTGATTGCTTGGAATGTTTGTACGTACCTGAATCAGTAAGTAAAAGTATTGCTTATTGGGAAATCTAGTGATCTATTGGAGACAATAATTGTATTTTTTCCAGCATTGATGTACACAAAAAAGGAAGTGTTTGACATGATCATCACATTATCTAGTATTACGGTTGTGCAGAAAGATGATTTAATTCCTCATCGTAAAGGTCGAAAAGTAAATACTTTACCAGGGTACCAGTTTGTCCATACCGCAGGTGTACCGTCATTCCACATCCAGCTGGCGCCATCAAATGTTAAGCCTGTATGATGTTCGCAATTATATCTGAAACAAGTGAAAGGTAAATTAGTAACCAATCATTAATACCTCACCCGCCGGGTTGAATCTTCTGGAGGTTTTATTTTATAGTACAGAGAGAGAGAGAGAGAGAGAGAGAGAGAGAGAGAGAGAGAGAGAGAGAGAGAGAGAGAGAGAGAGAGAGAGAGAGAGAGAGAGAGAGAGAGAGAAAAAAGAGAGATTCATCTTCGTGACGTGACGTTGAGCAAGTACATATTTAGTGGTCAATATTTACAGAGAATAGCGAGTAACCACTCCACGTTCGATACTATAACTAAATAACTTGAATTTAAACATCAGGGCTTTGCAAAACTTACCCATATTATATATTAAGTGCATACGAGCGACACTATGATTATAGTGATTAAGGAAAATGCCTGCGCAAGTCAGATTGGTATATGTTTCCATGGGTCACTACAGTAAATACTAATACAATTAAGAATAATAATAATAAAACGTATAATGTGGACAAATATCAGCGACTAATCTTTGAAAGCGTTTAGCGATTGACAATATTAGGTAACACAAAATCTCACATAACAAGAGTACAGAGAACCCAACCTAAAATTAAAATAGACAGAATATGCTGGCAGTAATGAAGGACTTACACATCATCATGAAGTTATTAAGTCTGTTCTTGTAGTCGAAATATATGAGTTCTAAGAAAACTCCTAAATGAGATCGGTGTTCTTGTATTTAAGATCCATAGGAAATTGGGTGCACGTACCACGACACTGGTACGAAGACGAACGTTGTCCGTATAACGTTGGTTGAATAGTGATAACAACTTGCAAACGAGTGTCGAACGAATAACGTCATGTTCTAGATAGCTTGTACATAGGTTAGGTAAGAAATATATATTGGACTGGAGCCAGTCAAACAAAGGTAGCATACTGAACATATTTAGTGTCTCGTTCTGGATTGATAGAGGTAGCCAGTGACAGGTACAGAGTAGGGAGAAGGGTACTCAATTTATTGGAACTCTTAAAATGATCCGAGGAGCCGTGACTTAAACTTGATAACGTGGCTGTGGTAGATACTGAAACGAATAGTCCAGTCTTGAAAGTATCAAGGAACACATATATATTTTAGCGGCATCAACCAAAATAGTATTGCGAATGGAGCTGATGCCTCTCGGCTCCAGATATGCAGCCCTGCATACATTATTTACATGGTGCTTTAGTGAGAGCGTGCTGTCAAGAATGAGACCTAGGTTTCGTAAAGAATATGTATATTTAATTTAAATCAAAGTTTCAGACCTTAAATGCTATGTTATGCATTTGAGGATCGTAATATTATACTAACATGTATATAACGGTCTGTTTCGACTATTCAAAGTACTGTTACAAACTTTGGTTGAAACATGTTTATAACACGGTTATAGAATTACAGTAAAACGGAGAACGTGAATAAAAATTATGAAAGCAAGGAAAACGAACATCATAACGCTCTTGTAATGAAAACTGCAATTTGAACGTGAGTAAACTTGAAAATAAAAATATCAATGCCTTTGTTTCTTCTTATGAATGCAATAAATGCAATTTACCTTTTGAAAGATATAATTACGTTTTAATCATATGCTCTTTTATTTATTTATATTTTACTGCCGAATATGAACCTATGAATCAACTGCAAACGACAGGGTTACTAAAATAAGCAACATTATCTATTCCGATACTATATAAAAACTCTTTACAACTGATCTTAAATCCTGCTTAAGTCATTGTCAGTCATGAAGTCAATAACGCCAAAGCTTTTTGTGACTGATGCATACCGATTGATGGGAAAAGGTCGCATAGTTTGTTTAGTTTTGTCAACAAATGAAGAGCAGATTCCTTCACATCAACTATTTCTTCGGCCAGCTCCACCTTTAATGAATCTACCAAAAGTTGCTGTATTTATCCCCAAGAGTGACTCCTATCGTTATCATAACTCTAATGAACATATGCATTGCCACACTTTCATCATTTGTACAATAGCGTTAACGTTAGGCTTACTATAACTTTTATAACGTTCATATTTATGTTGTTGATATTTTCCTCATGTTATTTGCTACGTCATTTAAATATCTAGCTAATTTTTATCGTTAATTTTCTACTTTGTGTAACAATGTTTTTGTAATGTCTTAAATTTCACTTCTCTTCTCGCTGAAGTCGTCTTTAACGTCTTTGAATAATTTGTTCCGTATTGCAACGTCTAATTTGAAATGTTCTAATTCTGAAATGACGTCTTCAACTGCATCAAAATAGACCATTTGTTCTCTTTCGTCTTACAGTGTATATTATCTACCAGGTGCAAGTTCTCCACAACTAATTACTCGTGAATATCGTGTACTGTAATCACTGATTATCAAGCATGCTTGCAATGGTTCATTGACTTCATTGTCTTGCATTTAGTTCTTCTCCTATTGGCTATGTGAGTCGTGGCTCTTGAATGTATATTTAAAAAAAAATATCAATTTCTTGACATACAGAGTTAACAAATGATTGTTACCTTACATTCTGATTTCATAGATTAATTTATTAAGTTCTTCGGAAATGTTTACGTTGGAGAATGTCTCGTAAGACATCGCACAACACTATCATTTTTGTTCTTACTAGTTTCAATCCTTCAATATTACTGATATTGTACATCTAGATTGGTGGGTAGTCAAACAAGCTGTTACGAATATTATCACCTGTATTTTTATAGAGTTGTACTTTTATAAACATACTTTTCTGCCGAATAAAGTAAATGTCAAACATTTGGATCAGCATTGATATTCTAAGTCAAACGTAAACATTTCAGAAACGGCAACGTAGGTGTTGCGATCTGTACAAACGGCAAAATAATAATTAAATATTCGACAAATACACCGTCCGCTGTTTTGTATTATCTAATGATTCCATTAATAATAATAATAATAATAATAATAACAATAATAATAATAATAACAATTAACTGCAATGTAATGTTACGCAAGATGTTGACCTATTTATATATTCTCATTCACTGCTTGTATGATCGTCACAGCCATATTTTTTACGGTAATGACAATTAAATAAAACGTTTATTTTGTGAACAATTGGAAGAATGTGGGACATCATATTGAAATGGTAATGTGCAATAATATTTCAATCCATGCTTCTGTTGTTTATGGTTGATATAAAAGTATATGTATTAGTTATGGATTTTATAAAAGTATACGTAGTATTGAAATATTTATAAAAAAGCAAAACAATGCTGAATGATGCAATACAGTGTGTGAGATATTCATGTATATCATTATTCTTATATATGAATGTATGTAAAAATATTGTTTCTCTTTTCATGTAAATAGGTTTCAAAAATTGTTTGCTTTGTCCACTAATCAGAGACGTTTCTGAAATCTCTTTTAATGATTATCAATGCGAATTATATTTTTTAAGTTAAAACAAAAAACAATGACATATATAGACATAGGTCTTTTATTAAGATGGGAATTAGGAATTAAATCATCCTGCATGCCTGCTTTCCTATCTATCATGTATGTTTGTCTGTGTGTACCTTATATAGCACTTTAGTGTATCCATCAACCTTATAGGTATGCATTCAAAAGTTTGGAATATGATTGGAGGTGTCCTAGATGTACACGTTGGTTTCAAATAGACGATTATTATTTCTACAAAATCCAAATATTTGAAGTATTGTAGGTTGAAATATAATAGTTGGTTTATGTGATCGTCAATGCCATGACTATTATAAATGCGTTGGACGTTTGAGTTACAAGCTCTAATCCAGGGATGGTCCACATAATTCCTGTTTTTCCTTTCCCGGATTACCACTTGGAAACTGCTGAGATTCCCAATTAATAACCATATATGGATTTGAAGGGCATGAAACAGAACTAGACATATCCAGTACTGACGGTGGGTCATAGTCAATAGATTGTGGATTTGACCCTGAGTCTCAACATGGAGACAGTTGAGATCCACTCTGAACCAGATATTGCTTGAAACAGACAAGACAAAATCGGATATATTTCAAGTACAAACCCTGAAAAAGTATACTTGTCTCTTGCTCATCACTTGATAAATGTTGAGTTTACCATCCTAAAACTATACAGAAAGTTGCCGAGCGAGAGAGGAAGCAACATTACACATATGGTAGTTACTTTGTCCATATGTGCAGTTGGACCCACCTGTCCTATTTATTATGAAACGTATATTACGCTTTACTCTTTAAACTAGCACTGTGTTTCAATATAGAATGAGTATGTTTATGCACATTATAAATAAACATATTGAGAGCTCATCCTTTCATCATTTTATTTTACGAGAAAAGATGATATCCCGTTAACATTTCATCAAAGTACACTTTCAATCGGTAACACTTTAAGATAATCCCTCTGATCCCATTACACCACGAACTGCTAGCTCTATCTAGCGCTCAAAAATACACATTGAATCTGCTATTTTTTAAATGAGAGCACATAACTACCTATTAAAGCTATTCCATCACATATGCGGCACCAGCACAAAGTGGTCGTAATAGGGAACGATATGGAGTCAAGGGAAAATCCAGTCAAAAAGGGCTTGGGACGATATGGCGTCAAGGGGATATTAACATGGTGGGACAGTATAGCGTCAAGGGGAATTTGCATGTGGGACTATAATGCGTCAAGGGGAATTTAACATGGTGGGACTATAAAGCGTCAAGGGAAATTTAAAATGGTGGGCCTATATAGCGTCATGGGAAATTTAACATGGGGAATATTATTTGGACCTGTCTAGCGACAAGGGAAATGTAGGCAAAGAAAGCAAATATATTTTTAGGTATATGGGTTGCCCTGAAAAGGGCCTTTGGATTTTTTGTTTAACATTATATTGTTAACACAGAGGACATCGCACGGATCTTCTTCTCTTCCTTAAACTTCTCCTCACCTCTGGTCCATAGAGAACTCTCTTCAAACAACCTTGCCTCTCCACATATATTCTTCTTTTCCAAAGGGCTGTATCAGTCGTATGAGTGATTGCCCATAATGCTCTGACATACATGGGATAGTTCGAGTGTAAGAGCATTGACGAAATAAGGGTAGAGGATTCTACGTTGGTCCACATCTTGTGACGAGAACAGGTGAAGCGAATGCCGTGTACTGCGGTTATTTATAGGTGGTAGAGAGGATCGAAACGGATTGAGTTTATTCACCAACCCAAACACGCGTTACAAAAGTTAGTCACAGTCGTCCAATCGGAAGAATGTAGTATGTGACGTCACATTCCCTATATAGAGGTACTAGCGTCTGTGCGCAGTCATTCCATGCGACACAGTTTTAAATCATGTCGGAAACTAAGAAGACGATGAATTGGGGTAAACCAGCGGTGGAGACAGCAATTAATAGTGTAGCAGTGACTACCAAACTCAACACAAATCTACATCCAGAAAATGTTGATTTTAACTGGGATATTGTGGATTTTCTAACTTTTAAATTTGTTCCGGAACCTTCATCACCTTCTCCTTCTGTTTTACACGTCGATGATTATAAACAAAAACAGAAAGAAGAATTGGAGCAATTTGTACAACAACAAAAAGAAGCAGAACAAGCTTTTATCCTTCAACAGCGGGAAGAAGAATAAGCAAGAAGGAAACACCGGGAAGAAACAGCAGCAGAGAAAAAAGAAGATAAAGGACATATAGAGAAGAGTGAAAATCAAACGGTCACGGTACTTTTATACATTTTAGCAGAGTTAGTCGAAAACAAATGTATCAGACCTCTTTATTACGACCCAAAAGAAACAGACCTTCCCAAGCTAAACAACCCAATCTAACTGTGACTACGTCTGCCATACCACCTTTAGTGATTTCTAGAAAAGCATTGAGAGGAGCCAGTCCAGAAGTAGGCGTTGGCCTTGGCAAAGGTATAAGAAAGTTAAAGATGGTTTCGTTCCGTTTCGGAGTTTGTTTTGTTTCAAACAACAAACACCCAACGGTCATTTTCAGGGCCACTAAAATCTTTCGAAACGAAATACTTTTTCAATTGCCTAATTCAATGAAAACTCAAAAGTCATATTTTTTTACCACGATGTACGTGCGAGTGAATGAGTGTGTGAGTGTAGATTCTTACCTAAAACTCAAATCGTCTGTTTCTGTCAAATCTTTGTGGTGTATTGTGTCATCGGTGCAGCCATTGCTAATTTGAGTTTGCAATAAGGAGACAAGCAATTGTGGACTATTTTACTCTGCAGTTGCATCGGTTATCTTCTTCCCAATCTTTCCTTGAAATACTCTTTCAACGGGAACAACAGTAATAACGGGAGCCTTGCGTCCAACGTCAGACATTCTCCTAACAACCATCTCTCCAATCAGAATCCTCTTTTAAACACTCCTGAATTGTATGATATTTTGGGTGGAGACTTCAGGTTGGTCAGGAAAACAGAAATACCAGCCATAACCAGTAACTTGGATTTTGCGAAATATTTTCGATTCCCTGCAGAAATGAACCAAGGACTCAACTTGATTTTTGTGTACTCCAATGTGGTGGAGTACAACGTAGTGGGACACACCTCTGTGCCGTTACTGCGTGTCATTCCTTACAAAGTGGATTATGACATGATCGCTAACGAAGAAGGTGGAAATACCTATCATGTTCACGTGGAATTTATACATCCTCATTATTTGCCCGTCGGTATGTCATATTTGACAGTGTCAACATTACTATAAAAGGAGATCTGGGACAAAATATTCCATTTACCATAGGGAAAGTAACAGTCAAAGTCCATGTTCAAAAACGATTCTCTAACAACTGAAATGTTATGTATCTTGTATACCGAGGAGTTGCTCGACAACGAGGACATGGTTTAGGAGATATGTTTACATCGGCCTTTCGTTCAGTGGTCCCTGTTTTGAAACCGATGGTGACACGAGGATTGTACGCCTTAAAAGATGCCGCATTGACTCACGGCAAAGAATTTCATCAAAATGTCCTCATTGACAAACAAAACCCCCAAAGAAGCTTTCTTGAGAGCAGGCAAAAATGTCTTGCTTCAAACGGGTAAAGAGATTTTGGGCCCACGAGAAAGTCCTATGAATGCCCTAAACGGTAACGAGTCTGGCATTCCTGCTTCCCTGAGTACACAGCAAGGACAAGGCAGAAAGCGACGACGAAGACACCTCTATAAAGGCCATCATACCCCTAAAGCCAGAAAGAGTAATAAAAAAGAACTGTTCGAGACTTAGACATTTTTGATTAGTAAAGCAAATCACGGAGACTGACAAAATAATGCACCAAAACAAAACCATTATCCAAGAAGCCAGTTTATGCGTGCGTCGTGTGGAGGTGTTACCTAAAGTGGGAACTGATATCAGTCACACTTTGAGCAGAACGACAGCCAAGTATCTGATACAACGTGTGGAAGTAAAAACTTTCAACATTGCCGCTGGACTCCGATCTAGGATCGTTAATCATGTTCCAAGGACAGTTACCAAAACGTTTATTCATTGGTATCGTTAGCAATGCAGCCCCCAACGGTGCCCCCAAAGAAAATTCTTTTCCGTTTAAACACTGCAGAGTATCCAGATTTGAAGTCAGTCGCGATGGCAAAACTTTGTGTACCCGACCTTTCGAACCCAACGCTACCTAGCAGAATTACTTGAAGTCGTGCTTGTCGTTTTACGAAGCCACAATGCAGTTAGGAACCAACACTAGTCATGGTATTTCCTACGACGATTATGCAGGAAGTTACATTTTGTGGGCGTTTGCTTTCACTCCAGACCAAGGCAGAGACAAGGGACATTTCCACCCTATACAATCTGGGCAACTGCGTGTGGAACTTCAGTTTGCAGATGCTCTTGCTCAAACGGTGAATGTCATTCTATAATGCGAATTTGATAATACCATATAAATCAATAGTTTGAGAGAAGTCATTCTAGACTATTAGAAACTATAGAAGACCCTTGTCTCTCTTTGAATAGTAGGGAATCAATGGAAATGGTATGGGAGGTTACAGAGAAAGCAGGCCCTTAAGACAAAAAAGAAGTGGTGATAATGCAGTCTAGATGGCTAGAACATGAACAACAATTAGTCACCAGTTTTGCCAATCACTTGGAGAATAAAATGAGGGATATGATCAAGAAAGATTGTTATGGATGTCAAATCTATCATCCCGGGCAAATTCAACCCGACAAATGTATGATAATGAGTCAAGAAGAACAATTGAACAATTATCTGAACGAAATGTTAGTTTGTTGAAAAATATCTTTGTGAATTAAAAAAAGGTTTGTTAGTTGAAAAATTATGTTTTGTTAGTTGTTTGTTATTTGAATAAAAATGCCTTTTGAAACAAATGCGTCAGTCGTTTGTTTTAATTATGTATTAATATAGATGCTCTTTGACTTCTTTCTATCCCTTACATCAAACTATCCTAACGTTTCCATCACTAAACCGTAGAGGGGTGATTTCTGTCTCGTCCGCGCTTGAACCATATAAAGCAGGTGTAGTCTCCAGTCTGATCAAGATTACAACTTCTGTCAACATTGTGAATTTATCATTTACGTTCTCCATCAGCAGCCCGCCAAGCAGTTTCGACCAGCAGAAGAGGCCCAGCAGCCCGCCAAGCCGTTTCGACCTGCAGAAGTGGTCCAGCAGCCCGCGGATCAGCCCGCCAAGCTGTTTCGATCTACAGACGTGGACCAGCAGCCCGCGAATCAGCCGGCCAAGCAGAATTATCTACAGAAGTGGCCTGGCAGCCCGCCCAGCTGAAACGTTTCATACCACCAATTATATTATCATTTTGACTTGGAATCTAAAAAGTAAGTACTCATTTTTGGTTAAACCTACGGGTATATCATTTCATTTGTGCTGCTTAAAATATCTACCAACTCCATTCTTCTTTATTCTTACTCTTATTCTAACATATTCAAACACCTCAAATACACAAGTGTTAATACAATTCACAGTGTACACTGTACTAGTGGACATATCTATTTATAGAATGTCTACCGCAAATAAATCCAAATCCAAAATCAATATGAAAACCATCGCTATGCGCTAAGGAAAACAAACAATGTACTTAAACTGTTTGGGAAAATGAATACCGCTAGCAATACAAATGTTGACAACCCTCTAAGCCCAATTAACAATCAACCATTGAGCCCATGTTTCAGCGGAAGTATTGACACTATTGACACACCCAACCAAAATACTGTAAACAACAATATGGCCGTGACCCAAACCATTGTGGATAGCCCATACAACTTCAAAAAACTTTACGGCTCATTCACATCCAGCCCTACATCCAATCAAGTTGTTGAACGGTCACTTGTTGTCATCTCTCACATCCCTGACATTACCAAACAATCACTGGAAAATGGGGGAGGGGAAAGAACTCTTACTCAACATCAACTTTTTGGAACCTACATTTGCTCACCAATCACCCCATCAACAACGAGCGCCATGGAAAGTATGAGCGTCTTGGAAAAAAATGAACTCTTCCCCCAACACTAACTCTAAAACTAAACTACCAACAACCATAACAATCAGCAATACAAATGTGAATGACCAAGTAAACAAATCACTTATTGCATCTCCAAACAACAAAGCAAATCCAAACAATCAATCTCAGAACTGGATGATGGTACATTACTTTCTACATACAACAATGAAAGCAGACTATCAACAACACCCATTAAAACCCCACCACCATGCCTATCACCACTACCATCATCCCCTACACAGTCACTGGAATCAACAGGAAACAAAAACAAATGCCAAATGAGTCAGACCCCAGGACCCTCGAAAGAAATTAGATTAGGAGATTTAGTACACGAAACTCAACAACAGGAAAACAAAATAACTGAATCACGTGACCTTGATGCCCTTAATGACCTTGATCAATCCACAATCATCCACCTTCTCTCACCAGGAAAAATGCAAACCTATAAATCCCAAAAACAATGAATATCAAGTAACAAAGACAAACAACCAATGAATGGAATTTCCAAATCAAAACAAACTCGTCAGGACACAACTAAAACAATTACGAAAAAAAACAATAACCACGCAACAACAGTAGTAAAAAAAGACCAACAACAACAACATCAAAACAACAACAACAATAATAACAATAACAAACAACAAAACATCATGGACCAAAATAGAAACAGGAAACCACTATACCATAACAAGGAACATACAATATTCATTAGCAGCGGACATTCCAAATTTTTCAATATTAGTACAAAATCAATAGCTGTTGCATTAACTAAGGCCCACCAAGGAGAATTCAAAATCATTCGACTCAATACAAACTATGTCATAATACAATGCAGTACATCAAGACAAGTTGCAAAATATATGGAACTAGAAAAAATTGGGACCATTAACATTAATGTTACAAGACATAATGGAATCAACACAACCAAACCAACCAACAAAACTTCGAAAATTGACACTCTAAACCAACAGGAAAACATTCAAACTAAGGACATGAAAGAAGAAACCAAAGCAATTAATATACCAGAAAATAACAAGCAACAACAAACTACCTACATAAACCACAAACTACCCATACAAACTTCAAACAAATTACCCACACAATCTACCCACACAATATACAAAAAAATTAATAAACTACACCCCATACATAATCACATAACCAATGAGAACTTAACACATGAACTATACATACAAGGAGCAGATATTAGTAATGCGACTAGAGTAAAAACCAACAATACATTTATATCCAATGTGATTATTGTACATTTTAATTCTACCCCTCCACTATTGGTGCATTTTGACGGACACTCATACCCTACATTAGAATACATTAATAAACCAAGATTTTGCAGTAACTGTAGGAGATGGGGTCATTACACTAGCAATTGCAAAATAGATCAAGATGCAACAACTGTGGCGGAAATCACGCAAATAAATGCACAAGAAAAGATCTTAAATGTGCAAACTGTAATGAAAAATACTACCCTAATTCTGAACATTGCATATTCACCAAGCAAGAAATTAACATAGTACACAAGATGAATACACATCAATTAGCATACAATAAAGCTAAATCCCAAGTTATCACTGAAAGTAAACAATCCAAGAAAACAATTAATCACACTGCAACATTAACTACTAAACCTACAGAAACTATAACAGCTAATATCAAAAACAAAATCACTGAACAACCAACACAAAAACAACCAATGCAGAATCAAATACCAACTTCATCAGAGAATATGCAATCCTCAAAACATAAAATCATAGTAACTAGTAAAAACAATCAAGAACATGATCACACGAGAAAAGTTACTCTTATCAAAGACACACGTAATCAAACAAACTCCATCATTCAAGAAAGTCCAAAACAATCCGATAAACGTAACGTAATAATCCCAAGCCCAAAACAATCCGATAAGCGTAACGTAATAATAGGAGAACCAAATAATAACAACAAAGAAATATGTGAAAACAAACTAGAATATTTCAAGCAATCAACCATACTTAATTACATAAAAGAACTACAAACTGGTATCACATCACTAACTAAAAATAATATGATACCCTGCATACCATTGATATGGCTACTTTTGGACTTACTAGAAAAACATCTAGTGGTTATGGAATAACCACAACTAATTAACTATATTTATAACCAAATTTAGTCAATCCAATGGATAAAAAAATCAAATCTAAACTAATCATATGGCAATGAAACTGCCGGGGATTAAATACAAACACATCCGAACTAATAAATAAAATACATAACACACATAATAAACCCGACATAATATGCATTCAGGAAATATTAATTCACCAAAATTCAAAATACTTACCAAAAATCCCAGGTTATGCCAACTCCAAATACACTACTAGAAATGAAGGAAAAAAAGGGGGAGGATTAGCAATATTTGTCAGTGACAACTTTCCAAATACATCATTTGAACAACAATCTGGAATAGCAACATACACACACAACAATATCTGTCTAGAATACCAAACTATACTCATCAACACTAGAAATTTTTCCTTTGAAATAATTAATATCTATGACCCAGGACAACCACACCCAGCCTCTCCCGAAAATTATAAACAACTAATTAGCACAACTAAAGAATTCATCGTATGCGATGACTTTAACGCTCATAACAAAACATTGGGCGGAAGTCACCTAGATGCAAGAGGAGAATTATTATAAAAATGGATTTTAACCAATAATTTGGTAATACTTAATGACGGAAGTAAAATAAGACTATCTCCAGTAGATGGAACATTATCAGCACTTGACTTAACAATATGTACACCAAAACTAGCAGCGCTGTCCCACTGGGAAGGTGATAAAAAATCTACATTATCATAACATGTCCCCATCATCATAACAATTAATCTTATCACACCAATCATCTTCCCTACTAAAATACAAACATGGAAACTAGACAAAGCAGATTGGAACATATTTCAGAAATCCCTAAATAATTATATAATAACTGACCTAAAAGATGACAATAATGATCTATATAATTGTAAAATAATAGAATCAATAAACACAGCTGCTTCAATCAGTATACCCAAATGAGGAAAAGGAAACAATACCACCACTAAAAAACCTATTCTATGGTGGAATGAGGACAGCACTACTAGAATTAAGGAAAAGAAAAAAACACTCAATAAATTTAATCACAACAGACTTGCATCAGATTATACACGGTATAAAGCACTGGAAAAATTAGCAAAAACAATTATTAAAAAAGCAAAGAAAACATCATGGAGAGAATACGGCTCCACTATAGAAATAAAACAATGTAACGCTAAACATGTCTTGAGTAAAATAAAGGCCCTGCAAGGCAAATCTAAAATTAATACACCCAATATAACAAACACAACAACAAATAAAGAAAAAGCAGAAATTATCGCCGATTATTTTGCCGGAATAAGTAAAAATAGTAATTACACCACCCACTTTCAAAACTTTAGGGAAATAATAGAAAATAAACACCCGGAATATTTCAAAGACCACGATACAAGACCTTCACCTTTGAATGTAGCCTTCACCCTTACAGAATAGAAGTTAGCTATTAAAAATAAAAAATCAACATCACCAGGAGAAGATAGTTTAGGTTACGAAATTTACAAAAATATCCCACATAACATGGAAACGATAATTTTAGACATGATTAATCAATCGTGGAAAACTGTAAACATACCTAGAAAATGAAAAGAATCGATAGTTATCCCCGTACCAAAAACAGGAAAGGACCCAACATAATTAACATACTATCGCCCAATCTCATTAACCGATACAATTTGCAAGGTGACTGAAACAATGATTAATAATAGACTTAAGCATCACCTTGAAAACAACAACTATTTATCTAAAAATCAAAGTGGATTTTAGGAACAACAGATCCACTTTAGATCAATTAATAAGATTAGAATCAAACATTAAACTAACTTTTAATAATAAGCGAAAATGTGATCGGCACCTTATAGCGATATTTTTGATCTAGAAAAAGCTTTTAATTTAGTCTGGACCAATGGACTAATAGCTAAATTAAACCACTATGGTATCAATGGAAATATGTTCAATTGGATCAAAAGCTTTCTTACTAACAGACACATTCGAACCAGGATAGGAGACCAATTATCAGAAGAATACACACTAGAAAACGGAACACCCCAAGAAGTGTTTTAAGTCCCACCCTTTTTAACATTATGATAAATGACCTTGGAAATTTAATTACCAAAACAACAATAGACATATCCCAATTTGCAGACGACAGTGGAATTTGGAAAGCTGGAAACCCGAGAAGCCAAATAGTAATATCAGAACTACAATCGACCTTAAATAACATCAGCTGATAAATGGGGCTTTAAGCTATCAAAAGGAAAAACAACAGGAATTATATTCACACCACTTCATAGACATCCGATACAACCACCACTACTATACATTCAAGGAGAATTAATCAAATTTGAAAAGACAGCGAAATTCCTTGGTATGTACTATGATGAACACCTTACATGGAATCATCATATTAACGAATTAATACTAAAATGTAAAAGAGATCTGAACCTTTTGAAAAGTCTCAAATGTTTTCAATGGGGAGCTAACCAAAACACCCTAACAACACTTTATAGATCTCTAATTAGATCAAAAAGTGATTATGGATGCCAAGTATATGCCTCTGCTAAAGCCACTCTACTAAAACGCTTGTATAAAGTACAAACCCAAGCGCTCCGCATCTGCACAGGCACCCTAAAAAAAATACATCAAAGGAAGAATTATTAATACTTACCGGAGAAATGTCATTAGCACTAAGAAGAGAAGAACTATTACTCCGATATGCAGCCAGAATCTCCCCTCACAATACACAATATCCTACACGAGCAATTATAAACAAATGTGATAAAATATTTAGCAAGAAATTAGTACCCGACCCACCATCCGGAAAATTGATCCACATACTATGTGAAGAATTACACATAGGAAAATTACAAGTAGAACAAATTCGTTATCCCGATCCCACCCCTTGGAAAATCAAACAGCCCAACGTCAATACCATAGTAACATCATTCGGATCCAAAGAAATCAATCCCGGATATTGACGTTATTAGGAACTACATACAAAGAATATGTCAAAATATATACAGATGGATCAAAAACACAACATCCAAATAGAACAGCCGCAGCCTTAACCATACCGGAACATCAAATACAACTAGGAAATAGATTACCAAACAAATGTTCTATTTACACAGACAATTTTTGGGCAATATCTGAAGCACTTAAAATGATACAGAAAGAACAATACAAAAATACACTGATAATAAGCGATTCCCTCAGTGTATTAAGGACTCTAGATTCACAACATTCAAATGGAAGAGAAAACTTACTTAAAGACGTGCTTCTTTCAATACACAACATGACCAATCTTAATCAGAACATCTAATTCTTATGGATCCCATCACATGTCAACATTGCCGGAAATGACAAGCAGACCAAGCAGCAAAAAACAAACTCACAGATTCTGAAATTTCAAACATCGACTACACCGTCCCCGAACTATACAGCATTATATCAAAACAGATAAACAACAAATGGCAAAGAGAATGGAATTTATGCCCTAGGGGGCGCGCACTTCATTTAATCCAAAATACTGTGAGTCGCAATACTAAAGGATCCATTATTAATAACACACATTATCTACGCGTTATTAACCGAATTAGAACTGGAAACACATTACTAACAGGCAGTATGGGACAATATATAACAGCTATAAAAACGAACGGTTCAAAATGCCCATACTGCAACTGTGATAGGAATCTTCAGCACGTTTTTAACACATGCCACAAATATAAAGTGCAACGTAATAAACTAAAAAACTCACTCAGGAACATTGGATCGCCAAATACATATCCAGAACTCTTATTAGAAACCAACCCTAACCCAAACCAAACCAACGAACTTTTATTATCTTTCATTATCGAAATCAATAAATTATGAAAAATTTAATTAATTTAGACTGAATTTAAAGACATTGTGGGGGTGGGGGAACAGCATGCTGAATAAAAAAAATGAAAAAGAAAAGAAAATAAAAAGAAATCAGTAGCAAGTTGAAACATCATTGTGGAAACTTTCACTCCCATCAATGTTCTTTGAATCTTTTAAATACCCAGAATTGTTTTTAAAAACTAAATCCAACCTAAACCAAACCAACAAACCTTTATTATCATTTATTATCCTCCTTATCGAAATAAAAAAATTAGGGAATATTTATTTGAATTAAGTTAGACTGAATTTAAAGACATTGCGGGGGTGGGGGGGGGTAGCATGATGTAACAAAAAATATAAAAAGACATCAGTAGCAAGTTGAAACATCATTGTGGAAACTTTCACTCTCATCAATGTTCTCTGAATTTTTTTAAATACCCAGAATTCTTAGTAAAAACTAAATCCAACCCAAACCAAACCAACAAACTTTTATTATCGTTTATTATCCTCTTTATCGAAATCAAAAATTAGGGAAAATTTAATTTAATTAAGTTAGACTGAATTTGAGGACATTGATTGTGGGGGTGGGGGGACAGCATGATGTAACAAAAAATATAAAAAGACATCAGTAGCAAGTTGAAGCATCATTGTGGAAACTTTCACTCCCACTAATGTGCTTTAAATGTTGTGCTCAAACTCGTATTAGAAACAAACCCCAATCAATCAAACAAACAAAATTACATTATCTTTCTTTAAATGTAATTAATTTAACTAAGTCTGAGGACATTGTGTGGGTGGAGGGGACTGCATGATGGAACAAAAATCACACTGAATAGCAAATTGGCTCGTTGTAAGACACCAGTAATAAGCTGAAACATCATTGTGGAAACATTCACTCCCACTAATGTGCTTAGACTTTTTAAAATTTAAAAAAAATTATTCATATAATATACAAGTCAAAATATATCAATATCGAATATGCGCTCGCACTCTCTACTCTATTACTTTTCTATTTTCTACTTTCCTGCTTTTCTTCAACTAAATGGCATGGTATAATTTATATTTAGTTAACTTATATTAAACCTACGGACTTATAATGGTCTAATCAGCACTTATTTCCGCAAACAGGCTCCAGGAATCATACTGGAGATACCTGGGTTGAGTCTGCAAAAATAAATAGCCCGGTTTATGTCTGTATGATTCTCAATCAAAATAAATAACCATGCTGATTAACCAATTTTTCTCACACTAGAGCGGAGTAAAATTTAATTAAGAATTACATAGAACCCCAAATTAGATTTATAAGGTGGCTTAATCCCTTAATTAAATAGTTAGATTAATAGGTTTAAATTAGATCCCATAAATTATATCTATAAGGTAGCTTAACTCCAGAGCTATCATGCTGTGACGCTGGCCCCCTCTTTTCCGGACCATCCGGACCGCCTTTGCCTCTTCCGACATGTACTACCGCTACCAACGAATGTGCGTAACTAATCCCATTCGTTTAGAACATTAATTATATCCCTTGAGGCAGAAATGTCTCGAACTCGGATAAATCGACTATCACCAAATGGTGCATTAATGCGTAAGGAGGTGTGGCACCTTACCATCTCCCTCGAAGACATCAACTAGCCCCAAACGGGGCAGTAAATAGTCGTACATGCCCGAATGGGCGAACACGACTTAAATTTAAATGGATAGGATAGGACCATCTGACCATACATTGTTTGACTCATCCTCCTACAAAGATGTGCTCAAGACTAGCCAAGCTGAATGAAGCTTACGTCACTCTACATCGTATCAGACAAAGTGTGATGCCAAAGCCTAAATAGATAGAGAATGTTAGAATGTTGCAAGAGACGGAAGACTTAATATAAGTACTCTTCAAAGACGAAATTCAGAAAGAAAAAGAAAAATGGACTGAGAAGTATAGACTTCAGAAGCAGCATATAGAGCAGAGAGAACGGCAGCAGCAGCAACAGCAGGAACTAGACAGAGGTATTGTCGACTGTCGTGTCGATACAAAAGAGTTCTCCTTCTCTTTCCGAAGATGCAGACCCCATCCTGTTGCCAGAGGAGGACGCAATCTTAGACGATAACAGATTACCATCATATCACGTGCACACAAAAAGAGCCCACTGTAGGGCTACCTAGTACTCTCGAAAAGAAATAGTACTTCAATTTGCTAATGATATGTAAGTTAGAAAAAAATAAAAGTGAGTCTATAATCACATTCTTTCTTTACTACGGTTCGAAGTGCGTCTATAAGCACAACTTTTTTCAAGTTACTTGTTATATTTATAATTCATGTTTGTAAAGTAAAAAAATTGAGCGAGTATTTCTTTTAAGTCCGCGTGTTTTGGTGATTATTGGGGTAATGGAAGTTTTTATCATGGGGATGTTTTCCTTCACGTCCGCACTTATAGTATATATATATATATATATATATATATATATATATATATATATATATATATATATATATATATATATATATAGAGAGAGAGAGAGAGAGAGAGAGAGAGAGAGAGAGAGAGAAGCACTCGTCAGTCCTGGCATATCAACTCAAAGACAATGAGCAGACTCAACAAGCTTCGGGAAATTCAGATGCACCTGCTAGGCGTGTCCTGGAAGAACTGACTATGGAGGCCATATAAGAACAGGCTTGGATTAAAAAACAAGAGGAAGAGGACATCAAAAGACCAATCTTACCTCACCTCATGATGAAGCCTGTCTGTAAGGTTAATCCTGAGGTGAGGATACAATCAGAACCGGTAGGACAGCCACAGCCACAGTCACAGCCACAGCAACAGTCACAGCCGCAACAACCACAACTTCATCCACGGTTGCGGTATAGAGGAATAGGCTTTCACTATCCCTCAAACGGATGATTGGGATAGTGAAGTCACTCAAGCTTCCTCTACACTCCCAATCACACAAATAAATTAGGAGAATGATTGGAGTAGTAGAAGATGTGTGTGTGTGTGTGTGGGCTAGACCTTGGAGATGTCAAACATTAGCCAGGTGTATTTTGGAGTTTTTAGAAAACAGCCCTTCTCAGGGCTAACCAAATGTCTAGAAAAGAGACTATTCAAATTGCCACTCGATATGAGAGAGGAGTAGTGTGATTATAAACATTGAATTTTTTCCTGATATGATAGTGTGTGTGTGTGTGTGTGTGTGTGTGTGTGTGTGTGTGTGTGGTGTGCTCACATGCGTTTGTGTGGATGGTAGATTCTGTGATTTGCTTTGGCTGCTTCCCCGTGTGTAGATGGTAAATTGTATGGTTTGATTTGGCTGATTCCCCGTGTGTGGATGGTAGATTGTGTGATTAATTTATAGTAGATTATATGGCTTGTTTTCGCTGCTTCCCCATGTGTGGATGGTAAATTGTAAGGTTTGTGAATAGTATATAATATGAAAAGTGAGTGTAAAGGATGTTTTATTTTACATCCGTCCTTAAGATATATATACTCAAGTGTCGATCATTACTACCATTCCACGGAATAACCAACAATTTAAGACACTGCTATTTCTGGATAATAGATGGGGAATATGGAAAAACTACATAATGAATGGAAGTTTACGAACAGCCTAGACTTTGCAAACAAACTTAAAATAGCCAAGGAGCTCTTACAAAGAATGATAGAAGAAGAAGCCGAAAAATTACGAGGCTGCATTAACTAGCCATATGTCTGAGGTGAAACATTGAAGGAACTCATAGATATTGTCCAAAACGTAAAGTGTTTTTTTATAATATCTTGACGGAATGGCCACATGTGCAAAAAGGTTTTGGACCAACTCAAGAAAGCAAAATAACTAATGAGAATTGAGCTAACAGAAGAAGTGAAGAAGATAAAAGATAAATGGAGTAAGGAGAGAAAGGACAATGAAAACAAAAAAAAAGAGGAGTTTGAGAGATTAAATAAGAATTGGATGAAGATACAATAGAAGTTGAGAGCTATGGGATATCCTGACTGGATTCACGAAGACAAAAAACAAGAAGAAGGGAATATTTGGAAAAAATAAAAGGGTGGTGGAACAAGTGCAGAAAATAAAGAAGTACCCAAAGGCCTTTTTCAGGGCTACTCATATACCTCAAAAAGATATTTGCTTTCTTTGGCAACATTTCCGCTGTTGCTAGACAGATCCAAATAATATTCCAAAAGTTAAATTTCCCTTAACGCTATATAGTCCCACCATGTTAAATTCACCTTGACGCTGTATAGTCTCACCATGTTAAATTCCCTTTGACGCTTTATAGTCCCACCATGTTAAATTCCCCTTGACGCTATACAGTCCCACCATGTTAAATTCCACTTGACGCCATATCATCCCAAACCCTTTTTGACTGGATTTTCCCTTGACGCCATATCGTCCTACTCACAGTCTATCACAAACACATCAATTAATGTGAGAGCATCAACATCCACTCTCATACTGTCGACTCTTTTGATTTGGCGGGTGATCTGAAAGTAATCAATCTGTATTTTGAGACGCAGAAAACAAACTCCATGAAGCTCTAAGTTTGGCCGTCTTTTAGCATGATGTGATTGAACAAGAGCTTGATTTCAAAATGTTTCGACATTTCAAACAGAGAAAATTAACGGAAAGGTAATGTTTTGAAATTATATGTCCTAGAACCCTTCTAACATGCCTAACAGTTTGAATTGATCAGGCGAATTCACGAATGATTAAAGAGGTTCTGTGATAAAGAAATACCGACTGGAAATGCCTCTTTCTAACCAGTTTGTAGAACAATAAATAATTGGAGAAAATACCAGGTTATTATATGATATCATGGACCAACTTGAGAATGAAAATAGATATGGTTTACTATTGTTAATAGACTTTGAAAAAGCATTTGACTCCATTGACTAAATCTTTGTGGAAGAAACTTTAAAATCTTTTAATTTTGGTGATTCTGTTTGTAAGTGGTTTAAACTGTTTTGTAATGACTCAAAAAGTTGTGTTATAAATAATGGGCATATGTCACCATTTTTTAGACTAGAAAGAGGATGTCGTCAAGGAGATCCCCTTGCTCCTTATTTGTTTATCATTGGGGTTGAGATTTTAGCTATAACGTTAAAGCAAAATGTAGATGTACGGGGATTGATCTTTGACGGCACTGAATATAAATTGGGTCAGTATGCTGATGACGCTTTTATTCTTCTTGATGGATCTCAACTTTCTCTTAAAACAACTATGAATATCTTGCAGAGTTTTTATCTATCATCTGGACTTAAATGTAATATAACAAAAACAAAAGCTATCTGGATTGGAAACAAGAAATTCTCCAATGAAAGAATATGTCCAGAAATGGGCCTAATTTGGTTCTATTCAAATTTTACACTACTTGGTATAGAATTTTCTCTAGATTTACAGCAAATGGTGGAAATTAATTATATGAAGAAACTGACAAAAGCTAAACGAATACTGGCAAGCTGGAGTCAAAGACATATGTCGTTAGTTGGTAAGGTAATTGTGGTAAAAACTCTTGTTCTGCCGATATTCATACATCTTTTTCAGCACTTCCAAATCCATCAGCAAAAGTTGAAGCAGAACTAAATCGCGCACTATTTAAATTTGTATGGGGTGTAAAAGTAGAGAGAATAAAACGCGATATACTAGTATCTCCAGAAAACGAGGGAGGACTAAATATGATACACATGTTTTCATTCATTAGATATATTAAGATAAGATGGGTAAAACGATTGCTGGAAGGGGAGAATGGAGTGTGGCAAACCTTAGTCAATTCAACTGTATTCAGAAATAAAAAGAATATTTGGATTTTGGGGAGAAGGAAACTAGAAGAACTTAGTAAGCTCATTAAAAATAGTTTTTGGAGAGATGTAATTTTGGCAATATCCAATTGGAAAGAGGAACCGCAGGGTCCAAATAAGTATCTATCTATGAATATTTTAAATTTTGTCCCTACTAAATTGTTCCATCAATACAATTCATGGAGAGAGGCTGGTTTTGAAAATCTGAAGGATCTAATAGATGATAATGGCAATTTAATATCTTTTGAAATAATAAAACAAAAAATTAGAAGTGATGATTTCCTAAAGTACTTCTCCTTAATATCCAAAATTCCAAAAGCATGGAAAGATGCCATAAAAAACATTTAGTACAAAATCAGTTTGAAAAGCAGGAGGATAAAATAATGAACTTACAAAAGCAAAATTCACTGAAGTTTGTTTACAAAGATCTTTTAAATAAATATAAAACGCAACACACTGCTAAACATGAAACTTGGATACAAGTATTTAATAAAAGTATAAGTAGTGAAGAATGGTCTAAGATATATATCCGAGCGAAATCATGTACAAAGGATACCAAATTGATCGCTTTTAACTTTTACCCAAATATTGCACATTTATCCAAGAAAGAAATATTTCTAGGAAGTGAAAATCTGGACTGTTTGTGTAATTTCTTACTTATTTTGGCAAAGTATTATATTTATACTTGCCGATTGAATATGAAAAATCCTTCTATGTATGCTTTTAAGCAAATAGTTGCAATGCATAAGAACATAGAAAAATACACTGCTATAGTAAATAAAAAAGAAGACCAATTTCTTCAGAAGTGGACCTCTATAATCAATATGTAATAGGTTTCTCATTTTATGCTAAACAGGAACATAATACTGCAATATATATATATTTGCTGTAGATTATATCTATTATCCTTAGATTATTATCAATGTTACATTGTAAGGTGACCTTGGGATGGTTCCCCGACCCAGTGGTCTACCTATTACGGGGATAATAAATAATAATAAAAAAGTATCTTCAGGACTAATTCAGGCCTTTTTCAACACAATACCAGTTGAGATCAATCTCACATGGAAACCTTCTAGTACCAAAACCAAGAACAGAGCAATTCAAAAAGAGTTTTCAATACTCTGGTACAGTTCTGTGGAATAAGCTTCCACTACATGTAAAATAGGCTGAAAATATTAGAGTATTTAAGAAGAGATATCATGAGCATGCATGTTTTTCTAATAGATAATGGAATTTAGTATTTTAATAGGAAACATGCTAATATAAGCACTAATTATTGCTTCTTCACACAATGTGCATTTGTTACACTCTCATTAAGAGGGCCTCAAGGGAGAATAGTCCTTGACTAATGAGTCACCCTCTATAAATAAAGCATTATTATTATCAAAAAAAAAAAAATTGTTGTACTAAAACGAAAGCACAAATAAAAAGATATTTTATATAAAAAATACACGATTACATAAGGTATCAAGCAACACAGCAAACACTCGTCTATGTTTCTACAGTGTTCTCTTTCAACATATATACTTTAAGAGAGAAATCACTTTTGTTCCACTGTATTATCATAATGATACTTACTTACTTAGCGAATACACAAAAGAATTTTCTTCAGCATTCTTTATTGTAACTAAGGAACCTCCATAAGTCTGACAACGACTCTCCCACTCAGTTTGATTCAGCTGTGTATAGTCGAAAGTGTTATAAAGCGCTCCGTTATACAGCGTCCAGCCATTCTTCAGCAATTTATCTACAGAGAGGAAAGAATAACAAATCTTCCTGAAGATATATTACCGATAGCTGACATTATCATATTGATTTTAAAATATATTAAATCGGTGAGATATTTGGTGTTATAGATAAAGGCAACACAATGGACTTCAATAATGATAAAGACTAAGAAATAATATTCATAATAGCGGCACAAAGACAAAACATGGCAACTAAAACTATGAAATAAAAGTTTGGTTACTCAATGGGCTTTTTAAAAACTGCATATATAATATGTGGAGAGATGTATCAGAAAGCAAAATATATTTCTATTATTATTATTATTATTATTATTATTATTAAATAAGCAAGTCATCTGTAAATCTTCTACTTTTATTGGCGTTCGTACTTTATTTGGTTTGTTCACGTATGTCCCTTAGATATTTTGGTGGGTGAAAGTAAACGTGTAAGTATGATACAGTTCCATATATTAATACCCAGCTGTCAATATTTGTAACACGTAAAACATGACTCACAATGTTTCGTGTCATTTACAGCTAAAATTATAATATATTCATGTGATTAAAGGAGATATACATTTGTAAAATTTCTGTAATGACACAATTATTTATATTTTGAAGCCATCACATATATCAAAGCAATTTCAGAGAAAACACTAAATTTTGGTGAAAGAAATTTAAAACATCAAAATTAATATTGATTTTGTTATGCCACATGCACCTCATACGCAATAACTTCAGAGTGTTTCTTAGAACTCGTAATGTAAATTTCGTTACTAGGTTAAAATATGTTGATTACATTTGATCAGGGATCACTCCAGTGGCTCCATTGGTCTAGTGGTTAGAGTGTCCGCCTCGAATGCGGGAGATTGTGAGTTCTAACTACGACCGAGTCAAACCAAGACTTACAAACATCGTACTAACAGCTGTTTCGCTTCGTTTGACCACTAAGCAAATAAGAGGTTAGTGTTATGAACGGTCAGCCAGATGTCAGGATAATGTAACCGGGTAGGATATCATGCTATATGTATGCATCATGATTCCCCAGCGCTAGACATCACTGTCAAATGTTACAATGCTGACATCGCTGCGATATGACTGAAACATTATTGAAGCTACATTGAAAGTCTAAATCATACACACACACACACACACACACACACACACACACACACATTCACACACATTTGATCCGGAATATTACTATAGCGCACTATATAATCCAATTTATCTCAGTGTTTATTATGTGCGTTAGGGTACATAGACCTGCTAAGACAGTTTCAGTTAATTTAAACATGCAAGCCAGCTGGATAATTTTCGTGAATTATTCAGATAAGAAGATTGTTATACACGCTAGTCTGCTAGCGTTAGAATGAAAATCAATTATATTAAAGTATGTGTTGCATTGGAAGCACGCCACAATAAAATCCATTATATTTTATTTGTATTTTAAATATGGCTGTATTTATTGAAACACGCAGTGCGTATTTAATTACTTAATTTATCGAGCAAAGGTACAACATACAATTCTCTTCAAGTATTTTACCTGATCTCACTCAGAAAGGATAAGGTCACTTTAACCATTCATTATGATCATATTAGTATTTGCTAAAGATAATGGTAAAGTATATAATACCTGGATTATTGCACCATGACGCCACCTGGAGAAAGTGAACAAACACTAGTGTTCCGATTATGTTACCAATCTTCATTACCGGATCTGTATAGTACTCTTCAAAAGAATGCAGCTGAAACAATAATAATGATAATCAGTGGGGGGAACATACCCTTTTGTGTTTTCTAATCCGAGCCTTATAATAATGCCAAATGGTTTTGAAAATGCTGTTTTGTTAATTACAGAGCTCAGTCCGAGCCTTGTATGTAAGCCTGATCGAAGAAACGATACAAAAATAAAAATAGCAAAAGGAGATTGCCACGCCTAAGTGATATTTAACTATCAGTAAACATGTAAGTATTACACTCGCAAAATGATGTTTGTTTCATGCTGAGTTAACACACACCCTGGCTAATCGATAAGTGCAAAACGAAATTTTAGAGAGTCAGAGGGCTGTCCATGCTAAAGTTTAATTTGTTAATTTGAAATCATGCAAGTGAACCCCACATGCTACAAGGAACAAGTTAATGGGTTGGGGGCACACAAGTGAACCTAGATGAAGTTTTAAGATTGCACGTTCATTGATATTTTAACATATTTTTAGTCGCTCGCAGCAGTCTCACCACATGTACTCATTGTTAGTATTGTCGTCAGCGGCTCTGTGTTAGCGATAATATTTATGTTTCAGTCCTGTAGTTATTTCTAAGGTCATTATTATACCATTGCGGATTCTAACTGTAGTGTTGGTGATGTTGTTGCTGGCTTCGTTATCGTGTGTTAAATATCTCTAATTCTAATTGCAGTCAAGTCATTGATATTGCACCAACGTTTAACCCATTTGACTTTACTCATTTTCTATATATATATATATATATATATATATATATATATATATATATATATATATATATATATATATATATATATATATATATATATATATATATATAATGTCGCCGCTGCAACTATTTAGGTAGTCTCATGTATTGTTTATACCGCACATATAGACAATCGCTTCGTGATAAATGTTAAGGACACTATCAGCTCCGACAGCGATTCCAATTACGGGTGATATCAAGTACGTTGCTGATAATGTGCCGATTAACGTCGTTAGGATACGACACCACCACTATGTCGCCGAGGCAAATGTTTTATCTTTCGAATCCAGCATGTATATGTCCTCTGTATTGTTATTTAACACGACTTGTACTGTTCCAGAAAATCTGTCGTTAGAATTACGCAATGGTTACATGGTAAATATCCTAAATCGCGCAGCGCTGAACACGGAGATCCTGTACAACCGGTGGCCTCAGCGCTAAGTTGAATGGAGTTAGCATGCTGTAACTATGTTGCTCATTTAAATGCTGATGTGTATAGCGTGTTCCTGAAGAGAGTCATATGAATCACAACAGGTTCAGTCTTTCTGATAAGCCCAGCGGCGTCGGTATTCTGCTGGATAGATCGGTAATATCTTTATTTGCATCTTCAACATCTCGATGTATCAATGCTTAGTTTTTGACACCGATTTTACGTCTCTGACAACACCGAAAAGTTTCTTAATCATTTTGACATCGCTGTTGTGATTAACGTTTTTACTTTGAATACATCCCCATCATTTATATTTATTCCAGCGAGCTTCATGTTGAAGACATCTGAATTTCTAAGGAAATCATCGGTGATTGTATCGAGTTGATGAACATATGATTGGCATTGAGTACAGGAAGTGTTTCTCAACCTTATATAGGCGGATCTGTTAATGTGTCTGTTGGTAATGTTGAATGCCAGATTGGTATTTTCACCGGTGATCCAATGTATTATAAAGATTCTCTCGTTATGGCCAAACCATACGAATACGAAAATACCAAAATGGGCAAAATAGTGAGTATCTAGACCAGATCGGCCATCAAGATTAATGATGCCAGTTCCACCAAGGTGTGATTTGGTTTATCTAATCAAGCATTATATTCGTTATCTTTAATCGCCGATCAGTTTCATGTAAATTAAATCTGGACATGGGGAATTTTAGAAAAACGTTCCTGGTCGACGCAGACCTTGTTCATATGGCATTCCTGTTAATCTTAGAACCCGTCCATTTTTTCTGAGGTCGAATCACTATGTTTTGTTGCCTCTTTCAATGCCTTTTGCAATGCCATGGTGGCAGCTGTTACAACGTCAGCGAGTGCATCTGCTGTTTCAACAGTTGGAGATGTAGTTTCAACCAACAACTGTATCACTGTTAAAGGTAGAAATATACCATCAGTCTCTGCTGTTTCGCGACCCTCATGCGCAGAAATATCATGTCACATGTCAGTTTATGGTTTCGCCGCGTCATTCTTTTGCATGAACTGACGTTCATTGCATTTGAGTCTTGTAAGGCCGTTGATTTCAGAGACAGTTTTGAACCAGAATTCATGTTTGATGTTGATGGGCGCTTTTCAATCTGACCAGGTGGCAGAGTAACATTCTTCAACCAACCTCTTCGAGCTTATTTTGTTCTCTGGCATTATGAAAGTGATTGTTCTGTGGCCACCATTTTCTCCAGTAGCAACAGTAGCGATATTGTGTATGCTAACGACCGATTGTCTCAATAAAGCATGAATTTCAAGTGATAACTCCCGCTATGATATAAGCAGTTCTAAATCTACATTCTAATTATGCTGCACGAATCTCATCCATATATGACACGCCCGTTCATCGTCGGTGTGGTGAAAACTCATAGTATGTATTCGAATGTTTCTTCATTTCCATTTATACTCAGAGAATTCGCAAACACTGATAACCTGTCAAACATGATTGGTATTGCTTTCTGATTATACTCGGTGGGAAGTTGAAATGCAATGAATATTATGTCGTGGTGCTGAAATTATAAGATGTAATACAACGTGACAGAACGTTCTCTCGCTTCTCCTGGAGTTGAATATATGGTCATTGTCAGCCAGACAACTTTGATTTACCACACTGTCCATGAACGATCCATCGTTGGCATCCATAATACTAGATTTGTTAGTGTTGTTTTGTCAGCACCACCTAACGAATCGCATCGCGCTTGAATGCATCGATGTCGGTGTCCATTCAAAACAGTGCAGCCAAATGTTTGGTTCAGAAGATTATGTTTCTAATATGCTCGCAGAGCTGGAACATATGTGACAGAGATATCATAAATGAAAATCCACCATCGACCTTAACCGGAGGTCTTCATGCTGAGAAGTTGAATTTTGGATTAGTACTCTGCAGTATCACAAAAGGAGCGGCAGGTCGAAGCAACGTTCCAGCTATTTGTGGATCAACATAGCTAACCGGCGTTAAATATACCATGATATACTGTCAAATAGTCATGGCTGGCGGTTATGTCCGCGAATAACATGGAAAGACAGGCGGACATAAATAAATAGTCTTTGAAGTATCGGGACAATCTTATGCTTGTCGCACCAACATCAACGTTATTGAGTCATTCTTTAATTTTTCTAACATCAGTTATATATCTAGCATTGTTAATCAACGCCATAACAGTAAATGCACATCGTACATTTGTTGCATATGCAGTATTATCATATTTCACATGTTTATCCTAAACTTCAATAAAATGTCTTTATTCACGTGTTTTATATGAATTAAATTATAATCAAGACAGACTCATCCTTCAAGATATAGAGAAATATAACGTATTTGTTTATCTAGAGCCAACTATCGTAAAGAGCATTACGTTCTACTCACAACTCAGATGTCCGCATTCACTTGTTTAGCTGTGGTAACACTATCGCAGCTAACATGAAAGTGCATAGTGACCCATTGACCTGCTAACACTAACACTCGGCACACATAGCGTTGCATTAATCCACCCACGTGCAAGCTAAATGATTACCAGTTACGATTATACATGTCACAATAGGGGTGATTTGTGATTTTAAATGATTGAATCCTAATGTAAGAAATAACAAATTTTATATGTGGGTGGTTACTGATAATTTCTTTGTCTATAACTAAGCGCATACTGATACATTGTATGTGATCCTTTGTGAACGGCACTGTTGGTATAGTTTATGTATTTATTTCAACTATATATTTAAACGCAAAGTCTATAGTGAAGGGGCTAATGCAGACATACAGTCAAGATCGATCACCTCGTGCAAACTTCCTTCAAGTTCGAGTCCGCGCAACAAATGATAATATTTAAAAATATCTGAACCGGTAATTGTTACATAACCAGGTACATATCCCTGGTTTCCACTTTACGAACCCAAGAAGGGTTTTCGTTTTAGCATCAGTTGTTCATTTACGGGTGGTGGGGGTGCTTGATTGCAAATTAACAACTTGATATTCAGTGAGGACTAGCCCTTGAATCTCTACAATTCGTTTCGCACTTAGCGATTCGCCATTTGGTATGTTCAGGTAGCAAGAAAAGAACTTACAAACTTATAATTGTGCGTTCGCTGATATTTAACATTACTCACTTGGGCGCGGAAATCACATTTTGCTATGGTTATTTCGTTGCCCCAATCAGGCTTACAGGCAAGGCTCGGATTTGCTTTTGTTAATGAAAACGTCAGTATTTTACAAGAACTATTAACATTTGTACAATGCCCAGATAACAAAACTGTGGTCTTGATGGAGTGTATCACCCCACCCCCGTCCCCTAAAGAAATGTAAATTTTCCCATACCCTTGCTGCTTAGTGTGTGAAACAAAATTAAAAGTGGGAAAATACAGCAATATTTTAAAGTGCAGAGACTAGTGATGCTTGTTACATATCTGATGTTCGCTATGAACGTGACAAAGTGATGAATTTAAGATGAATTCAGTTTAAATACGAACTAATATACTCTGAGAATATTCAAAATTACCCAACAATAAAAAGATTTCTGATTAACGTAAATACTGTTACCGATATCAACTGATCAGCTGAGAATGAGGATTACAAATCTAAATATGCGAGTGCAGGTAAACATAAATATTGCAGACCAATAATTTTCAATTTTAACAAGAGAATGTTAAAAGTGTTATGGAGATACAGGAAAAGGTTCAGAGATTAGAATCAGGATATTACATAAGCATTTTCAATATTACTTGAATGAGTTTAGGAATCCTTCGTAACTTAAGTTCAAAAAACTGTAAAGTCCTTAATAATTTAAGAAATGAATAAAATGTCGAATCCTTGGACTGCAATAATTTCCATAAAGGCCAAATCGATTTCTGAAAGTGAGGTTTAGTAAGAAAGTCGTTACTTATGAAATATATTGATACCATGTTTTTTTTTTATTTTTGTAATCTACATTGCTTTATGTCAAGCATTTATGATTGACTTTAAGAAGTTGCTTAAATTATCAAAATAATATGAACATACGGTGCTTGGCAAAGGAAATCAACAATGACAATGTATATTTATGTTCTTGTTTGGACTAGATGAAAGTATAAGTGTGTGCCACAAAAAGAAATACTGAAATGTGTATTCGTTAATATAAATGTAAGCATATCTGTAATGTTTTACAATTATGGATATTTGCATATTTTATTTAATGATCATTACAAGAGATTGTGCAAACTATCAACATGGTCAAATACAAACTTGGAAGAAATCATAATTTAGCAATGCAAGCAATCTGTTAATTTTTTAAAAGATAATTATAAAGGATTCACCAATGTCAGAAAAAAGAATGTATTCAGAAAGCAACGTTAGATGGATTTAAACGGCAATATAGAAACCAGGCATGCGAGGTAGCCATTTTTAGTTCAAGCATAATAATGAGATGTGATTTTAATATGATCTCCTGCATGTATTTGTTGAAGAAAGAAACCCTCAAAAATTAGAAAGTTGAATAAATAATGATGGCTTGCGAACACCAACAGAAAACCTGTCAGTATAAAATACTCCTAATCAAATATCTAACAAAGAAACATATTTAATACATTTTTCGTTCGATCCTAGAAATCGCTTAGACAAGCATCACCAAATTGTTAGAGTAAGTTATTTGTGATAAGTGAAAAACAAAATAGGCAGAATTTAAAGAACTGTTACCTCGCACAGTACACCTACATTACGCAAGGTAAATACAAAAGGAATGATCAATATCACTCAACACTGATAACTAACCAGTTGCAAATAGACATGACTCACCTGGAAGCGTATCAAATAAAAAAGGCATTGATATAAAGGAAATGCTTAACCATTTAAAGTTATATTTTTTAGACGAATCGATTACTACCCAGATTGTACGAGTCTTGTTAGTGTATCACAATTTTTTTATTGTAACGGAAATTGTTTGGATACAAAGACGAAAGGAATACGTTGGTTAATTTTGACTATATGTGTTTGTTGCTCTTAAAATATGGTCCTCAACATAATTCTACAACCATTAATATATAAACATTGATTTATTTTTACAACTTATAAATACAAACTGAGGTCTCCTTCAGAGTAAATATAACTTTTGCCACATACAAAGTCATTTTTCAACACAGATTGCCAAACGCGTATTATGCCACATAGTTTAATACCGGTGAGGAGACAAAGTTCATGTTAACAATATGTTTTGCTATAAAACCTTACATGTTTGCGAAATTCATGTGAAAGGACGATAACTGGGTGCAGTAATTCTCGCATTTACTGTAATGTATGTTTTATTTGATTTGGAACAGTATACTACAGGAGACATACACATACCATTTTTTATTTTTATAGACGGTTTCAATCATATAAGATGAACAAACTGCAGGGACAAACTGCAGGGACCTAATCATGTTTTGTATCTTATATGTTTTCAGCATGTTTTTATGTTTTCCAATTTCATTGTTATTGTCATTTGTTGTTCTGTAGTGTAGTCATATCATTATTGATGGATGGTGTAAAGCGCTTAGAGTTTCGAAAGATTAGGCGCTATATAAAGTCCTCATTATTATTATTATTATTATTATTATTATTATTATAAGATATATTAATTAGCATGTTTAGCTATTTTGTCGCGTACAAATGATCTGGCTGGATAACATTTAGTTATATAAGTGAACAGTTAGTTAACACGTGTATAGAAGGGTGATTCCATATTACCGTTAAGCAGCAGTTGCGTCTTAACATACACAGATGGAACAAAAAAATTGTAAATCGTGCGCTAACAAGGAAGTGTGGAAAATATGATAAAAGCAAATACAGATTTATTTCGTCTCGTTCGAACACAAGCTGTGAAATCGCAGCCTCACTGGGAAAATTACCAGGGACTCCATGGAATAAATACCGAGGAGAAAAACATCTTCTGAGATATAATTATTGTGGTACTGTAACCAGACTTGTTATCCAAACTTCACGAACGAGTGCAAACAAGACCTGGAGAGTATCCAGTAAATGAGATTGATCAAGCGTGTCACATTCATGATGTCGCGTATAAAAAAAATCAGATTTGCTACAGCGACACGAAGTTGATACACGCGTCAAAGTCTGCAAAAAATAAAACTCTCATAGGATCATTAGATAATTGGTTCCTAACATCTGCGATGAAAGGTGAATTAGTGCTACGGGCCGATAATAAATCATAGATAACTATTATAATGGAATTGATACTTATAGCATAAGAGTATATTGTCTGGATAGGGCATAGATTAGTAAACTTGCTGATGCAGTAAATGTCACTCATCATGTTGCTTTCAATTGGTTAGTACTACAGACAATATGGCAAATTTACATACCACAACCTAAAACGATTCACTACGCAAATTGTTATGTCAGTGCTCCCAAAGAAGTTCAGCAAACAGATATTTTGTTTTTACCTCATGACACTATTGAAACACGTAGAAGTCAATCACGCACTTACAAATACGCGTTAACTGTCGTAGACGTTGAAAGTAGATATAAAGAAGCGAAACCAGTAACAACAAAAACAACAGCTGAAGTTGCATCTGCTTTTGAAAGAATTTATAAACAAGGATCATAACCACAAGGTGGACTACGATGGCCACAGTTGCTACAGGTTGATCCTTGCAAGGACAATCTTGGTGCATTAACGTCGATCATGAAACAATATAACATCAATATCAGACGAGGACACAACACATATCATCTCTTTCAGGCAATCATTGAGCAATTTAGTCAAAAACTTGCTAAACGATTCTTTGGATATCAGTATATTTCTGGAAATATCCCTAAATATAGTTCAGTAGGACAAAAGATCTCATGAATGGAATGCAACACTATCAAGTGTGATGACCGCCTTAAATAATGAAATTACTCGCGCAACATCGATGAAACACATCAGCGCGATCACAAATAACACATACCAGTACAACTTTGTAACTATTTCTCAAAACATCCAGTACTAGGTAATGCCACAGTAAGATATTTCTATAAATCTTGTAAACATTGAAGGTGAGGTAAATGGGTCATCGACCCGGTCTGAAGGGAACCACACATGACATTTCCAGTGTGGTAAGATCCTCATGTAATCTACAAACTAGATTCAATTGCTGATCAAGTTGGATTTCTACGCAAACAATTATAAGAAATTACTGAAGATACACAATTACCGCCATTTTCACTTGTGTGAAAGCAGGACATCAGCGACAAGACGTCTTCTACACTAAAGAAAGGTCAGGATCCCATTTTCGCGTGGGTGACCAAGACTATTACTAATTCTATCTACGGTAAACTGTCTTGATTTATTATTCGAATATGCCACAACATTAATGTGTTATAGCTCTCACACTGATTATTCTTTCTGTGTATGAGACTCGACCACGCTACATAATTTAAATTGGACCTTTAGATCCTATCATTGGCATTCCAGATATTTGTATCAGAATGACGAATGAATATCCTAGAGTCTACATAATTTGTCCATCACTAATGTGCTCTCAAAAGCAGTCATAAGAATAACAATAATATCATTAAGAACGGGTTTTGTTTCCTCCTTGATTTTGTAATCTCATCTTCAATATTTTGTTTGCGTGTGTCTGTTGGATGATAAGATAGTGGCACTGAAGTGTATCACGAACTATATTCCGACTTGCAACTATCAAATCAGCAAGTCTCAATAATTTAAAAAAACCAAAGACACTCACAACAGTCTTCAAAATTACTGTACGCATTATTTCATAGTGCATATTAACTGGTTGTAATCTGATTAACTTTTAAAATTCTTTCAGCGGTTCATCAATAACTATATGAGCATAAATTCTTCTCATAATAATCTCTGAATTTGTCCATCCATTCCAGCGGAAATGATCCAATGAAAGGTTGTTTGACCATTATCGCCACACATTATAACATCAGTACGTTTCGTCAACAACCAATCAATATACATTTTCATACCTCCACATTTAAATTACATATCTCATCACAAAAAATAATTTTAGGAATATATATCTCACCCATTTGCTCAAGAGTCAATGTATCTCCCTTCCATCGGAGGAAGCTTTGATAAGTATGAGATTTAACTCCTCGTTCTGTTCTTTCTTTTTTCTGGCAAGTTGGTAATTCGAGCTAGTACAACCATTTACAAATTCCGAAATAATTCAATCACACGTATGTTTCACCAGAACCTCCTGGTCCGTTGAAATAACCAGTCTTATGGTTGGTCACACGATCAAATACTGATGGTGATGATGAAAGGTTTGACATCTGTTTATTTTTATTCCATATTTCCTAAGATTCAACATCGGCAGATTCTGACTGTTTTCTAGTGTTATTCTCCATTCGCCCCATGATTCATCAACGTCGATATGTAATTGTTCTAGAAATCCTCTTATGGTACTGATATAAAATGACAATATGGCGAATGTAATCGCGGTATAAGGAAATCGGTTCATCATGATATAATAATGGCAACTCGAATGACTCAATACAAGCAATTCCATTCAAGTCAAGATCTGGAAAGGATCCATTTATTGCAATTCTGGTCATCTCGTGTGTTGGATGTCCAAATCGCTTGAAGTATTCAGCACATTCACCCGCTTCAAGAAAACATCCAGCATTTCATGCAGCCATATCAACCGTGATAACATCCTTATAAACCTATTTTTATTCCATAATCCGACGTGTTCTTATTCGATGCAATTGCGTTGGACATCTATAAGAAATTTCGACATTCTTTGTTCCCATGATATCTTTTTCTGACCAGTGTGGGAAGCAACTGACGGAACGGCGAACAAATTACTGAAAAGTCATTCGATAACATTCGTATCGTAAGTGTATATCAACGTAAGATTTTTAATTTCGTCGAAGAGCGATTATGTACGATAAATATCCTTATTAGAACGTACAAACTTGACAGATTCTGAACTTTTAAACAACCAGCTATACAGGGTCACTACTTCTGACAAAATCAAACATATCACAGTTATATACTTTAGCAGTTCGATTTCGTGGAAATATTGTTGCATCCGAAGTCCATCTGTGTGCGTTATGGCCAATAGTTCTATTGGAATTGGCTGTCAGAATAAAAAAGGAATTGCTTGCTTGTCCTTTTTAAGAGAATTGGACTATAGTAAGAATACTACATGGTTAGTTCACAAACATCTGTATTAACAATACCCTATTTCCCATCACTGATTTTGTGATCTCTTAAACCTGATGTAGTAACAATACTACATAACTCTAAACCAGACTGATGTAGTAACAATACCCTATTTCCAGCACTGTTTGTTTTCTTCAAAATCTGATGTAGTAACAATACTACATAGCTTTCCAACAAACCCTTGTAGTAACAATACCTTCTTTCCCAGCACTGATTTTGTGATCTCTAAAACCTGATGTAGTAACAATACTACCTAGCACTCCACCAAGAACATGTAGTAACAATACCCTATCTTCCAGCACTGATTTGTTTTCTTCAAAATATGATGTACACTGTAGTAACAATTCTTCATAGCTCTCCACCAAGCCCATGTAGTAACAATACCCTATTTCCCAGCACTGATTTTGTGATCTCTAAAACCTGATGTAGTAACAATACTACATAGCTCTCCACCAAGAACATGTAGTTACAATATCCACCAAGAACATGTAGTAACAATACCCTATCTTCCAGCACTGGTTTGTTTTCTTCAAAAATATGATGTAGTAACAATACTACTTAGCTCTCCACCATGCCCATGTAGTAAAAATACCCTATCTTCCAGCACTGATCTGTTTTCTTCAAAATCTGATGTAGTAACAATACTACATAGCTCTCCACCAAACCCATGTATTTTTTAATTAAATATGCAGAGTCATGAGAATTGTAAAAATAATCTGAAAACATGAAATGTTCATAGGCATCAACAATTCAGTGTCGCACAGAAGATTTGGAGAAAATAAAATAATTTGATGAATTTGTAAAGGCCAGATGAGAAGATCATTTTGTCTACAATATGGTGATTAACATGGATGAAACTTGAGTGTACTTTGATCTCACTGCTCAATGGACTGATGATAAAATGGGGGTTAAAAGTGTGTGAATATTCATGACTGATGCAGACTGAGGAAAAATATTTGACTTTAGTTCTTGCAGTTTCTACTTAAAGAGACGTTTTGCCTCCAACGATAATTATTCACGGCATGAGAAAGGTAAACAAATATTCATGAACCAAAATAATGGATCATACATTTGCAGGAGAAGGGTTGTGAAGATGAAATGATGATGCAGTGGACTAAAGAGTTTTATATCATTTGCGCATTTTTATATTTTTTACTATAAAAATGAAGCTGTAATTTTGGAATGATTTATAAGTTGTCCCACAACTTACTACTAAAAAAATACAGTGTTCCAGAACATACAGTGCACTAAAAATTAATTTATTATGTCCCAACAAATATGGTATCTTAACATATATGGTAAATACAGTAATACTGCTACAGAGATGAAGTTTACTGATATGCATTAATGTTGTTTGTTAATGTGATAATATTACCATATTGATACTCCTGACAGCCTTGCTGTAGTGATGTTAATTGCTAATGATTCTTTACTACTTTGTTATATCAAAACTATTGCAGTAATATTACCATATTTGTAAGGTAATTGTTAAGTACCATTGTTTTAATCTCCAAAACCATTAGTAGGTATTATTACAATATAGATGAAGTTTAAAGCCATGCCATAATGTTACTTGCTGCATTTCTACATTGTTAAAGTTGAAATCCTTTTGTAATAATGCTATTCCAAGGAGATTGTAGGGGCCCGAGTGGCCGAGTGGTCTAAAGCGCTGTCTGTTATGGATCACTGCCATCTCACCTCTGTCTGTGTGGGTTCGACTCTAAGATTCGGCTAATGTAGTTATGTGAGAAATCTTGCCAGTAGCTTCTCGTGGGTCAGTGGTTCTTTCCGGGGGGGGGGGGGGGTCCGGGTTTTTCCTCCACCATTAATACTGGCCGCTATGTATAGCCTATATTGTGCTGAAAAATGGCATTAAACCATAAAAAAAATATAAAAATACCAAAAAGACTGCATTAATCTGAAGCTGTCATCACCAGTCAGATTTAATAGTATGGCCAGTAATAATACAGTCTAGGTGAAATTGTTGAAGGTGTTATTTATACAAGATATTCAGTATATTGAAGTATTTGTACTCAATATTTTAATCATCATAAAATATAGATATTTGTAACAGTAATGTAAGGCACAATTTCTTTCTCATTTAATAGAATTAAAATGTCAGTAGTGTCTCATGCTGTTATTTCTGATATTTCTTCCATATAAGGCAGATATTTGGGTCATTCTTTCATGTGGAGGCTGTTTCAGTTTCATATAAATTCTGTTCTGCTCTTCCATTGATCTCTTTTCAACATATAGCCTACACATAGAGTCGTTGTCTCCACTAAGTGTTTTCCTCATCAATTTTCTGAAAAGATATAATAGTTTTTTTGAAAACATTGCAGACACTAGCATAGAAATTTTGTTAATATTATCTAGATCAACAATTCACATCTCATATAAGTAGTCTACATATATACTCTCAATATCTGAATCAATGATCTTCAATAATTTGAAATTCCTGATATTATTAGAGTAACTAATACAGATATTGCATTATTTGCCTATATTATTAAAATAAAACACATTTAACATGTTTAGTCATAGAAAAGCTACTTAGGTCTTTTCTCTAGGAAGTTGTAGCTTAAGTTATGTTTGCTTCTGATTTGAAATGGTTGTTGGTGGGGAGCAATAATATTACCATCAAGATTCAGATTTCTCTTACTTAATTGTCCATATTTATATTCCAGGCATATTAATATTCAAAGCATAACTAAATCAATTTATATTGTACTGATAATATTAATCACAATTGTCAAACAGGGACTAACGTTCCCATTTGAATCATGCACTGTCCTGAGTAAAACATTCATAATTAAATAGAAGTCATGACAGTATTCATTGAGGTCCACATAGGTGTAAAATGTCTTTCAGTCATGATTCAGTACTCCCTGTACATGAGACTTCAAGAAGCTTGATGGATCAAACCCCTGCAGAAAACATGGATAAAAACATATTGAATACTCTCAGTATGGGGGGTGGGGGCAGGTAGGGCATTTGCCCCAGGCGCCGGTGGCTCGGGGGCGCCAAATGGGACCCAAAGTGTTAACATAACTGCGCAACAGGGGCAGCCGGGGGCGCAAATTTGGGTGTTTTGCCCTGGGCACCAAATATCCTCGCTATGCCACTGAGTAGCTTGAATGCATGTCTTATCACCAGAAGGATGCATGTTTGATTTTTTGCTTGACTAGGCTGGATCAGATGCCATGGTATGTCTCAGGGAAAGGCACTTAACTCCAACTGCCTCTGCTTGATATAAACCTACAAATTCTTACTTTTACATTATACAGTACAACAAATTCAATGCATGAATTATAAAATACTTGAAAGTGCACTAAAATCCTCTACATTTATTAGACTCATAGGAGGTGATATCTAAGATTTTGTATATATATTATACATGCATATTATTTTATGCAAATAATATTCTATGTTATTTTAAGGCTGACTAAATGAATGTAGATGTGAAATATATCATGACTACTTTCTTGCTAAAAATACAATTCTGGACAAAGTGCATACATTTGATGTTGTCACATGAAAACCAAGGATAACTAACATCATGACCATCTTTACATGATGAAGTGACCATGTAAGTGGATAAGTTTATCATCTGCATTAAGTTGTGTCCCTCTTCCAGTGTTGAGGCTTAAAATGCATGCGAGAACTGAAAGCTACATCAACTGATTTACAGATATTTCTTTATTGCTGTGATGTGCTTATATTGTTACAGCAAGAACTGTAAACATTCTGCAAATACCTAGATCTACAAAATGTATTGTTCCACACAACCTGGTTAATTAATAAACGATGACACATTTTGATCAGAAGCAGGTTATTGAAGAATCATATAAAATAATGTAATTACTAACTGCTACATCTGAAATCAAAATTGGTAGAATTACAATTAATTACAAGCAGAAAAGATAGAATCCTCAAATACATTGCATTTGTTTTAATGTTTATAAATATGTTGTGGTATAGCATTTAAGATGCTACATACCTTGGTCCTTTCAGTAAATGATGGGTTTACCATCTGGATATTCAGGAAGCAACTGTTTGAATTTGTCCGTTTTGTAGAAGTTATTGATATTCCAAATGCTTCAACATTATCTTTCTTAGTCATGTTATCTTCTTGAAAAGTAATGTGTTCCTCTGTAAATGATGTATCTGAAGCATCATGACTTTTTGACCCATCTTCTTGCAATGAACTTCCCAATTTGTCAATAAGTGATGTACCCAGAACATCAATACTTTTGGATATATCATCATCCTGTCACACATAATTGTCTATTAGTGAGGTTCCTAAAGCATTATTATTATCAGTTTCATAATTGTTCTCCATGGAGTTGCTTAGTTCATCAAAGGCAAAGTCTGTTTCACTGGCCATTTCAGTGTTAAATTACAATACATTCAAGGATTTCATTCAGGCAGCATCACATCACATTTAATAAAGCCATATGTTAAATTTTACTGCGAGATATTAGCAGTTATAATGCAAAGCATTGGGCATTACATGAACCACATCTAGCATAGCTAATGTTAGTGACTGGACTTTCACCAGTCATAACATTTCTACATTAATTTTACAACTAGAGAGCCATAGGGATTCCATTCAAATATAATTTCTAGCTAACTGTCCAGTTCTCAGACCCTAGTTAATTTTACAAATATAGTCCAAAAAACCTGTTCCCCCCTCTGTGTCTTGCTCTGTTAGGCAAAAGAACCCCTCTGGCATTCTCAGTAACTGCTATCAACAGCTGTCAACTTTGATCTTTTCACACAATGGATTTGCCCCTCTAATTGAAGTAATTATAAATTAGCTTTACCAAACCCTAGGTTTCTCCATCATACAAGTGGGGGATATGCTTTCCTTTATCCTTGAAACATTTCCTTGCATGCACTCTCATTAAAGTATATTTAAAGGTTGTATACTTGTTAGAATGAATGTAGACAAATGGGTTTGTATGGCCACTACCTAGCCTGCCCTCCTGTTAAGCACATTACCCTCTAGAAACAAAAATAGTAACATCTCTTCTCTCTCTCTCTCTCTCTCTCTCTTTTTGGTCAGATAAGAATTTATAAAGGCTTAATTGGTTGTGAACACCTGCTGTGCATCTAACTGCTCACAACAATTAGCAAATTCCCCAGTTAGGAGAGTGCATGGATCAGATGTTTACAGTGATAGCTTGGTGAAAGCTCTTCATCTTTGATCTAAAATTCACTAACACAATAGCATCATCTGAGCATGATGGCTTAGAAGTGTCTATGTAGTTGCTGCTGGAAAACAATTTGTTGCACATAGATGACATAATAATAATAATAATAATAATAATAATAATAATAATATCTTAAGAACTTTTGTTGGACAAATGTCAATGATGAGGTTATATTTATTTAAGAATAACCTAATCATGTTAAAATGATTGAATGTGATTGCTAATTGAGGTAATAAATTTTGTAATTGAAAGGTCAACATCCAAAAAGTTAAAAGAAGGTATAAGAGCATTTCAAAGACTGCTTTAATTTCCTCGTGATCTAAAGAATATATTAACCATGATAAAAAATATATATAATTTTATGATTCTTAGTTGACCACTTTTTGGCCATCACACTAAAGTGGATTTGGAATGGGCATGCTGATACATGGATATAAGGACACAGAAATTTCCTGAAGGACACAAACAATTTGTTCTTGTAATAATGCACAAGGAAAATTTTTAAGTGACTAAACTATGTGATAAAGGAAGATATAATGAAAGCAACATATGACTTCATGGAGTAAAACATGAATCTTTTGGAAACTTGTTTTTGAAATATTATATGATATTATATGTATCATATTGCACAAATGAATGAAAATCTCAGTTTCTGGATGAGATAAAACCTTTCAAAGCTAAAAGACTACATTCCGAAGTAAAATCTTACAGCACTGGGCAATCTGACCAAGTATGTAAGCGAAACGTATAAATAATTATCTTATAACTTATTTTAATTTAATATTTGGAAGTGTTCCTTTCCTACAATGTTTGTCTTATGTTTAATATTTAACTTAATTAAATTGTTTGTAAAATAACTTTTTCCTATTTAACCACTAGTGGCTAGATCATCCCTCTATGATGAGGGTGATCATGGGTTTGAACCCTGGCCGAGTCATACCAAACACTTCTAACAATGGTACTAACAGCTGTCTTGCACTCAGCATTAAGAAGTTAGTGTTAGGACTGGTTGGCCTATTGTCAGGATAATTAGGCTGGGTAGGACATCATGCTACATGTCTGCTGCATCATGCCCCAGTGCTTTACATCATTAAAAACTGCCACTCTTCAGACATCATAGCCATATTACTGAATTGTTTCTAAAGCTACATTAAAAATCCAAATTACATACACTCGTACATTTAGCCTTCTTTCTATCTTGACCAGGAAGATAGCTATTGTTAACCATGTAAAAATGTAGTGTAAAGGATGTCCCCATATTATCTATTATTATCAATAATTATTTAGTATAACTGGAGTTCTAGCTTGTGTACAAGGAGAGTTAGAAAACCAGTCTGCTTTTATTTCTACAAATCATCTAAAGGCTTACTCTGGGTTGGAGAGCACATAAAATCCACTTTTTTATATGGATCACGTAGTACGAAAACTGGTCTCAGGGTGTTTGTTTTTTGTTTTTTATGGTCTAATGCCATTTTTAAGCACAATAGAGGCTATACATGGCGGTCAGTATTAATGGTGGTGGAAGAACAAAAAAAAAACCGGAAAGAACCACTGACCCACGAGATGCTACTGGCAAGCTTTCTCAAATAACTACATTAGCCGAATCTTAGACTCAAACCCACGCAGACAGAGGTGAGATGGCAGTGATCCATAACGGACAGCGCTTTAGACCACTCTGCCACTCAGGGCCCCTGAATTTAATGTTGCATCCATCTGTCAAATAATTTATTTTTTTTATAAAATTTTTTAAAATAATAAACAATACACAAGTGAGGTCAAATAGGTCCAAAACATAAGAATATCACTCACTTGGCCTAACAAATCAAAGGAAGTTCACAGAATAAAAAGTTGTTGCACCACACATCCAAATTTGTACATGCATTTTTCATGTTCGATGGCCTGCCATGTTTGATAGTACATGATGTTCATAGTGCAAACACCAGCCCTTTCCCTGAGTAATAGTTTTGAAAAACATTGCCTACTTAATAGCTAGATGCAAGTCAAAATATTTGTCATCCACGCTGTTTTTGAGATATTCTACTTGACTTGAACCAACATGTATATTGCTATAACTGGCTAGCTATGTTTCCTAACTGACTATTATTATTTCATTGGCTACATAATGTGTAGTGATTAAATGAGGTGTACATGCCTCACATCAATTTCAAGAATAATACAAACCTAAAAGACCTAATTAACAAATATATTCATATCTTTGATAATAATATCTTACAAAAGTCACACCATAGCCTAAAGTTAAGAAAGTTGCCATGTCCACTGTCTCTTTAATACCTTGAGGGTGGGGTTGGTAGTTAGTGATGGGTATCCATTGGTAAGCCAAAATCAAAAGATGCTTCACTAACAACAAATGAACAGCAATGAAGCATACTACACAGGCTGCATCATTTTGACTGCTGTAGATATTTTAGATAAAATCTATAAAAAGCAAAGTTAAAATATAAGTGACAAAAAAATAATCACAACAATTCTCTTATTGAAGTACAGGGCATTGGTTTTACCATTTTAAAAATATTCCTGCAACATATAAGATAGTTCTCTTAAGAACATTGACAATTTGTGTTTTAGATATCACCTGTAGCTTTGTTTACCTCTTCTCTTTCCTCTTTTCTCATTATCTTATTGACAATATGAACCTTTGTTTTATATGTAACCAAAGAATAACAAATCAAATATTCACTATTGCAGTTTTGGAGAAGAATGTCTCTACAAATACTAGAAGTAATGTACTCAGCAATGTCAAATATTAATAATTTAAAAATACGAATAATGGATGAGTTATTGAGAATTGCATCAATGGGTTTTGGGAACCCAGTCAAAGAAGGGATGGCAAGAAAAATAAGGCAATACTTAATATATCTATTGCAAGATTTAAAATGGGATACATATATTAGATCATGTTGGGGTTATGAATGTATCTTCAATTCTTTGCATCCAATTCAAGGGGAATAATTTATTTTTTTTACTGAACAATAACTTTTAGTTTTCTTTACACAGTAAAGACAGATGTAAATGGTAAGAAGATAGTTTTAAAATAGTTCAGCTCATAATCACAGGTATACACTTATAAACAAATAATGATATAGTCTCACAGTATGCAGATGACACCACTCTCACTCACTCTGGATGGTGTTTAGAAGTCCCTTAAGTCAATTTTAGATGTTATCTGCTAATATTGTAAATTTTCAGGACTGTGAATAAATAGTGAGAGAAAAAAACTAAAGGTGTATTTATATAATTAATGCAGTGAAAAACTCCCTAAACTGGTTTACTTCTTACCAATAGAGTGCAAAAAGTATATTTAAATGGTCAACTTTTTGAAAGTAATAATATTAATTGTGGATTACCACAAGGCTCTATCCTTGGAGCTCTGTTATTCGTTCTATTTTTCAACGATTGGAACTTCAATATCTTCCAATGACCTCTATGCAGATGATATTACACTGAGATTGGTAAAACCAAAACAGTACTTGAAAATAACTTACTAGATGCTCTCAACAGACTTCAAGTATTTTGCAAGGAAACCAATATGATCATAAATACAGAGAAAAAAATAAAGCCCTACTAGTTGCAAAATGATCAAGGCGTGACAAACTCAGGTTCTATTGATAGTGTGAGCCTTAACATTACCTCGCATGAAATAATTCTTAGTTTATTTTTGTAGATAACAATCTTACTTGGTCTATTCACATTAAACACATTTCATAAAAGGTTAATTCTTATCTTTGGTTACTGAGAAAAATCAAAAGATACATTTTTCTTCAGTATAAGGTCATCTTTTATAAAAGTTATATTCAGCCATATCTGGACTACCATAATATAATTTTGGGTAATACCTCTAATTCAAACATAACAACACTGAAGACTCCTAAAAGAGAGCTTGCATTTCATTCTAGATCAATGTATAGACAATTTTCAGGATGCAATGAATACAGTAAAGGTTTTAAAAACACATGAAAAAATACTTTTTTAGAAACGCCAAATTGATGTATAAAGTATCCAGAAAAGCCATTCCTGTCTATCTAAGCAACAACTTTCACCAAAGAGATGCTGATGGTATTCCAAATTTAAGGTCCATAAGAAGAAAAATTACATTATACCAAGTCCAAAGAAGGAATTGTTTAAAAACGTTTTCAATATACTGGTCCACTGGTATGGAACAACAATTACAACATTCCTAGAGACATAAGGCAGGCTCCGAGCATTTCTTATTTTCATAATCAATGTCTTAAATGGATGAAATTTTTGGAAAATTGAACAGTTCTAGTACCAAAAAATATTGCCTGCTTTTTTGTAATTTTGCATCATTTTCAAAGCTGAAGTTGTAAATGCAGGCTGATATTTTATGTTTTATATATGTTTATGTTTTCATAGATGCCTGTGCATGTGTTCCAGGCTTGATACTTTGAATTCTAAAATTACCTAATTATTCAGTGTCAAGCCAGACTCTTCACATCAGTTGTATATACTGTATATATTGTACATAACATAAGGTAGATTAGCTCTGCAACTAATTGAGTTACTTTCTCTAAATAAAGACTTTATTATACAAAATAAAACTGCAAGTACAATAAGGTATTGTGAAGAATGTTATTTAGATTGGAATACATCTTATTTTATGTATGTAGGTACATGTATTACACTCTCTATAGAGTTAGATGATATGTCAGCTTAATTATGAAAGCAGATTTAGAGAATTTATTTATTTATTTTTACAGTTGTTGGTATGGCCATGTTTATTTAATGCTTTTGTTGAAAAGAAAATAAACATATAGCAGTTATACACATCAGTTGAGTAATTTTAAAGGTAATAATGCAATAAATTTTTGAATGTGCTATTTGTCTCATAGGAGATTGGTAATAAGAGAAAATAATCATTTAAAATAGTAACAAAATGCATATATTGACAACAGATTAAACTTGTAATAACAAGCAAATGTTGAATCTAGTAATAACATGCATATATGTGTATAGGTCAAAGTATTTGTGTTTATATATGTGTGTACTAAATATGTGTACATGTAGAAAATGCTCATAATAAAGATATGTTCTTTTTTCCACTTCCACTCTTACAAATGGAAAGGAATAGCTAATAATCAACGTCTGATAAAGGAACAATCACACACGCACACACTAACTATCCAACAGTAGACACATTCACAAAAGCATTTAAAAGTGGATAGAAATATATGATCAAGTAGTACCATTTTGCAAAATTAATTGTGCACATTTTATTTATAGCACAAAACATTTGCACTTACCTTCGAACTGTGAAAGGATATGAGATATTTAATGAGTGGTATCACTAACATTCATCTTTACAAATATATACTTTTACAATCCCAAACCCACTTTGTAAAAACAAAAGAGAAGAGAGCAGAGAATGTACACATGTGATAATTGGTAACTAACATTCTTTCGTGCTTTAAATCCTATATGACCTGTTAGAGATGATGGTGTTGTATAAACCATCTTTGGCAAACTCTAGAGGAAACAAAACTGCCCAAAACCTCCAAATAACTAAAACCACTAACGTCATCATCACCAGTTGCAGGAATTACAAAAGCGATGACGACGACAGCGACGGTGTACTAGAAGATGGACAGATTTAAGACAGTTAAAACTGATAATGAAATATCGATCATTAACTTGTTTTTTCTTCTTCAAAGTAATTACCATTTCTATGGCCGCCCAGTCTTGTCATACAAATGACACTTCTCTATCGTTGCCAAAACAAAGAGAGAAAAAGCACACACACAACACCGTAAACTAGTTAGATTTGGAGCAGTATTGCATGTCTACAATATAGACAGGGGTCGTTATGAGAGAGTACAAAGGAATGAACAGCTATTCAATATGTGTAATTTAAGAACTGTCACAAATGGATCATCGGTTTTTCTTATTTATCTATTTTATAAGAAACTGAGAAGAAATTCTTTGCCACGATATTATTGTTCGTGATCGAGTATGGAAGAATTTAGAGCCATGATATACGAACGAAAAACAGTATTATTAATTACATTGCAATCATATTTATACTTTGCGCAGATAAGGTCAGAAAATAACTGATTGGATTTCAGTGTTAATGATTATATTGCATCCTGATTCTGACAGAATTCATTATAATTTGGGCTGTAAAATGTATTTAAATTTAAGGATCGGGCCTCGCGCGTTATTAATTTTCCAAATATATCTATTGAGAAAAACTAATTTTAAAGCAATGGAAGACAATTTAAGTTCAATGTCATATAAAGTTTTTTAAAAGTTCATTTCCAAATGCCGTGCTCATGGGCCTGTAAATCCAGGGTCCCCGCCAAAAGGATCCCATCAGTAGTAAGACAGTTTGCATGCCTACACATGCAGTAAGGCTATTTGGATCCTCACACCTGTAGCAAGACACTGTGCAACCACACACCTGTAGTAAGGCTTTGCATCCTCACACCTGAAGCAAGACTTTCTGCATCATCACACCTGTTGCAAGACATTGCGCATACTTACACCTGTAGAAGGAGAGTTTGTGTCTTCACACTTTTCGGAAGACAGCTTGCTTCCTTACACCTGTATTAAGACTGTTTGCATCCTCACACCTGTAGTATGATAGTTTGCATCCTCTCCTATAGTAAGAAGTTTTTCATCCTCACACCTGTATATATAAAGAACGTTTGCAACTTACTGGTAAACAGATCTCTTCTGTTTTGTTGTTTTTGTTCTGTCCAAAACCAGTATTATATACACTCAGTTACGTGAAAATGTTTTCGATAATTGTAAACATGTATTCTAGTCGATGATTGTCTTGATATCTAATTGTGTCTGCTACACTTTTATAGATATGCACGCTTTTATATTTCCATTTGACTGTGTATTTACATAAATAATAACATAATTATTGCAAGCATGGAAGTTGTTTTGTACGTGTATACCGAAGGGTCAATAGGCCCAACGGCAACACAGTTCATATTACACTACTCTCCCACCCAACCACGATCACTACTACCTACCCTCCACCTACTAATTAGACTTTTATAGATATGCACGATTTTAGACCTGAACAAAGCGTCTAATAATGAGATCTAGGCAGCATTAGCACGTATTCATTACACCTTTTTGGACTACGCTCACGATAATTCCAAGGTTAATAATGCGTAATGTTATTTTTACGACAGTGTCCTCTTTGCCGATTGGATGACATTGTGATACAGCAGGTAACAAACACCTCACTTTATTTAAATGCAATAGTCGTCTGCCAGCAACTAGCAAGTTTTCAAAGGCAGATCAACAAACTCTTTATCACTCAGCCATATCAATTTCCGTTTTTATCTGTCTGCATTTATATTTCTTTATTTTTTGAGTAAATTCAGCTTTAAGCCTTTACGTGCATATATATTTTTGTGAATACTTCAGGCAATCCAAGAATTACTCTAACGGTTGACCAACTTTACCCTGGAGAATTATCCAACAAAGAATAGCTTGTTTCCCATTATGAGTTATTTCCCTTAAATACGTACTTGTTTTAGAATCTTATGTACTCGGTATGACTAGCGTGTGTGTGTGTGTGTGTGTGAGAGAGAGAGAGAGAGAGAGAGAGAGAGAGAGAGAGAAGAGAGAGAGAGAGAGAGAGATGTGGAAGGCTGCTTGTGTCTACCTCTAAAATAATTATGAATCAGCACCGTTTGACAAACTTGAGCAAAATTAGGTTCTTCCAGCACTGTGCATGCAATGGGTTTCAGATTGTCATATAGTTTTGCTGGTTTCCTGATATGGTGCAACTTTTGCTATGGAAATGTCAGATTTGATTTACATATTTTTAAGTTGAACAGTGTTGCAAATTCGCTAGTTTTTTACCTGGTCTTTATTATTAGTATATATTGACGAGTGAGGGTCATATCATTTTATGTAGAGAAAATGGTTAACACAATGTACAGCCTCAACGAAAGTACTCAAAATATATTGCATTAATGAGAATTTAACCTGTTCGGCGCTTGGGGTATTGGATAAATTCAGCCAGTCATTATGCAAATGAGTTTGGTAGAAAGACAGTTTTCATTGGACATTGTGGGTTTAAAAATAAACAAATACTAGTTCCTTTCGCCTTTGAGACTTGTGCTACTAGAAGTAGACCAATGTTCTTCATCCTGACAGATATAGCAATCATCCTGACTTTTACCCCGAGAGGAGCAGTCTGTCGTCTTCTCTGAAGTAAACTTTTGAATGAGTCTCTCTCTTAATTTCTGATCCGCTCAGCGGTCTCTTGTGCAAACTCTCTAGCCAGAAGGGTAAGTTTCGTGGACTCTTCTATCTTCTTGATTGTTTGAAAGTTCAATGAAACATTTAACTCTTAGATACTAACACAGTATAAAGGGGCCTCTTGCGTAAGAAATCAAGTCAAACGAAACTCTAACAAACAAGATGAAACAATTCCGGTGAGGGCCAACATGTTTCTATTTTACCGGCTGCTAGATGTATCATCATCATCATCATCATCATCAACAACATCATCATCATCATCATCATCATTATTATTATTATTATTATTATTATTATTATTATTATTATTAAAGTACAGCGGAAAGACAAAATTAGCCTCAAGCGTACTATATTCGATTTTACTAATAATCAGAAAAACAAGAACAAATAAGAAAATAAAAGACAATCACATACAGTCTTGTAAAGTGACAAATGTTACTAGTTTTCATACAAGGGCGTCTTTAGTTAGGGAAAAATACATTGCTATAAACGTAAACGTTTTCAGTTATCCAAACAAAAGATGCTTTCAAAAACTAAAAATTATTTTTCTTTTCTAGGGATTCAAAGTATCTTGCAGTTTGGTCTCTTTGTACGTCGAAGAATGTTTCCGGTATAAGAACTCTCCCAAAATTGGCATGATACAGTCGCCACAGAATAATACTCATTATTGATTGTTCAAATCTATGACAGAAGCCAAGCCCTTTCTGATTGACGCAACTGATTCTGTCTTGTGAGCCTGGGAAATACATACAACCTAATGTAAGTGCACATGTCACCCATGGACGCATTATGGTCTCGATAGAAAAATTAGTTCGATATATCAGGAAAAAACCCGTTTGAATTTCGTTTTTATCGGCAAATAAGCACGGATCTTCTCTGAGGAACTTGAAAGTTGCTGGATCAGTTCTGTATCCCACTCCTAAACCTCCTGATATAATCTTGACACCGTCTTTCATGGCCATCTCGAATAAACTGTCCAGCTCTCCCGTGCGAAAACGGATTGATGCGTCAATCCACATGACAAACCCATATTCATTTAGTACAATCTGCAAAAGATAATATGCAGACTGTTAACGTAGTTTTTGTCAAGAACACTGCCGCTTCTAGTAGTAGTGGTAACTTTCTTTTAAACTTTTTTTTATTGAGTTATTTATTATATAAGATGTTTGTCATGTTATCGCAACTTATTTATTATCCACCATTCAACGGTAGTAGTATTTGTTCTGGTACTTTGGAATTCAATTATTATTATTATTATTATTATTATTATTATTATTATTATTATTATTATTATTATTATTTGGATACAGTGTCCATTCTGATTCTGATAATTTATCAGTGCAGAGAAATACAAAAGCGATCAAATATATCACAATTTTCCTTATCCCTAACATATCTATGAAGAAATTTTGTTATTCATATTTCAGATGGAATAATCGATTACAAAAATTGTCAGTTCAAATTGTTAACTCGCAATGCCTCGCTTGCCTCTTTTCCGTTTTTAATGACAAATGTATACAACGAGTGGTCTATCATTGATACAGCGTACATATTATACATATATTTTATTTATATCACATACAATTACATGTACATATATTTGCCCTTTGAAGAGTTAAGATTTACTACAAGCAGCTGTGTATTGACTGAATGAATGAACTCCTCACGTCACCTGAGTGTGTCCGCTACAAAATTTTGTTCTATGCCTTTTGTGGCTATTTACAATTACCTTTGTAAATTGATAAGTTCATTGATTTCTTTTTTAGTTTCTATTTTCCTTCACATTGGTTAAATCATTATGATACACACACACTTAAGATTTCAACGTGAAAGATGGTTTTAATGAGGAACGTAGAGCACGACCAATGAATGGTTAGCTACGCAATTCACACGAACGCTTAGCCATCAGATACTACCGCATGGAAATTAATGTGGACTAGAAACTATACAAAATGAGGAACCAAGAAGAAATAATTATCATATTTTAATATATTTCCAGTTGATCTAAGTAAATTACTCTGCTTTATTAACAGCACCACCGACCATAACTCTCTCTCTCTCTCTCTCTCTCTCTCTCTCTCTCTCTCTCTCTCTGATCGGTTCCACTTAACTTTAACCATTGGTCATGCGTCCAAAGACATCGCTGGACGACATAAACGAAAAGCCTCTACGCTCGTCATTTCATAGATGTTAACCAGTATCTTGATCTAGCTACTATGTATATATATACATGTATATATATATATATATATATATATATATATATATATATATATATATATATATATATATATATATATATATATATATTAAACTATATAACCGGTTTCGACGCATTTTCCTATATATTGTTCACTTTGGCTAAGTCAATGTGTGGGATCTGAAGGTAACACTTCTCAAATGAGAGCTACAGTGAATACCGATGATTATCAAACTCATGACGAGGATATTAATATTGACAATTGCAACATTGGCAATAATTCCGTCTTATCAAATATCATTATAAGGAAATTAATATTGATAATTGCAACATTGGCAATAATTCCGTCTTACCAAATACAATATACCACCGTTTGTATGAACGTTTAATAAAGATTATGAAGACATAAGGAATAATATTTTTAGGAAATTAATATTGACAATTGCGACCTTGGGAATAATTCCGTCTTACTAAATATCATTACAAGAAAATTAATATTGACAATTGCAACATTGGCAATAATTCCGTCTTACCAAATACAATATACCATCGTTTGTATGAACGTTTAATAAAGATTATGAAGACAAAAAGAATAATATTTTCAGATATCTTGAAACTGATGTTGTCATTACCATCAGAAATTGGTTAAACTATATGAGAACATTGGTTTGATTTTTCAGATTAGAAACAAGGCGCCTACTGTTAGGACAATACAACCTCCTTGACAGGATAAAGACTTCGATAAGGTAAAGCATAATAAGAACAACCGTTGAAGACGCTTTTGTATTTTTAATAATGTAAGTCCTCATAAATTTTCATTGTATAACGTAGAGTATTAAAATTATCTCTTAGGTATTAACAAACTTGGTTTTGCTTTTTTATGACAATAGAGTCGTAACTCAACAAATTTATTTACTCGAGATGCCCTTTTATAATGGATTATTCCGCAAACAACGAGGCAGAGAAAGATATGAACATGTTAGAAAGAACACGCGAAGCCTCAACATGCATACCACCTGATGGATTAAGAATATAAGTCAATATAACGTGCATGTGTTTCTCTGAAGAAAAGGCGCATCTGACACGAATCATCTGTACCGGCAATCAACAGTGGCTATCGTGAATAGATAACAAACTATTTATGCGCTATTCTAGTGGTTTTAAAATAATGGGAGACAAAAGCAGTTTACTGATATCAGTGGTGCATGTCCCAACAATAGCAGAAAGCGAGAGGGAAGCCTATCGAACATTTGTGTTTGAATGAAACATGGAAAACATAACACGCTTTGGTACCATCAAGTTCACTATACCAAAGTATTTAAGACCCACAAATGTCTAGCCATTTCTAAGCACAAGACAAGAAAGCAGATGAAAACAAATAAAGTTTAAAATCGTTTGCAATAAAATATGCAGTACGGACGTAATATCAAGTATGGTAAAAATGAATACATACACACATGATATCATACGTCATTTCTCTCGGTAACCTAATGATATGCTCTTAGCATCGCAGGAAACAACATTTCGCTAGTACATATAGAATTGCTTTAGCCGCAAAAAGGGTAGGATGTGTATCACAGTAATAAATCTTTGCTAGAATTGTTTTAAAAAATTCTACATTTTTTAAGATCTCAAAACAATTGTCGGATTCGGTGCTGATAGTTTTGCTTCACCGTCAGACGATGGTCTAGATACACCTGAAGTGCAAGGAGATTGTGGTAGAGGAGAGAATTACCTGTGCAATTAGTGGTTTGAATGTATATCCTTTCAGAATCTTCAGATGTTCTGGATACTTTTCAAATGGAAATGATCTGTATTCGCAGCGACAATGTTTTTTCACCTGAAGCAGAATTTTATGCAGTTTTTTATAAGCAGAAGAGTTACGTACCCGTTGTTCTATATTACACTTCCTGATCATGAATGTAGTTACGTTTTCTTTTAATGGTAATAAATTAAAGTATAGATTCCATCTGCGATGGTAACAACAAGTTGAAGATTTACCTGTCTTAACATGGCATGGTACGAATCGCACTCATGTTATATTTTCTTGTCATTTCTTTCCTTTGTGAAATTAGAAAATAGTTTTACATAGAGAATTTTTTTAATAAAACTAACTAGATCACTATTTGTTTACGTTTACACTTTGATTTGAAGCATAAAGAAAACTTTCAAAACATATATATATATACATCACTGTTGTTTGATGTTGTAAAAATTCTTAGGTTAAGAATTAAATTATTGTGCTTAACGAGACAGAAACATATGAAGGATTGATTGGTCTTGGGGTGATGGAAGCAAATTAAATTGCCAAGAGACGCAACACGATATCTGTCCCTAGCTGATCTGTGAAGGGTTTATTTTAACCCACAATCAATTATTGGAGAATCTAGGAATGCTAACCATTCAATAACAGTAGATTAAGCACTTGTATGTGTGTGCGTGAGTGTTTGTGCGTAATGCAGACAGATATAGACTTCAACAATAAGTGATGTCTTAATAACATACCATCTCCGTCTCGTTTTCGCTTAGTCCGATGTCGTAAAAGATAAATTTCAAATTTTTGTATTTTGGAAATACCACACTGTGAAGGTTCTGCATTTGAGCCTGAACTTCCAAAAAGTGATTTGAAGATGCTGCAGTCACTATAACAGGAATCCTGGGATTTTGAAAGTCAACAAATTTCCTGGAAAGACCTAGCTCATGCAGGTAAGGACCGGAATCTCCAATAGGATACTGTTTAACAAAATGACAGTTAGCCTCAAATGTTCCCCTGAATTTACTATCTTCCCAGCATGAAAGCGAATCATTGACTTGGAATTTACTATAACTGTCAGAAACACGATAGGTTTTCATTTTTCCATGTCTATTCTTCTCCCTATGATGTGTCAGAGCAGCACTGAATTCATCCTCCACATTTTCAATAGATAAATTGAACACGGGTGTGAAGGTATAATTTCCAGGAAAACTGGCTTCTGAATTCTTCTCTGGAGACCTGAAAGTGGTTGTGTCTTGTCGAATGTTGTATAAGCCATCTGTGCAACAATATAAAGAATTTAATAAACGTATATGAGGTGGGACTGCACGGCATATACATTTAATCTTAAAAACGAAATATAAGGTTTACTTATGCCATACAGACACGAAGAAAGTGATTACAATTTCTAACAAGAGAAGCTGACCTGCAATATGCTGGCAGCATGGGCATTCATGTTTTTATAAACTGTATAACGTTTACCACAGCTAAATGTAGGATCCTTTCCAGTTTTGTTATTTAGCTCATATCATACAGATAACCCAATTTGGAAGTGTCATAGGAAATGATAATATTTCAGTGATCTGAGAATTAAGTTGAATGTTGTGTGTCACTGAATGCATATGAGAGTACGTGACATGAGAATTTGACTCATGTGTGTTATACATTGCATATGAGAGTATGTGATCTGAGAATTTGACTGATGTGTGTCATAGAATGCATATGAGAGTACGTGATCTGAGAATTTGACTGATGTGTGTCATACATTTCATATGACAGTATCTGAGAATTTGATGTGTGTCATATAATGCATATGAGAGTACGTAATCTAATAACTTGACTGATGTGTGTCATATAATGCATATGAGAGTACGTGATTTGAGAATTTGACTGATGTGTGTCACTGAATGCATATGAAAGTACGTGATCTGAGAATTTTATGTTTGTCATAGAATGCATATGAGAGCATGTGATCTGATAATTTGACTGATGTGTGTCATAAAATGCATATGGGAGCACGTGATCTGAGAATTTGACTTATGTGTGTCACTGAATGCATATAAGAAAGAGTACGTGATCTAAGAATTTGACTGATGTTTGTCATAGAATGCGTTTGAGAGTACGTGATCTGATAATTTAATTTGTGTCACTGAATGCATATGAGAGTACGTGATCTGAGAATTTGACTGATGTGTGTCATTGAATGCATAAGAGAGTACGTGATCTGAGAATTTAACTGATGTTCATAGAATGCATATGAAAGTACGTGATCTGAGAATTTGACGGATGTGTGTCATTGAATGCATAAGAGAGTACGTGATCTGAGTCACTCGGCTTCATATTGATCAGATACATCTGGAATACTAATCTGATCGATTCATTATAGGTGGCTGAAGAGGCGGGAGCGAACGGCTGCCTTGGACAACGAGCCGTTCAGCGCAAAGAGAACGTTTCATGCATGGAAATGAAAGAGGATTTTTTTGCAGTTAAAGTTAAATCCTCGGACAAAGTCTTATTTCCTTCTGGTGTGCCGGGTTTACTTTTGACAGGGGTTAGATATCACTTTTCATCGCGTTGCTGATTTACCAATAATTTATACCAATAATTTTTTATGTGCCAGAAACTGAATGAAGTTTAATTAAATGCAGCATATACAGAATCGTGGACGTGTATAGTGCATATACTGTTCTCGCTCATTTCAGTCAAACTCCAACGAAGTATAACAGTATAACACCATGAGTTAGTTACTGAGCGACTCCTAAATGTGCCTACATGAAAATTCCTTGGATACGTTTGACATTAGCAACTGTCGTATTCTCAAAGCTGTAATCAGTCATGGTCTTGATAATTTGCTCCCCCAGAAACAAATTGTAGCCACCAGGTGGACGATGACCATCATATATTTGTTTGTTTCATTAGGATTTTTAACGTCACTTTTTCAATGTTTCAGTCATATCGCTACGATGTCTGCAGTGAGGCAGTTTATAGTGATGTCTAGCACGGGGGCATCATGCCGCAGACATGTAGCATGATGTCCCACTCAGTTTATCCTGAGACCAGGCCGACCAGTCCCAACACGAACCTCTTAATGCTGAGCGCCAAGCGAGGTAACTGTTAGTACCATTTTTCTAAGTCTTTTGTATGACTCGGCCAGGGAACACGACCTCCCGCTTCCGCTGCCGACGTTCTTACCAATATAGGCCACCAGAGCGGTTGCGACCATCATAGAAGGTTATGCATTACATGTTTGATATTAAAAAGAAGATGTATCCTAACTGCGAAATTATTGTTGAATTTCTTTATTTACCATTTACAAAACAAGCTGATTGTATATTTAAAAAAAATTCAAATGATACAAAACCTTATGCCATGAAAGGTGTCGAGTTTACACTTACACAGTATCATGATTAGAGCAGAAAACACAAACAGTGTTATAAAAAGTTTCAAGTTTCTTTGCTTCATTCTTTGCTTCCAGTGTCTGAAAATACATAATACAACGTTTATAACACAGTGTCATACATTTTCATGTAAAGAAGGCACTGAGATTATAGGAAGTATACTTATTGCAAATTATGCATGGATAGCTACAACTCTTTAAGTACCAGTGTATTAGGTGACTTCATCAGTATTTGACAGCTAGTATAAAACTTACTAGAAAGACAAATCGGACAAGAAGAAAAATAAACGTTAGTGACAAAGCCTTATATGTCTAATCATTTCAGAAATACCTCGATGCGGTAAAATTCTTAGGACTTGCAGAAAACGAAAACTTCATTTTACTAAAATAACTCTTGTTTCCTCCACACAACTTAAAAGTACAAACTTGGTCAGAAGATGATGTCGACGAAATCTTTCTTTTTCCTTGAATAGTCCTATGAAGGATTTTGAATTTAAGGCGAGTCAGAAAAAAAAAACGCTTACAATAAGAAGACATATAGATGGTTCCATTCCTGAAATTTCCCTAGAACCTGCCCATATTGTGATCTGTTAATAGCCTTTCCTTATATAGAATCTTTTTTTAAAATCAAAACTAAATGTTCATCACTTTACACCAACATAGTTCCTATTCCAATTTCAGTGTGAATTCTAACAAAAACTGAAACACTTATCTCGTTTGATAGCATCAAAAAAACACATCACACAACATTAAACAAGTATGTAATTATTTCAGACTCAACGTTAATAAAAACAATGACTATAATTTTTTTATTTAAGGACTTTTTTATATATATTTTCATATATGAGGAGGAATGAAAAGTCAAGATAAGAGAAGGAACCAAGCTTCCATATTAATTCGGAATAGTGTACTGATTACGTTCTATACACTATCGCTAAATAATCATATGTCAGTAGTTTTCAAGAGTTTGATTCATAAGTAACGATAGCTGCAGACAATTTACTTTTAGCGATACTGATATGCCAATGTAGGAATCATGTTGTAGCTTTCAATACCAAACATATCACACTAAAGAGAATTTGATAATTTGCAATCAAAAATATTAAAGCTACGAATAGAAATACAGGAAGCAAAACTACAAATCGACAATAATTTTCTTAGTAACTATTACATCTATGCATGTAAAAAGAAATAATCACAAATTAGGCAGGAATATATACGTGATCTATGTAACTTAAACGTAATCAACTAGTAAAACATATTATAGCAATAAAAAAACATTTAAAGATTGGTAAATGGTGATGAGTTCTATCAAACGCACGATTAAAGAAAGAAACCATTATTTTCAAAGTTTTAGAAAAATAAAACAAGGATAATTAGTGAATGAGTAAGTGACTCTTTTAAGATTCTTCGGCGATCTATCTTCAAAATAACTGTTCAAGTTTAATTTTTTTGATTTTTTTTCTCCCCAAAAGTTTCATATTTAAACTCTTGTTTCATGACTTGTTCTCTTTAATCACGTGTGTTTTGTTATGTGAGCTATCAGTGGGTGGGTGACTTTTGAGAGACTCTATACGTTATTTTCAGTTGATCCTAATTAAAATTAAATTTTCAAAATGTTGATAAAACAATTATGTTCGCTTTGCTCTATAACTATTATCTCGACATTTTATATATATATATATATATATATATATATATATATATATATATATATATATATGTGTGTGTGTGTGTGTGTGTGTGTGTTTGTGTGTGTGTAATGGGGTGGTGGTAGATATAATGTGATTATATTTCCCATTTCTTTTTATATTAAACTGTGAGATTGAGGAAACATTTTGCCCCTTATTTAGGATACCCAATCATAATTGCACATGTCTGGATTCATTTTATCTTTCTACTTTGTGCCTATGTCACTGGAAATCATCAATTTGTGACAGTTTGACTGGGAATCCAGTTCATTGTGCTACTAATAGTCTGTTTGTTTATAAACAAAATGCTTAATTTTAAAATATCAGTAACAGTTCTCCCTGACCAGTCTTAGTAGAATAGCCATTTGATACAGGCCTTTTTTCTCTGGTCTCAGCTAATATGTTCCAAATAGATCAGTATAAATTTGCCTTCTCACAATATATACCGGTATATTAAAATGATTAGTATATATAATGTACTAAGCACTTCAAATACTTTGCTAAACCAGCTCAGTTAGATGCACAAATCACTTTTTGGATTATAACAAAACAATTATTTTTTTTACAGGGGGGTTGGGGGGGGGAAAGAGAATGCTAGGGTTAGCAACAAAAAACAGAGATTGTCGGCCAACCAGAAATACTGTAAACATATTTACTTCTTAAGACTAATGTAGTGATTTTTGATGAGATGTGGCTTAAGCTAAATGATGAAATACAGGAAGGAAAGATTACACTTAAGTATTAAAAAACAAACATTCATACTGTTCTACAGTGAGATTTGAAAATTTCTGACCTTAAATGTACATGGACAGAACTTAACAATACATGGAAGAAGGTAGTAGCTGCATGAACATAACGATCACTCAATTATAACATAGCTGCCTTGGAGCAACTTGAATTTAGTATACAGATAGCCCAATCCTCTAAACTTAGCCATTTAATTTCATTCGATTTTATCGGAATATTTCCTCCTTTCTAAATATAAGAATATCACTGTTTTGAAACTTAAACTCAGCTAATTTGTAAGGATATAGGAATGGTCTCAAATTTAGTTGGCCACATTGAATTCACAGAAGACTAAAATCAAATACAGTATCACAAAAAGGGTACTCAAACTAACCAAATATTAATGCACAGGTGAAACAAATATGCAAGAAATTGGTGATTCCTCATAGTACACTTATACTCAATGTATTCCTGATAAGACCTGCAAGTAAGTTTAAAACTTGAGAAAGTTTTAAATACAAACCAGATTGATTGTCCTTGGAAAAATGTACACAATGGTTATATTTTATCAAGTTTTGTCTGAACTGCAGTCTCATTTTGTTGAACTAAGGACTTAATGAACTCAGTTATTTCTGTATTAACATACAGATATACAAACCTATTTAAAGCATAATAACAAAAATGGTCTTCCTTAAGAAGATATGGAGATATGAATGTGTGATAGTGCCACTGAATTTCATGTTTTTTTTTTTGTTTTATTCAATAATGCTACATGGAGCATACATTCTATGAATTTTGTAATTTTCATAAATAAATGATATCTATTTTAAGTAAATTTATGACCAGGTATGTGTATCTGTCAAAAGTTGCAGTCACATTGCAGTAAAGAGTGACAGTCACATTGCAGTAAAGAGTGACAGTCACATTGCAGTAGAGTGATAGTCACATTGTGACAGTTACACTGGATCAAGGGCAAAAGTCACATTGCACCAAGAGTGACAGTCGCACTGCACCAAGAGCGAAAGTCACATTGCACAAATAATAACAGTCACTTTGAATGTTTTTTAGCTTAAAATTCATTCTGGTATGATAATCATATTAGACTAGAGATGGTTATATATGTAAGTGGTTATGCCTAACATACTTGCTTCATACAAATTCAAGCATTATGGTTCCGATAACTTTTTATCCTTATCTACTAAACAGCAAATTCCATTGTTATTTATTGTACAATTTTACACAGGTGTAGGGGAGCCATGCACATGAAATTGTTGATTATTGTTAGATCTGTATTGCCATCTATAAACAAAGGCTGATTCTGAGCTATAAACTCTGATACTTTGAAGACCATGCAACTAAGGCAGGTGCTCTGATAATTAACAGAGACTGATGTATCAGTGGACAACCAGCACCAGTAAATTTGACACAGATAAGAAATAACTGTGATTGAATGTAATTAAGATGAGCTATCTAACACTTGTACTAACAGCTGAAATAATTTTCAGCCTAACAACTGCATATCAAGGCTATCTTCACTAACTAATTCCCAAGGGTCAGTGTTGAACAGAGTCAGTGTCTGAACCTTGCTGCCTCTAATGTTAACCCACTCCATTTGAAAAGAGCATCACTCTGAATGTAAAAAAAGGAAAGTCAGTTTTCTAATTACAATGAATTGAATAAAGGTATGGTATAGTAACTGGGTTTCTCATAAAAGGAAACATATCATTTTGCCTTGACATTTCTTAAACTCCATCCTTAGTGAAGTGCCACAGTAGTCTACCAGCATGATATGCTGGATAGATACCATGAGGTACCAATAAAGAGTCAAATGGCAGAGAAAAATAAGTTGAGGATAAAAGACAATCTTTTTGTGTCAAAAGATGTTTTGATGACAGAAAAGAAGATACTTCAGATATTTGCAGAAGCAGTCAGACAGCATGTAAAGGTATTTTTCCAATGTTACTTATGATATTTGACAGAATCGATTTAATATTTTCTTTTAATTTGATAGTTATATTTTTAGTTGACTATTTTAATCTTATATAACGTAATTTCCGTCAACAAAAATTACATCAAACTGGTCAATGCAAAACTAGTAAATTATTTTCTATTAAAGATGGATGAATATTTTATAATAGATTTTCCAAATAATATTTATTTTTCGTTTTCAAAATATATTTAGAAAGTAGATGTGAGTATGTATATCAATTATGTACAATGTATAGACTTTAATTCAGCTGCAGATTCTTCATTAGCTTAAGAATGCCTTTATATATATATATATATATATATATATATATATATATATATATATATATATATATATATATATATATATATATATATATATATATATATATCAGTAAATATTCTTTCAGGGCATTTTATATGTGAATTTCTGGTAAATTAAAATCATATTTCTTTGTAATTTTATTTTTCTTTTTCTTAGCAAACATCATTGAAACAACCAAGGAATGAGACAGATGGAGATGAAACAAAACATCAGAAAGAAAAGAAAATGGAATCAACTTGCATGGTAATGTGTGTGTGATTTGGATTTTTAACATAGCCTTAACTATTTTTTAGGCATATTGTTACGATGTCTGCAGTGTGGCAGTTTATACTGATGTCTAGCACTTGGGCACCATCCCACCAAGTCACATTATCCTGACACAAGGCCAGACAGTCCTAACACTAACGTCTTAATGCCAAGTGCCTAGTGAGGCAGCTGTTAATATCACTTTTATAAGTCTTTGGCATGGCTTGGCTGGGGTTTGAACCCACAACCTCCTGCATCTGAGGTGGGTGCTAACTTGCATGGCAATCACTTCCAAATTAATTATCTGTCAGCATGTTCTTAGTGAATGTGAGCAAGGGTATAAAGTATTTTTGACTTTTGAAATACATACAAATAGACTTTAAAAAGATTGTGTCCATGCCAGTGTTATCGCTACATTATAACAGTCTTATGACCAATCCAGCCAATTCCAAAAAAATTAACTGGATGTCTTAATATAGTTTCAGACAAGTTCTAGTAGGTATATTGATGCCCTTGAGACAATATGCATGTTCACTTATCCAGATCATTTGTTTCTTCAACTTCAGAATATTACCTACAAATCTTTATCCCATGAAAAGAGGGACTTAACTATGGGATGACCTCAACAAGAGCAATAGCAGAAACAATAATCATCATCATTATTTGTTTTTTTTTAAAAAAAACATAAATGCAAACTGAAGAATAAAAATACATGCAACAAGTTAAGGTAGATGCAAATATTACAGGGCAAAATTTTTTGTATCTGTTTGTATTGTATTTAACTCGGAAGAAGATGGGAAATATAATTTGTAGGTATATAGTTTTCTAAACCCTTGATATATTTAATCATTTCTTTTGTGGAGCAGCTGACCATGATATATGGGTACAGTTGTATTTACTGTACATTTTAGTAACTGATTACTATTAAATTCAGTATTATCCTTTACCCAATTCTGACCTCACAGTGGGGGATGGTACCAAATCACCATTACAACCCTAATAAAGACCTGTGAGAACCATAAATCTAGACAAAGTGGTCAACCTATGTGTAACTGACCAAATTCCCTGTTGTCATTAGTGTCAGCTAGTTGTGTATAAGATTTAAGAATTTATTTAAGCTTGTTGTTTTCTCAGAGAACTATTTGTGTGTGTGTGTGTGTGTGAGTGTGTGTGTGCAAAACATATGATACAAAATGAGGAAGTTAATTAATTATAGGTGATGACAAAAGGACAGATGATTAGCAGGTGAAATGGATTTAAGATAATTCTTCTTTAATTCATATTTGGAATATACCCGAATGAATAAAACGTGTGCAGGGGAATGAATAAATTATTTTTTTTGACAGCAAATCACCTCTTATCTCATCATGTATGCATTGTCAAGGTTGTCAACATACTCCAGAAAACAAACATAAGTAATTTTATACTAACCATTTGCATTTCTTCGGTTAGAAATAAATTCAACCTAAAATTGAGATTAGAGTGCCAGAAGTATTTATACATATTTTCTTTTGTTAATGCACATTCTGCATTAAATGTAAAACCAGATTTGTCTCTGATGAAAGATTTCTAGTTTTTCTCATTATTCTATTACTGGCTTATCATTTACTCAGGGGATTAAAAGTAACCATATATTTGACTGATCATTATCTCAGTGACAGTGAATAAAGAAATAACAAATTAGAGAATCAAATCCATAAATGCTATTTTCCAAAATAATATAAAGAATTGCAAGCAAAGTGATTTTGAAGCAAAACAGATCTAATGAAGAACACTCAAAGATGCAAAGAAAATGTGAAGTTAGTATTAAAAAAAATAGAATAATGTATCGCTTTCTCATTTAATGGTGCATTTCTGCATGGTAGTTACTGATAGGCCAACCTAATATCCATTTGTCTTCCTGATCAGTTAAATTTCTCAATTCTCTGTATGCAGGACACTACTTGAATTTATATTGAATAACTAACTGATCATACAAATCCTTACATAAGTCTAAAGGACCAGTGTCAGTGTCAACTTGATTTGTGAGCTTAATTCCATATGTATACTAATTATTAATTTTATATTTATGCAAATAAATATTAGTTATTATTTGGCATGACTCTGACTAATGTCATTAAATTCCACTTTACAATTCATTACAAACCAATAATGCCTAATATGTATTCTCATGATACTTTTCTTTATGCCAATGTAAAGTTTACTTAGGTTTACTCACTCATATAGCAGGTCTTTGAGTCTTTTGTCTTTAGCACATTTGTGACAGAAAAGTAAATATAAATAAGCTTTGAAGTGCATATTTCTCAAGATTAAAGTCTTAATCATTTCATCTTTAATTTTTATGCAGTTCTTTTGTAAATTGGAAGGAGCAAATTAATTTTTTTTACTCTGATTGCAGGAAGGAAAAGGATCAGAAGGCACAGACCAAGAGTTATCAACTGCTGAATACAATCACCAAAAGTTTTATCTGAACATCTTTTCGGATGAAAACAGTTTATATTTTGTAAAGAACCACTAGCAAAAGTGCAGCAAGAGAAATTTACATAAAACATCAGCAAAATGTCAATGAAGCTTGATAGAAAAGACAAACAGATTATAGATACAGCTTATCTAGTGTGTAAAGTTGTAGACATGTCACCAAAGATATAATTTCAATGAAAACCATTAACAAAGAGAGTCATGAAACTCAAATAAGAAATTATTTAAAATAAATCTAAATTTCTTGGCACTATGAGACACAACAGCAAATTTGATTAATCATAATATGACAGATTTAAAGAAAATTGCTGTACAACCTGTGTGATTTATTTTCCTTTTGAGACTTGTTTGATCCTTTCAAGGCATCACTGTTTTGAGCAACGTTTAAAAACTTTTTTAATCTTTAATGCTAAAATGAAATGTATGATATAATCTATATAGGAAGTATTTTGCACTATTTTGTGAATGCAGTATATGCACTTGTTATTGTTTGCTTCTTTACGAAGAATTGATTGTGTTATTATAATCATTAGGGCTGTTCTATTTAAACGTACATGGTACCCAGGGAATGCATCTTTTTTAATCTATGCCAGGGTACTTTGATTTCAACGAGTTCAATTTAAAATGATAAGAAATTTCTAAATTGCATCTATGGATGAGTACCCCACTTTAAAAGTGCCTTCCCTAGGTCACAAGTATGTTTAAATGGAACAGCCCTTACTATATAAAGCAAAGCTCATTATTCATTTTAAGGTGATACACTTGTTAGGCATCTATCTGTAATGATCATGGAGAGAAGTATTATCATGGTCTTCAAGATGACAAACTTGATGTACAAATGACATCTTTCTTTGTATCCAAATATTATATAAACATAAAATCTATAACTAGTCACATTTAACTTTAACACCACTCGGTATAAGCAAATATTAAATGTTGTGAAATGGTATGTAAATGTATTCAGGAATTACCTTAAATTTAATTAGATATGTTATATGTTTAAGAAGAACTGATACAAAAATCATGTTCTTTTTCTATGTAACAGAAAGGTACTTACATGATTTTTTATTTGATTTATTTTATTCTTATGGTGACAAAATGAAAGGAAACCTTAGAAGACATAAAAAAGGTCAAAAGAAGAGTTGCTTGTTGTTCATTTGACATTCATGCGTACATTCAAGTAAAATAGGAAAAAAGGATTTATAGTAATTGAGTAAAGATATAGTTGTAGAAGTTTGTATGGTTGTTATATATGATGATAATACAGGCTTATGCAACTGGTTCTAAGATTGTAAACTGAATTATCTAGACTTCTAAAAAACTAATATTACTACTTTGATTTACAGTCTTATAGACACATTTAGTAATCTTGTTGCTAGGTCCCATCATGACACTGTACTTTGAGCATGATTCCAGCTTAAGTATCATCTGTGCTAGACTAAGACTACTCCCAGAGTTAGTGCATATTCTGTGCTGATCCCAGCTAATGTAAATCTGTGCTCAGTTCATCTCAGCTAGGAGAAAGTATTTTAATTTCAAACTGAATATATCCTAACAAGGTCTAAAAGACCTAGCAGACCCCAACTTGGCAATATAGTGATATTATCACATTCTTATACACATGTACTGGGAGCACACAAAATATCAAATATGTCCTGATTTGCATCATCACTTGAAAATATTTTTGCAATAATCAAGACAAGCATTAATTGCAACATATTTCAAACACACTAATCCAAGAATGGTTTTAGTTGTTTCTGAGCTGATCAATCTATCAAAATGAACAGTTTTTGTAGTCTAATTTTTAGTTGAAAAAGCTGCTGTTATAATTGTGGTTTTGTTTATATAATTTATATTCTTATTCTATCTTTTCTGAAGGGTAAATCAATTGTACCTCAAAGTTGAATAAGAACTGTCATTATTTTTGTCCATCTTGATTAATCTTATCAATTAAAGTGGACTTACTTTTATGACCTCTTCGTATGTGTATCATTGCTATGTCATACGCAATTTCAACATTATGTATTGATATTACTATAGTAAATTGTAACTGCTGTGTTTGTGTTCTTTGAAGAAAACAAGAAGATAGGGTATTGTTACTACATGGGTTTGGTGGAGAGCTATGTAGTATTGTTACTACATCAGGTTTTGGAGATCACAAAATCAGTGCTGGGAAATAGGGTATTGTTACTACATGGGCTTGGTGGAGAGCTATATAGTATTGTTACTACAGTGTACATCATATTTTGAAGAAAACAAATCAGTGCTGGAAGATAGGGTATTGTTACTACATGTTCTTGGTGGAGTGCTAGGTAGTATTGTTACTACATCAGGTTTTAGAGATCACAAAATCATTGCTGGGAAATAGGGTATTGTTACTACAAGGGTTTGTTGGAAAGCTATGTAGTATTGTTCCTACATCGGATTTTGAAGAAAACAGTGCTGGAAATAGGGTATTGTTACTACATCAGTCTGGTTTAGAGTTATGTAGTATTGTTACTACATCAGGTTTAAGAGATCACAAAATCAGTGCTGGGAAATAGGGTATTGTTACTACATGGGCTTGGTTTAGAGCTTTGTAGTATTGTTACTACATAAAATTTTGAAGAAAACAAATCAGTGCTGGAAGATAGGGTATTGTTCCTACATGGACTTGGTGGAGAACCATGTAGTATTGTTACTACATCAGATTTTGAAGAAAATAAATCAGTGCTGGAAGATAGGGTATTGTTACTACATGGGCTTGGTTGAGAGCAATGTAGTATTGTTACTACATCAGGTTTTGGAGATCACAAAATCAGTGCTGGGAAAAAGGGTATTGTCACTACATGGGTTTGGTGGAGAGCTATGTAGTATTGTTACTTTGAAGAAAACAAATCAGTGCTAGAAGATAAGGTATTGTTACTACATGTTCTTGGTGGAGAGCAATGTAGTTATCACATTGTTACTACATCAGGTTTTGGAGATCACAAAATCAGTGCTGGGAAATAGGGTATTGTTACTACATGGGCCTCGTGGAGAGCTATGTAGTATTGTTACTACAGTGTACATCATATTTAGTAACAGATATTTGGGAATTAACCATGTAGTATTCTTACTATAGTCAAATTCTCTTAAAAAGGACAAGCAAGCAATTCCTTTTTTATTCTGACAGCCATTATAGCTCCTTTTGATATATATTTTGATTTGTACACAATCTATCCGGTTAGTGTCGTCACTGTTCATGGGAATGCTCTTGTCTTTCCAGTTCAGCAAAGTCTTTGATAGACTTTCAAATCATTAACTGTTTCTCCCCAATGTTTTATCCTTTTACATCTTAAATCCGTCAAACCATTTCCACGCACGCGTTTGTGAAGTGTTCTATATAACTCGCTAAGCAACACAATTCAAGCAAACAATTTTCATTGGCAGAGGGTGATCGATCTTATATTTATATTTAGTGGATTTATTACATAAACAAACTGCCATCAGATAATATGGTCTATCAATTCCAGTCAGTATCCCTGTTTCCAGCGTCATGTAAACAAACATGGTCACATTAGTCACGGATAATCAAGGTGTCGTCTACTTTCGCAATAAAGTTGTTTCTATAAACATATATTTTTTATCCACATCAAGATAGTTAGTTATTTGTGTTGCTTGTTTGTCATTCACTGTAGCATTGACCTCGCGTATTATTCTGAATATTGCCTAAATATCAGCCGCGCCGTCATTGCGAAATTATCTCTTGGCTTCACGCATACGATTGATTATTCGTCAGATCACCCAGAGATCGCCTCGATAATTCAGGGGTTATTCAGTCAAGATCAAATCAGGGTTTAGAGAGCTTAATCTTACATAATGTCATATATCCTTCCATATTATAATTAACGCAGATATATCAAATATATATTTAACTTGAAGATTGATTATGTTCATAATGATTCAAACCAGGAATACATGTAAGTGGTTGATGATTAGGTATTCTGTTACTTGTCCCCGGGATTGCGTAAATGAATAATGTAGATGTCACATGCATAGAGTGTCGAGGAAGTCTCTAGTACAAAAACTGTCTTTATGACGTGGTTTAGGGGTTAAACGCAGTGTGCGTAATATGCGGTGGTACAAAAACACATTAAACTGGAACGATATTATGACAAAGAAAGGGTCACCGGCAACGACGTTGCTGGTACAAAAACCGCGGAAGAATATCTCGCCAGATGTTCTCGCTAACAAATAGTAATCATTTAGACAAATAATAATATTAATTAAATGGAGCAAAAACGATTTTTTTAAAGAATTTAGAGGCATCTCGCCCTGGTGTAATCAGGAACTGTCAAATAAAATGAACAGTCGGTTATGTTGATAATACTGGTTATCTCTGATTTACTGCCGGGAAAATAAATATATGTCTCTGTCATAAATTCGTATACTGCTATTTTCATGAATTGATCAAATATGGTTTTGTGATCAATCATATTAATTCAGATCTGAAATTTTATTTTTGTAATTTAAGGCCATTGCACAATATCAGAGTTCTGAACGTGGTAGCACTGGGACATATAAGTGTATGTGTATGTGGAGACTGGCGGCGAGAAAATAAAATTTCCATCGATGAATAGCACTCGTTCGTTACAACATGTCGTATATAATATACACATATCAACGTTTTCAACGGAAAATAATCAGCTAATCAGTTTCTCCGGGCCAACGCTGAATATACTTTGAATCAAATTTAGTTGTTCGCATGATTACGGGAGATAACTAGGTCAAGCAAAGTTTTCTCTGGTAGAGTGTTTTTGCAGTAGTCTCTCTTGGTATTGCGTAATATGACTGCTGCAATTATTTTTCTTGTTTTGTTTCACATACTTTATTTCTTGACCCGCTTTACCTCGTCAATGACGACGTCGGAAATTTTATCAGGATACGTTACACCAGGGCTGGCCCTCTTCCTTATATGTTACACCCGTTGAATTCGCCTTGTGACTATATCACTGATAAATTCAGGAAAACATACCGCCCATCCCCAGTGTTTATTCCAGGTTAGCTAATTTTAGATTTCCAGGAAAGATACAGGTGAACAATAGACCTGCATGTATTTTGACTCCCGAATGTGATCCAGCAGATGTATTCAATTGTACACATTTATGGCGATTATTAAATACAGATCATTTATAAAGTGTTTGGAAATTGAAATAAATACACGCTATTGTTAACGCAATTATACAATAAATGTGACTCAATTCAATACACTCATCGCTTGTATGAATTGGCCGCTAGGTAACTTGATATTAATGTTTCGAGTATATATATATATATATATATATATATATATATATATATATATATATATATATATATATATATGTGTGTGTGTGTGTGTGTGTGTGTGTGTGTGTGTGTGTAAGGATGATTAGTAGTCGAGTGCTGACGTGGCGGATTCACATACTCAAAGTATGGCATTCGAATCACGTGACTGACAAATCTGTCGACGGTGGGGATATTTCTCAAATTTTCATGAATAATTGGGGACTCCTACCAAAGGAGATTTCATATACACCTCCTTTCCTCGTCAAACAACGTGGTGAGTTTCTTTTTGCACTCTCCCCTGGGTTTGATATTGTCCATGACATTGTCAAGCCTAGACACCCTTCGTTTCGCATTTAGGGATTCACCAGAGGGTATATCTATGCACGAATTTGAAAACTACAGGCCCCTCCCCCACCCCACCAAAAAAAATAGTTACAATGATAGGCTCCCATCCTCATTGTAGGGTACCCAACACAATGATATTTAGAAAGAATGTCATTCGATAAAGCCTCGAGAAGGTTGTTCATCGGCCATAAAAAAGTCCTCATAGACATACTCCATGGAATGGTAACTGGCTCTTTTGTTATTTTTATTCTGTTTTAAAAATAATTTGAATCTGATTTATTTTTATTTTTAAATTTTGAATCAGATTTATACCGATTATACCATTTATTTAGAATCAAAACTATCTTTTTTTAGACAAATATTTATTTTCTAATGAATTCAGAAATTTTTTAAATAAATTAATTCTGAGATTAAAATTAAATGGTGAGGATCCTGAAAACACGATGGGAGATATACATACACTATTCAGATTTATTAAATTACTTTATTAAGCAAGAGATGCTATGGATATTCGACAATTTGTTTCACTCGATTGGAAAAGTGGATTCAGAGTTACCACTGGAACACGACACAATGCTACAAATATGGTGTGTTTACGTGTGCGATAGCTGTAATATGTGAAGGGATTGTGAAAATGAAATTTATATTTTTTTATCTCTGACTCACACACACATATATTTACATAAATACATACATACATATATATGTATATATATATATGTTTCGATTAATCGAGAATTTTGTTTATTGCATCGATCAGTAACTCTAATATGTATACGTACTTATATAGAATTATTATACTGCAATACACCGTGATCAGGGAATTATTGAACGATTTAATCAAACTCTTACTGAGCGGTTAGTTGGATATCAGTAAGCAAAAGATATAATTTAAAAAGTGTAAGATCTCGAGAATGGGTTGCAAGATTCCCAAGTGTGATAAATGTATTAAATAATGAAATTACTTGAACAACCAACTTGAAACCTATTAACTCGATGACAATATATATATATATATATATATATATATATATATATATATATATATATATATATATATATATATATATATATATATATATATATATATATATATATATATATATATATATATATATATATATATATTTCATTAGTATTTCTCCGTGGTGATGATGTGAGTAAATGCTGCTCTTATTTCTTTCACATGGATATTTAATACGTATTGGTATGTGCACGTTCATTTGTTTTTGTTAGTACTATTGTGGCTATTGTGCTTTTGATATACTGATATATGCCAGTTTGCTATTCGTATGCAAATCATTAAAGACTTTAAAGCTCATAAAAATACAAACAATACATGATATTGTTGTTCATGTGAACCTGTGGTGGTGATAATGATTATAATTTCTTGAGATTTATTTTGTTTCCCGCTAGTTTAGTCTATAGAAATGAAATGATGAATGACGACAGAAAATGAAAGACTTGATAAGGTTTTATCACTTAAAGTCTCTGTTACTTTCGTATCATTGCCTTCAAAGTAACTTGAATATATTCCAGCAAATGGCAATTTGAAAGAACGAATAATTATTTTGAAGAAACGAAATATTAAGTTTAGTGAACGAATTAGAACTTAAGGCATAAAAAATAACTTGTTCGAACAAAATGTTAATTTGAGGAAACGAATTATTATCTTTAGAGAAAAAAATAGTAACTTTAAAGAACGAAATATTAATTTTAGGGAACGAATGTTGAGAGCATGAAATGTTAACACGAGGGAACAAATTTTTAGTTTGAGGGAACGCATATTACCTTGAGGGAACACAATAATAACTTGTACGAACGAATTGGCTAATTGAGGGAATGAATTATTATTTTAAAGGAGCGAAATACTAATTTGAGGGAACGAAATAACTTTGTTCACCTCGTGTCCTCTATGCGGCTCCGTAATTATGCAATTATTTTTGAGGATAAATTCCCAGCTCTGATTGTACTGTCTTTCTTATATTTACAAAAGCTTTTTGAAAATTAACACCGTAGTTATTCGAGTAGGCAATGTTTTTTGGAGTACTATTACTCCCAATCCCGCAGAAACCAGCCTAGACATAGACTTTGGCCCCAGCAACATGCCTGAAATATAAAAGTTATATTTAATCACGCGTGTAACAGCTGACCCTGTTCTGGAACTTTCTTTATTCATTGGACTAATAACGTACTGTGAATTTTTTGACATAACTTAATTGATATATATTAATCTCCAAGTCTCGATATATTAGGAATGTATGTTGCAGTGTAAAGGGATGGGTGGTATTAGAAAGAGTAATACGATTACAATAATAATAGTAAATCTAAAAAAATGAACGATTAAAATATGATGGTAGTAAATACAATATTTTATATCAATGATAGTCATTATCATCATGATAATCATCACTTCTTTATTTATTTTGTTTAAAATATGTGTATTTACTTACATACTAACATATTTTTTACTTGTAATACGTTTAACGAAGAATTCGTTTTTGTTATAACAAATACCATATTTGGTTGATCTGTTATACCTGTATTCTTGAGGTAAAAAAATACCATTGTGAACCACAAACTAGTCTGTTTTAAAAATACAAAAAATTAAAATGATTTGTTTATATAACTGGATTACAACACTGAATCCAAACAAAGAGAACATACCTATAAACATCTCTAACGGCTTGTTAACGAAATGAATTTAATTCGTGTATGCCATTTACACGGTGTATAGGGCCATATAGATTGTAAGATTGCCTGTAAGGTGTTGGGTGAACGATGTATGACATTTAACTTTCGAATGTTTACGTGTACAAAATATAGGAGTCCATGGAGTACATTATTCATAACGGGTAATAATAAATCACTTGTGCTGACATCCATGGTGTTGGTGGTTCATTCAGGAAACTGTTTGCATTTAAGTACCAAAATCGGTTCGCACTGGCGCCAAATCTAACCAATTACTAAATTAGTGTTCAGCCAATTTATAAAAGGGAAGAGTCAGTATGCATTGATAATATGAAAACGTGCTATGGATTGCCATAATAATAATAATAATAACTAGTTAAATGAAGAGGAGACGATTACGCACCTCAATTTATCTATTAACATTCTTGTCTTCATAATATATGATTAAAAATAGCTAAAATATTCTCCCAGGGTTCCATTTAAGAATTTATACAGCAGTAAGGCCTTGATATAAGTGGATTCATTTGTCATTGACATAATATTAGCATGTACCAGATCTCTTGTTAGAGCGTCGTTCACGTTAAATAGAATTCAAACTTCTCATATCACATGACGTAAGTAACAGATACTATCGTACGTCACACATACTATTAACCAAGGAAACGAATGAATAAACCGCGCTTATATATTCAGCATGAATGACGTTGTTTATAGTAATAATAATAGATCTAATTTTGGTGATATCATTGTTAATTAGATATGTGTGTGATGAAAAATATCCGCGAGTAAATATATACCTGCGTTAGATTCAGAAACGTTATTGACCTAACTGTTATGAAACGTCATGGCGGAGCTCATCAATAATGTCGTCAAAACGTTTTGACGAACTTACGAACTCTTTTTGACAGATAACGTAGACATCAGAGATGTCTTTCGTTGGAGTGGAAAGGTATTATTGCCGTTATATTGTCAGTGTTATTGCTATCTCATTTACCGATTTGACTAAAAAGAAGGTTATGACGAATGCTATTTCAGCATATGCTTGTCATTGTGGAGTTCAAACTATCGTCAGAATCGGCAGTTAAATTACCGGACGTGACAAATGAATCTGACTTACGTACTGACACATGTGAAAGAGGTTTAAAGGCCATGATTTTACTAGCCTATGAGTGAACATTATTTTGTTTACTTTCCATACGGTAGAAAGACCATGTCGACTGCAGAACGCAATTATTTGGTATGTGAGAAAGAATGCTTGCGAATTTGTTAGGGGATATCTAACGACCAACACAACTTGTATGAATGAAAGTTGTATGAATGAAAGTTTTTCGGGAAGTGACCACTCGGTTGTTTCGCCCAAAGTTATTTTAACAAAATGTAAGGATAATGATATTTTCTGCGGCAGTATCAGCAGGTGCGACATATCAGGGGTAGCTAGAATCTATGGATAAATTGTTAATGTAGTCATGATGAATCAACACTAAGGGGTTCACCTAAATACATTCAGAAGATAACTCGAATTACATGTCGTAAGATTTGGAGAGTATAATTCCAAATATTTAACATTTCAATAGAGGACCTATGTAATGGTGCTAAATCGTATAGAGGTAATTACTTAGTAAATTCTGAAAGGGTCAGAGAAACAGTTAAACATTAGGTATGACGTATGGGTTAGACTCCCTATAAATTGCTGACTGCAACGAATAATATAAACATTCTAAGAGTTGTTGATATTTTTCCAAAATCAATGACAGTTTTAGTAATCAACTTTTTAAATGTATTTGTTTTTATATCTTTCTCAGACTAAGAATCATTAAGTTGAGTCATGCTCATACCTTGATCACAGGATAGGAAGCACCTGTCAATTCGTAACAAACTTCTTGTTTCCCCCAGGAGGACGAGATTTAGACCATCATCTTCGAATCTATTTTGCGTCTTCCTCGCATATTCAGTCGGGCTTAACATCTGACACGTTAAGTTGATTATATTGCGATCAGTTTTAATTTTGTATGTTCTATATTACAATTTAATTTTACCCTAATTTTGTTAATTATTTATTTTTCAATTATGAACTGCTGCCATGTCCTATCTAAAACCATTTTATAAAACCACAACTGTGTCTATATACTTTTATTGTAGGTCTAGAAGGTGAGAGAACATGGGTTGGGCATGTGTCGCGAAAAGGTGCACACCAATTAGTGTCATGACAGTTTAAAGACTTAATATAATATTAGTTTGTTTATTGTACTGTTTACATTAAGATCATCAGATCAGTTAGTCATCCTTGCAATGTCTTGCAGTTACAAATAGACGCATAGGCATGCTTTGTAAAGAAATTAATGTAATGTAATTTAAAGACTGTCCAATGAAAGTTACAGGATATTTTTGGATAATTCATTCAATAAAATTGCTAAGGGTTTTTCGACCTGATATCTACAACTATCTCACATGTACTGTACACCATTTAGTTTAACCTAATTTTCTTTAAATATTTCCACTAGATCATGATACTATTACGAGTAAATAAAGTCTGGTAAAGAAAAATATTGCACTTTTGTTTCATTTTATCTTTGATTGCATCATAGCTTAAGAAATGTCATTTATAATGATTTTTCTTTTGAGATACATGTAAGAGCAAATATGATTTTAAACAAAAGTCCAATGACCTTAACCATTATACCCATTTCAGCTATCACTAAGCAGTGATATCTAAAACTATGTTACTATTATTATATCAAGATCAAACCTGGTCTAGATGGCTTAATCGCACATAATGTCATATATTCTTCCATATTATAATTAAGGCAAATATATCAATTTAACCTGAAGATTGATTGTGTACATAATGATTCAAACAAACAATACACGTAAGTGGTTGATGATTGGGTCTTATGTTCCTTGTAAATGGGCTTTCGTAAATGAATTATCTAGATATCACATCAATGAGTGTGTCTAGGAAATATCAAGTCCCAAAATCTTTCTTACGAAGTCGTGTTTTCTTTAAGGGAGAAGCGTAGCTGTGTGTAATATGCGGTGGTAAATAATAAACACATAAAACTGGAAAGATATTAAGAAACGACATTGCTGGTACAAAAGCGACCGAAGAGTATCTAGCCAGATCAAGTAATAATTTAGACAAATAATATTATATAAAAGGAACAGAACCAAATTGTAAGAATCCCATCAGCAACAATTATGCGAAATCTCGGTTCTGTTGATCTCTGATTTGCTACCGGGAGAAAAGATATTTCAGTCATAAGTTCGTATACGAGTATTTTCATAGATTGATCAAATGGATTTGGGATCGATACAATTAAGTCACATCTGAAAAATAATGTGTTGTGTAATGTAAGGCCATTACACAATATTAGAATTTTGAACACTGGGAAATATAATATACTTCTTAGGGATGTTAAATCTGTGTATGTGGAGACTGGAATGAATACAGTCAGTAAATATGTTGATATTAGCACGCGTTAGTTACAACATAGCATAGATAATGTAACCATATCCACGTTATCAAAGGAAATGAATCAGCGAATATTATTTCAGTTTCTCCTGACCAACCCTGAATACACTTTGACTCATTTTTAGATGTTTGCGAGATAGAGAGAGATTTTTCTGTCAAGCAAGGTTTTCTCTGGTAGAGTGTTTTCGCAGTTGTCTCTCTTGGTATTAAATAATGTTATATGACGGCAGCGATGTTTTTCTTGTTGTGTTTTGCATACTTTTTCATGACCCGCTTAACATCTTCATTGACTAGGTCGGGGATTTGTCATGAAATGGTTGCACCAGGATCGTCCCTCTTCCTTGTATGTTTCACCCTTTGAATTTGCCTATTGATTATGTCACTGATAAATTCAGCAAAAACAAGCCAATTTTCTCCTGTGTGTAAGCCAGGTGAGCTATTTTTAGATTTCCAGGTAAGATACGGGTGTACAATAGACCTGCGTTTTGTAACTCCCGAATGTCATGCAGCAGACGTTTTCAATTGCATACATTTATGTGCGATTATTTAATACAGATAATTTATCTAGTTTGGAAATTGAAATTAAAATACACGCTGATGTTCACGCAATAATACCAAAAATGAAACATAATTTAGTACACTGATCGCTTTAATGAATGGACGCTTGGTAACTATATATTAATGTTTCGAGTATATATCTGTAAGGATGATCTATGTTCCAGTGCTAAAGTTCTGAATGCAGATACGCAATGGCTGGGGTTCAAATCACGTGACTGACAAATATGTTGACTGTTGGTGATATTTCTCAAATTTTCATTATTCTGCCACCGTAGATTTCACGTACACATCCTTACCACATCAAACAACGTGGTTAGTGCTGTTCTGCACCCTCCTCCGGCTTTAGTATTGTTCATGACATTGTCAAGCCTAGACAGCTTTCTGAATCTCTAAAATTTCCTTTTGCATTTAGGGATTCACCAAAGCGTATGTCTATGCACGAATCGGACAACTAGAGCACCCGTACCCATAAAGAAATAAGAAAAAAACAACAAAAACAACAAATCCAGTACCAATGATAATCTCCCAACAACCAATTGAAGTGTAACCAATTCAAGGATATTCAGAACCAATGTCATCCAAAAAAAACTCGTGAATCGTGATCATCGGATATAAGAAAGGCCTCATCAAAATACACCATGGAATGTTAACTGGCTCTTTTCTTTTAAAATCGATTCAGAAATATTTGTATTCTGATTGTTTTATTTATTAATTTTTTTATTCAGATTGATTCCGATTTTACCATTTTTTCATAATGAAAACTATATTTTTGTAGACAAATATGTAATAGATAAAATGAATTCCGAAAATATTAAATTAAAATTTTTTGATATGAAACTTAAATTGTGAAGATCCTGAAAAATCACAAATGATTGTGAAGTGATACAGGAACGGAAATATGATGGTAGATACACACAACACTATACAGATGTGTTAATTTACTTCAGCTTGCGATGTTGAGGATATTTGAAAATTTGGTTCACTCGCAAACGCGATCGAGAAAGTTGAATCCAATTTTCTACTCGAACACGAAGCAAAAAAGATGGTGCATTCACGTATGCGACAGATGGACAATTGTATGTACGACTGTGAAGGGAATATTAAAATGAAAATTATATTTATTTATTCTGACTTAGATTTATTTGTTTTACCTGATTCAGATTTTTTTTATATTTGTTTCGATTACTCAAAAATTGTTTACTTTATCGATCATATCGAGAATCTTCCTACGAAGTTTGTTTAGACAATAATAACATAACATCAATACAGCTTAGTTTTTTATATCGTCAATTATTCAATCTATTATATTTATTTGTGTAGTTTAATTTGAGATTATACCAATCAGATCTCACATTTAAACTTATTGTCAAAACTTCATCCCACATCATGAGGAGGTCGTCAGTAAATCTAATATGTATAACGTATTCGGGTGTCGCAATTTATATCGCGACTTATAATAAAGTCGCATAACGCGTAATGGCATTTTTGCATTTATTTTCCTGTGATGGATATAATCCTACGTTGGAATTCCAAATTGATTTGTTCTTTTTTATATATACCCGTAGGAATACCAGCAACATGCCAAGTTGGGTTCCATCAGACTTATTTTTATAAGTAAACATTAATGAATTATTTGCAAGCAAACAACATAATTATTTTAATCTAATATTTGACCAGATGTATGATATTCGCAATTGTGATAATACTATTTCCTTGGCTGGAATTACCGTTGGAATGTTAACGTCAAGCCGGGATTGATTGGTTGACATTATTCGTATTTACTTCTTTCTCTAAAGACAAGACGTTTCCAACTGAATCATGGTAAATGTTAATCATTTCTGCAAATTCCTGATCTGACAACTTTCCATCGTTGAGCGCTGATGATATCAGCGATGATAACTTGGCGTGCACGTCAGTTGCTGCTGATAGCAATGTTGTATACTCTTGTTATTTATCTGACGCACATTTTTGCCGATGATATTAAGAATAACAGCAGCACCGTTTAAAATGCATCACCAATTCCAATTACTGGTACAATTAGGTATCACGCTGACAGTTAGCCGTTTATAGTTGCTGTTCAACCGACTACTGTAGATGAAGTATTTAGAGTTATAAAACTAACAATGACACGCCTGTGCCACTATTTAAATTTTACTGTATAGACGTCAGTGATATTTTTTATTTGGGTCTGTAACAAAGACACTTGCTAGGATCTGAAACGTGTGGACGTCAATTGATAACTTCAATGTTGTAACATCGAATACCGAAAATGTATCTTCACCAATAACTTTTGAAGGATATATTGTGGGACCATTATGCTGATCCAGACGTTACTGTATAAACAGCGCTGATTGGAATTATAAGATGGACTGGATAATCTGTAATATTTTCTTTTTCTCCAGAGAGCTTAATAACAAAGACTGGTGTTCTTTAACAACATTTATATATATATATATATATATATATATATATATATATATATTTCTACGAAAACTTAAGAACGTGTTTATATGGCTAATATATTCGGATCAACAAATGATTAACTCATCATTGACTGTCATCGTGTAGTTGTTGTTGTCCATATATTTCTTCGTTGCAGCTTCATCGTCTGTTGCTGGTACTCTTAAAACAGCAATGGTATTATTAGCCAAGTTGAGATTGCCTGTCACTATATCACCAGGTTTGGCAAAATATAATTTATGATCTATTTCGATCGTAGCGTTGTTTTTGTCAACATATTTTTCGTTGTTACGTCATCATCTCATTTTGATTCTTTCACATTGATAATTGCCGAACTCCATCAGATTATGCATAACCTTTAAGGAATTCGCGGGAGTAATTAAAGTAACAACAGATACTTTAATAACCGTACTAAATTCAGTAGGAGAATCATGATAGCAAATAAGCAGTTTTATAACCTTCATTCAGAATAATGTGCGACCGTTTCTTGATTAATGAGAAATTGATAGTACAGTTTGGTATTAATAAACTTATATTCTAGGAATTCATACACCAAATTATTTTAATTGTCTCACTTTGTTTGAGTTCATATTGTATTTCAGTAAATTTATATTTGGAAAGCTTGAAGTATTGTTTGTTATTACCTTTTTATTACTAAAGTATAAACGCCATGACCAAACATTGGTCATAACTGATGTAAAATCTTCACCGACAATAGGATTGCTACAATGACCATCTTAGAAATATTGTATAACTGCTCCTCCTCAGTGAATAGTTATATTAACATAGGGGTTTCACCTGAAGACTTAACGTAACAAGTAGTCTGAATATTTCATCTAGTAGGATTGTTAGGGTGGCAATTTTGAAAATGCCATCTTTGTATTTGTCTTCATTATTGAAGCTGCAACATTCGTTAAATATTATCAAACCTTTCGGACGCTTCAGATGATTATCAGAGACTCTACCTTTAAATGCGATACGTTCTTAATCATGCTAACTTCATAAGTAAGTCGTGGTTTATTCAATTCCACTCCAATGCTAATCAATTTGAAATTAAATTTATGCTAGTGCGGATGTCCTGTCTCTGAAAACGAATATAACACACATTGTGCCTACTTGATAATCTTTTTTATGCATTCAAGCGAAGACAGCGATCGAAGTTTCTTTGCCACTTGCATTTTACCGCAGTCACTTGGTTGTTTAACGCCATTTATAGAAACCTCACAAACTCCTTCAAAATGTTATCGGCGTCAATCTGATATTTTGCCAGTATCTACCACATTAATTAGTTCATATAATAATAGAGAAAATCAATACATAGCCTAAGTAATAATATTTATAATCAGTAATACAGGTGAACATTTTATGTCGCTTGCCTGCCAAGTCAAGATATATATACACTGTGGCTTTATGTCATGAAGTCAAATTGCAAAAATCTATATTAATACATATATTGTCCTAATCAATATGATTGCTTTATGCAAAACAGCAACAACAAAAAAAACAACCTCCCAAGAAAACTTAAATCCCCAAATCCCACATTCCAAAGCACGATTTCATGCATCATGACGATTTCTCATTATTTTTTACAAATGAGGATGATGTCGCGGGTTCGAACCTGGCTGAGTCATACCAAAGACGTTAAATCAATTATACAAATTGCTGACCCTCTCTGCGCTCAGCATTAAGAGGTTAGTGTTAGGACTCGTGGGCCTGTTGTCAAAATAATGTGACTGGGTGGGGCATCATGCTGCACGTCTGCGATAAGATGTCCCAGTGCAGGACATAACTATAAACTGCTACAATGCAGACATCGTAGCGATATTAGTGATTTTTGTTAAAGATAAGTTAGAAATCTAAACCACACTCACACTGGCCTGGAAGCTGCTACAAACCAGTTTAGCATGTATTCTTAGATATTCAACGTTGTCTAGCAAAAATCAGGACCACATTTACAAGGAGAACATTTACAAGAATCAGTAAAAACTGGAACTGTATGCAGTACACCATAGATAAATTGATTTATATTTAACCATTTTGTACTTGTTTTCAAACAGTCCTATTTTTCAACATATTTGTCCACTTTGATGATTCGTTGATGATTCATGATTCATCGCGGAAATTATGTTCATCAGTATAATTGATGTTAATACGAACTGGCATTACGCACAGTACAGACACCGTCGATCGTCTAAAGGTGGTTTTGTTGCAATGAGACACCAACCGTGATGTTAGGTATATATTTATGTGGTAATACAGCTAAAAGAAATAACGCCAAAATCACTGATCAAGAACAGCATTTCCGTGAGTGGTTGGAAACAAGACTTTTTTAAACGATTTACTTTCATAAATTGTTAATATGGACTAAGGTTCTTAATGGGACAGTAGAAGATACTTTTAAGTTCAAAACGCGTGTGTCTGAGAGGTAACTGGTCAAAACGGACCGGTAGGAAAAAGGCCCGGGTCAAGAAAGACCGGTCCAAAAAGGCCAGTAACGGGTCAGAAAGGACCTGAACAGAAAAGGCCCGGGTCAGAGAGGACCTGGACGGGAGAGCTCGGGTTTAAATGAACCATTTATAATAATAATAATAATAATAATAATAATAATAATAATACTAGTAATAGGAAGCAGAAAAAGATGAAAGATACCCATATCTATTCGCTTCCAGGTAAATGGCATTTTAACATGTATTGCTAAACCACTGAGCTGTCAAAACTGAAGCACTGGTTAGTACTGATTAACACCTATAAAAAATAAAGCACGGATATCAAACAGCCGCTTACGCAAATTGTAGTACCGATATTACAAAATAGGTGATCACCATATACTTTTCATAATTCTTTTACCTTTTTATGTCTAAGATTTATTTAATATGTCAGCAAACTTTGATAATCACATTTATGACACAAATACAAGTCTCTACCATCACAACTCCTTCCAATGCTTCCGGTCTCGACAACGCTTGACGTGTTATATGAATTTAACAGGTTTTTTCAGCGATTACCACAGGCGATTATCTGTAAACTTCCTATAGGTCCAGATAATATATATTCCCATGGGAATGCGCACACTCAGCAACAAAACTAAGATACTTACAACATATAATACATATATAAACGGCAAAGTCTTTACAGTTGACACAGATTTAGATGCTTATGTGTTTATTTGTATGCTAACTTTATTATAATCTATATATTTTAATTTTAGAAATGTTTGATAAAATTACCTGTTGTGTACAATTTGTCTCAGTGACACAAATACTTTTCTTGTACTTATTGTTTCATCGTGTTTCACCATAATCTGTTTTCATCAATTTATTAAGACTTATAAAATGAAACTTAAGCCATTAGTATAATAACATGGAACAATAAAAAATAAACCTAAAATAAAAGAAATACATAAAGGTATAAACATCAAAAGTTATATTAACTACCAGTTATACAATCAATAAGGCAAGCGTCTTACATCTCTTTTCTTCTCTTATGCTTCTGAATTCCTCCTTCTATATAACCCCATTGACAACATCTCATAACTGAGTTTAATATTACGAAGGTATTATAGGCCCCTAAAAAACGCGATACCGCTGTGGTTAAAGTATAACCACTAGCACGCGCCCACACACTATGGTCCCAACTAGAGTGTATGAGGTAGTCTCAAAACAGAGACTATCAGGTCCAGCGACACAATGTTGCAACTAAAAACCTCATCATATATGCAAAGGTTATGACCCCAAATTAGATCTTATAAGGTAGTCTCAAACCCAAGACTATCAGGTCCAGCAACACAAAGATGGAACCAAAAATATGCTAATTTAGAAAATGACCTCAAAATCATATACTAGAAAGATAGTTAACCCCAAAACTATCAGGCCTTGCAGTAACTTAATAACATCATTTATTAACTACCAATGCAAATAGTTGTCATATGGGGTTATATATTCTACACAAAACAGTACAAGGAATTCCAAATTGATAGGAAAAAATACGGAAGCAAATTGACGATGGAGCAAGGATATTTAGAGTGAGAATCCAAAACAAGACATCCAAGATGTATACAGAGAATCATCGAGCGAGTACAGGGTCAAACAAGACACTCAAGAAGTAAACAGGGACCAACCACAGGAGCAGAGGGATAATCGGTCACTAACAAGTGATCATGGGATTCTCCCAACAAAAAAAGTCCGTTTTAGGGCTATTGTCTTTCATTGCCTTAATAGGGTCTTCCACTTGGTTACGGAAACCGTCCTTGACAAGCTCTATCCAAAAAGCCTAACTTCATCATTTTTGGACCCACCACTCAAAATTAATATCTATTCCTCTCTGACAGTGGATACCTTTCCATTGACGTTTAGTGATAAAAGCAAAAAGAAATTGTTAGGGACATATTATATGTACACTTTTGTACTAGAAGATTGGCAAATATAGGAACGTAATTTAATTCTTCAACTCTACCATTTGATGAATTGCATCGGTGGCCTACACAATTTTGGCATAGGGAAATCCACTAGAAAAACTGGATTGAATTTGAAATAAGCGTACGTACTTTCGATTGGTTGATAGGTTGAGTGCGTGATGGGTCTATTCCCACTCACCCAGGTCTAACATTCATATCATTAGCCCCTTTTTAGGGGTATGATATGACGACCAAATTAAATAGCGCACTCTGTGGCACCATTCCATCTTCCTGGATAAATTAAATCACTGCCATGTAAATAAATGTCAGTGCAAAATAGTGAACATATGACCCTAGTAGCCGGTTTCACTTTAAAGCCAACTATTCATTCATGGCGTATGTTCGTTGTATTCATTGTGCCCGAGAAGTTAGGCCACGACAGCATTCGATTGCTTGTGACGTGTGTGGGTTTTGGCAACATCGCACGTGCAGGACTGGTAAGTACACTTTTAAATATATTTCTAAAGTTTCATATTAATAAGGCCATGCTTACGCTGTAATGGTAATATACAATACTGTCACCAATATCAATTATATTTGATAACAAATATGCGCTTTACCCTTATAATTGGTTACCGTTTGGCATATTATGTGAAACAATCGTAATGCTTAAAACTCAACGCTTATGCACTAACTATATATATATATATATATATATATATATATATATATATATATATATATATATATATATAATCATGCGTCAATATCTTCACATTAACTTTTGTGTGGCAAATCTTCAATTGGAAAAAAATGGAGCACCAGTAAACACGTTTATTCTGACGTAATAGACCAATTAATGAAGTCACAAAAACTGCAAGGAAACATAAAGATGGCGGTGCATGCCATTGCTAATATTTATCAATGCGACGATTGTGTATTGATGACCTTTTCAACACAGGGCACACTAAAAAAGAAACAGTTCTTCAGTTAAGAAAATCCTCTTTTTAATACAATGAAATCAGTTTTCTTCTAATGATGACGATAACTAGTTTCATGTGTTGAATTACATCTCATATGACTGTTTTGTCCTTTGCATGTTGTAATTGTACATCATACAGAGTACGAGTCGAAGAAGATTATATATTAAATTATTTATTCTAGGAATATCATTGCTGGCGTACAGGTAGGCTGTAAATAACAGAGGGAAATTCCGTTGTGCATGCAGGCCATGCAGAGAATTGAATCAGGAATGATATATAACAACTAAAATATAAGAAATAATTTTTACCCGTATGACCATCTCGGTTATAGGTGAACACAAAGACTAACAGACGAACTAAAATTTTTCTTATATAAACAATTATAGTACCGAATTTTTGCTCATAAAATTTACGATGGGTATCCAGTAATGCCGCTGACAAAGAGTAACACTAATTTTTTCATGGTGAGGGTGTATCGCGGCAATGTTTACATTTAACAAATATACCTGCATCATTTACAACAGGTTACAGTGACCTTAGATGTTACAAATCAAGATAAAGACGATTCAGTAGACCTGTCATTATTGGAGTTAAGTGTAAGTGTTTACATTTCATAAGGCGACACGATGACTTTGCAGAACATTTGTAATAAGGTAAATAACAATCGAATCAAGTTTAGGGAGTATATATATATATATATATATATATATATATATATATATATATATATATATCTATATATATATATATATATATATATATATATATATATATATATATATATATATATATATAACCATGACAAAATTGAAGTTATTCATTTCTCATAAAACTAATGGCGATTATCCAGAAATGCTGTTGTTAAGTAGTAACACTATCTTGTTCAATAATTATTGTTGTATAGATAAACAAGTGAATATATAGTTCATTAAATTAACGGTTGTTATTCAGGAATGCTGCTGATATTGTTATCTAAAGACGCCATAATTTGCCTATTGGCAGTATTTGAGGGGGAGGGGATACCTCTAGCAGTTTTCTTGTTTTCTAACATTCAAATTTTCAATATGTCGAAACAAAACCTGTATTGAAACAAAATCATTCTCTGGTGCGAAGAAATATAGAAAATGGAATGGTTTTTATTGTTATATTTATTTCATAGATCCTTAGTATTGGCGATTTGTAGAATGATATTAATGTGGCCGACTCCGTAGAAATTGAGGTGGATCCATATGGGGCAAGCACGATTGTCCACATTCCCGACATCCCCGACATGGACTCTTCATTTGATATCAGCGATAGAAACGTTGATCCAGTTAATTTTATTGAAGAAGAGTACGTATATGCACGTAATACTAGTAATATTTGCATTGAGTATGATAAACGTTATTCTAAACTTTATTTTGAATCAGTGGTAATTATATACAAATATGACACATGCAAAACCGCTATACTTCCTTAAAACATAAACTCATCAATTTGGTTTGATTACTTGCATACAGTTATTTATTTCAGGTCAGTGCACGATGTTTTGACTGAGACGATGGTCGAATACAGTGGTATAACGCATACAATCCTAGAGGGATCTTCACAGAAATATACCCGGCTATTGGTATCCAGTCTTGGTTATTCATATGGTATAAAGGTGTGTCAAAATGCAAAAATTATAAAAATAATGTAGTGTATGCTTATATATATCAGAAACTTAATATAACAATTTTAATGGGTAACTTCAATTTAGTTTGTTAATAAGGATGTGAACTATGTGCATGCGGTGAGATAAATGCAGTATTTAGATTGAATTGATCCTTATTTGTAATGTAGCTTCATACATTTTGAATGTCACCTAATTGATTGTATAATTTCTAACACCAAAAAATTCTGATGGTAACGACTGTGATACGGTGTTTCCTGGAAATCAACCACAAACCAATTACAGATTACGCGTATGTATCAAATGCGCTGTAAAATACATATTTCTAGACCTTAATTTGTTACAGTAAAATTGGCCCCGTTTTGATGGTAAAAATCATATGTTACCGATTGTATGGTTTTACAAAAGAGTGTGTGTGTGTGTGTGTGTGTGTGTGTGTGTGTGCGATATAAAATCTGTATAGTCTATTACATTTCCTAATTGAACAAAACCGTTCAAGGATATACATGCATGCATTTTTGTCTTTGTAGCGAGATAACGTCAACTCTACTATGTGGCGTTGCACTTCAAGAAGTCCCAACGTAAAATGTCCAGTGACAATACGTCAGCAAGGGAACTTATTTGTTTAAAGCTATGCTCAGCACCCCCCCCCCCCACACACACACACACCCGCTGTCCCTGACCGTTAGTTAAAGGCACAGGTGTTCGCCAAGGTAACTTTCTGTCAGCATAGCATGTTACATTGGCAGGTAATTGTACAATTTGTACAAGATCAACGCACATTTGAATTATAACAATAAAACTGAGATGTAATGAACATTCATGAAATATTCAGTCCTGACAGAATGATGATACTTAAAGGCAATACTCATTGAATGAATTATAAGTGATTTTCATAATGTTAGTGGCTTTTGGGGCACATACAATAAAATATGTTTAGTTTTTAATTATACGCTTGTGTTTGCCTCCTTTTGACATGACATCATGACATCTTTCTCAAAGGTGAGACGTGATGCTTGAGAGCAAATATTCACACCAGCCTTGAAAGTAGCAGAATACGCTATTTTGGAGAGTTCGGGACCAGAGACAGTCTCTCTCCGAAAGAAATCGCTTTCGAAAAGAGTTGCAAATAGAACCAGAGCGATGCTACGTCTTGAAAAGCCAATAACGATGGACCTTGAAGTTTGTGATTTTTATTGAACTGAGACAAATCTATAGTTAGATGTAACTTTATAATTAAATTTCAACTAATTGATCTATACTTTTTATAATCTTTGCTCATTAATTTTATTGTCTGCTATCAACGTTTTCTTCGGGCAGGGGGGTGTTGTTGTTGTTTAAGAACAATTGTTTCATATCTAATTTGTAATTAAACTATGATATTTTAAACTGTGTTTATTTTTGGTAGTTGTGACTTGTTATATGACTGATATTTATAAGACTAATCGATTTTTACAGCTGAATCAAGACTTCATCAACGCTCACGAATTCTCGGTAGCAGACATCAGATTGGATGGAGAGCGACACTTCCTGCTGGCAAATGAATACCAGTTAGGACTTTTGTAACAAACGAAAAGGTGGTACATGAATGGAACATTTAAGGTAAATCATTACATTGTATTCGTTAGCTTTGCTGTACGTGTACCAGCTACAGATTTTGTCGGTTTGGAATTTATAATAGTACGCATTAATAGCCTTGTTTGAAAACGTGTGATTATAACTTCCAGGTCCTTGGTGAGCCATCCAGACAACAGGGTCAGCTCATGTTTATCCATGCCTTCATCGAAAGGAATGGCGCACAAAAGCAGTTGCCGGAAAATGAAGTCAGACTATCTGGCTGTAAGCCATTATGTTAAAGTTTTCTTTCTCTCTACCTGTTACAACATTCAGTGACATTTCCTGCATGTTTATTGGATATATATATATATATATATATATATATATATATATATATATATATATATATATATATATGCCTGCTATATTGAAAAAAATATGAACATAAATACTCTCTGTGATGAGACTATGTTGTTAAAGATCGAATTTGAAGGACACATATGTCTCTTGAATGTTCGACAAAGTTCATTCAGTATTTTTATTTATTTCCAAGAATTAAATGATGAGTTATTACTGAATGTTAGGTAAATGACGTTATGCAACTGCTGTAGAATTGATTACAATCAGCGCAATACGAACACTGAACTCATTTCAATTCTTTGATTACAGGTGTTTCGTTCTCTGCATACAAGTTGGGGCATGTATCGTTAGAAGGATTCGTACTTGACTTCGAAAAAGGTAAACACTTTATTAATAACATTAATGTAAATTAGAAAATGAACACTGCTACTCAACAACGCTAAAGTACATATCCTCAAAACATTAATGGCATCACGTAATATCATTATGACACCGTATTACCTTTCACATACAATGGATTAATATATAAACAATATTATGAAGGGATTTTTATTTGCACATTATCATTATGACACCGTATTACCTTTCACATACAATGGATTAATATATAAACAATATTATGAAGGGATTTTTATTTGCACATTTTCAGCTGCATGGATCGCCATCAGTGAGGCCTTTCCCGGCTTCGAACTCAAGGGATGTGCCTTCTACTGTTCCCAAGCCGTATGGCGACACGTTCAGTTGGTTGGATTGGCAGAAACGTATATGCGACGAGAGGACCTTCACTCCTTCGTTTGTCAAGTGCCTGCTCTTCAGTACCTGCCAAGCGCTTACATACGTCAAGTAGTGCAGATGCTACAAATTAATTCAACAACACATGCTACACAGACCCTTTTCGGATACATCCGCAGACAGTGGCTTGATAACCCTGTGTTTCCAGCTGAGGCCTGGTCATTATACCGCCAGAAAGTACAAATGAATAACAACGTTGAAGGTAAACACAGCAATAATAAAGCATAACAGTAGAAAAACATTATTCAATTAAAACACATGACATAATTCTCAGTATAATTTTAATATATATATACATGTTGGTATATCAAATTATTATATTTTCAAATCTGTTGCGCTTAGCCGTCCAGTGTAACGACCTAGGACGAGAGAGACGATGCTACAGATTTGAAAAATCTTTAAATGCGCTTTAGGACTAATACGTGCAGTACGAGATCAAAACCTCAATATTTTTCAGCTCTGTCGGGGAGCTGTATGGTCTCAGAGTGTAAGAATAAACACTGGCAACAATATAGGGTTCCAAAACTAAACTAAACTGATCGTGACCTAAATTTATCGGATTCTAACATGGTAGTGGCAAAGCGTTGCCGATAACCGGATGGCCTAAACAAACTTTTAAACTTGTATCGAATGATACAAGCATAAACTGAATATGAAACTTATTTTATCAGGAATTGTCATGCATTTGTTCTGCGGAAAGACACGATTAAAGTAAGTCGTTGATGAAATGTTGCAAGGTACTTGCTATTTGCATTGCTGGTGGCACCAGTACACAAATCAAACAGACCACAGTTTCAACAGCTTCAACAGTTGTAGAGAACTTTAAAAAAAGTAAAAAACTGTACATTGGTTGCAATAAAAATACACAAACGAAAGAATACAAAATTCTAAAAATTTAAATATTTCGATAATAACTTATGGAGTTATGTGTAATCACGTGACTATTGAACTTTCCGATGTCGTCATTAACGATATAATGATTCTAATAAATGCCATTTTTGAGAAAATAAATAATTTTCCTATAAAGTTCATGCAGAGATGAGTCGATATAACATACGTTGAACTATAGGCCTGCTGGTAAGCGACTACCATACCAAAGTTTTGATATACAGTTGCAATTAACCCCATTTTTTAAATTTTATTTATATGCATCATGCTGTTCCCACGTAGGAGCATAATGCAAAACATTAAAGTTAGAATTTGTATTCTGTGCATTGAAACGACTTTACATGCCAATTTTTAAGAATGTTCATATTTGTGTGATACATATTATTTTTCGTAATTTTTTCATGGTCGTCGTTTAAAACTTCCATGTTTTTGGAGAGCCTTGAAAGAGAAACATTTTTAGATTTAGAAAATACATGTTTTGTAATCTACAACTATGTGAACGTTGAAAAGGTGAGTTCATCCTGGCCAAAAATGTATCTTTAGAAAAGCTTAAAAACCATGAACAACATTACTATATCCCCGTTATCCTAGGATTGTATCGTAATGTAATATTAACGTCGGCAGCCACAGTTGTGCAATCTTGTTAAGTTATTTGGTTGAAAAGTGAGTATCTATGTATGAATGATTTTATAGTTTGATGAATATTTGTTGCTATTATTGTATAATTATTGAATATATGTTACTGTTAAATTACATTGACAGATATTATGATCAATATTATTGTATTATTTGATATTAGATTTTACTATACATGTAATAGCAATAATGTTATTATAAAAAAAATTAAAAATCTGAAATGGAATTAGCGTTTTGCTTTCGTTTGCGTATGCTAATTACACATATCTTTCCTTCTTCTTCTCTTTATAGCCCATCAAACAAATTTATGTTAAGTTTTTAAATAAAACAACACATTTATTATTTTCCGATTGCGACCTGAGTTACATTGCAGAAAAAACGCAATGATGGTGCCTAAAAAGCACAGAATATAACACATATATAATGAAAGCATACATACTAATCAACACAAACAAAATACGCATACATATATATTAATGATATTGAATGCATGTGAAACAGGAAGAGTCAATAGTCTTCGCAAATGAAAATATAAAATATTAATCCATATAAATTAAATCGTCATTACTTATTTAAGGCATTATCATGACAAAAGTTGGCATGTGAACTTACACGTGGGCAAAACGAAGCCGTATTCAATCTTGATATGTTATAAAAAAGATATTATTGATTTGCTTTAATACAATGTCTTATAAAGTTTAAGAATGGTAACTTTAGCTATGATATGCGCCAATATCTTCTTTATACTTATCAACATATACGAAACACCAAACCCATCACTGTAGACTGGCAGCCAAACTTTAGATCAGGAGTGCGCAACCTCTTTCGCCCAAGGGGCAGATTGCATTGTCTAAGACCACTCGGGAGCCGCAAACACTAATTTCTTTGTCCTGACGGCCGAGCTGAACATATTTGCGGACCAGATATGGAACGCGGAGTTCTGTTTGTGCACATTTGCTTTGGATAACATCGTGGTAGTGTGCCACTGGCATAAAAAGATACAGTTATGTGGCCATTGCATACCTTACTTGTGAAGGTTGAACCTCGAGTACTGTGTATAATATTGGCCAGTGTCCATCAACTGTAAAGCATATTGTGAGTGCATTGACTTTCACTCTTAAAAACAGATTGTTTTGTTGGTGTGAACCCAGCTGAGAACATTATATATATATATATATATATATATATATATATATATATATATATATATATATATATATATATATATATATATATATATATATATATATCTGTATATATATGCCTTCTGAGGATGGTTGACCTTTAACCAGAGCGTATACTTTCCGTACTTTGTGTCAGGTAGGCATTCATCTAATTAGATTCATGGTGCTGTGATAAATGTTTCCAAACACGCACCTGCAAGCAATTGCAAGTTTTCAAAAATCATTATTTGTTTATAGCGGCTCATAATTTAATACAAATGACTTATTTCAGTTTAAGAAATGGCTATCAGCGCTTGAATTGGCCACTACAGCGTTTCCTCACAAAGTATACATGATTTTATATAATGTATTTCTATTTTCAATTTGGTACATCATAGTTATATATATCTTATTATTTACAGTCCATGCAGAATGTTGAACACTTCCTTGTATAGTTTTTGCGTAAGGCTCCTGCAACTCTCTGGTGGCCTAAGTGGTTATAGCGCATGGCCAGATGAAGGATGCCACGGGTTTGAAGCCCGGCCTAGTCATACCAAAGACATAAAAATGGCGCAAGCAACTTCCTCGCTTGGAGCGCAACATTAAGAAAATAGTGCTAGGGCTGGTCAGCTTGGTGTCAGGATAATGTGACTAGGTGGGACATCATGCTACATGTCTGCGATATGACGATCCAGTGCATTACATCACTTTAAACTGCCACACCGACATCGTATCAAAATGACTGAAAAGGTGTTAAGCTGCGTTAAAACTTACGACCACTAGCATAAACAAACGCGAATAAAACTTCCATCAGGCACAGACATTTGCCGCAGTGAATATATGAAATTTAAGATCCTTTCAATAAGGAAGTAACTAAAAGTTGATAGAAGTGGCATTCGTAATCCCCGATGGGGCTCGGAATTCATTATATGTGTAAACGATAGTTACATCTTTGTTGAACGGTCACACTAAGATACTAAGTCTTCAATATCCATTTAATAATAATTTGTATAACAGTTATAGACTCCGAAACCAAGACAGACATTTTTGGTGCAATATATTTACATATATATCTTCTCTGGTTGTTATTTTTCACTACAACTGTCCGCCATTAACAGTTACAGTCAAGCATTACATATTAACTCAGATCATTACTTCTTGGTCAGGACGAACGAATGTAGTCCCTATATATTTTAAAACCATTTTCCTTCTGTTTTTTTCAAGTAAACTATTTGTTTTTTGTCATATGATATGAGGATGTCCTTGATGTACACGTTAAGGCTTTCTTTGGCATTGGTTGAGGGATTCCTATTACTGATTATCAATAAATTGTGCATTGTTTTGATATGTGTGATTGTAATGTATCGACAGAGCGCAGATAATATCCAGCCGTCCATGTTATCAACAAAAATTATACCGTTGACACTACCCTACTTATTTATTACTACTGATAAAGTTGTTGTTGTTATATGGATTAAGGTCATTGTTCAGCACAGGACAAAGAGCCAGAGAAGACCACGGAAAGAAACACTGACCAGGGATTTCTTAATGATGATTCGTCACAGAAAATATGTTCATACGAAACTGGCATTACGCACAGTACATATACCGTCGATCGTCTAAGTGTCGTTTTGTTGCAATGAGACTCCAACCGTGATGTTAGGTATATATTTATGTGGTAATAAAGCTAAGAGAAATAACGCTAAAATCACTGATCAAGAAGAGCATTTGTCTGAGTGGTTGGAAACAAGACTTTTTCAAGAGATTTACTTTCGTAAATTGTTAATAGCGACTAAGGTTCATAATTGGACAGTATTATATACTTTTTAAGTTTAAAACGCGTGTGTCTGAGACGTCGGATGTGTGGGATTATTTTAGCGAGTGGGAAACGTTATCCTGCTTTGGGCCCAATTTTGATATTTTCTCGCGATCAGACTCTTCGTGTAATGGAGGTATACACTTTATGAAAAATGTGATCAGGTCCAATTGTATCTTCAAAATCGACTTTTGAAAATAGGAGACGTTTGTTTTATACCAGTTTTAAAACAAGTTTGAACGAATACCGCGCACCTGCTTATTTACCGGAGAATGCATTGGCGGCAGAGCTTGATGTATGCATCGTGATATTTGATGCTCGTTACCTTTAGATAAATACAACATTTTACGTCTAATTCTATATCGAGCTACCATAGTTAGGAAGACCTGTAAAAATTAAGGATGGCCAAATGAGACATGTGAACAACCTGTTAAAATGAAATATAATCAGAGAGAAGAATTTCGCTTTGATTTTAAAGTTGAATTCGGTTCAACATTGACTTTTTATTGACTCAACTACAGATGAAACACCCATAATAAAGCGTGCACTAATATGTAACTTAAACGGAAGTTTCCGTATGGTAACTTTAGCTATGATATGCGTCATTATCTTCTTTATACTTTTCAACATATACTCAACACCAAACCCATCACTGTAAACTGGCAGCTAAACTAAAGATCAGGAGTACTCAGCCTCTTTCGACCAAGGGCCAGATTGCATTGTCTAAGACCACTCGGAGGCCGCAAACACTAATTTCTTTAATATAATTACTGTTCAGGGGCCAAATTTCTCTCTTGTTTTAATTTGTCCTGACGGCCGTACAGAACATATTTGCGGACCAGATATGGAACGCGGACTCCTTTCTGTGCACACCTGTATTAGATAAATGCGTGGTAGTGTGCCACTGACATTAAAAGATACATGTGGGTGGCCATTGCATACCTTACACGTGAATGTTAAACCTCGACTACAGTATATAATATTGTCCAGTGTCCATCAACAGTAATGCATATTCTGAGTGAATTTCCTTTCACTCTTAAAAACAGATTTTATTTCGGTTTCAACCCAGCTGAGAACATTATATATATATATATATGCTTTCTGAGGATGGTTAACCTTTAACCAGAGCGTATACATTCCATACTTTGTGGCAGTTAGGCACTCAACTAATTAGATTCATGGTGCTGCGTTAACTGTTTCCAAACACGTACCTTCAAGCAAAAGCATGTTTTCAAAAAATGATTATTTGTTTATAGCTTATAAATTTCATAGTTATTTTAGTTTAATAAATGGTTATCAGTGCTTAAATTGGCCACTACAGCGTGTCGTCACAAGTATACATGATTTTTCATAATGCATTACTATTTTCAATATGTTACATCATAGTTATATATATCTTATCATTTACAGCCCATGCAGAATGTTGAACACTACCTTGTATAGATTTCGCTTGAGGCTGCTGCACCGCCCAAGTGGCCTAAGTGGTTATAGCGCATGGCCGGATGAAGGAGGCCACGGGTTCGAACCTAGTCATACCAAAGACATAAAATAGGCACTAGCATCTTCCTCGCTTGGAGCGCAACATTAAGAATATAGTGCTAGGGCTGGTCGGCCTGGTGTCAGGATAATGTGACTGGGTGGGACATCATGCTACATGTCTGCGACATGATGATCCAGTACATGACATCACTTTAAACTGCCACACAGACATCGTATCAAAATGACCGAAAAGGTGCTATAGCTGCGTTAAAATTAAGACCACTAGCATAAACAAACGCGGATAAAACTTCCATCAGGCACAGACAGTTGCCTCAGTGAATACAAAAAAATTAAGATCTTTTCAATAAGGAAGTAACTAAAAGTTATTGATAGAAGTGGCATTCGTAATCCTCGAGGAGGTGGGGAATTCAATGTATGTGTAAACGATATTGACCTCTTTGTTGAACGGTCAATATATGTTACTACAACTTTAATATCCATTTAATAATAATGTTTATAACCATTATTGGCTCCAGATCCAAGAAAGACATTTCTGATGGTACATATATATATATATATTCCTAGGTCTTCTATAAGCAAGAATTGGCTTGCTCTTGTAAAGTGTTTTGACGCTGTTTTTTCTGATAAGTTAAGGAGAGTCCAATATTTATTAATTATAAGGCCTATATTTGGCAATATTAGTTTCTTTTATCACATTTACCTTCATATGCTTCCCTTTTCATGGGTAAATTAGAAAAAGATTTTCTTGAAAACGGGAATTTTAAGCCCACTGTTTGGCTAAGATTTTTAGATGATACATTTATGATCTGGAACCACTCAGAAGAAGATCTACACAAATTTATTAATAGCCTAAATAATTTTCACCCCACAATTAAATTTACTTACACTGCATCCACTACGCATGTATCCTTTCTAGATGTAAATGTGATGAAAAATCCTGATAATACTATCTCTACAAATGTTCACGTAAAAGAAACTAATATCCACCAATATGTGGAATATTCGTCTTGTCATCCCAGGTCATGTAAAAACGGCATACCGTATAGTCAGGCGAAAAGATATCGACGTATCATTTCAGACGATCATCAATTAAAACATTCTTTAAATGAATTAAAAACATATTTCATAAAAAGCAATTATCCTATACATGTAATAGAGTCTGCTGTAAGTAAAGTCTGTATTCTTACCCAAAATGATGCTTTAAATACAGCAGAATGTACGAAAGATAAAAATATAATTCCTTTCATAATACAATATAATCCATCTTTGCCAAATATAGGCCTTATAATTAATAAATATTGGACTCTCCTTAACTTATCAGAAAATAAAGCGTCAAAACACTTTACAAGAGCAAGCCAATTCTTGCTTATAGAAGACCTAGGAATTTACAAGATCTTTTGATCAGAACTAAACCGAAAAAAAATTTTCAAAGATGTTTTTCGTCATCTAAATGCAACAGACGTAGGTGCTCTCAATGTGCAAATATTACAGAAAGTACCTATTTTAGTAGCTCCAATACTAAAGAAATGTTTTCTCTACGTTATAACACTGATTGTATATCAACTGATGTAATTTATTTGATAACCTGTAAAAAATGTAACATGCAATATGTTGGACAAACACTTCAACAAGATTCTAAGAGAATGAATAATCACCGCTTTCATATAAAAAATTATATGGATCCTCAGTTCTCCTCTAATGTTTCAATGCATTTTAATACAAATAATCACTCTTTAAGGGATTTTTCTTTCATGCCAATCGATATTGTGCACGGAGAAATGAACAGACTCATTAAAGAAAGTTATTGGATTAATCGGTTAGATACTGTTTATCCTAATGGCCTTAATACTAAGGCATTATATAAAATTGTATAGAATTTTAGTGGATGATTTGATATATTGTATTTATATATATGTATGTGTGTATGTGTGTATATATATATATATATATATATATATATATATATATATATATATATATATATATATATATATATATATATATATATATATATATCTATATATGTATATATATATATATATATATATATATATATATATATATATATATATGTATATATATATATATAATATGTAGTTATATGTATTACTGTTAGTCTCTACATTATAATCTCACTATATATATATATATATATATATTCTCTGGTTGTTGTATTTCACTACACATGTCCGCCACGAACGATTACAGTCAAGCATTACATATTGACTCATATTACAATCATTACTTCTGGGTCAGGAAGAACGAATGTAGTCCCTATATATTTTTAGACTATTTTCCTTCTGTTTGTTAATGTAAACTAATTGTCATTTGTCAATTATATGATGCGGTCCTTGATGTACATTCTAAGGCTTTCTTTGACATATGTTCCTATTAGTGATTATCAATAAACTGTGCATTGTTTTGATATATGTGATTGTAATGTATCGACAGAACTCAGATAATATTCAGCCGTCGATATTTACCAAAAACATAATACCTCTGACACTACCGTATTTCTTTATTATTACTGATGAAGTTATTGATGTTGTTATATGGATTAACGCCATTGTTCAGCACAGGACAAAGAACCAGAGAAAACTGCAGAAAGAAACATTGACCCAAAAGATGCTTCTAACAAGCTTCCTCAGGTACCCAGATTGGTCAAGCATGGGACTCGAACCCACGCAGACATAGGTGAGATGGCAGTGGTCCGGAGCAGTGAGCTCTTTTGATCACTCGGCCACTCAGGGCCCCCTATAATTAAGAATAATCTATAATACAAAAACAGAAATACGCAAATTATGAATCTTTAAATGTCTAACTTTTGTATGTATATATTCTGAAAATTTATGTTGCAAGAAATTTGGAATATACCTCACTGTCCCATTAGTTTCAATCCAGTGAAGAAAATCACAGAAAATAAGTTTTTCATTGATTCTAAACGTTTGCATAATATCTGTCAAAAATAAGGCCGAATGCAACAGATGTCGGAACATTAACTTGAAACACACGATGGTTCCATTTTTCGTTTTCCATATGCCAACAAAATTAGAAATATAAAGCATGCGGGCGTGTGGGCATTATACTTGTTTTCCATTGATGAAGAAAATTGACAAATAAAATAATTGCAAATATTATTCAATGAAATGTTTAAAATATTAACTTTATTTCGCCATTTTTTTCGTAATTTTGACGAAGAAATAACTATTATTTCACGCTGTTAATGGTAAATCAATGCCATTACATTTAAAGAATGTATTAATGAATTCTATATCAAATAAGTTAGAAGGGGTCAAACAGGTATAACAGACGTGGCTTGATCACCCGCTGATGATTTTCCCTGCATGTTCCTTCGTTGTCGTAATGATTTGACTTTGTAGAAAACGTCAGAGTTTAGACCGGGCAAATAGAAACCTGACACTATTCATGCATTATGACAATACCATTATTTATTTATTTCTTTATTTATGTATATATATATATATATATATATATATATATATATATATATATATATATATATATATATATATATATATTTATTTATTTATTTAATTATTTATGGAGTAAATGCATTGTTGCAATAACGGAAACAAAATGTAAATAAAGTAAATGTCCGAATAATAGCAACACTTAATCTTTACGGTACTCAACTCATACATTATTGCTTCAGTGCTATCAGTGCTAGGATGTCAACTGAAACGAATGGACGCACTTTTAACATTGTGTTGGTAAGGTCTAAAATATGGATATTGATATAAGGCAGAACAATGCCCTTAGGATTATATGATTTTTATCAATTGACCAAAATGAACTGATTCCTGTTGATTATTGTAATATTTACAAACCTTTGGTCTTATTCGATGCACATTAATTTCACTAATTTTATATCCTGACCCCACTCATAAATTTTAGGTTGATAGTGTTCTTGCATGATTAGATGGGTGCAAATATTTTTAAGGACTAGTTGGAGGAGTTTGAGCTTGTGGTTGAAACGCGACCTTTCAAAGTTTTTTCCAAAACTAGACAAACATTTGTAAACAGAAAATGTTGCATTATTGTTATTGTTACTTAATGAATTAAGATATTGTTAAAATTCAAGCAAAATACTGGTGTTCGTTTTTTAATACTGAAACACGGTTCACATACTTGCAAAGCATTACAGACGCCACACATTCGTACACATCAAACCAAACGCAACCAGACCAATTAGCAACCTTTAACTTTTTTCTCGCATCTTAATGTCTAATTGAAGTCGCCAGCAGCACATTTCAGAATTTCATCCGCCATACTTTAAGGTATATTGGCACTTAATAATCCTATAGATCACTATATTCTGCTTGAGTGTTGCACAGGTAGACGGAACGACACGTGTAGCGACAGACGATTATTCCATAATTGATAATTATTATATATGGAATACATAATACAGACGAAAGCAGCAGCGATCGAGCTGAGGAATATTCTAAGTTAAATGCACCCCAGCGGAGTTATTGTTGTTGAGTTAATGATGCGATAAATGAGATAACAACAAACAAAAGCTCTCCAACGAAATTTGCCTTGCAAAAGTGTCATGTTTGAATTCCACAAATGAAATAAAATATTTTGTAAAACTCATTTGTGTAGCAGAAAATGCCAATTAAATCTCGATAACCTTAGTGTATTCAAGATTTTCCTCATCAGGAAAATGCACAGTAGTGACTACACAAAAGGTAAACTTTATAAACGGTTACTTCCTTTAAGGTTGAAGTCTGCAAGAAAATTTTTAAATAAAATGAAGCTCATTGATTCATTAAAGGACAACTGTATCCTTTCAACTTTGCCACCCTTCAGAGGATACAGTTTTATCCTTACAACTGTGTGACCGCTCTTTTAGCCTAGTGGCTAGAGCGTCCGCCTCGGAAGCGGGAGGTCGTAGTTTCAATCGAGTCATACCAAAGACTTACAACATAGGTACTAACAGCTGTCTCGCTTGACATCCTATAATATGATGTTAATGTTATGACTGGACGACCTGGTGTCAGGATAGTGTGACTGGGTAGGACATCATGATACACGTCTGCAGCATGATGCCCCAGTGCTATGCATCACTATTAAGTGTCATACTGAATATATCGAGGCAATATGACTGAAATATTTGTAAAGCTATGTTAACAATCCAAATCACACACACACCCTTACAGCTGTCCTTCCGTTCAGAGTACAGTTTTATCCTTACAAACGTACCTCCGTTCATACTGTACGTTTTATCATTACAAACGTGCCACCTTTCGGTGTACAGTATTATCCTTAAAACCGTGCCACCGTTGAATAAAATGCTCGTGCAACGTAAGCATCAGGCAAACATTTTTTGTATCCATTAGTGTACATAAATAAGTGTGCGGATGCTTTTTAACAGCCGTTATCAGTCAATACATTATATACATACATATATATATATATATATATATATATATATATATATATATATATATATATATTGTCACAGAATTAGGCGAAAATTTAATTTATTTTCTAATTGATTTACAAACTAATCTCACCATTTTCTTTATTTCGTCGTACATGCATTACCTGGGGTGAATAAGTGGTTTTCTCCAAGGTAAGCGGCGTGTAACGATTTGCATGTGCCTGACTTTGAATTACATGAAATCCGGAACATTTAGATTCACAGGGTGCACGGTAATCTTGCCGTGATTTCTGCTCACCTATTTGATGGTATATAAGGCAGAATATTTATCATCAATATTACGGGACCTAAAGTATCTAATCACAGGATAGATAGCTCGTCTTTCAATTTCCAGCCAAAGGGGTGAGTGTTAAATTTATATTTCGTTTTATTGTGAATTTTATTCAGTTTATCATTTCATATAATGATGCCTTTATTGCAATGCAGATTTTAAACGTGGAATATTTGGAATTACTAGTCACTATTAAACTTTAAATGCAATATCGTGATCTAAGGTTTAGATTATTTTTTGAGACAACTATTATTAGTCTGGTTTCTTTATTGTAGCTGATAGTGCATCTGATAACATCTGATAATCTCTGATAACGCATCTGATAGCATCTCTGATAGCGCATCTGATAACGTCTGATAATCTCTGATAGCATCTCTGATAACACATCTGATAGCGCATCTGATAACATCTGATAATCTCTGATAACGCATCTGATAACGCATCTGATAGCGCATCTGATAGCGCATCTGATAACATCTGATAATCTCTGATAACGCATCTGATAACATCGTTGATAACGTCTTTGAGATCGTAGCTGATTTTGTAGATGATTTATTGCGGAACATCTCTGATAGCATCTCTGATAACGACACTGATAACGTCTTTGAGATCGTAGCTGAAATTGTAGATGATTTGTTGCGAAACATCTCTGATAGCGCATCTGATAACACATTTGATAACGCATCTGATAGCATCTCTGATAACGCATCTGAGAACATCTCTGATAACGTCGGCTGATAACATCTCTGATATCGTAGCTGAAATTGTTGCTGATTTATTGTGCAATCGAATTGAAGTATTTGACTTTCTGTCTGTCAGACTGTCTGTTCGTCTACATCTGTCGTGACGTGTAAATATCCGGAAATCTAGAAGTCCGAGTGTCGGAGCTGTCTAGAGTTGTAAACATCCGGGGCGACATCTAGGGTATTGAGGAACGTTGGTTCTAGTAGATGTTGTATGCTGTCTGTACGTATAACTGTGGTGGATCCGTGAAGGGCAAACGGTCGATAAAAGTATTGTTCAACCCTAGGTCTTCGGGGAAACTGGGCGGCGATTCAACAGGTGGTGAATCGTACGGTTATACAGGGTCGAGACACATGTGTGTGTTGCAATTGTAGTACAATTGAATACATTGTTGTATTTACACGGTTATGTCAGATCACAATAGTATTTCAAGGGATTGCATGAATCTCAATAAAAGCTAGCAACTTGATTGAATACATGTATATGTTCGTGCTAGTTGTCGCAATCCATACGTGCGATATTATAGTTTGATGTTTTGTGTTTGTTATCGTAATTTATACTTGCGGTAATATAACTTTCGTAAAGGTTCCTTAGATCTGTGTATAGTCCAAGAGATCCCTTTATATCTGTGTTTTATTTTGTATTGATATTTCATTTATTCATGTATTGTGAATGGTTGTGAGTGTAATTGTGGGTTGAGCGCATGAGTTATTGTGTTGATACATCATTATTTTTCATTAATAATTTATTTCATAAATTTATATTTTCTTTCACATATTGTGTTTGTGTTGTTCATTTAATCCACCATCCTCTCGGTAACAATTCTGTTACAATGGTGTCAGAAGTGGGATCGTTGGATTAAGTGAACTGTCAATCATTTTTGTGAAAGTAAACATTTAATGTTTATATTTGAGCGTGACCTTCTTGACAAGATAATACTCAAGTTGGGTTTTTTTTTTGTTTAGTTTATCTAGGTCCGTGTGTCCAGTATAAACGTGTTTAAAGTATTGGTTTGGTTACCTATCTATATTCATATTACAATTGTCATTGTCATGTCATCCCTTAAGGACTTGGTTGCCTTAGGCAAAGAATTTGGGTATGAAGGTGAAAGTCTAAGGAAATTTATTCAGGAAGAACAAGCCCGGAAAAGGGAAGAAAGGGCAAGGGCAAGGGAATTAGAAAAGGAAGAAAGTGTAAGAGCAAGGGAATTAGAAAGGGAAAAAGGGGAAGCCGAAGAAAGGAAACGGGCATTAGAAAGGGAATCCGATGAAAGGAAACAGGAATTAGAAAGGGTAGCCGATGAAAGGAAATGGACCTTCGAAAGGGAAAAGATAGAATTAGAGAAGCAGGCCGAAGGGGAAAAGATAGAATTAGAGAAAGGAAAGATAGAATTAGAGAAGCAGGCCGAAAAGGATAGGATAGGATGGGAAATGGAAGCGGAGCAAAAGCGAATAGAGTTAGAAGAAAAAGCAAAACAACGGGATCATGAGCGTAAGGTAGAATTAGAGGCATCTGGACGAGAACACGATTCTGCCTTTAGCAAATTAAGGGGCCCCAAATTACCTCCCTTTGACGATGAAAAAGATAACATGGATAGTTATCTTCATCGTTTTGAGCGGTATGCCGAAAACCAGAAGTGGAGTCAAAATGACTGGGTACTGCATCTCAGTGCGCTACTAAAAGGTAAAGCGCTGGATGTATACTCGCGACTTCCTAGGGACGATGTGTTTAAGTACGACGTCCTAAAGGAAGCACTTCTCAAAAGGTACGAGCTCACTGAACAGGGTTTTCGTAAAAAGTTCAGGTATAGCAAGCCCGATAAGGGAGAAACCTTTGGTCAGTTCACCGTCAGAATTGCGAACTATTTTGAGCGGTGGATTGAATGCGGCAAAGAGGTGAAAATGTTTGAAGGGTTGACTGATTTCTTGCTCAGAGATCAATTATTTAATACAGTTGGGCGATAATTAGATCAATTTCTGAAGGAGAAAGTCTTCACAAACGTAAAAGATATGGCTAAGCAAGCCGATTTCTTTGCCGAAGCTCATGGGGGAACCCATAACGTGGTTTTAAAAGATTTTAAGTCTGGAAACCAGTCTGCGAGACCTATGCCTAGGGAGCTTGTAAAATCAGCTGAGGTAAATAGGTCAGTTAGGAATCCAGTTATTCAGCGTGTGCTATGTTTCTTGTGTAATGCATGGGGTCATGTTCAAAAAGACTGTCCTAAAAGAAAGGGACTTCTACATAAGGTAGCAGTGGCTATACAAAGTAAAGGTATATCTGATAACATCGTACAGGTAGAACCTTGTATTCATTCGCTTGGCACGTGTCTATTTCCCGAAGCGCGTGTACCAACCGCGAGAGGGTTTGTCAACGGTCTAGAAGTCGTAGTATTACGTGACACTGGTTGCACTGGCGTAGTGATCAAACGTAGTCTCGTGCAGGATAACCAAATGCTCGGGTGGGAGTCCCCATGTATGTTACTTGATCAGACAATCGGTCGCATTCCCGTAGCAAGGATCACGGTAAAAACACCTTTCCTAACGGGAACTGTTGATGCCCTTTGTATGGAAAATCCTATATACGATCTGACGATCGGTAATGTTGAAGGTTCCCGTCTTCCAACCATGGCCGATTTTAAAATACCTTTGGCCCAGGCAGTCGAAACGCGAGCGCAAACACGGCGAGAGAAAACCGCGTTTCATAAATTAATAGTCCCTGAATCGATCTCCGGAATTTCGCGTAATGATTTCAAACAAGAGCAAGAACGTGATGAATCCATCAGAAAAATTGTTGAGAAAATCACGTCCGGCGCGATTAAACATTGCAAGTGTGGGGGTAGCTCGAGATTCGTACGCAAGAACGGATTAATTCATAGGGAGTTTAGCGCTCGGGAGGGTAAGAAATATTGGCAAGTGGTCGTACCCCAGAGATATAGATCTCAAGTACTTAGGGTGGCGCATGAGTCAAGCATGGCAGGACACCTAGGTAAGGCTAAGACCACTAGCAGGGTAGTCGCTGAATTCTACTGGCCAGGTGTTAATGGCGATGTCACACGGTTCTGTAGGTCATGCGACGTATGTCAGAAAACCGTATGTAAGGGAAGGGTCACAAGGGTGCCCTTAGGACAGATGCCATTAATAGATACACCGTTTAAAAGAGTGGCAGTAGATATTGTAGGACCAATACACCCGGTTACCGAAAGAAAGAATCTTTATATTCTTACTCTGGTTGATTACGCGACCAGATACCCCAAAGCCGTAGCGTTACCAACTATTGAAACGGAAAGGGTAGCTGAAGCATTAGTTGATATCTTCAGTAGGGTAGGGGTGCCAGAAGAAATCCTCACTGATTGTGGTGCCCAATTCACCTCTGACCTCATGGGTGAAATAAGTAGGCTGTTATCCATCAAACAGCTAAACACTACCCCATACCATTCGATGTGCAATGGACTGGTAGAGAAGTTTAATGGTACCCTGAAAAGCATGCTGCGAAAGATGTGCGCGGAACGTCCTCAAGACTGGGACCGTTATTTGAACGCTGTTCTGTTCGCGTACCGTGAAGTACCGCAGGAAAGTTTAGGGTTTTCACCCTTCGAACTGTTGTACGGTAGGACAGTTCGAGGCCCGATGCGGATACTACACGAACTATGGACTGGTGACGTCGCGAACGAGGAAATAAAAACAACTTACCAGTACGTGTTAGATCTAAGAAATAAACTTGAGAGTACATGCCAGATGGCACGTGACGAATTAATTTAATCGGGGCGTAGATATGCCAAGTATTACAACAGCAGAGCGCGAAATAGGAAATTTCTTGTGGGAGATCAGGTTCTATTGCTTCTTCCAACGAGCTCAAATAAGTTATTAGTCCAGTGGAAAGGTCCATATGAAGTTAAAGAGGTAAAAGGTGACATGGACTATAAAATTGACATGGACGGGAATTTAAAGACATTCCATGCTAACATGCTCAAGCTGTACATCAAGAGACAGAGTTACAATGTCAATAAGGGGAGTTGAAAATATAGGCGCAGACTACTTGAGTAGGGCATGATGGGAAATTTGTATGAATTTGCCCAGTAATAAAATCCAGATTGTAGTATAACCAGTGTAAACGTTGTAAGATATAATCAGTAGTTATTTTTCTTCTATTCTGTGTTAGTTTTAAAAATGTGTACATTTTTATTCTTAGGGGGGAGGTATTGTCACAGATTTAGGCGAAAATTTAATTTATTTTCTAATTGATTTACAAACTAATCTCACCATTTTCTTTGTTTCGTCGTACATGCATTACCTGGGGTGAATAAGTGGTTTTCTCCAAGGTAAGCGGCGTGTAACGATTTGCATGTGCCTGACTTTGAATTACATGAAATCCGGAACATTTAGATTCACAGGGTGCACGGTAATCTTGCCGTGATTTCTGCTCACCTATTTGAGGGTATATAAGGCAGAATATTTATAATCAATATTACGGGACCTAAAGTATCTAATCACAGGATAGATAGCTCGTCTTTCAATCTCCAGCCAAAGGGGTGAGTGTTAAATTTATATTTCGTTTTATTGTGAATTTTATTCAGTTTATCATTTCATATAATAATGCCTTTATTGCAATGCAGATTTTAAACGTGGAATATTTGGAATTACTAGTCACTATAAGACTTTAAATGCAATATCGTGATCTAAGGTTTAGATTATTTTTTGAGACAACTATTATTAGTCTGGTTTCTTTATTGTAGCTGATAGCGCATCTGATAACATCTGATAATCTCTGATAACGCATCTGATAAGGCATCTGATAGCATCTCTGATAGGGCATCTGATAACGTCTGATAATCTCTGATAGCATCTCTGATAACGCATCTGATAGCGCATCTGATAACATCGGATAATCTCTGATAACGCATCTGATAGCGCATCTGATAGCGCATCTGATAACATCTGATAATCTCTGATAACGCATCTGATAACATCGTTGATAACGTCTTTGAGATCGTAGCTGATTTTGTAGATGATTTATTGCGGAACATCTCTGATAGCATCTCTGATAACGACACTGATAACGTCTTTGATATCGTAGCTGAAATTGTAGATAATTTGTTGCGAAACATCTCTGATAGCGCATCTGATAACACATCTGATAACGCATCTGATAGCATCTCTGATAACGCATCTGAGAACATCTCTGATAACGTCGGCTGATAACATCTCTGATATCGTAGCTGAAATTGTTGCTGATTTATTGTGCAATCGAATTGAAGTATCTGACTTTCTGTCTGTCAGATTGTCTGTTCGTCTACATCTGTCGTGACGTGTAAATATCCGGAAATCTAGAAGTCCGAGTGTCGGAGCTGTCTAGAGTTGTAAACATCCGGGGCGACATCTAGGGTATTGAGGAACGTTGGTTCTAGTAGATGTTGTATGCTGTCTGTACGTATAACTGTGGTGGATCCGTGAAGGGCAAACGGCCGTTACAAGTATTGGTCAACCCTAGGTCTTCGGGGAAACTGGTCGACGATTCAACAGGTGGTGAATCGTACGGTTATACAGGGTCGAGACACATGTGTGTGTTGCAATTGTAGTACAATTGAATACATTGTTGTATTTATATAGTTATGTCAGATCACAATAGTATTTCAAGGGATTGCATGACTCTCAATAAAAGCTAGCAACTTGATTGAATACATGTATATGTTCGTGCTAGTTGTCGCAATCCATACGTGCGATAGTATAGTTTGATGTTTTGTGTTTGTTATCGTAATTTATACTTGCGGTAATATAACTTTCGTAAAGGTTCCTTAGATCTGTGTATAGTCCAAGAGATCCCTTTATATCTGTGTTTTATTTTGTATTGATATTTCATTTATTCATGTATTGTGAATGGTTGTGAGTGTAATTGTGGGTTGAGCGCATGAGTTATTGTGTTGATACATCATTATTTTTCATTAATAATTTATTTCATAAATTTATATTTTCTTTCACATATTGTGTTTGTGTTGTTCATTTAATCCACCATCCTCTCGGTAACAATTTTGTTACATATATATATATATATATTTATATATATATATATATATATATATATATATATATATATATATATATATATATATATACCATCCTCTCGGTAACAATTCTGTTACATCTATATATATATATATATATATATATATATATATATATATATATATATATATATTTATATTTATTTATATTTATATTTATAGACGTCATCAGTTTCTTTCAAATAAAGTTTGTGCCTGAAGAAGCATAAATGCGAAACTAGTCGCACAAGTTTATCGGCGTTTGTGTTGTTTTTTTATTTTCTATATATATATATATATATATATATATATATATATATATATATATATATATATATATATATATATATATATATATATATATATATAACTTATTCCTACTCTTCACAAACTACAGTTTATTTCATGCCGGTTATGTCGTACCAGTTATTTACATACTCTAGTGTTGCAAAGATGATCAAATGTTTTAGGTGAGATTTAGTTTGCAGTTTTCAAATACGGTATGTATGAATTATAAGTTAGACAGCCTCTAAATATGGTATGTATGCATTATGTTATTGACAGTCACAATATTTTCTGTATGTACTACGGTTTAGACAGTAGTATTTATGTATCACGGCTTAGACAGACTCTAAATGTTTAATGTAAGTATCACCGCTGAAATAGATTCTAAATGATGTAAATATGTATGTATTTCGGTTTAGACAGACTTTAAATGTTTTAAAGTATCACGGTATAAATAGATTCTACATGGTATACATATAATGGCTTCAACAGCCTATAAATGGTGTATGTCTGGTTTTCAGTGTGAAAACAGGCCCTAAATGTTTTATGTATGCATTCAAATTTTAAAAAACTTTAATGTTTCTATTTATGTATTAGGGCTCAGAAAACTCTAAATGTGGTATTACGTATTTCGGTTTATAAAACCCTAAATGTTGTATGTGTGTATTACGGTTTAAACATCATCAATTTTGTATGTATTTATTACGGATAATAGGGCCTTTAAATGTTATATGTATGTTGCACGGTTTAGACATACTCTTGACGGTGTAAGTATATTTCATGTTTTAGACAAGCTCTAAATGATGTATGTATTACGGTCTAGACAAACTCGAAATGTTGTCTGTACGTATCACAGTTTAGAAATAATATATCTGTTGTATGTATGTATTACGGTTTAGACAGAATATATGTGCTTTATATGTGTGTATATATATATATATATATATATATATATATATATATATATATATATATATATATATATATAAAGGTTTAGACACGCTATACATTTTTTATGTATATATTACTCTTTAACGAAAAGTAATGAAACTACTATATGTATGGGATCAATTAAAATTAAGGTGAGACAAAGTGAAATATGAATTGATTGCATTAAAAAAGAATTTATGAATATGAATTCTTCCATCGAGACATGAAAATCAAGAATTATGAAATAAAAAAGCAGGGCATAAAGTGTAACTTAGAGAAAACGAAAGAAATAAAGGTGAAATGTATACCGTTCTTAATATATAGTGTTACAATTTTTCTAAATTAATCCAAATTTACAAAACTATATACAATTTTGGTTTTCTGGTACATAAACACAAACTTCTTTAATTTTTTTCCCATAAACACACACACATATATATATCATTGTTGAAAGCTATGAACATGAAAAGAATGTGCTCCACTGCCAGAGGACAAGACAGTACACTCGACACATATATGTGTGTGTGTGCGCGCGCGTGTGTTTGTGTGTACAGCGAGAGAGAGAGAGAGAGAGAGAGAGAGAGAGAGAGAGAGAGAGAGAGAGAGAGGACTGAACAGTACAATGAAGTACAACAAAAAAAAGTTAGACAGTGAAGTATACCGCTATAAAGTAGTGTCATTTAATTTGATCACGGATAAATAATACAATGTTATATGATACCTATACATTTTCCCGGGTAGTGGAAAGCAGGATATCTGTGTGTGTTCATATAATATTACATAGATAAATGCGATACGTATTCATGTCTTTCAATCTATTTATGATTTTCCTCATTCACATAGTCTCGGTTCGTTGTCCTCCTGCCAAAATTATGCAACCATGACAATGTACCTTATTGAAGGTAACTTATTCATAAAAAGTCATACCGACTATCTGTAGATATGCCCAAAGTTACATGCAAAGTACAGAATTTGTTTTTACATAATACAATTAACTGCAGTTATATTACTATCTGCCACCAAATTATTCATTTTCAGATTATGCTGTGAATTGCTCTCTAAAAATCAGAAAGTGAAGGAGCAGTGTAGACCTTGAGTCGACGGCAGAGTTAGAGCGGTAAATCCATGTCCATCGTTTGGTTTTACACCTATGGACGCACCTTATACTTATGTAAATACCGTACTTCTAACGCGGTTGACATGTCAGTTAATCCTTTCTAAACATGATACATTTGCTTGTTTTTATACACATAATAATACTAATTGATAACTAGGCAACTCATACAATGTCTTTCCTGTATTATGGCCGAAATGTTTGTTTGCGAGATGCATATGTATACTTCTCTTTAGAGTGAAGCAAGGAAATCTTTCGGAAGAGCATGAATGACCAAACACATTATTTGTTCACAATCAGGAGATAATACGTCATTGAATTTAGGAACTCACAGTTTAGAACGTTATAGTTTTTAAATAACATTGCTAAATTTAGAATGGTTGCAGACAACATTTCCGCACGGCAGAAACATAAATTAAACATTAATTTCTTGTTGTGGACGATTTGAGATCAAGCAATGCATTCTACAATGTACATAGTAGTCATCTCTTCTGAGTGTTCCTTTCATAATAACATGTCCCGACTGACAGAAACAAATTACGGTGTAAATTTTATCTTAATCGGATTCATTACATTGTCGAATAATAACGACTTAACAAATAAAACATACCTGGACTAATTAATACCAATATAATATTCTACACAGTGTATGTCTAAATCTGTGAAATTTAATAGATTTTATCCACGTTCTGTATAATGGATCTGCTGTAGGATTATATATTTTGCAGGAAATACGTATCTTTGTTGGTAGCTTCTCGTCAGTTTGAATTAATTCGTGCGTGTTCGAATAAACAGTAACATTATCCCTGGCTCAACAAAACAATGCAATCACGTTGAATGTACAGAAGTGGTCACTAGGTAATGTAATTACTTATTAGGTATAGCATTGGTCTCTATGATATACCTTTAGCATGTAATGATAGGTTTCGTGAAAACGATTCACCAATTTGTTTTGAATTTACATACTATATTGCCACAGAAAATACCTATATGCACAAATTAAACTTATAGGATCTTGAACATCATTTGTATTACCTTCCATGTCGAACATATTCAAGAAATTACTTGATTATACACGCACATACAAGACCTTCAGTCGAAACGAGCTAAAAAGAATGTCAAGACCAAGGTGAGACAAAATGAAGGCTTCATATATTACCTTGTATATTTGCATACGATTCAGTAACACTTAGAGCTGTATCTGATTCCATACTCACGTCGTTCGTCTCAAAAATGGATGTTAACAATTACAGTCATGATTTAAAACTTCATAATACTTATTTTACATGAAAACTCTTCGTTTGAAAAGATCATACTTAGTAGGTGTTAAGTGCGCTTACAATACACTAACAGTTTCAGCGTCAATATATAGGGTGTCCTCATGTTTTGATGGCCTTAAGAAGTGGTCAAAGGGAACTGTGTTTCAACATACAATACAATATAATCCAAAGCCTGTTTTGGAGTTTTCAAACAGACATGCATGCTACAGTGTTCCGCAAAGTACATTTGTTAGACGATTTCATTCAGTGCTCACATCAATGCAAGTAGATGGCATTGGTCATGGTTGCAAAATGATTAAAGCAATGCAGGAAAGGAACTGATTAGACAACGCATTGGAGGTTGATTCTCGACGTTTGTGTCAGCATTAAATACAGGAAATCAAGGTTAGCTCTGAGGTAGAATATGGCATAACAAGCACGTGTCTTTGCTGTATTAATGTTTACTTATGGTGTACTCTAGGTGGCACCAAATACAACTACGTTATCCAGTGGCCATACAATTTTAACGCATGAAAATAGTTCTTTAAATCAATACTTTCGACAAACAGTTCTCATCGACCCCTTCATCGCTATCCACATAGGCTTTCGTGGTGGAAGTATCGAGCTTTAATAGACGTATTAAGTTTAATGGCACGAACGCAATGTACGGACTTTACAGTGCTGAATAAAGCATAGTTTAAAAATGTAAAGAAAATAGTTGCTTAAGGCATTAAGACCCTTCAACAAAAACCAATTTGTTCAATGCAGACAACACATGCTTGCAAAAGGCATTCCATCAATGTCAACCATTTAACACAGCACCATGACACGCTTTATCTGAGTGAGTACCTATCGCAATTTGTGGAAGTCTATATACGCAACTAACATGGGTTCCACTATCGATATCAAGTGGCAAAGTAATCATTCCAGTTAAGGCTAACCCATCATCAGGAGGTAAATATATATATATATATATGGTGCAGCATGCATAATGATACACATTATTTCTCAGAAACAAGCCCCCATTTGGCCATGTTCATTTAAATGTGACGCGATTTGCTCTGGTATCGTATGGAGGTCAGTTTTGACAGTAGATCGAAGAGCAGACTTGTGGTCAGCGCTCCAGTCTTAATCTATGAATTTAATGACCAGACTGGATCGGACTTTTAACGAGGGCAATGCGAGTTTGTGTTAAGGCTAAAGAGTGTTAAAGCCGTCGACCATGCTTGGTTAATTATTATGGATGTCTACTATCGCGCCTCCTGGTGATCAACAGAGAATCAGAGAGCTAATGCCTTCTTGGTAATATTCATGGTTATCTACTATAGCCCCTCCTGGAGACCAACGGAGATTTAATAGCTGTAATGTTGATATTAACAGACCTCATTAATCAACCTTGTTCGCCAATGCTCGGAATCGGTTTCTTTTCATTTTGAAAGGAACAATTTTGAACAATGCAGTTATCCGAAGCAACTTAATACACAATAATGCAATTCGGACCAGAAAATATATGCAATAATGCGAAACATGCAAATAGGCGATATGCAATTGTCCGACATTGATATCCACTGAAAAATATCGGGACCGGCACAAAGCTATGCAATAAGGCGGATTATGCAGTTATACAACATGCACATATCTGGAACCGGCATACATATATATATATATATATATATATATATATATATATATATATATATATATATATATATATATATATATATATATATATATATATATATATATAGATATATATAGAGAGAGAAGAGAGAGAGAGAGAGATAGAGAGAGAGAGAGAGAGAGAGAGGGAGAGAGAGATGGACGATTATTGCACTTTGACTACGCTCCACTATTGATGTACAATGACAAATTATATACTGTAGTCGATGTTCAAACTTGACTAGTAGGTCTGCACTGACCAGGTAAAAGTATCTTTATATGTCAGTAGCATACTACTATTGATATATCTACAGGAGGTTTGTATATATGCAGTGATGGTTTGGCATTGCGCCTACTATTGCAAGTATGAGGAACATGGTGACGTATTTCTTAGTTGATTTCACCAATAACACTCGTCAACAGTGAAATCATTACTGACTTGAAAAGGCCCTAATCTGTAGTATTTTGGTGTGCCGAACACGAATATAACCGTGAAAAAATTTTATTGGCTCTCGTTTTGAAGATATTAATATACCTCATTTTCTATGTTTCACGGTGTAAATTTCTCCAGTAGGACTGCAGCAACATACGGAATAATGATGTAACATTGCATATTACCATCATGCTCACATCATCCACAGTTGATTGCATCATTTTCTGATGCAATGCAATACTAATGCCAGGCGGCTGCTGAAGCTGACGTAAGCAATGTACTACATAAAGCCCAATCAGATAGGTTCAGCATTTAAAATATTGTAGACGTTGTTCGAGACAGTTCAAGCTACTGTTACATAAAACTTATTATTTTATCCATTTACGTTCAATAAAGAACAGTAATGCCTCGAAAGTGTGTTAATACCGCGGACAATTTTTGCTATATTTGTGGGGAAGTGACATTTGCCAACCAGAAGAAAAGTATCAATTCTCAAGTGAAGAAGGCATATCATCTTTACTTCGGATGCAAGGTTGGTGACCAAGACAAGCCTTGGGCTCCGCATATATGCTGTGCTACATGTACAACACAGCTTTCACAGTGGTTGAATTGCAAAAGGTAATCAATGCCGTTTGCAGTCCCAATGGTGTGGAGAGAGCCAAGCAACCACCTAAATGACTGTTACTTCTGCTTGGTTCCTCCTCTTTCCGGCGGAATAACGAAGCGAAAAAAGTCGAGAATAGTCTACCCAAACATTCCGTCTGCATTGAGACCAGTTCCACATGGTGAGGGACGTCCTATTCCAGAACCTCCAGCAGAATATTCTCTTGATTCATCTGACGAAGACAAAGGTGAGTCGACCTGTTCTTCTCCTGGTCCATCAGCATGCAGTGATCCAGATTTTCACTGTGGTGCATCATCAACCCCACACAGAATAACACAGGAAGAACTAAATGACCTGATTCGTGATTTGGACTTATCAAAGAACAAGGCAGAATTGCTAGGATCAAGACTCCAACAATGGAATCTTCTAGAAGAAGATGTTACAATTACTGCATATCGAAAGCGCCATCAGCAATTGGAGCCTTTCTTCAGAAAGGAAAGTAATCTGATATTCTGTTCCGATATTGAGGGCCTCATGAATGCTTTAAAAATCACTCATGACCCACAAGAATGGAGACTATTTGTGGATTCTTCGAAACTGAGTCTCAAGGCTGTGCTTTTGCACAATGGAAACATTCTTCCATCTATTCCAGTAGCGTATGCTGTCCACATGATAGAGACATACGATAACTTAAGGCAGCTACTGAATTCCATTGAGTATAACAAGTACAGCTGGCACCTCTGTGGTGATTTGAAGGTAGTTGCCCTTTTAATGGGACTGCAGCAAGGATATACAAAATACATGTGTTTCTTATGCGAGTGGAATAGCCGAGCAAGGGAAATGCAATACATGAGGAAGGAATGGACTCACAGGCAGAATGTAGCCATTGGAGAGAAGAATATCCAACACCCAGCTCTGGTTGAGGCTCAGAAAATCTTGCTACCACCCCTTCACATCAATCTAGGTTTGATGAAGAACTTCGTTAAAGCCATTGACCGGACTTTGCCAGCATTCCGATACCTGCATGAAAAATTCCTCTCGACTCAGCGAAGCAAAGATTAAAGAGGGAGTTTTTGTTCATTTAAATGTGACGCGATTTGCTCTGGTATCGTATGGAGGTCAGTTTTGACAGTGAATCGAAGAGCAGACTTGTTGTCAGCGCTCCAGTCTTAATCTATGAATTTAATGACCAGACTGGATCGGACTTTTAACGAGGGCAATGCGAGTTTGTGTTAAGGCTAAAGAGTGTTAAAGCCGTCGACCATGCTTGGTTAATTATTATGGATGTCTACTATCGCGCCTCCTGGTGATCAACAGAGAATCAGAGAGCTAATGCCTTCTTGGTAATATTCATGGTTATCTACTATAGCCCTTCCTGGAGACCAACGGAGATTTAATAGCTGTAATGTTGATATTAACAGACCTCATTAATCAACCTTGTTCGCCAATGTTCGGAATCGGTTTGTTTTCATTTTGAAAGGAACATTTTTGAACAATGCAGTTATCCGAAGCAACTTAATACACAATAATGCAATTCGGACCAGAAAATGTATGCAATAATGCGAAACATGCAAATAGGCGATATGCAATTGTCCGACATTGATATCCACTGAAAAATATCGGGACCGGCACAAAGCTATGCAATAAGGCGGATTATGCAGTTATACAACATGCACATATCTGGAACCGGCATACATATATATATATATATATATATATATATATATATATATATATATATATATATATATAATGAGAGAGAGAGAGAGAGAGAGAGAGAGAGAGAGAGAGGGAGAGAGAGATGGACGATTATTGCACTTTGACTACGCTCCACTATTGATGTACAATGACAAATTATATACTGTAGTCGATGTTCAAACTTGACTAGTAGGTCTGCACTGACCAGGTAAAAGTATCTTTATATATCAGTAGCATACTACTACTGATATATCTACAGGAGGTTTGTATATATGCAGTGATGGTTTGGCATTTCGCCTACTATTGCAAGTCTGAGGAACATGGTGACGTATTTCTTAGTTGATTTCACCAATAACACTGGTCAACAGTGAAATCATTACTGACTTGAAAAGGCCCTAATCTGTAGTATTTTGGTGTGCCGAACACGAATATAACCGTGAACAAATTTTATTGGCTCTCGTTTTGAAGATATTAATATACCTCATTTTCTATGTTTCACTGTGTAAATTTCTCCAGTAGGACTGCAGCAACATCCGGAATAATGATGTAACATTGCATAATACCATCATTCTCACATCATCCACAGTTGATTGCATCATTTTCTGATGCAATGCAATACTAATGCCATACGGCTGCTGAAGTAAGTTGACGTCAGCAGTGTACTATACATGTGTAGGCCTATTATACTAATGCCAGGCGGCTGCCGAAGCTGACGTAAGCATTGTACTATATAAAGCCCAATCAGATAGGTTCAGCATTTAAAATATTTTAGACGTTGTGCGAGACAGTTCAAGCTACTGTTACATAAAACTTATTATTTTATCCATTTACGTACAATAAAGAACAGTAATGCCTCGAAAGTGTGTTAATACCGCGGACAATTTTTGCTATATTTGTGGGGAAGTGACATTTGCCAACCAGAAGAAAAGTATCAATTCTCAAGTAAAGAAGGCATATCATCTTTACTTCGGATGCAAGGTTGGTGACCAAGACAAGCCTTAGGCTCCGCATATATGCTGTGCTACATGTACAACACAGCTTTCACAGTGGTTGAATTGCAAAAGGTAATCAATGCCGTTTGCAGTCCCAATGGTGTGGAGAGAGCCAAGCAACCACCTAAATGACTGTTAGCAGCAGAGAGGGTGAACCCTACAACGTTTTTAGACAAAATTTGATTGAAATCCTAAAACGATCCGTCCTATAATCTCATTTTAACCAAAAAAGGGACGAACCCTACAACGTTTTCAGACAAAAAATTGATTGAATCCTTCCTACGATCTCATTTTAACAAAAAAAAAGGGCAAACCCTACAACGTTTTCAAACAAAAAATTGATTGAAATCTTAACGAAATCTCATTTTAACTAAAAAAATGAAAACGAAGATTTTTACGATTTTTTAATTAATTTTGGTCGCAACTTGTTGTCATCCACCCTCTCTGCTGCTATGGGTTAACAAAAAATAAGAAATGATTTGATCCAGTCTTTATGATGAAAGTCCTTAGGACGAAAATCCTTTGAAATTGCAAAGCAATTTAGGATTTCACAAACAAACTAATCGCTAACACCTCCTCTTGTAGATCAATTAGATTATTAGATTGGTCTGTGAGTTTGAAATTAATTCTTGTTAATGAATCATTATGGCATCGCATGTAGACAGGATTAATTGGGTTTTCAATAATTAAAAATCCTGGAGGAGCTGTTGGTGCAAACGAATAAAGAATATATCCTTGCTGAGCTTGATTTGATTGCTCGAGATTAATCTGATAGCTTCCTTCGATAACATCACATACTAAATTAAGTGCAATCACCGATGAAATATTCACGTTGAACGGAGCGATATGCCTACCGCCACCGTCTGGGTCATTATTGTGTTTGAGGATTTTTATTTCCCCTGATGCTGTTTTTTTCCATGCATCATGAATTATTTTAAAACCAACATCGATGGTGTCACTGAGAAGTTTTTTTAGTTCCGGTACGTTATATCCTGGTAGTTTGAATGTGGGGATATCTTCAACGCGGATTTCATAGTCTAATGCAAATTCTGTTCTCGATTTTGGGTTATCTTCATCTAATATATCCTGAATAATTTTTTGGTTAAATGTTTCCATATCGTCGATAATTTTATTGCATGTTTCTACGACGCTGATAAATTCATCTCGGGTGAGAGAACCGGATTTAAGAGATATTAACAACAGTGAAAAATCATTATTCATCGCTGTGAAATTTTTAACGATTTCAGGTTTTTTAGCAAAAGCATACTCTGGCAATGATCTACCATCCGCCCTTTTTGGGAATATGAAACCAAAAAAATCTAAAGTGTTTTCGTGCTCTTTATAACTCTTTATTGGATTATCAGGTTTTATTCTGTCGGTGATATAATCAGATTTTTGTGGTTCTGGTAAATCAACGGTTTTTCCCCCTGGTGGTAATTCAGGCCATCCTAGTACGGTTCTAATAGAACTCTGATATATATCTACGACATATCCTTCTGAGTTTATTTCAATTGCGGATGATAGCGTTGGTTCATGAACCGTTATAGCGATTTTTGATTCTTTTCCAGTAATCGATTTTATTCTACGCGCGAATTCATTATTGATTTGTTCGATTTGGTATGACCCTGTTGGTATCGAAACAACTTTCCAGTCTGGGGTTCCGTCGGGTTTATTCTCATTTGCAAACACTAAAGAATTATTGGGTTGTTGACCACCAAATGATTTTGATCTGATATTAGGCCAACTGTGATACACTCGTAGTTTTGCTAGCGCTATCTCCTTCACGGGGACTGGGCTAGGGAAATTCACACTGAATTCTGGATTCGTTGATGTTATTGATATCATGCTTGTTTGTACTGGGTTCGTGTTCTCCACTATTCGTTGAAGTAATTCCTGCGGTGTTGTCATTGTTATTATACTCATGATTTATTTCTAATTTTGGTATCGAGGAATCATAAATACTGACCATCACTGAGAACTCACAATCTGGTATGGTTGATATTATTGAGATCATTTTGTTTTTTGGGTTCGTGTTTTCTAATTCCATCGATGTTGTCATTGTTATTATATTCATGTTGTCGCTCTAATTTCGATATCGCGGAATCAAAAATACTGACCATCTCTGAGAATTCACTATCTGATATAATTGTATTATCGAGTGACGACGATATCATCAGGGATAACTGCGAATATGCGGTTGATGCAATATGAAATTGAAGTAAGTAATTCTGCAGTTTACTCTGGCTGCATGATGATATCTTTTTTGCTATCCCGGTTGATATACCCCCGATTGTAGCCACCGCAGAAATGCAAATTGGAACTACGACCGGGGCAATCATTGTAACCGATGCAAGTATTATTCCGGCGCCAGTGAGAACGCTTGACACCGAGTATATAATAACATCAATTGCAGTGATTTTTCGTCGGTATTTTTTTATTTTTATTTGATACTCCTCGGCGAGGGTTTTGAGTCTATTCTGAAATTCTCTGACCTGATCATAGCGACATTGCGTTGATGAAATCATTGTTATTTTAAAAAAGCTAGCGTTTTCAATTGTGAAATCCTTTCAATTTAGTTATTTACTTAAATCCGCTACGAATTCCACATACCAGGTTACTGAAACCCCAATCAAATTTTTATCAGTAGCTGTGATTGTGAACTTTTCAGTTGTATTCTTGTCGATGATCGTTGAAATCGTATTATTGACCCCGGATGAACTGGACGATGAAATATTAAATTGACTCAATGGTGTCACTAGTGTTAATCGATAAATACCCTTAACGGTTGCAGTGATATCTAATTTGTTGTTTGCAGGTGTCCACTCAAATGATCCGTGTTGGATTGTATATACTACGTTGTTGGTTTTCTCATGAGGAATTTTTGTTTTTTCAATGATTGTTATCATCCTCGAAAAATCACCTTTGACGGCTTCGATGAAGTTTTTCGTCTCATCGATGGATTTTTTAATATCAGGGAGTTTTATTTCTATTTTATCCAACTGGGTTCCAATAAATTTATCAATGATATTTCTACGAAAAACTGAAAACTGTTTTCCGTTTTCTTCAATTCTAGATTCAAGTGTTGTTAGTACAAACAGAGAATTGTTTAACTCATCGTTGATAGTTTTTAATCGATCTGTAATCGTCGAAACGATTACACCCGGTTTGAGTTTACCCTGATCGGAAAATAACGCAACGGTGTTCTCGATTGCGTTTTGTTGTTTAACCAAAATATCATCCAGAGAAATATTACTGGTTTTCAATTTACCCTGCTTGTCTTGAAATACAACTATTTCATTAGGATCAACATTTGTTAAGTTCAACGTCTCAGCTATTTCATCTTTGATTAGTTTTTTTACATCCTTGACAGAATCAGGTGGTGCAGTGCCATCGGGTTTGGGTTTCAAAGATCTCCCCCAAATATCAATCATGTTATTGTAAAACTCTTTCTCTCTCTAAAAAGCGATTACTAGTGTATTCATTAACGACAACATGTGGTGATTTTCCGCTTGGGTTACTCAAGGAGTTAGAAATAGCGTCAAGGACATTTAATACTTCGCTGCCACATATTGGTGGGTCAATCATCGTTTGTGTTGGTAGCGTAGAATACCAAGTCTTCATTGGAAGGGTTTTTATATAACGCAAAAACTCTTTTGGTGGGGCTAATCCATATGAATCGAAATAGACAATCCCACGTGGATCAATAGCGTATGCAACCCAGTGAGTTCCGGGTCCGGTGCTGTTATCGAGATTAATAATACCTGTTTCAACGCTGTTTGGTTGATGTGGTAATTGATCTTTCATAAAGACACCTCTGAAATTTTTAATCGCCAGCTTTTTAGCAGCATCCATTAAATCAAAATTGGACATAGGAATCTTCGATTCCCGAATTAATAAATCGTTCCTGGTAGTCTTAGACCCTTTCCGCTGTACCACGAATACGGGGTTCCTGGTAGTCTTAGACCCTTTCCCTTTTTTTTATATCCTTTCCCAGTTGCTTTCTGTAGTGCCATTCCTGCCGCGGTACCAACGGCTCCTAACGCCGCTGCTTTAGCCACCGCTGGGGCTGCTGCTGCAATCAAGGCCGGAATCGCAGCTAACAACGGAAATATACCGCCTGTTTTAATCATATTTTTGATAGCAGCCGCAGAAAGAGTAATCTGAACACCCTTTTTTGCTACTAGTGCATCATTGAAATGTTTCACCTGACGAGTTGTCAGCGATAATTTGTTTGCACCACCAGTCATTTGGTTGGGTTTCAACGTGATTGTGGTTCCACATTTTTTAGCCGATTCTGATTGCAATTTTTTGATTTGACCAGGAGTTAACGCAACACTAATAACACTATATGACATTATACATAATTGATTGATTCTAAATCGTTTACAATTTCAATTACATGTTTTCCACTGGTGCATCTACCACTCTCATTCTTCCACCAACACCTTCAAGTAGCATTGATTTATCACTGAGAATGACAGCAACCGCTCTATAATTAGCAATACCACCAGGACGGGTTACACGGGCTCTAAAGTGTATATCAACGACAGATTGTCTCATCAAATCGAGATGTTCCAGTGAGAAGTAATAGATCGGATAGAGGCTTTTAAAATCCAATTGTGATATTTGCAAACCAGTATCCACATTTAGATCACGTGCCATAAATGACAACAGGTTATGATATACACGTGCAATATGGTTGTGAGTGTAATCAAGTTGTACATCTTCAGATGGTTCCTGTTGGCCGTTTATTCTCAGCGAGACTTCTCTAACACCTAACTGATCAAATATCATATGGCTTCGTTCTTGATTACCAACTCGCGCAGTATTCTGTAACGCCACAAATATATGACGTGGAGCTGAAACACCTTGTTTTGATGCCAGGTGCCATGTGAATATATCATCAACATTATCCTGTTTGATATCAGTGGTCACTGATAACCAACTCAACAATGATTTTCCTCCTTGTTCCATAAATGACAACAATTTTTCTTCTGCTGTGATTGATGGAGTTAACACTGGCATCCACAATGCTAGTTTTGTTAAAATGACTTTACCATCAGCAACACCAGCATCATGCCATATTGCATCATTATCAGTACCCTTTCGTACAAGCGCTACTGTGTGTTTAGCTCCATAAATAACTTTTCGGACGTTTCTACAAAATCCGAATATATGATGCAGTGGAATTGCACATGAAAACTGTCGACGCTGTCCTTGCAACATTGATACACGTGTTGCAAACCCTAGGTTGTAGTTAATGATATTATTTATGACATCAAAAGTACCAGCTGGTCTTGTATATCCGGCTGGTGCTGGATCAACTGCGGTAGCTTGTGTTGCCTTGACTCTAGAATACTGGTTGTGTTCAGGGTGATCAGTGATATCCTTAGAAAACATCATAGATGGACCCGCTGATCTTGAATAATCATCAGAATATCTCGCTAACCCAATTATTGTTGTTGCAACATCAACTTCACGGTCAATGGATTCAATTTCTTTTCCATCAATGAGATATCTAGCGCTTTCAAATAACGCCATTATGCCGTTATTAACAAAACCAACTCGTGTAGTTGGGTTTATGTCATATGGGGTATCAGCTGCAACATTTGTTACAAGTTCTCCTTCGATTTCGATAAATGCCTCACACGGTAGGAAGTATTTACTGGTATCATGAACTTGAAGTTCAATTCGCGATCGGAGATCTGGTTGTACTGCGTGATAAGAATAAAATTGAAAATCGCGTACAGAATCATCCTTGCCAACTGGGGCGTCTATATCAAATGCTGGATCAGGTGACCTTTTGAACATTTTATTCTATTTATCAGAGTCTAAATCGCGATTTCCCATTTCATCGTCGTGTTTTTTTAAAGCCACTTCCTGCTATCATGTTTGCTATCATGTTATTTTGGTCCTCTTGATTTATCAAGGGAGTCACCATCGACGCTAATTTTTCATCTACTGCGTTATTTATAATTCTACTAACACTTGCAGGCATTTCTGCTGTAGACGGTAACGGTACCGGTTTCTTTTTTCGTCTCACTAATGATGTTATTTTATTCTTCGCAGTTGAAAACGCTTTTCCAGCAAGATCTCCAACAGCACCAATACCCTTATCACGAATAACATCAATGGCTTTCATTCCTAGTTGTTTAGCTAACGGCATCACTTTTGGAGCCATTCTCGCAAATAACCCTGCAATGGTATTGCCTAAACCATCTCCGTAGTATGCTCTATAAACCGGAAACCGTGAATTAACTACGTAGACGGGGGTTGGTTTATCATGATTGTAGTGTATGATCATTATTTTAAATCAGAAACAATTTTTCAATTGTTATTTATCTAATCGATTCAGTCACTATGATAACCATGGACGGTTTCACCGTCTACTAACTCGCCAATGAAATCTCGATATGTGCTGATATCCATGATACCACCCTGAAATAATCGTCTACAGATATCAGCTGCTTCATTAATTATTTCCGGTGAGTTATTTCCAGCTCGGAAACCTCCTACAAGAACTTCTAATCGTGATATATCATTGATAACACTACCAGGACATGTCGTGGTAGAGTCAAAGACATCATTTGGATTTCCAATCGAATATCCTTTTCCGCTTGTTTCCTTAGTTGTACCAGTTGCGCCTTCACTATCATCAAGTAATTGCCTTTGTCGGCCTCGTTCTTGTTGTTTTTGTATACCATAACTATCAACTCCTATTTTAAAAGTTCTGTACTCAACTGTATCCTTTTTCAAATTACCAGTAATCCCCTTATTCGTTTTATACAACCAATTAACCCAGTCGTCTCGGCTTATTCTACTGTTTTTATACTCGTCTTTTAAAAAGTCCTTTTTAGAATCAAAGCTTTTGGCGGCGAAATCACCAAAGGTCGTATAATCCTTGAGTTTCTCCAATTGAGGTTTTTTTATTTTTGTTATAGCTTCTTCGGTGAGTTTGTCTATAAAGGGGATACCTCTTGGGGTGACGACATCAACAGGTTGTGGTTCAGGTGTAGAAACTCTTTGAGTTTCAGGCGCAGAATCATCAATATCAGCTAGTCGTTCATACTCGCGTTGAGTTTTTATATCACTGGATAGCTGTTGTATTCCTGCGCGTGTTTGTCCGGCCTCTGCTGCTATCTTTTCAAGCGTATCAAGCAGCGGCGCCTTCTTTACTCGTTCTCGCTCAGGAATATCTCCATATATCGCTGCTTCAGTTAGCTTTTTCACATCTTTGGTCGCACTTGTTATCGGAGAAAACAGTTGTTCACTTGACACAGAAAAGTCAGTCTGCGCTTGTTGTCGTTGTTGTAGTTTATTCCGTACAGAGTCACGAATTGGTACAAATCTCTTGATTGCATCCAGTCGTTCACGAGCTAATCGGGTTGTTAATGCTTCATTGACCATTATTTGAAATCAGAAACAATTTTTCAATTGCAAAACAATTTTTCAATCCGACCTAACACCAGTGACAAAGTCACCGTGGAAGTGTTTTAACGGCTCTATCAATGATGGGGGAAAGTGACCAAATTGTATATAAAATAATTAATAATGTCACTTTCCCCATTCTATTTTTGATCAATCCGAACCAGCCATCAATTTTTTATTCACTGTTTCTGACATTATCAATCAAAAAATGCTAAAAAAAATTAAAATCTCTATGAGGGACGGTCACAATCAAATAATGATTAATGGTCGGGCAATCAAATAATGATAAATGGTTGGTCAATCAAAATTGTTCATTTTCTTGAATTAACGCCCGTAGGTTTCTAACTTTAGAATTAACCTCCTTTTTCAATTCGTATTCGTACCCCAATTCTTTTCGTATTCGTTCTACGATGGTATATAACGGAGCGAACACACTTACGTCACTGGAGAATGCGAGAGAGTCCTTAATAGAATTCTGAATTCTTTTGATGAGTGCATATTTCTTTGGCAGCATGTATTTATTGTTGTTAACTCCGTATTCTATATCCTGAAAATCAGACATGATTTGATCAGGATTTAACCCATCTGATAGTTCAATATCCCAACCTTTCAATTTTGAAATCTCGGATATGATGCTATTCATGTTTTCAGAATTCATTATTCTATAGCAATGACATATTTCTAAATGAAAAATATGACGTATTAGACGTAACTAAATTTAATTTTTTCGTCCCGTCCTTTTTGAAATAGCCGATCGATAAATCCCCTCTGCAACAAATCGTACTGAGGGTGAACAAATATCGAAATACTTGCCGGCTTCATATATTGATTGAAATATTTTTTCTTCGTTAGTTGTTGTATTCAAAGATTTCACAGGTCTCGCTTTTTTTGAACAAGTGCCAGTCTTCCCTCTTTTCAAATTCTCACTTTGAGTAACAGCCTGCAGATTTGATAAAGAATTGTTCTTTGGATTAGAATCGATATGATCAATAACAAAATCATCCTCGATCAATCCATAAAAGCATTCATACACGAAACGATGATTGAGATAAAATTTCCTTCCAGCGCCAAACTTCAAATACCCCATACCATTATCAGAACCAACTGATTTCTTCAGTCTGCGATTTCTTACAACACCATCACTGGATGCTTCATAATTTGTGATCACAGGGTGTGGTCTGAATTCTTGGTTCATTCGTATATATAATACTATTGTTTGTCTAATTCATTGTTTGGTTTAATGATAAATCTTTCGATGTAGTCTTGAGGAGTTCTTATGATTTTATCCCTGATACTGACTTTGTCAGCGTCAAGAATACTGACTTTGTCAGCGTCAAGAATACTGACTTTGTCAGCGTCAGGGTCATAATTTCTGATTGATTGTCCATTTTTTATTCTTTTATCATAATAACGCTTCAATTCCCTATATCGTTTACCACCACAATTCAAACACAACCGTGATTTCCCCCTAACCCCAACTCCACATAGAATACAGGGTAACGGACCAAGGCTTCCACGACGAAAGCTTTGCATATGATACCCACAGAACTCATTTCTGCATGATTTGTTACACGGGGTTATTGATCCAATCATAAGCCACTTACAGTGATTCATTATATAAAAATCTTTCATTTAAATGCTTGTTTTAATTATAGAATGAGCGAATTAAGGAAAACGCCTTCGAAAAATGCTGAATTCAATGTTGATAAAGAGTTTAAGAGATTATTAAAAATCAATCCTAGATTTAATCTCGATAGACCCAAAAAACGTATCAAACGTCCAAGAGACGGAAACATGAAAGAGTTTAAGAGATTATTAAAAATCAATCCTAGATTTAATCTCGATAGACCCAAAAAACGTATCAAACGTCCAAGAGACGGAAACATGAAAGAGTTTAAGAGATTATTGAAAATCAGTCCTAGATTTAATCTCGATAGACCAAAAAAACGTATCAAACGTCCAAGAGACGGAAACATGAAAGAGTTTAAGAGATTATTGAAAATCAGTCCTAGATTTAATCTCGATAGACCAAAAAAACGTAACAAATTTAATCTCGAGAAACCAAAAAAAGCGTCCAAGAAATTACCCTGGAAGGATGCTCAATTCAATCTCGATATAGTCTCTGATACACCAAAGAATAAAATTCTTGATAAAGCCATGATTAATAAAATCAGAGACTGTTTTAATGAATTCAAGCGTGATGGAGCATCCTATTGTTGGTCAACATTTCGAATTGATGGTGTTGTTGACGCTACCATGAATGATGAAAAAGCAGCAGTGATAATTTCACGTGTTGGGGAAAAACGGTATTTTTTCCGAATCAAATTCATTATTGAAGTCGATGGCAAATGGATTATTAGGGATAAATTTGAACCAATCCTCAAGAATAAAAAAGCTGTCATTGTGAGTAGAGATTCCAAACCAGGGATTCTAACCGGCATTGACAAACCATACTACGAAAGATCTTATCCCGTAACAGCAATGGTTTATGGGCTATATCCGTTAAATGATAAACCCGATATCGCAAAACTAGCTCCTATGAAATATTCGTCAGGGCTTAATTGTGTAGCAACACGGGTAATGGAGCACTTCACAAATGCATCCCGAGGAAATAAACTAACTGATCTGCGACGTAAGAAAATAACCGAATGGGAACTGACAGTGAAACAGCATGGTGCAAAGATTTCTGATATAGCTAAATTAGAAACATCATTAAGATTTCCAATAACAGTTATGACGATAACCGGAGAGGTTTTATACGAACCGAAATATAACAAAAATGGAGCACCAATACAGATTATTGATCATAACAAACACGCGTGGACACCTGCGGTAACAGTATTTCCACGAGAACGAACCGTGAAATATATCCCACCGGAATTTTCCGGGAAATTAGTCGGGGATGTTTTCTATGAAGAGAGATTATTTGATGCTATTAATGCGTTGTGTAAGGATGATCCTGTGTCAGTGTGGTTACTTAGAAGTGATGAAGATCCCGAAATAGGATTCGATCAATTTGTAAAACCAAATGGTGAATTATATCGCGTTGAAGAATTAGATAATAGAATGAGAAAAATCGCTAGTGATTTTTCACCGGAGAATTCCCATGAAAAACTACTCACGGATAGTTTTACTATTCCATCAGTGGTAGCTCACTTCGCAAGAGAAAAAAACTCATGGCGTCCAACACGAAGTGATTTTCTCGAGGATGTTAAATTGAGTTGCGTCGAATTTGGTCATGGAGGACTGTGGAATACGAAATACTCACGTGATGGTATGATTTCAATTGATATATCCGCGTGTTATCCCGGAAGTTTTCTCGGGTATGGAGAATGCGCTGAGTACTTCAAACGATTTGGACACCCCACGCATGAAATGACTCGTGTTGCGATTAATGGACCATTGCCTGATTTTGATTTAACCGGATTCGCTCGTGTGATATCATTTGAATTAGCGTCAGGATTACATCCGTGTAGTTATGTTTGGCTCGGTAGACACCTATCTGAAAAGGCCTGGATGCCAATAGTGCTATTGAGATATATGATTGATTGTGGTATGCTAATATCGTTGATCATCGGTGAAGCGATTATATGCTATCGAGCTCAGAAAGAAGTTTGGCTACCACAACCCGATCTAGATCGTATAATCAGCGAACAGCGAAAACAATTCCCTGATTTCAATGAAGAACAAATCATGAATTTGTCTATGAAGTTATTTGAAATTAAAAAAGAACAAGCAAAAGATTTTGGACGAAGAATAATCGGTAAATTCACTCAAGGTGGACGGTACGACAACGCAAAATATTCTTCGCGGTTGATCATAGATGTCGCTGAATACGATTTTATTGTAGCGGATTTAATGAAACAGGGAAAACTTGTATCCCGTAAGGATGCTTTTCTATCCAATGGTGAGAAAATGGGTACGGTTGTTACCTACTGTGATGGATATAATTCCCAGTACACACATTTGAGAAGTTCAATGCTAGCCTATGCTTCTATTAATCTATTTTCGATGATAAATAGATTTCCTAATACCGCGGTTAGAGTGGCCACTGATTCGATGTATATACACAATAAGTACAAATCAGCTGTAGCTAAATTCACAGATCCCGAAGAAAATTGGGGGCTTTGGCGATTTAAAAAGGAGATGCTACATGAGTATTGTGAATCCGCAGACGTTGCCATGGATGATAAATATCTTTGTTGTAACCGTATTGAAAATCAATCAGAATTTTCTAATGCACCACCGGTATCTGATCCAATATGTCGATACAAGACAGTTTATTTAAACGGTTGTGGTGGGTCAGGAAAGACAACTCGTGCAATTGAATTATTCCGTGGGAAAAATCATACGGATTTCACAAACATGATTGTGCTAACACCGACTCACAGACTCGCCAGAGAGATGATACAGCGAGGGGTAAATGCTTGTACTTACCATAGTTTCTTTCGATGGAAGGGTGACAAATGGACTCCTGAGCGTATGGGTGATAAATTCATTCCTGAAATCATAATTTGGGATGAAATATGCACAGTGTCATTAGATGTATTACAAATATTTCTCGAGTGGTTGTTAAACAAAAACACAAAAGTCGTCATATGCGGTGATCACGGCCAACCACCACCATTTGTCGGTGCATCTCCACATGAATGGCTAAAGGGTTTTGTAGACTATTATGAAGAAATCACCACTGATTATAGATCACTTGATGAACGATTACGCGAGTTCAAAGCGCTAATTAGACTACAACCGGATAGAATCCAGTGCGAAATAGCGCGTGAAGTGATTTCAGAAACTCAAATAAACGATTTCTGGGAAACATGGAAACCAAATGATTTGATAATTGCAAGTAGAAAAATAGTCAGGGATACACTTCAGATGAAGTTATTTGAATTACATAAAGAAAAATTTGCAACGCTTCCAGTACCCCTTTGTTATAGGCCATCGGATACACGAAAACAGAACACTGAAGTTGATATTCCAGGACAGAGTGAAAAACAAATTCTCGTATTAAATGATATTGTGCTGGTTGATATCAATGTCGTTGAAGATGCATTGCGTGCTAATAAATCCCCGTGGACACTAGGATACGCAGCAACAATACACTCTTCACAGGGATTGACTATATCGGATACAATTGTTTGGATGGTGGATAATCACATCGAATGGTCGAATTTAGTCTATCTCGCAGTATCCAGAGTACGAAACATAAATCAACTTCGAAGAATTGTCCTCGATGATAATGACACCACAATAAATGATATTGATGTTAGCATCATTAATAAAAAACTCTCCGGTTACAAACAACAGGACAAAAAAAAACAACGAGAATTTGATATTGATGCTGAATTAATAATTACGCTGAAACAACAACAGAATAATCACTGCGCGAGTTGCAATTCTATAATGCGTTGGCAGTATTCGGATAAGGATCCTCGCCAATTCACCGTAGACAGAAAAAATAACAATCTCGGTCATGTCAGAAATAATGTGATGTTGACTTGTCTTGAGTGCAATAGACGCAACGGTGCTAGTTAAGACCATGCGGTGGTAATTGAGTATCCTCGGGAATTACCTGTAGTTGTTGTCGAGTAAAACCCCGCTGAGGGGCAGTTGAATCCAGTTTATAGATTGCTGGTCTACCCGTAGATCGTGTTATACTAGATATCTTATGCGTAGTGACGCTCCAAATAGGATCAGTAGCCCTTTTTCTGCCACCTTCAAGCTCTCCTGGTTCGTATAAGTACCTCACAATGACATTACTACCAAGAATTGGTTCTTTGAAATCTTTTTGTGGTTTTTCAGGTATTGACTTCTTTTTAATCGCGTTGATAGGTTTCATGTTGATTGTTCTAGTAATCTCGTTATTCAGTGCAGTAATCACAGATGGTAATCTTTTAACCCATTCACGGGATCGCTTTTCTTGAATGAATTCTTTTGCGTATTGATATCCAAATAACCGCTCAGCAATCGTCCGATTAAATCGTTCTACAATGGCCTGATCGCGATGTAGCGCAGTATGCCCTCGTCGTATGGTGACATTATGATGTTTCATTGTAGATAGAACCGCACCCTGAAATTCCTTGCCAGGATCAACCTGCAATAGATTTGGCCAGTGCAGAGGACCTCGTCGATAAATCCTTTCAAATGCAGAAGCGACTTCAGTGGCTGATTTTGTTTTTAACGGTTCTGCTTCTTTGTATCGACTTGCAATATCAACTACGGTTAAAGCGTATTTGTAACCACGATCATGTGGCAGAAATAATATATCAGCCTGATGAACTTCATTAGGAGCGGTCACATCAAAATGCGAGAATTGAATTTGTTTAGGCGGTGGTAGATAAATTTGCCATAGTGCCTGTTTGGATAACCAATTAGCCGCAGTGGTTTTTTTCACTTTTGCAGCGCTAGCGAGTTTATGGACTGCTGATTTACCCCTCCAGTATCCTCTTGGGGAATAATAAATTGATTCCATATTATTAATTACCGGCACCTAACATCAATTTGCTTTTCATAGCCGATTTTATTAAAAATGAAGCCAATTTTTCTTTGAAGGATTTATCAGGAATAGCATTTAACGCATGAATTAATTTCACATCTGCTAGATGCCTGTGTTGCAGATTGCTGCTTTTATAAGCAACATCATGAAGGTGACAGGCCTTATCAATGGCGTTTATTGGTTCTTCACCGGGGTTGGGTTGATTTTGATTATTGAGTCTGATATCAAGTCTGGTTCCCGGTCCACAGTAGCTATATCCGGGAAGGTGCTTTTCTCCGGGGTACTTTGCCCATGGGGTTCCAGGGAGCTTTGCCAATTTGGCTGCGATATCACCTCCTCGTTTTTTTTAAAATCAGATTTCATTGACACAAATCTAAATTTCTTTGTACCACATTGCATGCATTTACCAGAAAGCGCTGATCGGTTATTTTTAGTTGTAACCGTCGTCACATCTTCTGTGCCAGTACGCGTTTTGCACTTCACACAATATAGATCCATAATTTATGTATAGAGATATGGATATAATTGATTTTTCAGCGACTAAAAGAAGAGAACCGGTTAAGCATCATGCAGCGCTACCAAACTCTATCCGGATGATTATAATCGGGCCATCTGGATCCGGTAAAACGCAATTGTTGCTCAATTTAATAATGAGATGGATGAAGTGGGATAAGTTGTATTTAATTGCTCCTAGCGTAGATGATCAACGATGTTATGAAGTGCTAAAAGATTTTAACGAGAATGCATCAGAAATTAGCGGTGAGAACGCCATTGATTTTATAACCGATATCGATGAAGCACCGAGTATTGATGATATTGATGGAGATATTAACAATTTAGTCGTATACGACGATATAATGTTGGATAAACAAAAAAATCCTGCTAGGATCTTTTCCCGGGGGCGTCACAAAAACACTGACGTGATATATGTCACTCAACGCTACACTCAGGTTCCAAAAGTCATCAGAGATAATTGCAATATTCTTTCTGTATTCAACGGCGTTGATACTCATACTCTTAGAAATATATGGCAGACATGGTGTTCTGATATGGACTTCAATCAATTTAAAAACTTCTTTAGTCATGCTCAGTCGACTCCGCACGGATTCGCAACAATAAATCTACATGATCCTCGGACACGATATCGTATCGGACTGGATCAAATATTCGGTTAAAATCATTTATTATTTTTTGTTAACCCATAGCAGCAGAGAGGGTGGATGACAACAAGTTGCGACCAAAATTAATTAAAAAATCGTAAAAATCTTCGTTTTCATTTTTTTAGTTAAAATGAGATTTCGTAGATTTCAACGAAATCCTACGGATCGTTTTAAGGATTCAATCAATTTTTTTTGTCTGAAAACGTTGTAGGGTTCGCCCTCTTTTTGGTTAAAATGAGATTATAGGACGGCTCGTTTTAGGATTTCAATCAAATTTTGTCTAAAAACGTTGTAGGGTTCACCCTCTCTGCTGCTCTGTTACTTCTGCTTGGTTCCTCCTCTTTCCGGCGGAATAACGAAGCGAAAAAAGTCGAGAAAAGTCTACCCAAACATTCCGTCTGCATTGAGACCAGTTCCACATGGTGAGGGACGTCCTATTCCAGAACCTCCAGCAGAATATTCTCTTGATTCATCTGACGAAGACAAAGGTGAGTCGACCTGTTCTTCTCCTGGTCTATCAGCATGCAGTGATCCAGATTTTCACTGTGGTGCATCATCAACCCCACACAGAATAACACAAGAAGAACTAAATGACCTGATTCGTGATTTGGACTTATCAAAGAACAAGGCAGAATTGCTAGGATCAAGACTCCAACAATGGAATCTTCTAGAAGAAGATGTTACAATTACTGCATATCGAAAGCGCCATCAGCAATTGGAGCCTTTCTTCAGAAAGGAAAGTAATCTGATATTCTGTTCCGATATTGAGGGCCTCATGAATGCTTTAAAAATCACTCATGACCCACAAGAATGGAGACTATTTGTGGATTCTTCGAAACTGAGTCTCAAGGCTGTGCTTTTGCACAATGGAAACATTCTTCCATCTATTCCAGTAGCGTATGCTGTCCACATGATAGAGACATACGATAACTTAAGGCAGCTACTGAATTCCATTGAGTATAACAAGTACAGCTGGCACCTCTGTGGTGATTTGAAGGTAGTTGCCCTTTTAATGGGACTGCAGCAAGGATATACAAAATACATGTGTTTCTTATGCGAGTGGGATAGCCGAGCAAGGGAAATGCACTACATGAGGAAGGAATGGACTCACAGGCAGAATGTAGCCATTGGAGAGAAGAATATCCAACACCCAGCTCTGGTTGAGGCTCAGAAAATCTTGCTACCACCCCTTCACATCAATCTAGGTTTGATGAAGAACTTCGTAAAAGCCATTGACCGGACTTTGCCAGCATTCCGATACCTGCATGAAAAATTCCCTCGACTCAGCGAAGCAAAGATTAAAGAGGGAGCTTTTGTGGGTCCTCAGATTCGAGAGCTTTTCAAAGATGACCGGTTCAACAACTTGCTGGAAGGTGACGCGAAACAAGCATGGAATGCTTTTCGCCTAGTTTCTACAAACTTCCTCGGAAATGTTAGGGCAGAAAACTATAAAGAACTAGTAGAAGACATGTTGATGAAGTATAAGAAACTTGGCTGCAATATGTCTCTAAAGATTCACTTCCTTCATTCCCATTTGGATTTCTTTCCTAGCAACTGTGGTATTGTTAGTGATGAACACGGCGAACATTTTCATCAAGATATCGCAACAATGGAACACAGATACCAGGGAAAATGGTCCACTACAATGCTGGCTGACTACTGCTGAACACTCCTCAGAGATGCTCCCGAACAGCTGTACAAGAGACAGGCGAAGAAACCTAAGATGTAGTCAATGACTTGATTTTTTATAGGTAGGCTATTACAGTTGACCTTTGACTATTGGAATGCATTTCGTTATGTAAACATTAATTTCTTGCAGATTACAAAAAAAAAATAGAGTCAATTTTGCAATTTGACTGTCATATTCGTGTTCAGCACATACAAATTGATAAGAATTGACTAATTTTATTTCAGTAACATGACTTTTGTAAACATTTGTTGTCCAGTGTAATGTAACAGAAAAATGCAGGTTTTCTGAAGGGTATTTTATTTGATCAGTCGACAATAACGATTTAAAGTAGAAGCATATTCAAACTTGAGGATAAAAGGCAAATCAAGAGAGAGAGAGAGAGAGAGAGAGAGAGAGAGATCAGATGCATTAACTATATGAAATATAAATACTAGTGTTTGAAACATACATATCTGTAGTAGTCCCCCAAAAGAGAAATACCTCTCTTGGATTATATTTCGCTTATCCGGGTTGTTCATATATCTCGTCTGCCTATCAACATATTTGACAGGTCTACCTAACCATTGCAGCTCTGTCGTGAATTACGGGTAAAATGTTGTATTTAAGAACAAATAACGAGCATCAAATATCGATTATCCTTCACAAAACTTTGCCGCCCTATGATTATCTCGCGTATCAGGTGTACATTTTTTGTTTAAATTAAAACTGAAAGAGGAAGATCGTAGACACTGATTATACCGGGGAATTTGTTTATGCCGATAGAATCCAAATATTCACCTTTTTTGTTGTTAATGTTTTCTGATAGTTGGCTCTGTAGAAACTACAATTTACTTTCAATAAAACCAATAACAAAATACACTAGTATTTTTTGGGGTCTACAACAACAGTTTAATTATGTGATCCAAAACATTGTGTTGATGTGTTCTGGTTGTCAAAGGTATATAAACTTTTCATTTATTTTCTCTTTTTCACATGTTTCACGGTTAACAAAGGCATGAACTGATATTTAGTGCCATTTGACGTTGTGGATGATATATAAGTATAAACTAACAGTGCTGTTATGCGATGATACTTCTCAGAGCATTTGGGAAGCTATGATCAATGTACAAATAGTGTCACTCATCTCCATGACTTGAAACGTCAAATACTCTTAAAACGATTGTATGTGAAATAATACTGGAAACATTAATGATACGTAGGCAAATTAGGCTTTCCTTAACAACCAAAAGAGAACGACAGATGATATTATCATATATCTGAGTTTACGTGCAAGAATGACAATTAGAAGAAAGAAATTAAAACTTTCAAAATTAAATGTTAAACAATTACAGAATAGTCCAGATCAGAAAACAGTCGCAAGGTTCATGTTTAAGAATGTAAAGAGACACTGAACAACACATAAGTGATAATAATGTATTGATAAATGGTATAAATAAAATCATAGTGAATCCAGATATAATAATATTCAAAATAGATCAACCTGAAAAGGGAATAATACTCGGCCAGATTTGCAGCATATCCTAAGTTCTTACTAGATTGTATAGGGTCAGTAACGAGGGTTTCAACATAAATGGGCATAAAAGTAATGGAAAACAACGTTAGGTTTAAAATAGCCAATATATGTTAAATAACGATTTCCTTCAGTCCGTGCTAAGTGGAAAATCCTATTTTCCTGGCAGGTTGAGACCTACCCACTATCCTTCACTAACACACGAAACCAGCTACACATGGGAATAAACAATGTAGTTATGAAAATTCATTAACTTAGCTATAACTAACGGTGGATATGCATATCCATATAGTTCTTTTAGGATCCATTGAGTCCACCAGCCTTAAGATGCTAAGGCATATTTTGAATTTGTATTCGCCCAATCGCTAATACGTTTAGGATGAGGTAGAAGAAACGTGAGACTTCATGCCTAGTATAGACTGGAAGACTTTATAGACTTTAATTACTAATTGTAAACAGAGAGGCAACACAAGTATATATGTTAAGTAATATGTGTACAATTCATAACTGTTAACTAAACAATTGTGATATGACACAAAACTAAGTGTGCCTGATTGAAAATAGGGAACATAAAGCTATGTGGAAAAATTGCTATCGGACATTAAATGTTGCTGATCATTTGATTTCTCGCTCAATATTATGACAAGGAAAAGAAAACAAGACAGGGATCAATTTAATAAAGTTCTTGTGATCAGAGTTCATCAAAATACATCCAAAGATATGCAATAGATCAAATATAAACCTTACACTATGTATACTAAGCATAACATAGAAGAATCCTTTCAAATAGTGTTGCTAACGAGGAAAGACTTCAAGGCCACACAAAAGGCGAGCGAGGTATGGCATCCAACCATGGGAGTAACAAAATTACGTTTCTTCTTAAAAAGGCAGGATTACGATTCCACATCCAGTTCGGGCAGATGTGCCCGCGGCTTAGGCTCCTATTATAAACTAGCCGGCCTATGCAGAGCGGCTTGGCACATATGATACCATTGAAAAAGACTACTGCGCCAGCATGTCTAAAGTTCGAGGCAGATGTTTTTCGTATCATGATCGCATAGGGCCAGAGAGTGGGACGTCTTTGCAATAAAGATTGGCGGTCTGAAAGCTTGAATATGCCACCAAAACGTCTATGATGGAGAACACAGGTTTAATATACGTAATGTCAAAGCTTTCTTTAGGAGATACTGTACTGTACCATGCACGGATTGGCGAGGTCGAGTGCTACGCATCCACGTCTTCAAGCACAGAAAGCTCGAGGTCACAACGCACGTCCGTCGCCGACGTGGCCTTCAGGAAGACCACATTTAAGACTACCTATGTATAGACGAAATCTTAGCCGTGTCCTTATCAGACAGAAAACAAAACACATCCTTGTCTTCCAGAACAACCATTGGCATATACGTGTTCCTTACATCATTTATGTGACTTTGTAATTAATATATAGATAGCAATGCATTAATTCACTGAGGTCAATAATAGTCGCCTTGTGTGATAAACATGTCATAAATTGGTCAAAGCAATGGAAATATCGCTATTACGTTTGAGAGATGAACTGAAATGTAATTTACCCATGAAAATAAGTTTGAGATATTTCATTACTTTGACATTAATTAAAAGGGACGAAAATGATATCCCGTCTCAAAAGCCAATATGTTTCGTAAGAGATAGCTTTCATTTGCAAGAATATAGGCGAATATTTGAAAGTATACCTGTCACACTGGCACAAAAAGGCAACATCCAGTTAAGATGCAATCACATGGCTACGTTTACCACAATCGAAAGAAGAATTGATTTCACCCTCTATTTTAATGATACAAAATGGCTTACCTTAAAATTTAAATCGACAGACGCCTTTGAAGTTTGTTATACGTGACTGGAGTATGAGTACCATCAATATATAAAATGTTTACACATCGAATAACATGATATTAATTTATCTAATCAATGCCTTCTTCTTGAATAAAGATATGTTGTTTGCGTAGACTGATTGCTCACTGATATTCTACTACATGAAGAGAATTTTCTGGATTTCATCTAACTTATTTGTTGTATTAGTTGTTGACTGATGAGTCCTTTTCACTAACTCTCTTTAACATATACCGGGAATAAATAATGTCAGATGCATTGTGTACCACGCCAGCAGTGTCAGTGATGGAGAGAGAACAGTCACCAGACAGCGTTTCGCTGATACTACTTACGGATTAGCAGAAAATGAATATGAAGTGGCAATTTTCGTGGATAGTGTCAACCAAATATCACTGAGTTATGTGACACACGAAGCGAATGCCAAATAACCCAAGTGGCATTAATAGGAAAATAAGTGTGATTGCTGGACACAGAGACTATCTGCAAGTATGTAGATGGTATAACGTCTGAGGAAGGTTTAAAACAGGAGTTTTTTTTTCCAAGACTGCGCTAACAGGATTTTCATTGGCTCTGCTGGAGCCTATTACGGAGGGACAGCAATATTACGTTTGGGTCCAATATCAATCTTATGCGTTCCTGTCCATATTCATGTATCCACGTGATTCGCGGAAATTGATAGCAGAGCTAGAGAGCCAATAGTTCACGACTGTTAATAAATACAAACTAAGATGGTAAGGTCACATCTCACGCTCGTCTGGGCTATCAAAGATAATATTGAATAACTCAGTCGAAAAAATAAACAAGACAATAAAGATATGGGAAGATGATGTTAAAAAGTGCACAGGAAACGGCTTTGCAAAGTCCCAAAGAGCTGTTGAGAACTGAGTAAAATGAAGAGATGTCAGCAGTGACCCTCATGCAACCAGCTAGATTACGCGAGAAATGGCATAAATGTGAGAAAATGAAGACATCTTATGAAGTTGTTTAGTAACTTCCCAACGTTAATGCAACTATCCGTACAGGTGAATCAATAATAAGATTTTGCAGATCGCAACATTGATGACTATATTAAATGTACAAGTACCACAATTTTCTGTCGTTGTTAATGGGTGTCGGAATCAAGAAGGAAGTAATTTTACTACAACGCCCTTAGGTGATTACAGAATCAGTGTTACGTATGTATATTTATATAGTTGTTTGTCAGATTGGACGTTTTGACCTATCCCCCTAACATCCGGACATAAAGTTACACCTATATCCCCCATAATTTAGCAAGAAAGCAACACACACGAATTGCTCAACCCGTCGATTAATATTACACCAAGGTAGACAAGACGTATACACTGATCTGAGTAAAAGAGCTGGAAATATTCGATTGTTGTACAATTACAACTTTTACTACCATTACTCGACTTGTATCACTTGGAAATCAACAATGGTATGACTCTTTTTATGGGTTCGGTGTTGTCAGGTATATTCCATTTCCGCAAACACAATCGACAATGCTAATTTTTGAAAACATAATAGCTACCAAATAAAGATTACTGATTATGTTGAGACTGCTTTGTGCAGCTGCAAGTAACTCTGAATTAACACGTACTTGACAATGGTGCAATGCACAAACTTACGTCTACCCCATCCTTTTTTCCCATGGAACATGTGTCATATAATGATATAAGGCCTCTTCGTCTGCGGTATTTAAATCTCCAGTGATTGTGCGTTATGGTGGCACGGCACTCCTATCATATACAAATACCCTTAATATGCCTGTACCATTTACATCTGACACTAGTCTTTGACCAAAAATAAATAAATAACAGTCGGGATTTATTTTGTTTCAACTCACGCAATGTTAGTGAACAATAGTAATTGATAACAGATTCATCAGTGACTACCACTTCACCATTGTATAAATAATCCCTGATTAATTTTGTAATTGGTGGTTGCACCAATCCGATGTTTCCACACTGTCCTTGAGTTGGCTGTGGTACATAGGGTGGTTCCGACGACCAAACTATACTTGAACATTATCACAATTATATAACAGTTTATACGATAGTTTGAGTCTACCACTCTGAAGCAGATATTCATCGACAAATATAATTAAAATATTATCGATGTTAGAATCCTTTGCTAGTTGATCTATTACCCAGTCGTTTTATTCCGCAACTTCATTACGTCGTACGAATCCGTTATGTAAATATCAATAAAACTCACTGTTAACACAAACGCAAAAATGTGGCTATGTACATTTCCCATTGACTCCCTACCAAGGGTGGCACTGAGATGGACCCCAAAGGGCAAAATGAACCATGACAGACCCAAAGAGACCTGGCGACGAACCGTGGAGCGATAACATAAGACCAAAAGCCTCATCCTGCAGCCCGCCCCCGCAACAGCAGCCGATAGACCAAAAAGGTTCTCCCTTGCTGTCGCCTCAAGCACCAGACGGCGCAGAGAGGATTTATGATGAAGATGACAGGTCTATCTGAATTTCGTTACCAGATTTTAATGATGCTGTTAATTAAACTGTGTAAGAATCCATAGCAATATTACTTACCTAGTTAATTCTTCTGTATTAGTGGTGTGAAACTAAAACCAATATGTTGATCATAATTTATCGACTGCACGTAGCTTTAGTTCCAGTTATGATATATATGTATGGTGAAGACAAAAATAATATGATGTTGGGGTCTGCCAAAGTCATTTGCATGGGAAGTGACAACAAACTAGCCAGGCCCTACAATTGTATTTTCAATTGGTTTCTCTCCTGATTTGTTTAATATTCATTTCATTTGGTACCAAGATAATAGTATGAGTCGGGCCGCATACAACTCTGTGGTCTGTGCATATATTTGTTGTTTTGCTACATCAATATATTTGTTTCTAAACGCGACCGTTAATTCATGTCCGTATTAGACGTTTTAAATTTACCAGATTGATCATCAAAAGCCACAAGCTTAGCTGGATCAATGTCAAAAGCAACACGACTAATAAACTCATACATATCTACTTTGTTGCATATCTTCTAAAAGCCACATCAACAACTTGTCGTCGGACTGGGTAACATCGCTAAATGTTAATAGTAATTGTATATAGTATTAAACGTATTGCAATGTGAAGCCAATAAGTGTCCATGGGGATGGCGATCAATAACCTTTGTTTTCCGAAAATGCACGCAATGTTTAAACAAGATGACCACATACAGGGTCATCAAACCGTTTTTGATCTATTATAGCTGAATACAGCAGCAGATATGTACCGTCTCTGGTTAAATAAGCAATAACTTTAACTGTCGGTTTAAGTTCATAAGAGGTAAAATACTACTGATGTTGTGTCGTTGCCACGCAAGTGACAAATGAATGCCAGTTTATGTTGTCCAATATTGTTTATTAATACCTGTTTTACGTGTGCTTGGCACCATCGATGCAAGTTCTATTCACATCAGGATACAACTACTATGTTTGATTTTGCCATGGTGAGTAAATCAAGACTGACCAACGACGTGATAGTCCGCGATAGGGCTATCGACGACCTCAGCAAAATAGTATTCGATGACTTCTTCCTTGTTATTGAAGGCGTTTGATACACCCTTTGAATGCTTTTTAAGGGTTATCCCAGATGCAGTTACGACAGTCCATAACGCCTACGCTTTTCCAACTATTTTAGCCGCTGATGCTAATAGCCTTGACTTCGCAAATAAGCGACAAGAAAAACGCAGCCAGTGGATTAAGAATAGAATAAAGAAATCCAAACGTATACACCGTCCTTATGATGAATATGGCTACTACAGAGCCAGCAGTGCTGAATCAAGAAAGGCGTCCAATGCTATATTTAGCTTGCTGTTTGGTTGAATGTGCCTGTGATCGAGGGCTTTTTTGCGAAATCACGGTTATTGAGGTTGTCTCGTTAGGTCAGAACAACAAAGGAGATGGGGAATTCCAAAACTACCAATCACAAACTACTTATATATATTTTTAATTATTGGTAAATAACTGTGTCTATTTCAAGGGTAATATTTGTTCATGACTTTATATTGTGCTGATTATCTATAAGGAAAATATTGCATAATTAATTGTGTACAATATTACACATCATGTAATAAAATTGTAAAAGTGCGTAGATACTGCCAATGATTCATACATGGATGTTGTTAGGTTGCTAATAATACAAATATTTGACGCGTTTTGGGTAATTTATCATTGGCTGGTGAGGCTATGCTTTCTACTAAGAAATAAATTATATATCATTGAGTGGATTAGGTCACATGAACAAAGTTAGTGACATATTAGATAGTCTAATCGGAGGTGTCTCGTGGGGTCACTCTTTGAGCTGTATATTAGGAAAGAACTAAGCAATTAATGTATGTCCAATTTGGGTTCATTGTTAGTTCGGGTTTCTTTCTCACATGTTTGTTTATTTAAATCAGTAATCAGAGATGTTTAATGTTGTTTATCGATACGATTTGAGAGGATACTTTTGTTTGGGTTATTCTTCGGAATTCCAAAATGCTCATTTCACTAAAATAATAATCTGGGACTGCCGAGTTCTTCAAAGGAGATATTGATAATATCATTTTGCTACATCAGGACTAATGGCAGACCATCACATTCAAAAATCGAAAATTAATAAGTTCCTCATTTCATTATATAACTTTAAGTATCTAAAATATGTTATCTGTTAGAACAATTGCTGCTTTTGCATCTTTCTGTTACTTTATCATCATGGAGTCATAACATATATAGGGGACTGGTCCGTTCGCCGTGTTTTATAAATATTTCAGAAAATTATTTTTAATTGAAATTTTATTTCAGAACATTCTTATTCCTTGCTATTTTGATTTTAAATATTTCAGAATGTCATCTAGGGTGTGGGGTTTAGTTTGTAATCTGTACTATCGTATTGAATGACTAAGTTGTAATCTTAGGCTGGTTCCCAGTTTAGTTTGCCAGAGACTCCTTGTATTCCACTCTTTGATGAGACATTTGTAACTGATACATGCATAGGAGGTTCATCACCACAGGTGAATGAAATAATGATGGATTGGAATAGAGAGATAATTTACCTCATGGATGTATATTTCAAAGATAAATACATTTTCTGTCCATTGTCTTTGTAACAGGATAACTTGTTTGCTTTATAGACTCTATTTTATAGTGTAAATCTCGATCGTATACAAATTAAATAGTTAAACACTTATATAAAACAAACGCAAGGATAAAATATAGCTGTTCTTTATAAGTGCTGTAATGAACAAATATGTTTTATGCACAATAATTTAAAAGAAACGCATGATGCAGGCGGGTAATTTCAGAGGCAGGCAAAAAGAAAGAAAGAAAATGAATGAATGGCGAGCCATGTACAGATAAGTAGATTGATAGGTATATGAGTTGTTGGTTTGATAGATAGATAAAATATAAGTAGGAAAACGACCGTTCTTGATGATAAATGTCTCAACCTAATAAGCAAATTATTGAGTCATGTACAAGTGTTCAAATCAATTAGTGTTATGCGTATTTTTTTAAATGCTGGAGATTACTTCAGTGAATTAATACAGAACATCCTGTCTGGATAATTATGACCTATATACACAGTGCATGAAGTTATAATGGATAAAATCAGTGGTTACAAGTCACATTAATCAGGTGATCACTTGCTTCAATCGAACTGTATAAAACGTGTCAAGAAAATGGATAAAAAATGATATCCACTATGGTCATGTGGTCACCGACAATGTATCTACTTTTTGTCACCAAACTCCACATGCAATAAAATATGTTGTAGATTAAAACCTATTTATTTAGATGGATTTAATGTATAAACATCTTTACATCTATAAATAAAATAAATCATTTAAAACGACTTACACTATATTTTATTCATAACTTTCGATTTAAATTGTGCTGAAGATGGCTATCGATACATTTAGCCATAATTTAAGTTATTCTATTAAACGTAACCTGAAGATTATGCCGATATTCCTTTTGGTTTTTGTCAAATTATGACAAAATTATGACGAAGTATACATTAAACAAAAAAGTGATATTAGAGCGTTAAAGCAACACATGTTGGCTATGAAAATGCACATTACATTGATTCGGCAATTTTGGATTAGCATATATTTAGCCAAATTCTAGTTTCTGCCTACATGGATGTAAGTAGCGGAGACTAATAACAATGAAATGGATAACCATATTAGGGTGATAGAATGGACAACCAGGTTTAGGTAATGAAATGGGTAATGAGATTTTGGTAGTGAAATGGATAACCAGATTTGGATAATTAAATGGATAATCAGGTTTGGGAAACGAAATGAATAACTCGTTTTAGGTAATGAAATGGATAAAGAGATTAGGGTAGTTAAATAGATAACGAAATTTGGGTAATGAAATAGATAACCAGATATGTTTAATGAAACGGATAACCAGGTTTAGATAATGAAATGGATAACGAGATCTGGGTAATGAAACGGATAACCCTGTTTGGGTAATGAAATAGATAACGAGATGTGGGTAATAAAATAGATAACGTTATTTGGGTAATGAATTGGATAAAGATTTGGGTAATGCAATGGATATAAAGATTTGAATCATGAAACGGAAAACCAGATTTGGTTTCTAACGTTAAGAGTCTTACAAGTACTTACCTTATTTTCGGTCTTTTCAAATATATTCGTCAAAGTGTATTTCTTTGAAACAGCTCAACGGTCTAGAATAATTGAATCAGATTATCAACTCATCCACTATGGTTCGGTTCACTAGAATAAAATGAAGACATCATTCTAAAAGTAACTATATTTTATTCACAAATGGGAAATAAGTGTTTCGACCGATCTTATTGGACAATTATGCAAATGTGTCTAGCCTGTCATAATATGAAGGAGGACGTACTGTGTAAAAGGATGTTTCTTTGTGCTCATATTACGTTTTACCTGTATTAGCAATAATTGTATTACTATTTTAGGTGCATAATAACTACAACAGGTTTTATGTCAAATTGTATACATCTAATTCCTATTAGGTTAAAAGGTGTTTCTACATCGTCTTGTCTCTCCTGTAGGGACCCATACATTACACAAAATTGATACGAGAGCTTAAAAAAAACTAATAATTTCTCCGCACATTTTGGTCCGTCCTTCCATCAATGAGACAGTCCAGTTCATTATACGACCATGTATCTATCCTGACAAAGACAATTTAATGTAAAACGCATAGACACGCACAAAAACACAATATATATATATATATATATATATATATATATATATATATATATATCTTCAATCTTTCTTTCAAACGTGCCCATTAAATGTTTCAAATTCATTTTATGTTTCTCTATTCCTTATCCGAGGACGTGTAAATAACATCGATGTCTCAAAATTATGACTATTTTCTGTTATTTTCGTTGAATCTATAGTCAGCAATTTTTAGATATCTTTTATATTTTCTACTGTATGTTGACCTATCAATATTATTTTCTTTTTCGTTATTGTTGATTTATGCATTCATGGGTGAATTGTGTGACTTCGGTAACCCTGAAATCCAGTTTGGTAGCAGAGGCGTCCCAAAAATTTTCATTGTCGATTATGTTCGGTTTACAATAAAACTCTTATTTATACCCGATTGCTCCACTGTATGCATACCTGATGAAGCGTCAGAAAATAGGTAAAACACTAATTAAATACTTTTCCTATTAATTTTAATAGAGTATTTGGGTCTAAAATTGTGTACTGTTTGTCATGGAGTGTAACTGGAAATGTATATGGTACATTGAATGTGATATAAAAGCAGGTCAAACTAATTCAGTGGCTGAAAATTGGCAGGAATCATGTGGTTAACTATTTTTAAATAAGCTAATATTTCCTACTTTTTCATTGTTTGGTGTTTGTTCTGTGGATTATTTCGATGGCTCCTCATAGCTTATATAAAATGACTTGACATATTTTACGATAGTTCGTTCATATAGAGGGCGTGAGAGCGAGCGAAAGAAGAACACATAATGGGAAAAAACAAATTTTGTTCAATGAGAAGCTATAAATTTGTATAACATACACACGGTCAGATATATTTCCCAAATGTACGTTTGATGACATATTGACACATTGGAGATGAACATTAACAAAGCCGCGCTCTACTCATTCAAGGAGAACACTCTCACTAGACGACGACCATCAACAAAGCAAAGTACCAGACAGAAAGAGCTATGAGAAGCTCCTGTGTAGCTTACATTTAATAAGGGTGGGATTGGCTGAAACACCCAAGAGTAATGTATAACCCTATGATATGTAGGTTCATTATTCTCCATAATAATTATGTAATAGACCCAACAGTTGTATTACTTTTAATATATAACTGTGACACTTACCTCTAAAAGCAAGAGCATCTTTGAAAGGTCTGTCGCTTCCTAAGTGACTTTAAATTTTCACCAATTTTTTTACAACGAGTAAATTATTTTTTACTTCTCTTCTTTTGAAAGGAAGCACTAAACTAATATTCTTTGCAAATTTTTCTTTCAAATCGTAGATTTGCAGTGTGAAGATGCTCTTCACTTGCTAGCTCCATTTCTGTCATTTTACATTGATATTCATTATCTTCCTTCTCTCTCTACGATTGTAAACGCATTCTCTATTTTGTAACTGTATTTGTTCATTTTGTAACTTCAATTGTATTTCTTGTAACTGCATTTGTCTTTTGTGTTTTTCCTTCTGCTTGTAAATGCATTTGTTTTTATTTCTCACCTTCCTGTCTTTCGCTCTCTCCTTTTTTCACATTGTATCTGCATTTTTTTTTTTGTTATTGCGTTTGTCTTTATTTCTCATTTTCGCCCGCTTGCATTTGTTTTTCTTTATCTCCTTCTTGATTTTCGAGTTTCTGGCTAGTATAATTAATTCGTCGTTTCTGAAAGAGTCAACTTGTTTATGCTAGGAATTTAAAGAATGAGTTCAACCGTTTATGATATGTTTCGCTTAACGATCTCACTTGAGAAACGTTTCATGAACTAGGGGAATTCAATTTCAAAACACGCAAAGTTTCATGACATATTTTATTCAAAATTCATATCCAAGGACGAGCACAAACATTTGTTTGTTATGAGTGTAGGCTGTAATAAATAGTAACAAAGATATAGTAAAAAAGAACAAGCAACAAATAATGTATTTCCCTGGTAAAAGATTGTAAAAATGAAAAACAGAACTTACAGTGTAAAGAATCAAATTCAAAGATAATCTAAGACTAATCCAAGAATTAAATTACAAGCTCCATAGCAATTAAGTAATCTAATACATTCAGGCTCGCGTCCTGTCGGAAAATCCACGATGAAAAATCATGACGTATGCTGAAGTCTGTTTTGCGTTGATCTGTAGTTCCCATGTTGAAAATCCGAATAAGATTTTGATAAACTGTCTTCGTTCAAGGAATTTATATGAGCGCATACAATATTTCCAGAGAAACCAATTAATGTTTTAAAATTCAACTGAAATAAAGAAGGTATAGCATAACTCGAAACTGCAGCTAAAGACACTTTCCAGTATAAAATTAAAACCCCATAACTGAGTAAAGTTCCCTAAACATCTCTTATTTATTAAGTCGTAATTCTTCGCAAATAAGAAAAAGCATATATTTCAACATGATTATGTTTATATCATGTAATTCTAACATGACCCTGACGAGAAACAATAATTTTACTTTACGGATAAAATTAAAAAGAGTTAGTTAAATCACCCAAATCTATTTGGAAGCATATGGTCACGTATTAATACAGCCACGATTACACCCCTTTCAATCATAAATTACGAACAAGTAAGAAGTTGTTTACATCCGAATTTCAAATCAAGGTCAGGAACTAGGTCAACTTGGATACAATGTTCATAATGTTGGGTGTTCGAAAAGATAATTTGAATATGTATACCATCGTCAAATCCCTAGTAAACAAAATTACAATGTTTTGAAATATAATGAATTTAAAATTGAACGGATTTAAAATCATCCAAACAATCAATTAAATCCAAATAAATACATTTTAACTTTATTTATGTGTACCTGGGGCATAGGTGACCTGATCTAATTAATGACCAGTACATGTATCAGCTAAATAAATACTGTCCTGATCTTCTTCATCATTTTGAACTATTTTTGTCATAGCTCTAATAACTGCACAATGAAAGGAAAGGTTTTCTAAAACTGAACAACGTTATTTTGCACGTTATACAATAAAAACATGAAGAAGAATATACAGTACTTTGAATTAAATCCAAAATAATACAAAAGTTATGTCACAAGTCTTACCAATCGAATACTGCTGTAAATTCATATTCGCTTCAAAAAATGATAAAGTATTTAGTATAAACTCTTATTCTTAATTTTATGTCTTATGTTTATACAACCTTGGAAGAAAATGAGTTTAAAATAAAAACAAAAGTTCAAATACTAAATACTTAATATTTAAACAATGCTGCTGTATATACGTTTGAAGTTCATCTGTGTTCTACATATGGATTTATGAACAATGATATATGTTGATGGAAACATGTAATTGCTTGCTTATTATATCCGACGATACTTTTCGGAAAACACTGTTTGTTTTTTTATTATTTCGTTATTAATACATGTTTGTATTCTTACCGGTGTGAATGTAAAGAATCGTTCAAGTTTAGCAAAGACTGTGTCAATTAATCATTATTGCTGGGACAAGTCATTATTGAAGTGTAAATTTTGTAAGTTTAAATTAATGCTTTCTGGGATTCAGTGCTTCCGATACAAGACTATACATCCAAGCCCAGACGTTAGTATGCTCTCCACCCATAATCTAGAACGTTTCTATTTAATATATTTTTCAATTGCATTTTGGTTTGTTTTCAAGCTATCGACGGGACATATGCTTATACATACGTTAATTCAAGCGCAATTGCCATCAGCAGACCAGATGGCGATCCCACCATGTTTTGAAGCGTCCCTTAGCTAAACTAAAGTCTTTTATAAAAACGAAGCTATACGCCAAATGCGCCAAATGTATCTTCAAGTGCAAGTGAGAAGGATGGGGATTAGTTAATTGTGTTACTGTTTAGTTTTATTTTAATGTGTACGCGCGCTAGTTTACTCAGTAGACTTCTTATTTGTGGTGATGCGCCCTCTGATGCTGTAATTGATTATCCAATTATCTTGACAAGACCTACACGATATGTTGATCTAGGATCATGTCAATGTATCGTTATCAATCAGTGCGGGTAGTTTGTGCACCGCGGACGATGTTTCTAAACCTAATTATATATGTATTTCTCCATTATACCAAGTCTGATAAATATTTCGCAGAGTACTGTATCAATTCCAGATGTGAAGTTTATTCATGCGTTAAATTCTATATACAAAAAAATAAATCTCTTATATAAAATCTTGTTCATTTCCTAAAAGATCTGCAATGTAAGGTAAACTAGAATTAGGGCTGATAATTAATATTATTATAAAGGAATTGATTTACTATAGCCCAAGAGGATATTGGAGGGGTAGAGCATCAAATTAGTAACCTCTATGATGTAGCAAACATTACACGTGCCGCCACCGCAGCGTGGGTAGAAAGACAGGCAATATGGTATATGTATCTACCATCTCCTAATCGATTCAAATACGCACATTTTGATTAGTGTTCCTATTGAACTTATTCAGGCTGATATCTTATTCTCACCACAAGATACTATCAAAATTGAAAATTGCATGCGCACATATAAATACTGGCGTTAACGTTGCGAGTAATAGCAATAATGCGGAGCCGTTATTACCTAAAATGGCTGCAGAAGTTGTATTAGCATTTGAACGAATTTATCAACGAGGATCTTGACCACAAGGTGGCCAGTGATTGCCAAACTACTACAAGGTGATTATGGTAAAGAATTTCACGGATCAGCGCTGATGAAACAAACATAATATTATCAATATACGACGAGTACACATGGCAATGCATCGTGACCAGGGAATCGTTGAATGATTTAATCGAACACTTGTTGCGCTGTTTTTTGGATATAAATATGCAAACTAAATAGTTGAAAAAGATATGAGATCTGGCGTATGGGTTGCAATGTTATCAAGTGTGATAAAGCAATAAATAATAAATAATGAAATTACTCGTGCAACTGCGTTCAAACCCATGAATGCGATTGCAAAAGATAATATACCTGTATATAATTTTGTAACACAACCAGTATTAGGTAATGTTACCGTACAATATTTATATGAATCTGGTGAACTGGAAGGTGGTAACAAAAGAGCATCTATTACTATTTGGAGTATTACGACAATTACAATTCATGTGTGGTACGATCAACGGGTAGAACTGCAACATACAGATTATATTAAACTGCTCATCAACGGTGATTTACACGTGAACAATTATAAACAATTACTGTGGATACACAATTACCACCACAATAACCTGACCTACTCCCATACGTCAATTACACTCAAGACAGTTCAACGTTGTATTTTTCGTGTGTGACCAAGACTACCATATTTCTATCTACGGTAAATTGTATTGGATCATTACTTGAATGCTGCCACAGCATTACCGTGATACAGCTCGTACAAGTCGCGATCATTTTTTTAATCACTTTGTTTATAGCTAACTATTCTTTTTCTTACTATATCATTGCTAACAACTTTGTTGTTTATGCTAGTAGAATTTACAATAACTCTTCGCAACTGAGATATTTTCCTAACCATTCGGTCTGATCATTAATGAAACAAACAACTATATCAGTAATAGTTAATCCTTGAGATGAAATTAACTTCATCGAGTATCCCAACGCCCATGGTGTTTTGTCCGCGCTCAGCGTATAATTGACAACACTGACAGTCGTTGCGTATCTGCTGGTGATACGTGCCACTATCAAATCAGTTGGTCACCATATATCATAAAAGTCACTTTTTAGAAGTTTCTAAAATTAATTCTCGCATTATTTCGCAATGATATTGCGATTGCTGTATTCTTTAACAATAACCAGTCAATAAAATGATTTCACAAATCCAATGAAACTATGCATATTTCATCGCAGAATATGTTTATAGGTTTATATTTCACACCCATTCGTTCCGGAGTCCATTTATCACCCTTGTTAAGAAATAAACTGTAATAAGAACAAATTTGTAAACCTCATTCTTTCATTTCGTTATGTGCGTCTGTGTTAACACAACTAACTCCGAACTCTATCTAAATATTTCAATAACATGAGTTGTTTTACGACACCCTCTTGAACCGTTTAGATAAATAGTCTTATATCTGGATACAGAATCATGTACAGATAGCGTCCTTGGAATTGGTCGACGTAACAACGATAACTAAGTACGTTGCATATCTTTAACAGGAACACAAGTGGATAATTAGTTGTAGCACCCGTATCCTTGATTAATTCAGCCCATTCGCATATTTTTACCATGTTGACTAGTTAACACATTTCCACAATTCTCATTTGTGAAATGTTCCGTAACTCGTACATAATGATTCAAACAAATAACTAGTGTAATTTGTTAATGACAGGATCTACAACCCTTTTAACAAAGTCTGTCTAAACGGAATTCTTCGGATATGATTTACAAACTGTACACGTAGACGTCTAGGACCAAAACCATGTTGCAAATGTGTTTTTTAGTTTAGAGGAGAGATACTATTGTGTCTGCGTTGTGGTGGTAAACAATACAGAGAGTTGAAAATACAATGAAAAGTTAATAAGAAACGCAAAATACTAATTAGCCATATTTATAAAATAACAATTTAGACAAGTACTGATATATATAAATATAGCTAAAATAATTTGAGAGACATCCTATCATTATGCGGCATATTGTGATGGTATTATAAGACACTATCGATGAAAAAACAGTCGATGTTGTCAGTAATACTAGTTATGTCAGATGCATTGTTGAAAAGAATTGGTATCTTTGTCATAAATGCATTTACGAATTCAATGTTACTACGGAGTAGACGAATATAATTTAATTAATTTACAGGTTATTACACAGAGCGAGAATTGCAAAAAATGCAATAACGGAAAATATGAAACATTTGCAAGGAGGTCGATTAGGTTGATAAATACAGAGACTGGTAAAGATAAAAATCTTTAAAGCAATGTACACAGCCGGCAAGTATTTTGATATTACCACGTGTTAGTGTCAGCGCGTCGCAAAAAAAATATATAAATTTCTTTCGATATTTCATAACAATTACAAATATTGTTTTCTTTAGTTGAAAAATCTACTCGTCGCGGAACTGAGGGTCACTTATATTTTGGTGGAATTTCAGGCTATCATAACACTGTTTTGATTGATGACTGATAGATATCCAGGCCCTAATCTGGTGATTGTATTTCTATATAGGCTGATAATGTTGGTTCGTGGACCGTTAAAACTATTGGGATTAGTTTACCGTGATAGTTTTTAATCTGCGCTGAATTGTATCATTTATTTGTTATATCGGATAAGTGCCTGATGGAATAGAAATATTTTCCACGAACTCTATCATTCTAATTTTTATTTGCAAATACAAGATAATTATTTGCCTGTAATCCATCAAATGATTACGATCTAATTTTCGGCCAACTATGATATACTTGTAAATGAGCTAGCGCAATTTCATTTACTGGAATTGCACTTGGAAAGTTGATGTTTAATTCAGATTTTGTGGAACTTATTGATATCATCGTTGTTGAAACGACGATCTGTTGCAGTAGTTGTGGCGATGACGACATTATTATTTGTTTTCTTCTAAATTAGCCGTAGTGGTTGTCTTATCGCAAATCTTAATCATTTACCAGAACTCTATCTAATATTATTCCGTCGTTAGGACCCACTGACAGCAATAAAGATAATTCGGGATATGCTATATTCGCTCTATGCAACTTTAGTATGCACTCGTATAGTTTACTGTGGATTTCATGTAAATATATATTTTTTAATAATATTAAGGAAACCAGTATTTCTTGATGCTGCTGAAAAACAAATTCTTCTAACTGCTGCGTTCATCACTAGTTTTGGTGCTAGTGTTGATAGTAATACAGCTGTTCGAGCGATAACAGCTGACACATAATACATAATTATTTCAACGACGATTACACCTTTGTTATATGTATTACTTTTGATACATACTCATCAACGTTATATTTCTGTTTTATCTGCCATTCACGCACCTGGTTGTATATGTTCTATTGCACGTTTGTTGGGGTGTTAATTACTTAATTAGGTGGTAGTTTAACGATTAATTCAACGATCCAATGTTAAATCAATCCGAGTCTTATTTTCTTCAGGTTCCACTTCAAATGTTACAATTTATTTTTGATCTAGTGGTACTAACATTGATAAAAATATTTGTGATAGTGGATAACGCCGGGGTATTGTTGTGGATATTGTAAATACAGCAATACCGATCAGTGATAACCTGTATAAGCCTTTAAGCTCAGCGCGATGGTTAATAAACTTATCACTCGGTGATCATAATACTTGTCCAGACGCTACTGTATATACAACGCTACCGGTGATCCTTTATATGTCAGTGACTTTAATGTCAATTACCTCATGAACACGTCATTAATATTCTACCAAAACTGACGAACATGTTTAAATGATTAGAAATGTCGGTTCTAAATAAGGCCATTCTGGTATTGATCTTTGTTAACAAGTCCGTAATTGAGAGTTTTATTATCGACGTATCTCTTTGTTGCAGCATCAGCAGTTTAATCTGGTTCTGAAAGACCGGTAATTGTTGTATTAGTCATGCTCTGATGTCCGGTCATTATATCAGCGGAGTTTTGTACTCGCGCACGAATACTATCTAATATCGTTGACATAAGAACACTGGGTTTACTGTTTCCGTTATTATAAATCACGGCTATGCTGTTTTCGGTTACTCCAGTAATTCTTTCTATAATACCTTATAAAGAATGATTACTCGATTTTAATATTTTCCTTGTTTATCCTGAAATACATCCACTTTGTTAGGATCCACATTTGCAATATTTTGTATTCGGATATTGCATCGTTAATGATTCTTTGTATATGTTCGTGCAATATTGCGTCAATCGTCTGCTTTTATTTAGAGGCATATCTTCCGTAAATATAGGCCTGTTTGCAATACGATTTTTTTGAAACGATTTAGGTTACTCGAGTACTCGTAAACATCATTATGGCGTGTTTTTTTTTTGTTTTGATACAACATCGAGTACAGCATTGGCTTCACGGCTGCATATTGGTGGGTCAGTTTTTGTCTGTTTTAGGTTTGGTGGAGCCAGTCCGTACCAATCAAAATAAACATATCCACTTTGATCAATTGCGTATGCAACGCAAAGAGTACCTGGACCAGAACTACTGACAAGGTTGATGATATCGATTTCAATATCATTGTTCCTGTTAGGTAAGTGATCGCGCATGAAAAGATTGTATATTTCTCTTCCGCAGTATTACTTACATTAAAGTTTTACAACGGTGAAAAACTTTAAACGAACTGTTCCTGGGAGTCTCAGGCCGTTTTCCTTCCATCAGTGTAGAGGTCTTGTTAGACTTAAACCCTTTCTGTATTGTGAGCCGGTAATCTTAGACAAACCGTTTGAGACGTATTGGATCTGTTTGGGAAGTCTTCCTGGGTTTTGTTGGAGTAATTTTTTTCTGTTTTCTTAGTGTAAAATCCCTTTTTTAGTTGTTATATTTAGTGCCAATTCAGCAGATGTTCCAACTGCATCCAGTGCTGCAGCTTTTGCGACAGCTGGGATGGCATAGGATATTAATATTGGTATAGCCAAAAGGAGTGGAAATATACCACATGATTTGGTTATATTTGTAATAGCACACGCATTACGATTAATGCGCATTCCGGTCTTGTATTGTTTAGCACGTTCGAACAGATTTACGTTGACATTCTGTCAGTGTTACCTTATTTTCAACACCTGTAATTTGGCATATGCTTAGAGTCTGTGAGACGTACCATAAACATTTTTGAGAGATCAACGTATGAAGGATACAGATGTTTACTTCTGTGAGAATGAGTGCAAGCATAGCATGGAATCAGATGTATGTACACAGAGATATTGCGAGGGCATTACAATGTTGGCGATCGGTGTCTAACAAGGCGATTACCATCTGATTGTGTGCATCTCCCTTCAACAACACTATATTTGATGACAAGGAAGTGGATGAGTCTTACGAACAGATTCAAGCGTCCATTAAGCAGACACCCGCGAAGAATAGCATAGGGAAGAAGACTGGAATGCCAATGTTTCAGAAGACGCCCAGGCAGACTGGATGGAGGTTTTTATTCTTAATATAATGAACATACGACTCTTGCTTCTTTACCTCACTATTTACAAAAGCCCAGATATTATGAACAGCCATTCATTTTTTAGAAAAGGAATATTTCAGACGGAAACCTTCACGACTGGATTGCACAATTCTTGCTGAGGAATCGGTTCTGTCTTAGGTTAACATTACAGTAACCCATAGCTTCCCAATAATTTACATGACCTGCTGAAGGTCACTGGTTAGCTTGGATCAATTGTGATCTTTAAAAGCTTAAAGATTCAAACTTTGTTCAAGCGTTTGAGCAAACAATATTGAACAATGTACACTGCTCATAATTCATGGTGCTGAGGAAATCAAACTAGCCCTCTTGATTACTAACTACCACGGCAATAAGGGGCATGGCCAGCGAGATATTCGGGATATGTGGTACTCACAACAATCTGCAACAAATATCTGGCTAAAAGTTGAATGACTGCCCCTTTGAACCCATTCTCTGATCGTCACTTGCTTTTAGACAGGGAATCTGCAGCTGTGCAATAAGTTCTAAATGATCAGCCTCAAGGGCTGAAGAACAGGCAATTCTCGTCTTTGGCAACACCGACTATTTGGTACATAACCACAGTCGGAGAGTGACAATGGTACCGTCTATCAACATTTCTCTTCATTTTCTACCTTGAAGTAAAGATCTCTATATCCCTGATGCCCTGGAACAGATAGTTTAGTAGGAAATGATCAAACATTGGAAACCTTAGTGAACCGTTTTGAAAAATTGCAATAAGGTATGGAATGGCTTTCAGCGCTTCAAAGACCAAGCTAATGGCAAACAAGTCGAGTGGTATCAAAAAAGGAAATACGAGTGCATGGACATAAGCTCAATAATGTTATCAGTGTCGGTTATCTCCTCTGGTGATGGTTCAAAACTAATGTTCTTTACGGGGTTGACCCGACTGCAATTGTTCTGGCTAGACAGCAAAACGTCGGAAGGGCAACATCATTACTGTCGAACAGAAGATGCAGTTATGACATATAAAGATCTGCTCCCTACCGAAAATATAGGCAATCTATGATGATGTTATGTTTCGTCCTACGCTCATCAAGCTTCACATATGCAATCATACAGGGCAAGATGAGAGGAAAAAAAAACAATGTCTACAGGAGCCAAGATTGGGAGATAACATCAAATAGTGGATAGGTATGGACTTTGCAAATTCTCCACGAGCTTTGGAGAAGATGACACAATAGAAAGAAATTACACAAGGCCGTATGTGGCGTTTCTACGACGAACCAGCTTAAAGAGAAATGAAACGGGAAATAATGATGCTGACAAATGTCCAAAAGGAACAGTAAACCAGCTCTTTTGAATTGGATTACATAATAATGTCATCCAGTTTGAAAGACTGATGTATTGAATTATAGTTCCATGTTGATGTATTATAGAAGTCCTCTTTACAAGATTTTCATTGTGAGATACTGGTTTATTTTAGATCCAGAAGCCGTAGTAGCTCAGTTAGTAGAGTGTCTGACTCGCCATTGAATGTTCAGTTTCAATTCCATGATAAACCTCTTCGGTGTGTCATTTGGAAAATCACTTAGCTAACATTTATTGTGCCATGCTATAGCAAATACTTTGCTACAATACGTAAAACTCAAAAAACGTCATACACAATTTGTTTGGTAAGTTTTCATTGGACGTTATGCAATGGAATATATCGTGTCTACGTGGATATTTAAAGGAGACAATGTAAATATAATTAAACGTCAGTCATCAAATATGCATTCTATTCTAAACAAAGCAAATATGCTCTGCAAAAAAATAGGAATTGTACATATGCTATTACAGTTTTAAGACACAATGAATGCTGTTAATCAAACGTGGATGAAGAGGATTAAAGTTGCGATGGGGATTCAATCACAGTCGTATCTTAGGCTGTTCATTTAAAATATGGTAAATTATGTGTTTTGTTAGCCCATCTTTGTCCTAACACAGTTCCAAGTGCGCTCTGTGTAGTGGAGTCTTCTAAATCACATTTCAAATTATATTGTATGTGCCCAATATAAGACTACCACTGAAACAATGCAAAACAAAAACGAAACATATCCGCCGTGTTTATTCACGAAGTTTTCTTTAAAACGGCATTTCCGTGAGTGAATCCTGATTGTAGAGTGGGCATGAACATTACAATATGCTGGATGCATGAATAAATAAAAGCCTGATCTAGAGGACAGGCCGTCACAAACCAAGAAATGACTCCCAGACTAGATTGTTCTACGAGTTTTATACACTTCTTAGAGGCCTGGATGTAAGATCAAAACAAACGTGCTTGTCCTGACCAAGTTTTCCATTATAAATGTATCCTGCTATAGCGGCCTCGATGTATTGTAATGAATGCTATGGTACCTACCGTATTTCTCATCTCTATTATGATAGTTCGTACTTAGCGGGGAATGTGTTCAATTGTTCTAACTTTACTACAAACTAGACGTTTGACGCTTTGCGTCACCGGAGTTTATGATGATTTTCGCTAAACTCCTTGCTAAAGTATCGTCCTATAATATACAGTCATTCCAATAACAAGTACAATATAAATGCATTATATTTATAATTTATAAAATATATTTGCTTTCGATTAATTTTGCTTTGTTTCAGACAAAGACCATATACTGTTGGATAATAACGTGTATCAACAGGCATTAAATCATCCGAGAATAAATAATTGGTAAATGGATTATGACGTAAATGATTGTGCATATATGTGTGAGCTTGCGTGCTAATGTAAATTTGGAATAAAGGCGAAAATTGGATACAATTTGTGGACGTCGCGTTTTATATTAGCATCAATTCCAGATTGTCCAGACATCATGCAGTTATAAAAAACTAACTTATGCTGGGGGTTAAAGACCAAGTCTTTGGTTGGTCAGTATTTCTTTATATTGTACCAGACATAACAATATACACGTCCCATATGCATCAGTCCAAATAAGAAACAACATGATTCAGATTAGGTATGCAATTACAGACAAATATGTATCATATATTTCCCTTTAACAGATCGATTTGGATTTTTGTTTAAAGAAAGCATTGATACATGGATATACATTAAAATTGATAATGTAATCATATATTTCTTTAAGAAAACGAAGATTCTATATCTGTCTAACAAGTAGACGACTTTAGATATTATTTTTTTCTATATTTTTAAACAAAACCTTCTACACAATATTGTTCTATTTTCTTCTCATTGGTTTTTACTTGAACATCGGAAACTTTTTCAGCATAAACAGCTATACCCTTACCTGCATGCGCCAAGTCATGAAAAGGCTCAACAATATTGTAACAATATGTAATTCTTATACATTTGCATCACAATCAAAACAGCTACTCCTGTATTCGATGTATCTCCGTTAATGTTGCAAATATGTGTCAGTTATATCGTCTGATGTTATAATCATTTTTGAGTCATCCGTAATATTACTAGGCAAATTAAACGTTTTTTTTTCACGTAAATATTCCACAAACCATAATGTTGAAACTCTGTAAATGAAAACGATTTGGGGTAAGTTAGGTATTTAAAACTGATTTTATTGTGAAATATATCTTCCATTTGTTGCCATTGCCTTGGCTGGGAACTACAACTATTAATTCTAGTTCCACGTAGGATAAAGTTTTCACTCAACGTGGGGGTATTTTCAGAAAAAAATTGAATGGTTTGTCATCAATCCCTGAATCTTTTGCATCATCATACAAGAAGCCATTGTCAAGCATTCTGTCCAACATTTTGTTCGCAACCTCAACTTACTCTAATACCTCGGAGGTAGATAACGGTGGATTCCGTGAAGTGCCCATAAACTAATTGTCACTACTTGTGTCCATATCCATTTACAATCAACGGCAAAAGCCGTAACGTTCAGCACATACAACTGTATTGCGACAAATTACAAACAATATGAATAATTTAAAATGTATTGCAATTATACATTCAAAATGTATTGCAATTATTCATTCAAGATTTATATAATATCTTTACTATAATATCTCGGAGGTAGATAACGGTGGATTCCGTGAAGTGCCATAAACTAAATGTCACTACTTGTGTCCATATCCCATTATCACCAACGGCAAAAACCGTAATGTTCAGCACATATAACTGCATTGTGACACATTATAAACAATATGAATAATGTATAATGTAGTGCAATTAATCATTCAAGATTTATATAAGTGGGCTATAATTAAATCTTTTCAGTTGTTAAAGTAGTTACAAAGTATGACATTTTAGATGTGCGATATGGAATACAAGATTGAATAGCTGTATCGTATTCCGTATCAGCTATGCTAATTAAACTGCATATGTAATACACACATACTCACAGAACCACATATACACTCAAAATTGAGCCAACTTTGATCAACTAAATACCAGACTGAAACAGCAGAAGTTATTTTTAAACTTAATGCTGTCAGTTTTCAGAAGTTAGCACGAAAACTAATTATTTTAACAATGTCATAGTGGCTAAAACCGGTGTTACTGGATCGCGTGTATATATTGCTCTAGTGATTTACTGCGCTTGTAACGTTTATGTTAAAAGTATGGACGCATCCAGAAAACCGAATTTAACAGATAGACGAAAACAAAAAATGCTTACCATTTGAAAAGTTGCAAGTGTTACCAGAACATTCTTTTCAACATAATACTAATTTTTGGACATACATAATACCACCCCACTGTTTTCCTTATTCGCGATATTTCGGCCTATTCTGCGTATGACTTTGTAAAGATGTAATCTTTATGCATCAGGCTATGGAAATGAGATGCTTTAATTTTTAAAAGACTCTTTCTGTGTCCACATCAGCGGATGAACTAGGTCAGGTCTATAGCTGAGTTTACAAACTTCAACGCAGCAATGAAACTAATGACAAGAGATATTAAGCAAACTATACCATATTTGTAAAAGAATTCGTAAAAGTTCAACATATTATAAAATTACGTTGAAGAGAAATAATAATGAATATGATGTGTTTACAACGTCTCTTTGAATTGAAAAATAATACGAATTTTTTAAACAGACCACTGAGAATCAGTTCGAACGGCAAGTTGACAATTTGTCTGGTTTAAGGTATAATAAACAGGATCATATGTAAAAACGGGGCCATGGTGGTAATTTCAGATAGTCCTTCAGATTATTGCTTTTGTTTCAACAATAGCCTCGTGCTGAGGACCTGTCGTTTTATATATGCATTATGCATTTATAATAGAAATGGGAAATATATTTGTATGCTTTATGAATATCAATTTCCTTTTTTAAAAGGACAATCAATTTTCTTGTAAAAATTGAATTGTTAACCAAAACCAACCCCATGGTCCAGTATTTATAGAAATGACGTATCGTTGCGCGGAATTACATGGCGAACAACACAATAATCCGAGATGGTATATATATATATATATATATATATATATATATATATATATATATATATACACACAATTCTAATGCTGCTCTTATTTCACATGGATATTTAACACATATTGGTATGTGCACGTTCATTAATTTTTGTTTGTACTGTGTGAGGGCTATTGTGATTTGGTATATACCAGTTTGTTGTACGTATTCAAATTCTGAACGACTTTAAACCTCATAAAAATACAAGCAATAACTAATATTGTTGCTGATGGGAACATGTTGTGGTGATGATGATTATATTTTATTGAGTTTTTGATTTTGTTTTCCCGATAGTTTTGTCGGAGGAATATATAAATGAGACGATGAATGAAGACATAAAATGAATGACAGATGATGAATGAAGACAGAAAATGAAAGACTTGGTATAGTATTATCACTTAAAATCCCTGTTAATTTCGTATCATTGTCTTCAAAGTAACTTGAATATATGCCAGTTGTTAAGAATCTGTTATGTCTGATCTTCATCTTTTTTAAAAGGAACGAGTTATTAGTTTGAGTGTATGAAATGTTAACTTGATGGAACAAATTATTATTTTGAGTGAACATAATATTAATTTGAGATAACGAATTATTAATTCGGGGTAACGAAATGCTAACTTGAGGGAACAAAATAATAACTTGTGCGAACAAAAAGGCAATTTGAAAGAACACATTATTATTTTGAAGGAACGAAATATTAATTTGAGTGAACGAATAATAAATTGTGGCACAAAATAATAACTTGTGCGAATGAAATTTTAATTTGAGGGAACGAATTATTATCTTGAGAGAACCAAATAGTAAATGCAAGGAAAGAAATATTAATTTTAGGTAACGAATGAATATTTCTAGTGAACGGCATGCTAACTTGAGGGAACAAGTTATTAATTTGAAGAAACGAATAATAACTTTAGGAAACAAAATAACGACTTGTACAAAGGAATTGGCAATTTGAGGGAACGAATTTTTATTTTGAAGGAACGAAATATTAATTTGAAAGAACGAAATATTTTGTACCTCGTGTCCTCTCTGCGGCTCCGTAATGATGCACATAATATTGTGGATAAAAACCCAGCTATGATTGTACTGTCTTTCTTATATTTGCAAAATCTATTTGAAAATTAACAGCGTAGTTATTATAATAGGTGATGTTTATTGGAGTACTATTACTACCAATCCCGCCAAACCCAGCCTAAAAATAGACTTTGGCCCCAGCAACAAGCCTGAAATATAAAAGTTATATTTAATCACGCGTGTAACAGCTGACCCTGTTCTGGAACTTTTTTATTCGTGGGACAAATAACGTACTGTGAATGTTTTTGACATAACTTAATTGATATACATTTTATCTCCAAGTCTTGATAGATTAGGAATGTATTTTTCCGTGTAAAGGGAGGGGTGGTATTATAAAGGGGAAATACGATTACAAAAATAACGTATATCTCAAAATATGAACATTTAAAATATGATTGAAGTAAAAAATATTTTATATCAATACTAATCATTATCGGCATGATAATCACCACTCTTTTTTTCTTTCTTTGAATTATCTTCTTATTTCCTTAATTTCCAATTCGCTTTTTTTTGCAGGAAGTCTAAAGTCTGTATAGCTTGTATTTGTAAACAGAATATATATAAATGGAACATTCAATATCCATTGATAAATGTAAATGTACTATTAATGCCATAATAACATGACTAGTAAAATGAAGTGAGATTGTGCAACTCAATGTATATATTAACATTCTTGCCTTCATAATATATGATTAAAACTAGCTACATTTGTCTCCCAGGGTTCCATTCATGCACGTATTTGAGAATGTATATAGATGTAAGGCCTGGATACAAGTGTATTCATTTATCATTGATAGAATATTAGCATGCGCCATATCACTTTACAGACGTCACGTTAAATAGAATTTGTTTTTTTTGGATATCAGCCAAGACTAGCGAAACTGTATCATGGGAAACGTACAACAGCTAATATATAATATAGCTTAAATAGTGTATTAAGCTATCGGTGAAACTGGTTACAGGAAAATCAAATAATATACTCTAATATAACATGCTTAATTGTATAAGAATGTTCGAAATTAAATATATCTGCTGATTTATCTTGCTTCGATCTGTTATGTGTAGTTGTATCATTACAATTTTAATTAGGCAACCTTAAGAGTACCTGGACATCTGCATAAACTAATCACTTCATTAACCACACTCGAAATCATTTACACAGTTCCTGTTTATTTTAAAATGCACATATAGTAAATTAGACGAATCCCTTTGCATAAATAGATGTCGTTGCCTTAGAAAACACAACTGTTTAATCAGCAACGATTCCTCTATATCGTTTCAATTTCAATCATATAACGTTATGGACTTTAAAAGATAAATAAAAGTGATAATTTCTTCATTGTTTCGTGTAGAAAGATTTACATATTGAGAAACAGTGCAAGTACTTTACTGTTTATTAAAACAAATCCTAGTACCAATATATTCACACAATAGTTGGTGTATATTCACACAGAAGATTGCCGACGTAATATAATGAAACCGAAACCTTATATTATAAGATAACGTTACATAAAATCAAAGTACGCGGGTTCAAACTGCTCACATCACATGACGCATGTAACAGATACTATCGTTCGTCACACATACTATTGACCAATCAAAATAATGAGTAAAACGCGCTTATATATTCAGCATGAAGGACGTTATTTATAGTTGGAATTGAATAGATATAATATTGGTGATATCATCGTTAATTAGATAAGCGTGTGATAGAAAATGTCCGCGTGTACATATATACCTGCATTAGATTCAGAAACGTTATTGACCTAATTGATATGCAACGTCATGTCGGAGCTCATCAGTAATGTTACCAAAACGTTTTGACAAAAGTTAGGAACTCTGTATAACGGACTACAAAGACAGCAGTTATGTATATCGTTGGAGTGGAAGGGTAGTAACGTCGTTATCTTGTTGCGTCAGTGTTATTGCTATCTCATTGACCGATTTGACTCGAAAGAAAGCTACGACAAAGGTTATTTCAGCATACGTTTGGCAACGTGCTATAGCAAACTTTAAAGGACATGCTGTCGTGAGAGTTAGTAGCTACATTACCAGACGTGACAAAGGAATCTGACCTACGTACTGATACGTGTGACAGAGACTTAAGGGCCGTGCTTTTACAAGCATATGAGTGAACATTATTTTATTTTCCTTTACATATGGTAGTAAGAGCATGTCGAATGCAGAACGCAATTATTCGGTCTCTGACAAAGAATGCTTGTGAATCATTTTAGGGATATCTAACGACCAACACAACTTGCATGAATGAAAGTTTATTTCGGAAAGTGACCACTCGGTTGGTTTGCCCAATCTAGGTTAACAAATGGAAGGATAATGAGACTTTCTGCAGCAATATCAGCAGGTGAGATACATCAAGTGTAGCTATAATCTAGGGATAGATTGTTAATGTAGTCATGGTGAATCAACACTAAAGGGTTCACCTGAATATGTTCAGAAATAACTCGGATAACATGTGCAAAGATTTGGAGAGTATAAGGCCAAAATGTAACATTTTAATAGAGGGCCTATGTAATGGTGCAAAATTGTATAGAGGTAATTACTTAATGCATTCTGAAAGGGTCAGAGCAACAGCTAAACGTTAAGTATGACGTATGGGTTAGACTCGCTATAAATTATGAATTGCTGACTGCAGGCGATGTAATATATGATTTGAAGTTTAAATATAATTTGCTCGGCTAAAGATTAAAGCCGGGTAAGATTGCAATTTTAATGCCAAGTAAATTATGTTAGCATAATAACTGGATTATGAAATTAGGTCATGTGACGTGTATATGTAGCGCCCGTGCAAGGCATTTTGGTGCCCTAGGCGAGATCAGATATATGGCACCTCCCTTCCCACTCACACCCTTCCAGCCCTTCCCCACCCGCCCATCATGAAATAAACTATTTAGCCCAGCGCCCTAGGCGATTTCCTAATTCGCCTAGTGGAAGCGACGGCCCTGTCTATATGACTACAACAAGCAGTACTTCAAATGAATATACCATCAAGATTTAATAATTATGCAAGAAACAACGAAATACAAAACTTACTATGATCGTCAATGATAAAAGTTGGTTAGACTTGATACTTTGTATTATAAATAACACTTAAAAAATGTAACGTAACAATGTATGAATTCATGTATAATCATGTCTGATAAACTATTTTCCCAGTAAAATATGTATCTTATAAAATACTTACTGAATCATTATAAGAAAACTATTATGTATGCAACGTTTATTTAATTCAATCGTGTGTCCGTTAGTTTGAAATATTTGTTATTCCATTACATGATATTGTAATGAAACAGTATTTATTGAATATGACACTGTCCATAATCTTTTTAATGTCTGGTGCAGCCAACTAAAAATATAAACATGCTAAACAGTTGTTGATATTATTCGAAAATCTTGGGCCCCGAGTGGGCGAGTGGTCTAAAGCGCTCTCCGTTACAGATCACTGCCATCTCACTTCTGTCTGCGCGGGTTCGAATCTAAGATTAGGCTAATGAAGATATGAGAGAAAGGTTGCCAGTAGCTTCTCGTGGGTCGGTGGTACTTACGGGGGGTTTTCATGGGTTCTTCCTCCACCAATAATACTGGCTGCCGTGCACAGCCTATCGTGTGCTTAAAAATTGCGTAAAACCCTACAACAACAAAATGTTACAAAATCAGTGGTAGGATTGGTCAGCAATTTTTTTACATGTGATTTTGTTTTTGTTAGCAGAAATATGGTACATTGTGTTGTTCCCTTACCAAAGTCCAAGTCAGGTAAACCAATATATGTTGACGATTATGTGTTTGTCAACAAGTTTTCCAAAGGCACTTTTTCAGAAATATTGGAACTAACTAAACAATACTAAAAGCTGTGCGAACGTTTTTTTTCACTCATTTTGGCCTACCTAAATTTGTACAATAGGATCAAGGCTTAAATTACATCAGAAATTTTCTAGCAAGTTATTTACGATTTAGGCATCCAGAAATTAAAATTAAAAGTGAAATTACTGTTCGACGGAACTACAATGGAGATAATGTTTTAATCTGGTAATATACATGTGTTTGACCGTCTTACTAATGCATGTTTTACAATTAATGAATTCAAAAGTGATTTTTGCCGTGCTTGTGTAAAATGTCTGGGACATATCATGGGAGATGGAAAAGTTAAGCCGATAGATGTTAAGGTCAAGGACATCTCTTAATAATACGTGTATATCAATAAAACGCAGCTGATAAGATTTTTGGGTATGGCTGGATACTATTTGATTTTTTTTTCTCCAATTTTTATATTATTGCCTAAACCATTTATTGAGCAAGACAACCAAGTTTCATTGCACTTAAAAATGTCAGGAAGCTTTAAATAAGCTAAACACCATACCTTTGATTGCACCAGTTCGTACACTTGCAAAGTACAGTCAATCATTTAAAATGTAGAAGTAAGTGTTGTTTGGGTTTACGCACTATTAATTCAAGAACATAGCAATGTTGTTGGTCATTCAGTGTGCTATGTTTCTAAGAAATTAAATACGCACCAGATGATTTATTCCACAATCGAGAAGGAATGTTTGGCTTTGATATTATCAGTACAACACTTTGAAGTTTACATTAGTTCAGCTTCTTCTCCTATTTTATGTGTTTGGTAAAGATAATACTTACATCAGACACATCAAGAGAAATGAAAATTGAATAGCAAACGTACTTTCAGGTGTATATTAATATATTGTTGTCATGCATACTTTGTATCATGCATAAGATTTATTCATATATTTTGATAAACCACATGAATAATTAACATATGGTTAAAAGAAAGCTTCACTATATAAGTATTTCTGTTTTTTATTTTATGGGGGAGTGGTATGCATATTTAACTTAATTTTATAAATGTTAGTTTTAATTTTTGTAAAAATTCCATTACATGATATTGTTATGTAACATTGGGTAATGAATTTGATATTGTACAGAAGGTTACCATAATTATGTTTTCTATGTAAACAAATAAAATATATATTTTATCAGCTGATGACAAATTTCCACAATCAGTGACAGTTTTGCTAAGCACCATTTTTAATTGTTATATCCTTTTCAGAATAAAAACCAATAACATACAATCAAGGTCACACCTAGAGCACGTGATACGAAGGACGTGTCAATTGATTAAAAACTTGTGTTTCTTCTAGAAGAACGAACTTTTGACCATCATCCAGGTATCTCTTTTTCGTCTTAGTCGTATAACTGATGTTATTATAAGAACGTTATTCAGCATTGCGTTAACTTCTAATATGTTAAGTTGTATTATGTTGTGATCAGTTTGAATTCAAGTAATTATTTTCTCTTAAAACACATTAGTGCATTGATATAAATCTTGGACAAAGATATTCGTTTAAATATATGCGGAATACAAAACTGGAATATTTTCTGTGATTTAGCAAGAGACAGTAGACACATCAGTACTACACCTTTACAGACGTCATCGACTTAACATAAATATCATTGGGATTAGAACTGATATTCACGTGTAAAGCTTCTTAGTTAGTAATTGTGTATTTTAATGTTTGCACCTGAATTTTATGTCCTCTCATTTTTCACTTTGTTTTTTAAGGTTATTATTGTTCAATTTTTAAAAGCTTCAAAGTGTTGTCTTCACTTGTTATGCTACTTATTTTAAGTGCATAGTCTCGTAACACTACTTCGCAAATCTAGCTTTCCAAGGTACTAAAAGGAGCTAACAGTTTCTCTTCAAACATATGTGTCAGTCAGGCAGAGTGATATCGCTTTTTGTATATGACTTGGCTACAAGGCATGAAGATAAGTATTACCACATCAACGGAATTCATGCTTTTTTAATGTAACTGGAGAAGGTTGGGAAATTGTAAATGTATTATGATTAGGCAAGCATTGTCGCAGAAAGATATTTTACCAGTTAAAATCTTTTTTTTTTTTTTTCATGTACGTTACTCACATATATGCATTAGGAGAAAAGGTAACAGGTTGAAGGAGGCATATTTTCTTACCCCAGAGATATCATCTCCTGTTCCCTAAGGTATGTGAGACAGCTACTAGTTAACCCGACGGGTTGGGTCTTTATCTCTCGGCGTGCATCTTTAAAGGGCAATATGTCTTTGCAAATCAAGCGGGATTCATGAATCAGTATCTGAGGAAGCTGTCAATCAATCTGAAAGGGGGACCTGTTGCGCTGGTAATTTAGGTCCTCACATATAAATTTGGGTCATACGGGGTGATAGAGGTATCAAATAATATCAAGCGAATATCCATCCCACATCCTGAACGATGTTGGCTAACGATTAGTTATGGTATGATGCAAAATTGGTGCCACCTTCATGAACGTCGTTTGCAGATGAGCATAATAAGCTGGGTTATTTCGCAATATTCATAACGAATAAATGCTTTCTCCAAAACGAGATAGTATGTTCTGATAGATTATCCTGTCCTTTTCTGAGAATTAAAAAGAGGTGTGATGAAATCCCAGAGTTAGTCTTGTAGGCTGCCTTCAGTGTCCAGATTAGACAGAGGTTTCATACAAAAGTAGTTGGTCTTCAAGGCTGCCTTCAGTGTTAAGATTAGACAGATATTTCCATATTTCCATCCCACATCCTGAACGATGCTGGTAATCGATGAGTAGTGGTATGATGCTAAATTGGAGGCAACTAATCGAATGTCGTTTGCCGATGAGCGAAAACAATTCGGTTGTTTCTCAGTATGCAGAGCGAATAAGTGCTTTATCCAAGACGAGATTGCATGTTCTGATAGATTTTCCTTTCCTTGTCTGAGAATTAGAAAGAGGCGTGGTGAAAGCCCAGAGTTGGTCTTGTACGCTGCCTTCAGTTGACGTGTACAGATTAAACAGAAGTTTTATGAGAAAGGTTACCCGTGGAAGTGGGAACGGTTAGGCGATTGAAGATAATGTGTTAATCATTAATTAGGATCGGGCTGATAGGGCATGTGTATTGTGAATTCTGCCTTACACCATTAACGCTATGAGGAGCAGGTCTTGTTAGAAAAGGATTGCCATAGAGTTATCTTATCCAACCAGTTTACTACTCCATATAGGTTACTATTTAGGCATATACTAACGCGGATATATAAAAAAGAGTTGGCGAGAAGGTCGGATTAGTGCTGGATGTATCCAATATTATATCTCCCATGATGAGCTAAGGTGTCAGCGATCAGGTGACTATCTGAAGTATAGATAACTGGAGAGGCAGGATATGCTCGTTTGAACACTATCGGGTGAAAATGTGACATATGCCTCCATCCGCTATGCGAGTGAAGTTTCGTCGCGCCTGATCGATTCTCTTCACAACTGGTTGTGAGATTGTTTAAGTCTGAGAACCGCTTTCATATGTTCCAGACGTGCAAGTGCGAGAGCTCAGGATAATGATGAAATAACGGACTTGGTGGTTATTTATGTGGACTTTGTAAAAGCCGAATTTTCTACGGGGTTTCCGATGCATGATCGGAGTGGTGATGAGTAGATAAGACTAGCTGATTCCGTTGCCTTATATATTGCTTTTTGAATAAGAGGTGTTGAAGGGTCAGAAATAATGAGAACTCCCTTTTCATGCAGATATATCTGCCACCGTTGAAAGTCTTTCATAATGGCCGAACCCTTCAGAAGTATTGTTTTGAATATATCTTTCCTGGGCCGAATCTTTCGGTGCCATCAGATTGCATATAACAGATGACGATACTGGATAACATGTATGATCATCTTGGTTGTGCGAGATAAAGATAATGCCCCTTGTAACTCTTGATACTTAGCTGGCAAAGAGTGAGATGACTAAACTCCTAGGACGCCGTGATTTTAAGACATGCACTACGTAAAGAACGAATATAAACTATGAAACGAGATTATGTTGAGGCGTGAAACGAGATTATGTTGAGGCGTGACGTAGCGTCGTATGAGTGTCAAGAGATCGTCTGAGAATTAAACTGGTCGCTGCAAATATATGTAAAAGTTGAGTTCGACATCTTGGTAGCTTGGATGCAATCGATTTAGCCCATAATATTTATGTGCGGCGCTTCGTGATTTACAGTACATTGCCTTCGCCAGTCGCAACGGGATCATGTCATCTGCATTCGGAGGATATCACTAGGATCATCAATTGGGATAATTTATGGCATGTTTGTTTCATGTATCCTGGACGCATGTTTGTAATCTCTGTCTCTCGATGGTTTGTACGAGTAATCAAGTCAGACCCCGATAAGCAAAGGTAGAGAGAGAGAGAGTTCCAAAGGGCGGAGTCGTTTGGAGCTGTTGTACGTGGCATGAAAGCTCGTTGCTTTATGGTTAGTTGAAATATAGCCATTCTCCACATATATATTCACACTGCGGAAACAGTCATCATATAGACTGTTGTAGCGTCTATATTCTGAGCTGCATATTTGTATACTTTGACCATAGTTCCATTCTTTAAGACAAATTAAAACAAAAGGTATAAAACTACGCCTACACCGGTCTTTAGAAAGCATGGTTCATGAGGAGCTGAAACAGGCAAAAAGTTTTATAGAAGGTGATAGCATAAGATCTCAGTACAATGCTACCTGTATACACGTGTTTACAGATATGATCATTTAAGCATGGCGTTGAAAAACTAAGGATACCTGGGTAAATAAAATTTAACTACACGTAAAAGAAAACATAATTATTCATGTATAAGGTGTTTCGTCAAATTATAAAATCATGCCTGCATATAAATAATGCAACATGGACCTAATTTGTGATGTTGCACTGCAACGAAGTGCTCCTTAAACGCGATGGAATGTGTATGCAGATATACGTGACTCAAGTGTCGCCAATAGAAACATACATCAGCAGGACGCGATTGAACAAGCCATGGATAGAGCCTGAGCCGTACCTATCCGACCAGAGCGGAACAAATACATAAATGTAGACGTGTACTAATACAATACTTATATTCAGAACTGATTGTAAAATTTTGCTTAAAATCGCCATGCATCTACGTAAATGTGTGATGAAGAAAAATTGTTGCCATATTCTAAAGGCAGAACATTGTCGTGACAGAAAGAGACAAAGTTAACACTATAGACATAGTCTACTTTACTTACTCTAGAAAATCTCCTTCAACTTGTATTTCTATTTCTTCTACGTATATCCCGGGTTTTGTTAGATCTCTCGTAATGAGGAAATGTTTCTTTGCATGAGCAAATGCAGTAACGGATGTAATTTAGGTTTTGCCGCCAAGTCTTATAAGTAACTGGAGATCCCTCTGCTTTACCGAGACATATGTAGGTAAACAACCGTTAACTCCATTTAGCTAATAGTGATATATGGGATATCTGTGTTACAGATGCAGCAGTCGTTCTCCTACGGTGTAATGATTACGTAACGTTTTTGGAGTAGATACTGAGCAAAACTGTAATGTACTTGCCAGCATCAATACAGTAAGACCAACATATATGCTCATAGAAACAAATACAAATGAATAACAATAACATGCAATGTTGTAAAGCATTAACACAATTTCTGACATACCAGATCTGCTCATAATATAATTTATCCATGCTTGAATGATGATAACAACTACATTTACTTTGATTTTTATTGTGGCCGTTGCATTAAAATTGCACTAAGATCTTAAGAATTTAAAGCATACCACTAATTGCTGTAAACTATACAACATGGTTAAATAAAGTAAATTTTTTAGTAACATACACTATTTGAATCTTAGGTAATTTACTGGCTACATATATTATCAATATTTAACAATTGCTACAGGTATTTAAAGGAAATCCCTGATATAACACTTAATCATTATAACATGAATTCAGATGTATGAAGGTTATATACCTCAAAATGGAAACTAGAATAATTCTGTGTATAGATCTCCTCAAAATCAAAGATGTCTTCAAAACATGAACATCTGTGCTAAATAGTATAACCATATATGTAAATTGTGATGGTATTCATACAGAAATAAAATTACATACGATTCAAAATGTAGGAAACATGATGGGACTTTTCTCTTGACAAAAACACTTTTCCGGATAAACAACATAAAAAGTAAAATGTAGTGCCCTTGAAAAGATAATGCATAAATTGGATTATGAGTTTCATATCATCACCAATAATATGTTTAATATGAAACATACATTTAACATCCTTGAAATTAATAAACTTTAAACTTAGCAAACTTATATATCATGCTACATTGAATTAAATATATCGAAAAAGCTGTAATTACTGTAACTTATATACTGTTTTAAATTTTGTACCTTCTAATCAAACATATATTTATTTGTCTTCTACAAGTGTTCCAACACTTTAATTCAAGGTATGTCTTGAGCATTTTGGGTCAAAAAATATTTGTTGAGTTACCTAACACTAAACTAAGGTTGGAATATATCTCTTTCATATTAAAATGCATAAGTATCTTACTTTTTGAGGTCCTTACATTAAGAAACATACCAAATGAGGTAATATCACAAAAATAGGTCCGATTAAAATGGTGATACACCTTAAAATCTACAAATAATAATGCAAATGCTCAGGGTATCGAGGATGAAGATGAGGTTTGCTTATTGTTGGATGTTCTCCGTGGTCTGTAATTAGTTATGTACAATGATAATCAAGGCACAATTTATATTATTTGCATGCTATAGAACAATGAAAGACAATCATATTGGATGGTATTCCCTTTTATTGCTAAATTAGAAAATGGTTCAGTCGGGATGATGTCACTTGCTTCGTGACCTACTTTCCATCATAATGCGAGGTGGAAACAATCTTATAGTAACACTATTGTAGCGCTATGTTCAATGTTACAATTTTATTTTACCTTATTGTTGTTAATTATTTCTTTTTTTCAATTACGAACTGCTGCAAAGTTTTATCTAAGAGCAGGTTATAAAAACACAAAATTGTCTCTCTATAATTATTATTGTATGTCTAAAATTTATCAGCAGTCAACTATATTTATTTACAAGAAATGCAAAAAGAAAAGTATTTTAGGTTCACTAAGACAAGCATTAATAATGTGCAGAATATACATGCATATTTACAGTATATAAATAATAATGAAAACATAACGTGCCTCAGATTAGCATAGATATGTAGTTTAGAAAGACTGTAAATATTACATTGTGTCAAATTGTATTATTAGGTATAAATGGACAACAGGACATAAAACTTAAAGCGGACAAAAAGTTTGAAGTAAAATTTCTCACAATATAAAATAGTATTGATATGTACTGTCTGTCTGACTCCACTGGATTTGTTGTATGTGACAGATATTAAGAATGGAGGTTAGAAAAACTAAGAGAGGATATATATCATGACAATAGTTTCATATATGTACGAAACAAACCAGGCTGTTCATATTACAAACTTCTATCTGCCATGATTTCATCATGTATCAGGGTGTAGAAGATTCACATATACTTATGCAGAATAATCAGTGTTAGACCATTTGGAATGTCTTGTCCCTTTTCTGAAGCAAGCTGAATAACATTAACTCTCCCAAAGAGACCTGATGATGATACTAATGTTACTTCAAAACAGTTTTGGTTGACAAACATCTGTCTGGATGTCGAAAGAGTCTTATAACAAAGCAGGTTTTCAAACAAACACTAGACTATGCTTCAACAATCAAAGATTCCTACATAATTAATTTTGATTACTATTACTGTGTAATGAATAAAGAAGTGAAATCATTCAGTGCCAATTGTCTGCAATTACTTGCGAAGCGGTTAATGATGTCACATCATAGATGTGATGGTACAGTGCTTATGAAATAATAACTTCATACGCTTCCCATGAGTTGGTAATTTTTACCAGTGCTCTAATGGGTTCTTACTTTTTCTGATATACTGGCCACCTTGTATAGCATATTATACAATGAGAAAGGGAATTAAATTCAAAACATCAACAACATAACAACACCCATGGGCATGATTGTAATTAAATACGACTCATTTGTAGTTTACTGTTTTCCAGTAATTGATGGAAAGTCCAAGGATTTCCCATACTAGTGTAGACCCTGACCTGCTGGTTCATTATAATTATTAAGATTACAGAGCTATATTCTTCATATATGGGAAATGCTATAAATGTGCAGATACAGGATGTTTGAAACTTACTTTAAGAAGAATTTACCATAACAATGACAAATGTTATAATGTGCTAGATAATATTACCTAAATCATCGGATGAAATGTCCAAATGTTTTAGATGTTGATTCAGTTCAACAGTAACAATATATCTGTGATTTAACAGTAAACAGTAAAGAACATGTGTTGATGTCTGCAGATAAATTGTTGATGTCAACTATTGTAAGACAATTTTGAGGTTGTGTAATTTATTTTAGAAATCAATCTTCTTAAAAAAGTTTTTTTTCTTAATAAATCAAGCTTCATTTTATAATGAATATAAAACAATTATTAAAAGAAAATGGTTAATGGAGAATAGAAAATAGACCAGCATTGGAAATGACTGTGAACATTGCTTCTATCATGTACTGGATAGTTAAACATTTTTGTACATTTTAAGGTCAATTCTGGCCAGCACATGGAAAAATGTATTGCAAAATTAGGAATTTGATGCAATTGGTAGAGTATATTTTTCTAAAACATCAACTAGTATGCCTCTAACATAAGATATCTTGATTTATGATTTACACGTGTACAAACTGCACAAATGTATCATATATCACTATGTTTATTCATCTACAACATTTTCCTTCCTGACTTTTGTCTATGGGGTTGATGGTATTGGATGGGATTCACAATGGACATCCACTGAGCCCCATATGCATGCTCTCTGCCATAGGGATTGTATGATACATATTCAGCTATCTTTTCGGAGCTAACTTGCAGAATACTGCAGAATACTGATAATATTATGAACGTTTGTTTGGCTCGCTATGTTTCTTGGCGATTGTTATGTCCTTTGCCTTCCTCGCCCTGGTTGAAGTACTTCTTCTCTTTGATTCACGTTGAAAATTGAATTATGGGATAATGTAATGATAATTATATAATATTGATTAATGTAAGCATAGTAGTGTTAATGTACATTACACAACCAGTCCTAGTATACTTCCTTATAAAGGATATCTCTCCTTAATACCCATTTCAGAATTTCTTCTTTACAGTTAATTAGCATACAGTATTTACCCTTTATGAAAAGGACAGATAATACTAGAATGTCAATTATAAACAGCTTTCATTGTAGATATTCCAATATTATACGCAAAACTCAATTGTGCAATATATATGGTATCAGACAACATAGGTGTTCACTTATGTGAGATATTTGCATTAGAGAGTTGATGACGTTTTGCTTGTTGAAGATGTTAGGATGCTAGGATTTTCCAAACCTATTATCCAAATCAAAACATTGTGATAAAACAATACTGAAATAGAAAGGAAGTTGCAAATACAAACTAGAAAAGAACATTTAATTTAATTTAGAACGTGGATTAATGTAAGGACAAACACATCTGCCAATGAAATGCCAAAGTAATTGATGTAATGAGCTCTTGTTTAGGTGGGCTCAGCAAGAATACGTTTGATTCATTCATAAACAATTTAGTCTTTTGTGACTGTTTGTATCCAAATTAGTCATGTGTCACGCCTTCACTCAACTTTTTGAATGACACAAAGTAAAGAAATCATATGTTTATTGGGTAATTTGTCTCAAGCCGATCTTCACATAGAATATCCCACTTTAGTCAAATGTATGAGAAAAGAACAGATACTGTGCCAGTAGTACAAACGGCAAGAATACATAAATATAATATAAACTGAGGAATCTGGTTCAAAATATTGTATTTCAGTTGCAAAGGAATATGTATCCCTTACACATATAGCATCTGATGCATTTATTGTTTCAGTAGTTGGATAATGATTATCATTTGGATCAGTAACTTTCACATGTTAAGAAGAGCAATCATATTACAAGATTGTAATAAAATTAAATAATTGTTATATAACTATCCATCCTCAGAACATTTTATGAACATCTAGATTTGTAAATCTAGATTAGACTTTTTACAAATTCTCAGCAAAGCTATTGCCTTGGTTAATGTTTGTTCTGTGCTTTTTGTAGAAATGTTTTGAGAAATTGATCTTTTGCTTGTAAAATATGTTTCTTTGATATTCCGTATCCAATCATGATACCTTTATACAACATCTGCTACCTACCAAATCCGATATGTTCAGACTAAAATGTTTTAACTAAAAGCTAAAAGTGATATGCCCACCGTAGTGGCAGTTAGATGAAAAATCTCTCTTGATAGCGAGACTGGTGCAAAATTCCGCAACAATTATCAGTTACTACTGAACCAAAAGAAACGCTCGCTATACAGAAGTAACTGCATACATATTTTGGAGGATGCATGTTTATGATGATTGGGTGAGTATTATCGAGAAACATTGTGGTAACAAAAATGGATTGCTCTTCAAATACGTTACTCGGGTATATTATATTGTATGTGTACTGGTAAGTGGTGGGGGAGCTACAGCTCATTACTCAATATAGACCATTTCTGGTCCCCTAAGGTATGTGAAACAGCGTCTAGGTAATCCTACTGGAACATAGACTCTTTATGTCGGTGTATGGCTTTAAAAGGAACATCGTGTTCCTCCATCAAATCCAATTTGAGTCATGAAGTCACACATTGATGGAGATGTCGATTTACATGGAAAGGTAACATTTTGCACCATCTCAAAAGGTTCACCATATAGATATGCCATCTCATACGGCAGAGATGAAAAATATCTGATAAAATTGGAGAAGTGTACTCGGATCTCCATCCCAAAACATAACTAATTACAGTACGAAAAGAGCTTCATTCACATTCAAAAATCTGTGAAGACTTTCCTAACTTTTTGATCCTTTATGCAAGGCAATTTTATTCGTTTTAATCCGTTATGCAAAACAGGTATCCCACTTTATTCAAGAAATATCCCTGACTGTAATTAATCCTCCCCTTGTTTTAAAGGCAAAATGAAAAGCGAGCTCCCTCTACGTAATGGCTCCTCCTAAAATGTAACTTCAGAACATTATTTCATGTAGATGTCTGTACGACGAAGTGTCAAGAGTTAATAAGAAATATACCAATACATGATGACATATGTTCGGAAAGCTGTTATTGGCACCGAAACCAGGACTTCACAATGAAGCTGATCCATTTTATAGGAACTGCATATAGATAGGTTTCCCAATGAGAAATATATTTACTGAATTTGTCTGCCAATTACCAATGTAGTGAGAAAGCGGACCTATACCAGAGGTGAACTAAGTACGCTTTTGAGAGCAGTTAAAATGATGTATTTTTGAGCCAGGTTAATACACGTTGTAAATTCCACTTGGGCAAGTATATATGGGCATTTGATAGGTGAAATCCAAAATAAACAGAACATTGCTGTAAGTGTGCCAGTATTCGTGGCATAGTCGGTTCAGCTGTGACTGGTGACAGTCCGGTCCGGAAAAATAAAACATTTGATTAATGCTAATGATAAACATGGCACTTGCAATATAGTGTACACATTTGCCATAAACGTCTGTCCTGTGTTTATGTGTCCTTGAAGAATTGTTCTATTTAATCCTAAATAGCGAGCCAACCAGTCATCCAGGTCTGAAGAAAATAAAACATATGATTAATGCTTGTGATAGAAATATGTCCATTTGTCCTAGAAATCCAATAACTTTTTGCGTCTTTCACCGCAAGGGAATGGACATGGGCTATGCAAGGAAACACATGGGATAATGAGAACACGATTAAAGATGAAAGCTTTACGACGAAACGCGGAGCTGTGAAAGGTCAGGCTAAACAACATATGGCAATTCAATAAGCAATGGTTACACCAGCAAGGATGAAAATACCTCAGAAGATAGGGAAAAGACGCAACATGAGATCTCACAAGGCTAGGATATGCTAGGAAAGGCAAAGTATTGAGCAAGGGCAAGATAATGTGAGGTGACACACATTTAGAATACAATACTAGGATATTGACGTAACAAATCTCCATTCTTGAAAAACAATGTGTTTGTCCTTTATCAAATGTTTCATCCCATTCTATGCCCATTTTACATTCAGTTCTGAAAATAATGAGAGAATAATTTGATTGAAGAATATAATACAATATTGTCTTTACCAATAAAGTTTGCTAACTTGTTCCAGAAATTTAACATGTTTATGCGTCTTCCTCTATTGAGAAAGGAAATAACTGTCAGGAAATCTTAATATCAAGTACTTCCATCGTTGAAATAACATTTTGGTTATGTCCATGAAGAAAGCACCATCTGATCCGGATCACATACCAGCTAAAACGATCTGAAAATATTCCTTAAAGAGAAGTATTATTAACACATATTGTAAACCTAGATCCTTTGCATTGATGTATACACATTTGTCCTAGAAATCCAATAAAGTAGTGCAATCTTGACGTCAATAGTTTACATTTTTGGAAGGAATGAGAGTGAGTATGTACGTAAAGAAACATTCCATCCTATCCTGAACAGCATGCATCTCAATCAGTATGCCCTGAAAATAATTACACAAATATCAATGCATAAATAAAACTACCCCTTGCAATAAAGTGCACATTTGTTCTAGATATCCAATAATGTGATGCGTCTTCCTCTCCGAAGAATGAAATAACTTGAAAGACAATCTCAACACCAACATTTTCCATACTTGACATAACGATTTCTTTGTGTATGTGTCGGTGACGAAACGTTCATATAAATCCTTAATAAAGAGAAAACAAAAAACCCGGTTCTGAAACATGAACAGACAATTAATGATTGTGAAACACCTAAGTCCCTCGCAATATCGTTAACACATTATCGAATGTGTGAACGGGCATGCTAAACAACATATGGCAATTAAATGGGCAAGGTTACACAAGGTAAAATGAAATTACAAAACAAGATACGGTAATGACGCAACACGAGATCTCAGATGGCTAGGGTATGATAATGAAGGCAAGGTATTGGGCAAGACAAGACAATGTGAGGTGACGCAAATCTAAAATACAATACTAGGGGGTTTATGTGTATTTCCTTTACCAAACGTTCCTTCCAAATCTATGAGCACTACATTCATTTATGAAAATAACAAGACAGTATTATGATGTATGAATATAATAAAATATTGTCTTTGACAATAAAGCATGTCCACTTGTTCCTGAAATCCAACAAACTGATCATGTACCATCAAACGCAATCTGACAATTGAAAATATGCCATAATTGAATAGTGACTAACACATAGTAAACCTAGATCTCTTGCTATGACGTGTAAACATTTGTCCTAGAAATCCAATAAAGTAATGCATCTTCCTCTCTCAGGGAGGGAATACCAGAGGCATATACATCAATAGTTTTCATTGTCGGAGCGTGTGTGTGTGTGTACGTAACGAAACATTCCAACCAATTCTGAGCAGCGTGCATATAATGCAAAACTGCCTGAAAATAATCACACAAATATTAATGCACAAATAAAACTGTCCCTTGCAATCAAGTACACATTTGACCTAGATATTCAAACACGTAATGCGTCTTCCTCTCAGAGGATGGGAATAACTTGAAAAGCAATCTCATTATCAACAGTTTAAATGAATGAAGCAAGCCAGTCTGTATGTGCCCTTGAACAAATGTTCTAATTCATTATTAATAGCAAGCTAACCTAAACTTCAGTTCTGGAAAATAAACATATGATACATGATTGTGATAAACATATTTCACTTGCATTAACGTTTACGCATTTGTCCTCGAATCCAACAAAATAATGCGTCTTCCTCTCTGATGAACGGCGGAATAATAAGAAAGGCAATCTCAGCATCAACATATTCCATCACTGATGTGAGAAAGTCTGTCTTGTTTCCTTAAGAAATATGCCATTTAGTCCATCATAGCGAACCAACCATAAATCATGTCCTGAAAAAATATTAAAATGCTAGTGATAAAACTATGTTTTGTGAATAAAGTGTACACATTCGTCCTAGAAATCCAATAACTTATTCATTCTTGCTCCCTGAGGAAGGGAACACCGGACTCTTGTTGTCAAGAGACTCGATCATTGAAACACGTGTTTTCTTCTGTGCTCCAAGAAATGTTGCAATCAAATGATGAAGAGCTGCATACAATTTTTTAAAATAATTCAAGAACAATATGATTACTGTATGTGACAAAACTATGCCCCTTGCAAGAAATGATACATTGGAATTTAAAATCCAATGAGTTAATGCGTCATCCAGTTTGGGAAAAGATTAACAGCCAGTTAGAATAATGTGAACATTTGTCATCATTAAAAAGCAGTATATATGTCTTCAAAATCATTACATGATTAGATTAGAAATAACAACAAGATAAAAGGATAACTAAAATGAATGAACATGAAGCTAAGCAGAGGTAAGGGTTCGCTAAGCATGTTACCGCATGTAAATATCGGAACACGATTAATATTGCGATTGCCTTATGACGCAACATGATGCTATGAAGGCGAGGCAAAATAAACGCATGGGAATGGGGAAGGGCTACGCAAGACGAAATGAAAATAAAAAACAAGACACGTGGTCTTACCGACGCGACGAGAGGTCATAATGCAAGGGTATGTGAGAAAAAAAAGATAGAAGACAAGGGCGGCAAATGACGCAAAATGAGGCCATCATCGTTAAGCAAACTACAAACGCAAGGGAATTGGACATGGGCTATGCAAGGTGATGCATGCGGAAATGACAATACGATTAAAGATGAGAGCTTCACGACGAAACGAAACGAAAAACAGTAGTGACCACAGGATTTGCATTAAACTCCGCTGGATCAGCAGAGGGGACTGGAATATGTAGGATACGCAAGTTGTTCCTCCTCGTCTACTGTATTAGATTATCTACTGCACGACTACTGGTCTCAAGAAGAACCTAGTTTACGCTTAGGGTCATAAAAGCGATCATTTGTAACGCAATGGTCGCTTACGATCGATATCAAATCCCATAAACAGAGCGGAGCAACAAATAAACTAATCAAAATATAGCAAAGCTAATCAATATGGTTTCAAAATTTCCGCTTTCTTTACAATCTACTTTCTGACACAAACCATGCTCATACAAAACTGAGCAAAGTTTGAAAAATAATATTGCTCCGATTGGTAAAGAAAAGGAACTATTGGTACCCATGCCATTATTTGAAACCTATTATCTTGATAATGCAGTAACACGCACCAAGCAGTGTCAAACTGAAAATCACCCACCCACTAATCATAAGATAAAGGAATATAAAATAATGTGTACTCACCTGGTCAAATACATATAGTCCAGCGAGTGCGTCTCAGACGTTGATTGCATTACAGCTAGGTCACGTGTTTTATGAATACAGGTTTCCTTCAGCTAGGCTGATATGACACATTTGTGTTCAGAACAATAATTAGCAAATGCATGTGCAACATGCATTACTGCCGAAACTGAATCGAAACATTGACCAAATTTAAAACAAAACAGGTTAACTATATTTTCTAATCATAATTCTCTTTACTGAATATTTTCAGATCGCTTTGTTTGGTGTGTTATCTGACTGAAATGGTGCCTTCTTCATGGACATAACCAACATCTTCTTTCAACAATGGAATTATTTGATATCAGTATTGCCTGATTCCCTTCCTTAATAGATGAAGACGCATCAACGTGTTGGATTTCTGGAACAAGTGAGCACACTTTATTGTCAAAGACAAAATTTTGTTATATTCATCAATCATAGTATCGTCTAGTTATTTTCAGATCTGAATGTAATGCGCATATAACTGAGTAGAACAATTGATATTAGAAAAACAGACCCAGGATGATGAAACCGTTACAAAGCACAACCACACCTCATATGAAATTCACATACAAAATGGGTGCAGTGGTTGCAACGCTACCTTGATTACAAGAGGTGTAAATAGACCAAGCAACAAACAGGGACAGAAAACTTGGTTACTATAGATTTCCAACACCTTGATTGAATTCTTGGGCAAATAAATATACAAACATAAAGGAACCCTACGCAACTACGTATATAGTGGTCACAAAGATTTGTTTAGAAACGTTATCCATCCGAATTTCTGAGCTTTTGCATGTTGGACAGATTAACACCAAACATCAGATTATTTTTACTGAAAAACGAAACAAATCAAGCTATCATTGCGAAGATCAAAAGACATTGCCAAGCCAATAAAATATATGCATGAATACAATTTGCCATTTGATTAATTAATTGGTTATCATTTTTTAAATTCTGCTGGAAATATCTCACTAAAATGGTAGGAGAATAGCGTTCAAAAAACCATTTTCTAAATAGCCCCATCAGTGGAAAACCATCCCAGGGATGCTTCATACAATTTACGAAACATTTATGACAAATATCAATAGCATAGCCAAAGCAACTGATAATTAACGTTATGATTTTACAATGGTATTTTTACACAAAAATGAGAGAGAGAGAGAGAGAGAGAGAGATTAATTCCATAATGTAACGCCTGAAGAGCACCGAAAAGACCTGATATTGCATATCTTAAAATGCATCGTATGGCGTTTTAAAACAAATGTGAAATGAAGGTTTGCATGATCTTATGTTCTATGGGTGAGGAACTAACACATATGGATACAATAATATAGGATATAACTCTGTCAGCAAAGTTAGAGCTTGTATCTTATAAATATTTTTTATTTACTGATGAATAAGAATTTTTGTTTGGCTTTTAATGAAACATTGCCCTTATTGTTCTAGCTTCATCCGGTGTCTTGCTTCCTCTAGATTTTGGCTGCGATAATAATTAAAAAAACTAAAAACATACAAGCAGCGAATAAGACACGCCCGTTGCGTTAGCTACTTGTGGATTTTTGAGTGTAGGTTAGCGGATATAGCATAGGACCCGAAATGTCATAGGTGTTACACCCATTGCACGATATTCAACAAATGCACACATTTCCACCATGTCTTCACGTGGTTCGGTGCTCGTGAATAGATTATAAAGTAGGGTTTGCATTAAAGAAAGGTCCCCGTTTATGGTTTGCCGTCCATAGAATTAAAATTGTGTGTTGTAATATAATTATGCTATAGAATTAAAATTGTATGTTGCACTGTCCTTAGAATCAAATTATGTTGTGTTCGATAGGATTACAATTGATAGATTGCTGTCCCTCTGAACGTTCTAGAATGTAGTTTGGCAATTTACCAGTTCAAATTGAGGTCGTGTTGTGTAAACGTTTCGTATCGTCCTCTGAATTTTCTAGAATGTCGTTTGGTATTAAGGAGTTCACGTCGGGTTTGTGGTGTGTAATTTAAATATATATTTAAGCAATTTTTATTTGAAATACATGTATGTATTATAATAAAATAATTTTGAATCTATTGTTCTTTAATGTATGCAATTAACAAATAAAAAAATAACAAATTCAACTTAATCCTGAAAAGTAGTTATTATTTTGAATCATTGACACAAATAATATTTGAAGGTGTATACAAACTATCAGCGGAATATAGGTTGATGAAGATCATCCACAAAGTTACATTGCAATCTTTGGCAACAGATAAAGATACAGAAACTGAGAAATTAGTCTAACTTTCACGATCGATTGAAAACGTTTTAATCAGACTTATATCACGAATATGAAAAAAAAGATATATTAATTCACGTTTAAGACAATTGAAAAAGATTGTTGCTTCGTGAGAACGGAAATTAATTAGTGATATGTAAAGTGAACGTTGTGAGAAGTTACTAATGAAAATGAAAGTGAATAAATAACACGAGTAATATTTATCTTTGATTTAGTCAAGGGAATCAGAATTTTTAGTATGCCTCGAGTTGTCCTGGATTATTATGTAATTTGTTTTTTTTTTAGTAGGATTTTCATTATTTTTAGTACTATTTACCCTATCAAATTATGAAATCTGATTTTTTGCAATTTTAGTACTATCTATCATACGAAAAAATGAAATCAGAGAAGAATAAGATAATAATATTATTCAGATGATATATATATTCTGATAGAATTCAGATTCACATTATTATTATTATTGCTGTTGTTTTTGTTGTTGTTCTTGATGATGTTGTTGTTATTATTATTATTATTAGTAGTAGTATTAGTATTTTTATTATTATTCTAATAGAGAGTTTTTTTCAGTAGGATTATTAGTGCTATTAACCCTATAAAATTAAAAAATCTGATCGATTCTCATTATTTTTGTACCAGTTACCCTATCATGTCATAAAATTTGACTGAATGTTACAATTTTTCGTATTATCTGACCCTATCAAATAATGAAATCTAGACTAGAATAGATAACAAATAAAATTATGCGATTATATATATATATATATATATATATATATATATTATAACAATAACATATATATATATATATATATATATATATATATATATATATATAATGTGTTATTGTTATTACATTTTTTCATGAGCATAAAAATGTTAAGATATTATATACAAATTTCTTGATAAAATGTTCTGCCTTAAATCAAGGTGTCCGGATTGGTTCTTGTAACGTAGCCATGATAATAGCAGGTTAAGACATCTAAGATAATTATGATTAATGGGTTCTTGCATAATCGATATAAAGGCGGTATTTGAGGTGTATATAGATTAAATCCTTGCTGGTCCTGAATCCAGTTTGCAGTATAATCTTGAAAGCTGCCATTAATTGCATCACATAAAATGTTAACTGCATTAGTTGATTTGATATTTACAATTCCTGGTGAAATATGGCGGCCAACAAAGTAAGGGTGATCGCTATGTCTGAGAATATTTGCTGGTGGATGTTTCGTCTCAGAGAGGTTATTTATCCCGTGTTAACACACCCTGACGACATATGTTGGCATCAATGATCGTTGACAGCGTTATCTGAATTAGTCCAGACAAAAACATAAAAGTAATAATAAATCCAAAAATATTTGTGTCGACGGTTTAAATCAATACCACAAGAATAATCATGACGGTGAGAATAGCAATGATAGGAAATAACCACCAAGGATTTGGAAAACTAACGATGCACGAGAAATTATCCGAAGGTGTGAAGCTGGTTTCAAGATAGTATTCGGAAGCACACGTGATCGATGACACTTTGCAAGATTTTACTCCGAGTATATTTCAATATAGTTTATGATGCGAAGAATTTATAATAAAACCATCATTAATATTTTCTGGTTCAGTTCTTAAAACTTTGGTATTCTAATTATCTCTAATGATTTCCATCCGAGGATATACAGAAATGTCATCTTATTCTCAAGAAGAAAAATCTCAGCCCTTATATAAACATCAAATTTTCTGCAATGAAATTCTAAAATGTTATTAAATGTTTTAATAGAAATATTCGGATGTATTTCATTATCGCGTAAATAAATATCTGATACATAAATATTGAACTTAATAATATTAGTTTACTGGCGCTTTAAGACAAAGGCTTCTGAATATTATACCTACATCCGTAATAGAATAATTTGATCTTAGTGAGATAATTCCATTATTATCGCGGTCGTCAACTGTTATATCATCTCCATAAGAAGATGAACTAGGAAGTATATCATCAAAAACCACGTCAACAATATAGGGTGGTATCATAATCTCATTGATGAGATAAATAAACATAATAAAGGTCATTGTAGTCAGGTTGTATTTATATTTATCAATAACTCCAATTTTACATGTAAGATTTTTAAGTAACACGTAAGATGGACTTAGTGTTAATTATAGGGTTCGGTTTGACGTTATTGCCGCTATGTTTTCGTTTTTAAAAGACGCCTTAGTTTAACAAGTTTAACAAATGTGACCTTATAAAATTAGGTCCGCTAGCCCTCTCTGCTGCATCTTGCTTGCAAGGAAAGTCAACATGCCTTCTTACTGGCCTGAGAAATATACACTTTTGTGTACATTCTAACAGACAAGTTAGTAATTTTACTTATTATACATGCTTATGGAAGCACATACTCTTTTATATTTTGCCTTAAATGCATCGTTGTATTATGATTGTTGCATAATTTGCTTAAATGGATTACTATTGAAATCTATTTTATATCAGTTAAGTTATTTGCTTAAAACCTGTGTAATTGAACTCTTATATTCAAGTAATTATAAAGTATAAATTAATGTACTTATACCATTTGGTACATTTAAGTTGTGTAATGGTTAAACTGTCCAGATATAATTTCATCAAAGATGGGGTTCCTATTTGCATCTGCCATTCAATTTCTTGACTCTGTGGCTTCTTTTTTGCACTAAAATTGCTTATTTGTAGTCCATGAAGCTATTTGCATTTGTTGCGATTATAACAGCCATTACAACATGATCAGTAAATTTTAATTGAAACAGTTTCAATTTGTTCATCTAAATACATTGATGTGAAAACAGCGAAAGCAAATATTGTTATCAGTAGAATTAAGTGTATTCATCCGAAATGTATTCAACTTAGAAATTGTTGCTACTGTAACAACGGTATGTAACTTATTTATGACCCATTTATTTCTTGAATGTTATTTAAATTTCATGTTATATATCATTCTCCAAATTCTGCCGTTGCTAAATTTGTTTTTGTATTCCGTCGTTAATATTGTTGTTATTGGAGGTTTCTTAGCATGTTTTTTAATAACAATTACACATTCGGGTTAGTATTTGTTATTTATGTTATTGTTCTCAGAAACTGTATGCAGGATTTATACCAATTAATATTGCTTTTTTAAACAGAATGGATGAGTAAAATATATCTTCGAATTCTAATATTATTTTTTATATTAATTTTCTTATAACATGTTCTGTTAGGATTTTTTTCAGATTTGTACGATGCAGACTTTAGAAGTATAAATATTAGCTGAACTTTTCAATGAACCGAAACAAAAAGAGCTAGTTGGTCCAACCAGGTCAGTTGCTTCATATTTTTAGAATACATTTTTTAATGTACAGATTTAACAGTTTATGATATTAAAACTAACCAAGCGAAAAAGAACCAAACAATTGCGACTGTTATAATCGTAACTCATGAAAATGGTGAAATCAGAATATAAATAACTGGCTTGTTGTTTTGTATATTAGATTGTACAGAGAGAAACAAATGATGCTAAAAGTTATTCAGTATTTGATTACATGTTCTGTCCTGAAATCGGGATAATGTGGTATCATTGTGGTATACTTTTAACTGCATTCCTTGATAAAAATTATTGTCATGTATGAAGAACATTATAGCACTGTCCATGTCCAATGATTGTATCTAACTTCGTCCTTAATTTTAAAGTATGCTATGTATATTTTTAAAACAATTAAAGGGCTTTACACACCGAACAGTAGGTTTTATATTCATTTCCACCATTTTCCACTAGATTTATTTATATTAATTATGGTTTTCAAGAATGCTATCTGAATTAGAAAAGGAATAAATTACATTGTTGACACAAACAAGCCATATGTATTTATTCCATAATATGACAATATCTTTGTAATACTTGTATAGGACATTCGATTTTAGATTTTCTAGCAAATAATAATGACTATCAAACACTCATTAGTTTCCATTTCATAACATGCTTAATTTGTAAAACTTTACACATTCTTCAAATGACATTTTACAGACAATATGACATGGTAAGTGCAAATGTACAATATACAGTTCTCATACCTTCTGAATTTATAGTAATACAAAGCATTATGTTGGCATACCAATGATGCTTGCGTCTTGTATTCTCTGTGGCTTGTGTCTGTTAATATGGTGCCAATAATGATACCTTTCATTTTCTTTATCTTAATTATCATGCTTTCATTTTCATTTCCGTCATGCATAAACACTGTCTGTTGTATGTATGCCGAATAATATTTATTAATGTTTATGTTGTTGCTATCATTGTTGGGAATATGTACCACCAAAATATGCTTGATTTTATTTCATTGTTATTTCATTGATTTGTTTCTATCTCGTTACACATGGAGTATAAATGAATGTTGGCACATGATATTACCTATCATGGTGTGCACCATCCAGTCACTATCATTCTCTCACTCCATATGCTTTCCTTTTCCTGTTAATTATGTACTGATTTCGTCTTTAAAGAACCATGATGTATCCTTTTTAATACATTCAGATCAGATTTCCACCATCATATAATCGGTATTAGCCGCCATTCACTCTGCATGATGAAACTTCATGCTTTTAATATTGTGTAAAAGACATGGCTACCCAAATATATTGCATACATATATCAAATACTAACCCACTAAATTACATTGAAAGTGGCAGTATAATTTATACAGCTCGATATTTCCCATATCAAATTTATCAAATACATTCTTTATTAGGTTATTTTATACTCAAACATGATTCACTTGTCATTGTTTTGTGTAATAATTTGATTGTTCCTGTGTTATAAATAAAAAGTTTGTTTCATTCCACGAATATGTATTGTAACATTATATGCTATTTGAACGGGTTCTTTCTCATCTATTTATGTAAAGGCATGTTTAAATAAATGGAACTATTATCAATATTTACACACCAGTCAAAATGAGTAATGGTTTATTGCATTACAAAATGTAATATGTACATTGCATATTAGAATCCTAAAATTTTATTAATTATACAAATTTCATCATTAATTCTGCATCAGTCTCATATAGGCAAACATTTTAAGTAAAACAAAGATCACATGTTTTTTATCCACACTATACCCATGTTATTCTCTATTTGGCTATATAGAGGTAAGTAGAAGCATCGAGTAGCCGAGTGTACTAAAGTCCTTACAGTTGAGGATCATTGCCATCTCACCTTTGTCTGAGTGGGTTCCATTCTCAGTTTCGAATAATGTGGGTATGTGAGAAAGATTGCCATTAGCTTTTTGTGAGTAAGGTGGCTCTTTCCGATGGTTTTTCCTCCACCATCTTTATTGGATGCAATGTATAACGTAACATGTGCTGATAAATAGTGTTAAACCCTACCACATGTATGCACTTTGCTTTCTGTGAAACTTGTATTAAGGATCATTAAATCGCAATTGATGCTAATGGCACTGTATCCCTTTCAGGTCATGCTGCAGTACATGCTGGATTACCCACTAGGAAAGAAACTTCAGAAACATTTGGAATTTTATGTCACTCAGTTGTCATATGAGACAGAGGCTGGGAGGGAATCCACACTGGAGTTGTTGGCTACTATCTTTACAACATTTCCTCAGGTGTGAAAGGACTTTGAAAATTGTTATTGATTGTGTCATCATTAACTTTCAACATTTTTCAATTGAAAATAGTTAATAAATGATCATGATATTTGGTTTACTTTCTGAAATTTGTTTGAAATTGATGCTTGTCATGTTGAGCAAATTTCATGTTTAGTTTTTTTTTTTTAAACAGACAGCCAATTTTATTTGTTGAGTTTTTACTTGAATTTCAAATGTACATTTTGATGAATGTGATAACTATTATCAGTTACACATTTTAGCATCTGTTTTAACTTCAAAATTTTAATTTAAATATAAAAGATTGAAGTTATCATGGAAATTATAGCATCATTAGTCAATTTTACAAATATGGTATCAGGTCAGATAAGGTGGCTATTAAAAAATAGGCTGCACAGCTTAGGATATCAGGTTATTTAAATTCTTAAAAGGTTACTTTTATTTATAGCATAGTCATGTGCTTTCGAGACAGATATTGTTCTTTTTTTAAATCAAGGTCACATGCTTTTGAGATAATTCTCTATCTAAATCTAGATCAAATGATTTGGAGATTAATTATTTCATTATTTAAATGAATGTCAGATACTTTTGAGATGCAAATATATATTTCTTCATCTGTATGTTTAGAAATTTTATGTTTGAAATTAAAATTTGAATGTGCTCGACTAGTAATATTCTGTGCTTGCATGTCACATATTTGTAATTGTTTAGAATAATTTGTGGTGGGTTTATCCACAGCCATTACCTCTGATTCTTGCTTGTATTACCTCCCTTATAAATGATATACTGTATGTAGTTGCTTATAAGTTGCATCAGACTGCAAACTGGAAAGACCCAGAGCTACTGTTGCACAATATTCTGGCAGAAATTAATCTATGCAGTTTGATAGGTGTAATCAGTAGATCATGCAACACAGACCCAGATCTGCCTGCACATTATGATCAGGGTCTATGTTGTTTGTAGTTGGACTCACTTTATAAGCTCGAATATATGGTATGCATTGTATGGTGAAATCTTTAAAATCCACTTTAGAAACCATCTTTCATCATTCCAATTCCATTTGAGTATAATGATATTTCTGTACTCAAAATATAATATGCATGTAAATTACATGGAAATTTTGCTTTTGCAGCAAACTCTGTCAGAGTATGCCTCATTTTTCTACCTCCCTATGTCGGCATCCCTGGCCAATGATGAATCAGTCAAATGTAGAAAGCTGACAGCTCTAGCCATTAAGTCACTTCTTGTCAAGGTAAACAACTTAGTATTGTACTAGCTCAAATGAACCTAAGATATTTATCTTTGTTTATTGTCTTTTTGTGGGTCATCCATTGTCTATTCATCATTGCTGTTGTGTCTTTTTTTATAATAAAAACAAAAGAATTTGAAAAAATTTCTTGTAATGGATCCTGGCATGAAGCTCTTTAAAATGTAGTCAAATGATGCCAATCCACAAACAAATATGACAGCTTGTGCTAAATAAAACAAATTAATTTCTTTTATCTGTAAAGGAAAAATTTGAAAGCAGAATTTCTTATTGCAACAATACTGGCCAGTTTGACTGCCATCATCTTGCAGATAATGATAAACTCAAGATATTGAGATTTTCATACGCTTTTGGACAAGATATTTATGTAACACACTAGGGTTGATATTCTGAAAGTGGCAACCATTGACAGTCATTTAGAAGAACTAACAATATTCATCTTTTTCTTTTTCAAAACCAGGCATTGTATAAAATTAATTTTTAACTTAAGTATCAGGTACTTTATTAAATCAATTATGAAATATTAAGTTCTTTATCAAATTATTCATTAAATCCGGTACCAGGCACTGCATTAAAATTAATTTTTAAATCAAGTACCAGGCACTGTGTTAAATTTAATTACATTTATGTTTCTTAATGAAAACTAATCATAAATAAAGGCTAAAAAATGAAATTAACAAGCACAAGTCAGAAAACCTGTGCTGCAATAAAAAGTTGTTTATATAAAAAAAATAGTTGATTTATTTTGGTTGATTTTTTGAAAATTGTAAATTCAAATTTTGTATAATTTTAATTTCTAAAAGTAATATTAATCCAGTTTTCTTTCTATTATAAAATTTAAGTACCAAGAGAAAAGACATCAATGACATTTACAAATAAATTCTGAAAAATTCATTAGTCAGTCAAAGCTGATCACACAGTGGAACTTAAACCTACAACCTTCTGATTACAAGTTCAGTGCCTGAACTGCTGAACCACCATAGTTCCTTGGGTACTGGTCTCAGTGATTTGTAAGTTATACTCCAGGGGCGGGACCCTTAAGATTAGAGACACCTAGAAATATTGTGACCTCACAGATTATCTCCACTCACAGTGCTAATTAAGTATATGTACTTTAAGGGTGGGGCTATGAACTAATTCTAAATTATGAATTAGGGTAAAATACTGCAGACTGAATGGCAAAATTGAGATTATATATGTAGCTAATTAGCAACTATGCATTAAAAAAATAATTTCTTTGCTCTGCTCAGTATGAGTATGTGAGAAAATATTTAATCACCAGTCTATGTTTGTAAATTACACGTGAGCAGTATCAGACCCAGTTTGAGCCTCCTGTTCTTGTAATACTAAGTGGTTAGTGTAAAGTGAGCTTTAATTCTTTTCTATGATATACTGTTTAAGTTTAATCAAAACTACATTGCATGACAGTGATAAGACAATGGTTGAATGAAATCTGTTGAAATAGAATTTAATCTTTCTACTTCCAGTTGGACCATACTAAACGAAATGAGCTGTTTTCCATTACCATGAAGTGGTTTAGTGACAGCAAGGTAATATGAAGGGATTGCGATCATATCATGACTTTTTATACTTGTTTAGAAACATGCTTTTAAAAATGTTATTTATTCCTCTGACCAATATGAATGTATATATTTAATTGTTTCATTGGTTGAATTTGGGAACGTTGCAAACATTTCAATGAAGCATTTACAGTATTTGCCTATTTATACAGTCAGACTGATTAGCAAATTGTTTAAAAAGGCATTCACAATGTCTTCTAATACATTGTAAGATTCTGTCAGATTGGTTAGCTGGCTGGACTAATTTACTTACCATGTATTGTGGTTTGATATCTGGCTTTCTTGAGATTACAGCCACATTTGTGGCCAAATGGCATGGCACTTTCATAATTATGGATTGATAATGCCTGTCCGGAAATGGTTCTGTCAGTTAATTAAACATCTACACTACTTCGGATGTGTCATTTTCTCAGACACTATTATTTATAGACTCAGATAACTTGGTGTGTAGATATTTCATAGGAAGTACTACAGCAACAGTTAAAACAGGATGATTTGTGCTTATATTTCATGGTTTGGTGGTTTGTGTTTACCTTTGTGTTAAATTAAGGTTATCAAGGTTAGGATTCTTGTTCAAGTTTATCTATTGCTTGCAGAGTCATGTAACATTGGATAAAATGCACAATAAGGAGTACTACACACTTCAATAAAATTTAGGTCATTATGATCTGTATTTTCTGTGTAAATTTTGGTAAATAGCTTTATTTATTTGGCACTGTTATCTGCAGAGTCTTATAACTTGACTTGTAGATGTACCTTGAAAATTATTACACCCTTAAGTCAAAACTAGGTCAGTAAGCTTAAGTGCCCTTCTTAGCTAAGTTTCTCAGACATTATTACCTTCAAAACAATGTGACCTGGTTTATAGATGTTTGATGAGAAGTGTTATACTCACCAATCAAAACTAAGTTACTGTGGCCTATATTTCAAAGGACAGTAATTTGAAGTAGCACTTGCAATTAACTCAGTTGCAGCAGAGTAAAATGACTTTGTAAACAGGATGTTTTATAAGAAGTACTACATAATGAGACATGCAATTGTTTAATTGTACCATATCAACTATGATGGTTTTCTTGTTATACAGATTGGATGGTAAATTTACAGTTTTTATAAAATAGTTTTGCTATTTAATATAGTTATATATATTAGTATGAATTTTGTTTCATGTGATCTTTACAGATGTGATTTTGTAACATCATCAAATTGAGTGCTTTCATTATTTTCCAGTTATTGCTACTTTGTTTTAAGGTCCTACAGTAGTGCCCACTTTAGTAATCTTTTGTAATTAATGTTCAAGTATTAATTTCTTCACAGTGGGATGCACACACTTTTATTACTATATATACACACTTGTAAGTTGAATCAGACTGCAATTAACAAATATCCTGATCTACTATAGCATAATGCCCCCATCTATGTTCTGCTGAAAACTCCTAACAAACTGTTCAGACCTGGATCTGCTGGTGCATTATGTGTCTGTGCTTTTTGCAGTTGGACTCACCTTTATAACGAGTATACACTGTACATGATGGCATGATCCATGTATGAAAGATATATACTTAAGCAGAATTATACCATCAATTACCTTCTAAATTACTTTAGTATTCAATCTTTTGTCATGATTTTGATGTATAGTTCTTAACATTCTTATGTTGCAAAAGATGCCACAGATTTAGACCTTCTATTATCACGTATAAAATGTCTTGTTTCCAGTCTTCTGACAATATTTTAATAGTTAAACGTTGCAAGTCTTTTAAAACGGCTTTTTCTTCTTTAAAAACATTGCCTAATTATGATACCATTAGAGAACTGCTAATGCCTTGCAAATTCAGCGTGACATTTAGAGTGACCTCCCCTTGATATACAGGTCAGTACCAAATATCATGAATACCTAAGTTACTGCTTCTGCTTTTACAGAGTAGCACTCTTGATACATACAGGGACCACTCCGGTAGCCTAGTGGTTAGAGCGTCTGCTGTGGAAGCAGGAATTCGTGTGTTTGATCCCCGGCCGAGTCATACCAAAGACTTTCAAGAATGGTACTAACAGCTGCCTCACTTGATGCTCAGCATGAAGTGGTTATTGTTAGGACTGGTAGGCCTTTGTGTCAAGATAATGTGACTGGGTGGGACATCATGCTACATGTCATGCGGTAATATGCTCCAGTTTTAGACATCACTATGAACTGCTTCTCTGCAAACATTGTAGTGATATGACTGATTTTTTTTTAAAGCTACGTTAAAAATCCTAATCAAACAAACAAAAGATATAGACAGGGAGGCTTTGCAATCCACAGTTTTCTACCTGAAAGCAAGATGGAGAAGCTTTTTCTTTGAAGTGAAGTATACTACAGCTATCAATTACCAGCTTTTCTGTTCTTTATTTCTTCAGTGACAAAGCTTATGACTTTTAAGTGTCATCACATTTCCATACTCACACATTTAGATGCCTTTGGTAGGTTGATGCATGTGCTGTGATTGCATCCCCACATTTTACTACAGCTGTACTAAAATTTGTGCAGGTCTAGTGTGTGATATAGAAAACTTCTATAATGTCCACTATAGTCGGATACATCCAGGCAAGTTTTTCTACATTAGTCTTAAATTTCAGTTATTATTTACATATGTGACACTCAACTGATTAAACCTGTATAGGTTATTAGGCACATCATTCCTTATCAGCCAAAATACTGCTGATTTATTTCAGATGTTACTGAGGACGATGGCAGCCCAGTTGGTCGGCCTGTTTGTGGAGGTAGAGGCTTCAAATTTTGAGCATCATTTATCAACTCTGCTGCCTGTCTTAGAACAACAGATCGAGCCAGGGAAATGGGAAAAGGTGTGACAATAAAACCGTACTTGTTAGTCAAATCTAGACCTTGTTTCTGCTTGATGTCAAAGTATTTTTTTTTCCTCCATTTATCATGGAAACAACACTGTATTTTATTTATTATGGACTAATTGAAAATGTAACCTGTGAGAGGCTGAGTGTAATTAGTTGTTTTAAGTTAAAGAAATTTCTTGCTGTCCTGCTTTCTTTGCTTTGATGAATTAATTTAGAAAGATTCATTATTGTAAAATTTGGGTCAATTCTTTGGAATTTTGAAATTAGTTTATCAGGATTTAATATTTTGAATCCTTGAGTATTATATAAAATTTTTCCATCATTAAAAATTCCACTGTAAGTACACATGTTTGAGTGTTTACTAAGAATGTTATGAAACAAACCTGCCAACTCTTATACCTTGACAGTAGTAAGTCTTACAGGAATGACTTTCAAATACAGACTCTTTAAATAAAAGAAAAATTATGGAAATGTTGTTGCTGTTAAATCTGAATACTGGCTTGTCCATATTTGATTTGGATCTGGTTTTCATATTGGATTTAGTGGAGTTGCTAGGGGACAAGACTAACTTTTAAAGGAGTACCTCAAATGCGTATATATTTCTTTCATTCAAACCTCTTCATGATCAACCCATTGCTTGTAGAATATTAGATTTTTTAAAAACTGGCATTCACAAGACATATCATATTTAAGACATAGTCATTAAGCCTGTATTAAAATGTTTTATTAGTTTAGATGATTAGAGAGTAATATTCAGATTTTGAGGAGGTAAAACAGCAAGGGGAACAATTACGTTTATTTTTTTGGATATTATGTTATTATGTGTTGATTTTAATGTTTCATGGTATTATAGATGATTGCCATTGGTAAATAAAAATGAAAAAAATGCCAAGAATTACATCACGTTGAGAAACAGCAAGAAGTCAGTGAGCTTGGTAGAGCTTGGAAATGCAGTTTATGAAACTACTGGAGGTAATAAAGGTATGAGAATACTTGACAAACTTTCTAGTTGAGGATACTGTTTACTCTCACTGCCTTAGTATTGATTCACATGTCTAAGATTTCTAAATGAATGTTTTCTATCTTGACAGTAGCAATATGTAGTATTTTGTTACACCTTACCGTATGGAAAAACTCTACTTCCATACTGAGGTCTTTCGTATGGAAAAACTCTACTTCCATACTGAGGTCTTCCATATGGAACAACTTTACTTCCATTCTGAGAAGGTCTTGTTAGGTTTGGAAGATCTGATGATGTTAAAATGTTTATTTTTGTTACACATAAGTTTGTAAATGAATATTTTCAGGAAGAATGCCAGAGTGAGAGCCAGAGACTATACCTATACATTTCAGTCATCACACACCAGGTTGACAATATTGTACCTGTATAGTTCAGTCATCATATACAAGGATAACTATACTGTACCTATACAATTCAGTCATCACACACAAGCTTGACTATACCTGTACAGTTCAGTCATACACAAAGTTGACTATACCTGTTCAGCTCAGTCATCATACAAGGTTGAATTATCTATACAGTTCAGTCATCATACACAAACATGACTATACCTTTACATTTCAGTCATCACACACAAGGTTGACTATACTGTACCTGTACAATTTAATCATCACACACAAGTTTGACTATACTGTACTTGTACAGTTTAGTCATCACACAAGATTGACTATACCTGTACAGTTCAGTCATCACACACAAACATGACTATACCTATACATTTCAGTCATCATATAAAAGGTTGAGTATATCTGTACAGTTCAGTCATCACACACAAGCTTGACTATACCTGTACAGTAAAGTCATACACAAAGTTAACTATCTGTACAGCTCAGTCATCATATACAAGGTTGGCTATATCAGTACAGTTCAGTCATCATACACAAACATGACTATACCTTTACATTTCAGTCTTCACACACAAGGTTGACTATATTGTACAATTCAGTCATCACACACAATTTTGACTATACTGTACCTGTACAATTTAGTCATCACACACAAGCTTGACTATACCTGTACAGTTCAGTCATACAGAAAGTTGACTATACCTGTACAGTTCAGTCATCATATACAAGGTTGACTATATCTGTACAGTTCAGTCATCATACACAAACTTGACTATACCTGTACAGTTCACTCTCCTTTATACATGTTGGTTTGACTGGAGAACTGCAGCTTAAAACACATGCAAAATCCCTTATTTAATGGTCTGTTCAAATTGACGTTAATAAGGTAGAAGTGGTTATAAAAAGACTTAAAAAACCTAATATTTCATTTTGACTTTATAAACCTAAAAAAGCTTGAGTCAAATCAAGGAAACAAATAATTTAAAAAAACTGAAAATGTTTAAGAAAAGATGAACAGCTCTGTTCTGTCCCCCACCCCCCAAAGTTTTTGTTTGCACATTTGTACGCATTTTTTTTGTTAGGCTATCCTAGCAGTCGAGAAAGAGTTATGGAAATTAAAGACCATATGGTCATTTTAATGATTTTATTACTATTCACTATAGCTTTAATTTCATCGATTTTGAAACAAACTTAAAGCATACTTTATCAAATTTTCAATAAATTTATACTTACCTTGGAGATAATCTTGTAAACTGCTTTTGTCTTGAATGTCCCAAACAAAAATTAAACCTTGAAAACAAATCTTGAAAAGCACTCAAATTATAAAATATAATTTTACTTATAACCCTTTTGAAATCCACGAAAATGAATTAAAACCGATTTATAACATTATCCAGTACCAGAATGGCACATTGATTTATACTATTCAGTCAAAGAATCCATACGAAATTGTAATGGCAGACGTTTTAGTGGAAATATTTTGTAAATTGTAATGACATATGTTTGAAAGGAAATAATTTGTAAATTGTTATAGATGTTTTAATGCAAATAATTTGTAAATTGTAATGAGATACTTTAATGCAGATAATTTGTAATGACATGTTTTAATATAAATATTTTGTAAATTGTAATAACAGAAGTTTTAATGCAAATAATTTGTAATGACATGTTTTAATAGAAATATTTGTTTAAAATAATGACACATTTTAATAGAAATAATTCATAAATTGTAATGACAGATGTTTTAATGGAAATTATTTGTGCGTAAAGAACAAAATTAGTTAGATTTATTCATTTTTTTTATTAGCCATTTTGTTGCAACAGTTATCATATTTGATTTTTGTCAGATTTGTATAAATTTAGTAAATATGATATAATCATTAAAGAATATATGCAAATAAGTGACGTAATAGGCTGAGAGCATCCCTATAACATAACATATCACTATTGTTTTTAGATCATGTCCAGATTCATTTGCCTCATCCCCATGTATGGGTTCAATTGGTAGCAGCACAGCTGTTTGGAATGCTATTTGCATCTTATAAACCTGAAGATCTAATCAGCAAACCAACCAACATGTCAGGGGACACAATTCATAGCTTCCTGGAGACAAATACAACTACAAAGGTACAAGGAATACTTCATTTTATAAAATATTTTTAATCAGACTGTTCAACTTAACTATCTATTACTTATCCATGGTATTGAAAATGAATTGATTATGTAATTATCCACACAAATGTTTTATAAAGCATCAGGGATACCGTGATGCCCTGAGTGTACTATTTGGACCATACATTTGTCTGTCTGTCCATAACCACATCTCTAAAAGTGATGGAGAGAATTCAACAAAAGAGTAATCATGTTGCCTTTGGAGTAACCTTGACTTCATCTACAAAGGCCTGTTGAGGGATGAAAGTTCATATGTACAACAATGTCAGTTGCAATGGCAGTTTAAATATTTTCCAACCAAGTGACAGTCACAATAGGAAGCTGCAGATTGTGATAGATTTTACTAGATGGTCTCTGTCTGGGAATGAAAAACAGTACAGCAAGCCATTGCCAGATGGTCTCTGTCTGGGATTTAAAAAAACAGTATAGCAAGCCATTACTAGAAGGTCTATGTTGGGGGTTAAAAAACACAGTACCAGATGGTGTCTGTCTTGGATTGAAAAATACAGTACAGCAAGCCATTGCAGATGGTTGCTGGGATTTAAAAACACAGTATAAAAAGAATGTCATAATCTTCCGAGCAATTTAGTTTTAAAACAAATTTCATTCATTATATCAGTGTCAGTGAGTGAATGACTCATGTAACATAGTTTTCCAAAATGTGTCACAGTTTGGATCTTACATGTAATTTCTCAAAGCAGTTTCTAATTACTAACAAGCTGTTTACTAACTGAAACAGGCATGTATCAATATCTTGTCTTATCACTGTATTATGCAAGTGACAGAATAGAGGAGTTTGCTTGGGGCAGATTGGAAGATTTACAAATTTTGGTCGGGAATTTTGACTTGAAAAGAGGGAGGGTTTTAGTTACAAGGGTGAAGTTTTCATTGCAGTCACACATCTTTAAAATTAGGGCCAAAAGCTTGGGTCACTGTCTGAAGGCCCGCACCTAGGAAATTCTGGGCCCCAGGCAGCTGACAGAGTTTGGGCCCCTTTCCTGTTTCAAATATGTGCGTATATTTTAAAACACGGGCCCTATCTAGCTCGGGCCCCTGACAAGTGCCATGGTTGTCCCCCCTAAGTGTGGGCCTGCTGTATGAATAGTGTTTCTGTGTTTGTATGAGAAATATTGTGCAATTTCAGACTCAAGGAACATTATTTTGACTGAATCTGAAAAATGATCTGCTACAATAAACAAGAGGTCATATTAGGCAACACAATTAACAGACTGTCTTGATTTGCACACTTTCAGGTATCCATTGCTTTTCTTTGTGACAATGTAGAAACACAAACTACTCACATTCATGGTTCGGATCCTGGCTTGGATCAAATAACATCTTTACCTATTTTAAGTCAGTAGGGAGATTTTAGAGCCTTTCCTTCCCATACTCTAACCAGATTGCAGGAATAAACAAACAGAAAAGTGGCCAGAATGGCAAAGTGATTCTGATAGCCACCCACAAATGGCACAAGTTCTGGGTAAAAAATTTGCTTGAGCTAGCAGTCGACATCCCCAGGATGATCTTGCTCAGACACAACCAACTCCAACAATTTCAGTCACAGATGCTTCATTCCTGCCAGATAGGCTTCTTCAGTCCTGGCTTTTGTCACAAGGGCCTTGTATAGAAAGAAATTTGAACCTTTAGTCATGGCGAGAATCTCATGACCATGAACACCCTCAACTTTTAATGTTTATGGGGGAAAAAGGGTATGTTTTAAGAGACTGATTCCGTTGAATGCCTCAGTGCTTTTTTTTCTTGATTGATACATTGAGAAAGACAGTGATGCAAGATCCAGTTACAACAGGTCACAATGCTACATAATTTATATTGTGCATTGAGAATGTTGTCTCTCAAAACAGGTGGTTGCACATAGCAGTGGTCTGTCAAGACAGGTTTTACTGTAGTACTTGTTCATAAGTTGAGTCATACTGCAAATAATAAAGATCCTAATCTGCCATAGGATAATGGGTCTGCTATGTTAGTTCTTATTATAACTTCCTGCATATTATGAGGACAGATCTGATCTGCACTGTTTACAGTTGGACTTGTCTTATAAGCAAATATACGGTAGGTGATATGCACAGACAACTCTTGCATCGCAAGAAAATTTCAGCTGATGAGAAATAAGTGTTCTCTATCAGTCTAGGAATTAAATGCAACATTTTTTCTGGAATGAATAGTAAACTTTCTTTGAGTTTCCAGTACCAGATTTAGCATTGCTGAGTTCAAAATAGAATCAAGTATGTCTAAGTGTTGTGGTCCAACAAATCACCAGAGCCAGTTAACACCAATGCATCCTCTTCATTGGCATGTATTTAGTGCATTTGCACGACTTGTCTGAAATGTTTCTTTGAAGAAAAAAGTCCACTTCTCATCACCCATATATTGGTATCACAATACTGACATTCAGTCCAACTAGAAACTGGTTAGTATGAATGTATTTAATTGACCAAATGATGTGTCTATTGTACATATAGAATTCAAGACCATCTGAGACAAGATTGAATGTAACTCTTGCTTCTCGGAGTTCTTGTAGTTTATCTTTAAGTGAAATGTTTCATTCAGTATTAAATTATTAGTTTTATTATATCTTAGTTTTAAAAAAAACATGCAGATCTTATATATTTTATTTCCTTTTATTTCCAATCAGCTGCGGAGCTTGGCCCTGTCATTCTTCTCTCACCTCCAGTCTCCGTTACTTAATGAAGAACTTGCTTGTCAGGTAAGAACTAGGCAATAAACACACACACACACACACATACACACACACACACACACATTCAGCTCTTCAATTCAAACTTTGGATTCTAAATACAGTGTTGAAAAGAAATTGGTTTCACTTTTAAATGTCCTTGAAATAATATGCTTCTATATGCCATTTAAGATAATGAACCACAAAATATCAGACTCTGCAAATTATCACTTGTCAGCAGTCATTGACTCTTTACCCCTTGGCATCAAACTTGAATGCCTCATTTATTTCACTTGTTTGATATTTTATTTAATACCTACAGAACCAGTTAGGTTCTAGCTGGTAAAATTGTTTCAAGTATTTGGTAAACTGGAATCATTATGTGGCTATATTTATCAGTTATACATGGAATCACTTTCAAGTCATGGGGTACCCAATGTTCATGGGAAAATGTGACCACAAATTTAAATCATGATGATATATTGAATGCATCCCAACTTCATGCCCTGCCATGGTATCTGATAGTAGAGCATCACTCACTGGTTTGTGTATTTTTTAATACAAGCTGTAGATATTGTGCTTATGTATGTATGTATGTATGTATGTATGTATGTATGTATGTATGTATGTATGTATGTATGTATGTATGTATGTATGTATGTATGTATGTATGCATGCATGCATGCATGCATGCATGCATGCATGCATGCATGCATGTATGTATGTATGTATGTATGTATGTGTGTATGTGTGTGTGTGGAGAGAGAGAGAGAGAGAGAGAGAGAGATGTGTGTTTCTGTTTCATACAAACAGAAAAACAAGTATATTCATATTGTTTAACTACATCCTTTTCTTCTGACAGGTGGTAAAGAACATGGTGTTTATCAGCAAAGTAGCCATGTTGATGAAACAGAAGTCTTCTGCAGAAAATGGCCAGACAGCAGGCAAGTCCACCCAATTGACTGTGAAATGGCTTGTTAAGAAAATGATCAGGGAGGTCTATCATGAGGCAATACACAATCCAGGCAACAGTATCAAGGTATACAGTTTGTGTTAAGTGTAATAGAATGTCTGCATATAATACATTCATCAGTTTACACAATCCAGGCAACAGTATCCAGGTATATAGTTTGTGTTGAGTGTAATACAATGCCTGCATGTATTCATCATTTTACAGAATCCAGGAAACAGTATCAAGGTATATAGTTTGTGTTGAGTGTAATATAATGTCTGCATGTATTACATTCATCATTGTACAGAATCCAGGCAACAGTATCAAGGTATATAGTTTGTGTTGAGTGTAATACAATGCCTGCATGTATTCATCATTTTACAGAATCCAGGAAACAGTATCAAGGTATATAGTTTGTGTTGAGTGTAATATAATGTCTGCATGCATTACATTCATCATTTTACACAATCCAGTCAACAGTATCAAGATATACAGTTTGTGTTGAGTTGAATATAATGTCTGCATGTATTACACTGATCATTTTACAATATCCTAACATATTCAGTGACTGAGTAGTAGTGTTTAACAGGTCAGTACCAGCTAGGTATTTAATGTTGTTTTCAATACTTATTTTTCAAAATGACACTAATATCATGTATGTAATACAATATTAAAAACCATCCATATCGTAGTTTGTGCTTTTCCAGATCATTACTTTACCATATTTAGAGAGATTCATTGAAATATTGCCCAGGTAAGGAACATTACTGGAGTGATGCATAGCATAGCCTTGTTTTCTGCCTTGGGGTCAAGGCCACAGCAAGGAACATTTAAAGGATACGACTTGTCAGGAGTGTAAGTTTTCAGCATTGGAAGACCTTAGTAAAACTTTGATGAAGCTTATACCATGACTGGAGAGTGTGTTTGAACACAATCTCCACACCCTCTACCTCCAGGTCAAGGTTATGTCAAGGGAAAATATGAATTGGTGACAGGTCTTCGTCAGGAGTATAGCATTTTAACCACAGGAGATAATTTTAATGAAACTATGCCTAGGTATATGTCATGACTAGACATGCTTCCTACTTTGATATCACATCAAGGAAACATTTAAATTATGTGATTTTTACCTTCATCTGGAATGTAATTTTTCAACCGCTGAAGATATGTTAATGAAACTTTGCTGAAGGTTATGTCATAATAAGATGTCAAGGTCACAGCAATTGAAAGTGCAATCCTATGACTTATATCTTTGCCAGGAATGTAACAGCATAAGTCTGTAAAATTATATACCATGACTGGTCTCATGTCCCCAGCCATTGTCACAGCAAAGGAATATGTAATTTGGAGACATTACATCCACATCAGGTATTGAAATGAAACTCTGCTCAAGTATATATCATGCATAGATGGAAGTGTCTTGTACCAAAATGAAGTGTCTTGTATCATAATGAAGTGTCTTGTACCATAATGAAGTCTTGTACCATAATGAAGAGTCTTGTACCATAATGAAGTGTCTTGTACCATAATGAAGAGTCTTGTACCATAATGAAGTGTCTTGTACCATAATGAAGTATCTTGTACCATAATGAAGTGTCTTGTACCATAATGAAGTCTTGTACCATACTGAAGAGTCTTGTACCATAATGAAGTGTCTTGTACCATAATGAAGAGTCTTGTACCATAATGAAGTGTCTTGTACCATAATGAGGTGTCTTGTACCATAATGAAGTCTTGTACCATAATCAAGTGTCTTGTACCATAATGAAGTCTTGTACGATAATGAAGTTTTGTACCATAATGAAGTATTGTACCATAATGAAGTGTCTTGTACCAAAATGAAGATTCTTGTACCATAATGAAGTGTCTTGTACCATAATGAAGTGTCTTGTACCATAATGCAGTCTTGTACCATAATGAAGAGTCTTGTACCATAATGAAGTCTTGTACCATAATGAAGTGTTAGTACCATAATGAAGAGTCTTGTACCATAATGAAGTGTTTTTTACCATAATGAAGTGTCTTGTATCATAATGAAGTGTCTTGTACCATAATGAAGTGTCTTGTACCATAATGAAGTCTTGTACCATAATGCAGTGTATTGAACCATAATGAAAACACTGCTGCCTGAAGGTCAAGGTTATGACAAGGAAAATATATGTAACTTGTATCCTTGTCTGGATTATACCTTTAAACCAGTGAAGATGCCGTAATGAAACATTAATCAATATATAGTGTAGTTAGTGAAAGCATCACATGCTGTAGGTATACCCATTTGTCGGAAAGTCAAGGTCATGGCTAAAGAAAATGTAAATCAATGATCTCTATTATTATCTTTGATGTTGTTTTGGGTTTAACACCATTTTTCACTGCATGATAGGTTATCCAGCATAACTGATGTTGAAGAAGACAGAGAAAATCTTGGTAAGAACTACCAACCCATGGGAGGTCACTTTGGGCCATCAGTGATCTGTCCATGTATGGATAAAATGTTTGAACCAAAAAGTTATTTTAATGAGACGAACTTGTTATTTATCATGACCATGTCTTGCCTATTAACAGTCATTTTATTATGACCATGTCTTGCCTATTGAGTCATTTTACCATGACCATGTCTTGCTTATTGACAGTCATTTTATCATGACCATGTCTTGCCTATTAAGTCATTTTATCATGACCATGTCTTGCCTATTGACAGTCATTTTATTATGACCATGTCTTGCCTTTTGAGTCATTTTACCATGACCATGTCTTGCTTATTGACATTCATTTTATCATGACCATGTCTTGCCTATTAAGTCATTTTATCATGACCATGTCTTGCCTATTGACAGTCATTTTTTCATGACCTTGTCTTGTCTATTGACAGTCATTTTTTCATGACCATGTCTTTCCTATTGACAGTAATTTTTTCGTGACCATGTCTTGCCTATTGAGTAATTTTTTCATGACCATGTCTTGAATATTGAGTCATTTTATCATGACCATGTCTTGCTTATTGAGAGTCATTTTATCAAGACCATGTCTTGCCTATTAACAGTCATTTTATCTTGACCATGTCTTGCCTATTGACATTCATTTTTTCGTGACCATGTCTTGCTTATTTACATTTATTTCTTGACCATGTTTTGCCTATTAACAGTCATTTTATCATGATCATGTCTTGCATATTGAGAGTCATTTTATCAAGACCATGTCTTGCCTATTAACAGTCATTTTATCTTGACCATGTCTTGCCTTTTGAGTCATTTTATCATGACCATGTCTTGCCTCTTGAGTCATTTTATCGTGACCATGTTTTGTCTATTGACAGACATATTTCCAGTCCCAATTCAAAGTTTCAGCTGTGTTCCTGAGTAGCCAAGTAGTTTAAAGGACTAACGTTTATTGATCACTAACATCTCAACTCTGCCCGTATGGGTTCAAGTCTTGGACTCTGTGAGGATATGTGAGAAAACTTGCCAGTAGTTTCCCCATGGGTTGTAGTTCTTTACAGAGTTTTAATGGGTTCTTCTTCCACCAGTTATAGCCTATAATTTGCTGCCAAATGGCATTAAGCCCAGAACAACTACAAAGTTGCAATACAGAATGTAGTTCAGTGGTGTTTCTCCTTTACCATGCTGTGATTTTTTTCAACCCCTTGGTCATGCTGTCTTATTTTAAACTGTATATATTTTGATGAATATTTAACTAGGTCCACGTACATTAATCATGAGGGGACCCGAGTTGCCAAGTGGTCTAAAGCGCTGTCCATTACGGATTACTGCCATCTCACCTCTGTTTGCATAAGTTTGAGTCTAAGATTGGGCCAAGTAGTTTCTCATGGGTCGGTGGTTCTTTCCGAGGGTTTCCCCGGTATGTTCCTCCACCAATAATACTGGTTGCCATGTATAGCCTATTGTGTGCTGAAAAGTGGTGTTAAACGCTACAACAACATTAATCATGTCATTAGATGAGAAAGTGAGGCAAGGTCATAAGAAGGTATACATGTGCCATTTTGCAGTACCCTATTTCTTTGGTTGAGTTAATTCATATCTCGGTTCTTTTTTTTTTTTAAATCATTTTTATCATTTTTTCATAGATCCAATGTTTTTAAATGGCTTGCAGCCATTAGTCTTAACTTAGGATCAGAAATGTTGACTTATATCCTTCCGATTGTAATGCCATCGCTCCAAAGAGAATTGAGTGAACAATCTCCTACACATGGTAAATCTTTTTTTTATTATTGCATACTTTGAAATTAGATGAGAAGCCAAGTAAAGCAAAGTCAGAAGTGTTTGATAATTAATTGTCTTCTGTACTCTGACTAGTGTAAAAGAAAATTCAAGATAATTGACATACACATGTATGGTAGGTGCTTACCTATCCAGTAGTGGTGATAGTGGTGGCATCTGTATTAAATTTACGACAAATCATATATCTTTACATCAAATGCCGTATTTCACTGTAACTTTGGTTCATTATTACTTAAATTTATATCCTTTAGGTTCCTCTCTTGCCTTTTGAAGCAGAAAACTACATTATTATAATGGCTTTATTGGGCAAAACACCACAGTATACAGTAAATAAATACATTTCATTATTATATCAGCAGCAGATTTAACATGCAACTTCCTTCGGAATCATGGGAAATTCCACATAATAGCTCTACCAGAGGTAAAAAAACATGACATTTCTGGAAAAATATGTTACTTAACTTACCCACATGTATCATTGTTATGAAATTGAACACATTATAAAAAAATTCCTTTGTATTTAAAAGAAAACAGATAATGTACAGGTACTGTACAATTTTACTTCTCTTACAAAATACTAATTTGGTAATTGACCGCTGCAGTCCTTCACTTAAGGTGAGATTTGAATTTGTGCAATACCTTGTTAATGGATATCACACGCTATATTGCAGAATGTAGTATTATATATATCATAGCTACTGGGTAAGAGTGGTCAGTGAGACAAGGCAAGATAATATAACTTCCTGAGTGGCCAGTTAACATTTTTTATAAGAGGAAAACAATCAGAATCTCAAATTATTACTCTTGGTTTGGGTTGTAGCTTTAATTTAAAATAGATTTGATACAGTGACTTAAGTTTAAATTGATTTCATTACATAATGCTAAATTGATTGTCTTTATGGAGTCCGAAATCTTACTTCACTCAATGTCGTAAGGCTTACATCACAGAAACATCATGTAATGGATCACTATAGTAGCCTAGTGGTTTGAGCATATGCCCTGGATGCAGGAGGTCATGATTTTGAACCCCGGACAAGTTATACCAAAGACTTACAAAATGGTACTAACAGCTGCTTCACTAGTGTTCAGCATTAAGAGGTTAGTGTTAGGACTGGTTAGCCTGGTATCAGGATAATGTGACTGTGTGGGACATTATGCTACATGTCTGCGGCAAGATGCCCCATTGCTGGACATCACTATAAACTGCCACACTGCAGACATCATGGTGATATGACTGGAAAATTGTTAAAGATATGTTAAAAATATAAATCACACACACACACACACACACACACACATCGTGTAATGCAAATCTTCAATGTTCCATGACTAATAAAATCTAAGCTTGTTTTCTTTTGACATGAAATTTATGCATTTCATTTCATAATACAGTATGCTTCTGAGTGCATATATCTTGTGCATATAATATTTGTTTCAGTTTGATAAATTTGATATCAAACTAACATTTGTGTAAGATTATCTGATTATATAATACAACTTTTTCCAACAGATGCCTCACTGCGACAGTTGGCAGGTAAGGTGATGGAACTCCTGAAGAAGTTAGTGGGAGTGGAGGACTTCACAAAGGTCTATGCAGCTACCCAAAATATTAGAGCAGAGAAAAGAGAGACGAGGAAACAGCAAAGAGATGTTAAGGTTACCCTAAACTTTATATCCTTATTTAGGACCTTGATATACTGCTTGTTTATTTCATCAGTAGATGAAAACCCCGCTTTAACACGAATTATTATAACACAGATTTGGATAAAACACATATTATTATAACACAGATTTGTATATAACACATATTATTATAACACAGATTTGTATATAACAAATTATTATAACACAGATTTGGATATAACACATTATTATAACACAGATTTGGATATAACACAACTTATTATAACACAGATTTGGATATAACACATTATTATAACATATTTGGATATAAGTATAAGACAGCCACACCATGGTTCTCATGAGTGTCCTAATCATAAACATGTTAGCACTTCCAAAGCATTAGACAAATTTATAAACAGAATTAATCCAATAAAATAGTAATTATATTGCTAAAATTAATTCTTCATTTTTGGTAAAAAAATGATGCAAGAGTATAGTATTTATTATCTAGCGGATGAGGCATGTTAAACTTTACTGTCAGATTTTTTCAGATTATGTCAACACTTGCTTGAAATAATCTGCTCACAGTCAATGCAGAACACCATTTTATTAATCAAAAACAGTACTCACTAATCGTCTTTTTTTGTAAAGACTTCAATTAACTGGTGATAGAAGAAATGAAATTTCTTGTTTGCTTACAAATTTCATAAAAAATTACTTTTTCCAATGTACCACCTGATTGATCAGGGAAATGTCAGCATTAGATTATTTATGCTACTGAAAATAAAATTATGTACCATTTTCTGTGACTGACCTTTTTATGTAAAATCAATTCTGACAGTTTTGTGATGAAAATATTTTTTATTATAATTTCTGGCATCTACTAAGATCAGTAGTTTTTATCATTTATGTCTTAATACTTAGTATGCTAAATACTTAATGCACCATATGATCATACAGATTGGAGGAAAGAAATTCTTGCTTAATAAGTTGAGTCTAACTGGAAACTACATGCACCCTGATCTAATGACACATGATATGCCAGCAGATTGTTATTTGTGCTAGTTAATATTCCTCACAAACTTCATAGACCCATATTTGCTGGGTCTGTTCATTTTGCAGTTGTACATGTCTTATAAGTGAGTACATTTGGTACTTTTGTTTTATTAAAAGTTTCTGGTGCTTTTTAATTCAGAATGCAAGAGGCTGTCTTTTTCTTCTGTTATAAACAATGCAGAGACCATAAAATAAGTACTGATTTGGTGTTTTTTTAACAGGCAGTTTCTGATCCAGAGTTTGCTGCAAAGAGGAAGATTAAGAAGAACTTGGCAAAACAGGTCACCAAAAAAAGACGTATTGATGAGCTGCGACCATCCCGTAAAGCTCGAAAGCGGAATTATCAAGAAGTTACAGCAGATTGACAATTTTATTTAGACTCAGTATTTTAAGCTATGTCTTGCAACAGATTGTTGGATACTTCACACCTATGACTACAGTATTAATTTCAATGGTTGCTTGAAGGTCAGTCTTGCGACAGATTGTTGGATACTTTTGAACCTTTGGAGCTAATTGCATTAGTTGTATTATGCCAATGGATGTAAGATTTCATTTCCTAGGGATACCGTAGCTTAAGAAATAGTTTTCTGTGTTTTAGATTTTTAATAGCACCAGGAAAAATGAATTTAAATAGTTTAAATGACCTTTTTATTCGAGGTAAATTCTGACATCACACCTATGACTATAGTATTAATTTCAATGGTTGCTTGAAGATTATATTCAAAGGTAGATCCAGCCACTGTACTGAAGTATCATATATAGTGTACACATGTTTTGAACTCTCACGTAAACTCTCAAGGTTGTCTATCATTAATTTTAAATGTTATGAATTTACTGCATTTTCTTTATTGTGATTGGCTGTGAAAGGTCACATGATACTGAAGGAATGTTTTAAACAGTAAATTCTAGGCCGTCTTTTGGTTCCCAATCAGTTTCCAGTGCTTTCCAATCAAGCTTTGTATCAGCTCCTTACAAGATCACAGTAATAGTAACAACAGCTACAACATTGTGACTTCAGATCAAATTTGACAACAGCAGACACAATCAAGTTTAAACAATGCAATCACAGCTCAACTCTGTACCCAAATACTCACTGCATCTGTGAAATAAAGCATATGTAAATTCACCTAAAAGGATTTTAGTACTTTATTTGTTTTTTTTATTTTTGTGTTTCCTTTGCAAGCCTGCAGTTTTGTTTGGTAACAGACACTGCACCCAAATTTTGATTGTCACTTATTTTTGGTCTGCAATCAGCATTTGAAGACATGAATATTATTCTGACAAGAGATATAGTTGCCTTGTTAACAATTTTATAATTAGATTTGATCAAGCGTTTTGCCCTACAAACTTTCGTTTGTTGTAATAGGTACAGTGACGCTGAATATTGAACCAAAACGAAACTGGTTTTATATGTTTAGCCATGGACAAATGGTATGATTCACATGGGAGACTATTTTGTTTTTAAAGTTAATACCTGAAGGCTACTATTTTTGTTTTTGTTTGGAGTTCACTTTTAAACCTTTTTATGGTTTTTCCTCTTTGATTACAGAAATATACACCAGTCTTGACATATTTTAAAGTCTCTTTATCCTGAGAAAGATAAGGAGAAAAAAATGAAGAAAAAATGAATTAGGTTTAAATATGGAAATATAAGTTGGAATAACAAGCATAAAGGCTAATATATTTTATAAATGTGAAAATAAAATGGTTCCATCAGTGAAATTACCACTGTGATGATAAAAGTGGTATTATCATTACTTCATTATTAAATATATCATAAGTAGTTTTTATATCCAAGAAATTTTGTTCAAGCTAAACAAAAAAATTATTAATGTCTTTATCATTGTATAAAATGTGGTTAGTTTATATTCAGATAGATTATACATATAAAAGGTGAGGAATATATTTTACATACAATTATATTATTATGAAACAACATATGTCTTATGTGAAATAGTCTACTGTTATGTAAAACATGTGAACCATATCAGGTCCACATTGGCCTCTTGATTTATTAAACCATTCAGTCCTTTCAATAAATAATATTTTTTGTATTAAAATCCATGCCTGTAATGTTTTTATTCAGCTGTAGACATGTCAACTAAGCATAGTGTATTTATGTATTATACTTTGATATTGTCAGAGCACAAATCACCTATCGCCTGATATAACACAAGCTGTCTCTTCTGGTTAACAATTTCACTGCCAGTGATATCTAAGAAAACCAAACTTCACACAAAAGGAACAATCACATACACAAAGACTGATAGTGTCAGACACTTTATTAAATATGTAAAAGAAAATGTATCTCCATTTTAGAATTGTGTCTAACTAATAAATTTAATATGAACTTGACAAGATCATCTTTTTCCTTAATTAGGATTTTACATGCATTTTGTTCTTCAAGGCACTAACAAGTACATAGTTCAACTAAGCTTTTTGTTCAAGATTTAAAAACCAATTTGGTATATATTTAATTCCAGAGAAAGTGATGGAGTGTGTACTCTACAGCTCTTGTATATTTTTTAATTGGAGTTTAATTTTGGCTCTGTTGATTGAAAACTGCAAAAGAACCAAAATTAAAGAGCTTCCATCATTATTATTGAATATGCATTTATGACAAGTTCACAAACTGGTAGTTCGGGTAGCACCAAAATTAACCTTTGGCAGTATGTTCATTCAGAATAATTTCCAAAATATGACACTAGCTATTAAGTGCAATATACGAGTCTTATGATTCAGAATGAAACGTGTAATTATTTATTTGAGGAAAGTCAATATAATAAATATGGTTCTGTAGGGGGAAACTGGTCTGTATTTTGTACAGTATCATACTCATTTAGGAACACTATATGTGTAGCACTTTCCCTGTTATGCTGATGTCATGAGCAGAGTACAGTGGTACAAGTTGTTCACTAATTCACAGATGTATCATTTGTACATGTTTTAATTATGTATGAACACTTCACTGATATGTCGCACACGCTAATTATATTTAATTATTCCAGAGTGTTTTCTGTTGATCATTTTATAAATTAGCTTTTTTTGCAGCAAAATCAGCTTGGCACTGACTTGAACAGTTGTAGAGTAATGACTGAATAAGTCTTTGTACAAACTACTTGACCATGTAAAAACTGCTGTATAATATTTTCTTGCTGTCATGACAAATTAAATATGGAGAGTTCTTTTTCCATATAAATATGTTTTATTGAAAAATAAAGATGATTCCATAATTCATTTTCACTCATCCTTCAATCAACTTTACAGTCTGTCAGATATATTTTAAATATTATTTTACACATCTGATTAGGGACTGAGAAGGGATTGATAAAGGTCAAAGGACAAACATGAATATTCCCAACTGAAATGAAAAGGAAGCATATGGAAATTTGTGAAACTACACACACACACACACACACACACACAGAGGACTGATAGGAATCCAATATACACACCACTGAAAATATGAATATGTCAATATGCCACATAGACTTCCACCAATATAGTGCAATTACAGGCAAAGTTGTAAGTTAAATAGGGGCCATAACTCTCTCAAAAATTAAACTTTACCACAGTGTTAGGATAAAACATTATATAAAATTTTGTTTAAATCCATGAAGATCTTTAGAAGTTACTGACAGGAAATTTAAGATTTAAGTCAAATACTACTATTTTGCTGGAGGAAGTTGACAATCAGACTTAATATTTTCTTCATGTAGAGACTCGTACTGAATTTAACTTAGACAATAAAGTCCTCTAGTAGAACAGACAGAAAATGTAAAGGCCAAGTTCAGAGTTAAACAGGAGTCACAAGTGGGTTAAATTGTGCTGGAAAATGGTGCATATGAGCTTATCATGGATTTTGTTATACCAAATATATTGCAGAAGTTAGTGGAATTAAGGTTTTGGCAAGTAGGGACATAACTCTTGTGGTAGAAAGCAGTGAAAATCAAACTAGACTTGGGAACCTCTTAATGTACAGCTGTGTAACCAAATTTCTAATCTTTTCATTATTTCCCGCTAAAGTTACTGAGCAGAAACAAAATTTATGACAGACATAAAAAAGCAGAACAGGACATGAGAGGATTGAATGGACTGACATGGATAATAATATTTTCACCTCCTTAGATAATTTGGATTTAAATTGAACCTATGACATAACTTTTGAGTTCGGTATAGGAGGCATGCAAATTTTTATCAGTAGTTTTTGCTTCAGATCTGAAGGATTTCGATTTACCAAATTTTCAGCATGCAAATAGACAAAATGATAATTACTGCGAAATTAATTTTATCTATATTAAAATATACACATCTCACCACAAAAGTCCTTTCACAGCAATATGTTGTGTTTTATACAGTCCTTACACATGTATGTAGCACATACATTTTTATCCTTTCTTAGTCGATCATTGGTCAGGTTATGATTGTGGTAATCCTTTCACTGATGATCACAACGCCTGTTAGATGTGCTGTTTCTGGATTCAGGTTGTCATTGAAGTCAGAAAATGCTCTTTCATTGTCTGCTCTGAACTGAGTCCACCAAGAAGATGAAATTGTTCCATCCTGTGAATAGATTAAGCTTGCTGGCTTCCTCCCAGAACTTTTCCGAGATTGATGCTGTCAGTGTTGACTTTGGGAAGTCCTTATAATCAACATTACAGGAAAAGCACGATGCATTTTAATGTCCCTCTACCATTTTTCTTGTCCATTTAACCTTGATTCCAACTCCTGAAATTCCTGTTCTATCCACAATTAAATTTCATGTGTAATTTCAGTTGTTTAGATTTTTGTGCTATATTATCTAAATGCTTCTGATCATCATGCAGCCATATTCCAATGTGTCTAATCAGTTCATTAATGTTTCTGATCATCATGCAACCATAATCCAATGTCTCTAATCAGTTCATTAATGTTTCTGATCATCATGCAACCATAATCCAATGTCTCTAATCAGTTCCTAATTGCTTCTGATCATCATGCAACCATAATACAATGTCTCTAATCAGTTCCTAAATGCTTCTGAATCCAATGTCTCTAATCGGGTCCTAAATGCTTCTGATCATCATGCAACCATAATCCAATGTCTCTAATCAGTTCCTAAATTCTTCTGATCATCATGCAACCATAATCCAATGTCTCAAATCAGTTCCTAAATGCTTCTGAATCCAATGTCTCTAATCAGTTCCTAAATGCACCTGATCATCATGCAACCATAATCGAATGTCTCTAATCAGTTCCTAAATTCTTCTGATCATCATTCAACCATAATCGAATGTCTCTAATCAGTTCCTAAATACGTCTGATCATTATGCAACCATAATCAAATGTCTCTAATCAGTTCCTAAATGCTTCTGAATCAAATGACTCTAATCAGTTCCTAAATCCTTCTGATCATGATGCAGCCATAATCTAATGTCTCTAAATCAGTTCCTAAATGATTCTGAGCATTATTCAACCATAATCTAATGTCTCTAATCAGTTCCTAAATGCTTCCGATCATTATGCAACCATAATCGAATGTCTCTAATCAGTTCCTAAATCCTTCTGATCATCATGCAGCTATAATCTAATGTCTCTAAATCAGTTCCTAAATGCTTCTGAATCCAATGTGTCTAATCAGTTCATAAATGCTTCTGGTCATCATGCAACCATAATCCAATGTCTCTAATCAGTTCATAAATGCTTCTGATCATTATGCAACCATAATCCAATGTCTCTAATCAGTTCCTAAATGCTTCTAATCAGACATACCTTGATGAATCTGAGCAAACTTGAATTTAAGTTTATCACCAAACATCTGAAGCTAAAACAAGTTCAAGTAAATTTTTGAAAGAGTAAAGGAAAATTTCTGTTCTGATATATTTGTTTGAATAACGATTTTGAGTTAATAGGAGATTTCAGTGATTGAGAGAAGATACAGGATATACCTTTTCTTGAAGGCAATTCCTCCTGGTGAGGAGGTTCACAGAGGTAAATATTAATATTTGTAGAATTTTGGTCCATGTTTTCTGTTTCTGATGAAAGAGTTACCATGTATTTCTTTTCAATTATTCATATGACCCAAAAACAAAGAGAAAATACAATGTATTTTTATGTCAATAATTAAAAGCATAACTTTAACTTCTTACTTTTCATTTTTTGTTGTCAACTGACCCTTATGACAAGAAGATTTAATTATTGTTTATTATAATGAACCAATTAACAGAACCATTAATTTAATGTTTCATAAAGAAGAAGGAATTCTATCTTGGGGGGGGGGTACAAATATGGCCAGTGACCTGGTTTTATATGTTTATTCACATCATATGGTGTGGCATTACAACTCAGTTCTCTGACCCACACCCTGGAGAAAGTTGCCCATGCCTGTCCTGTAATAGGTTTTACTTAAGGGGTAAGACTTCGTGTTAACTATTTTGATTTCATATAATTTGTGATTATGTTAAATATTTCTTCTTCTTGGTGGTGTAGTGTATAATGCCATTTTTCAGCACATGATATGCTATACATGGCGGCCAGTATTAATGGTGGAGGAAGAACCCAGGAAAACCCACGGAAAGAAACATTCATGCACGGGAAGCTACTTGCAAGCTTTCTCACATACACACATTGACCGAATCTGAGACTCGAACCAACACAGACAGGTGATATGACTGATCTGTAATGAGAGTGCTTTAGACTACTCAGGAACTAGGGGCCCCTAAAGATTATTGTGTAACTAAAATGTGTAGAAAAGATAGTGTTTAATATTGTGGAAAAAATCATCCATTCAGCATGAATTATGCAATATTGAGAAACAACAACAATGTCATGGTTCCTATTCATGTACACAATCTTCCTCTTATGTTGACAAAAAAGTCCCTGTCTCATGGTCAATCGATGCTATACAATTTGTCATGTTTGTGTCAATGTAGAGATATTAAAACGTATATGACATAACCCCTAGGTCCCAAATGGAATATAACCCTTGTTTACATGGATGAAGCTTCCAGTTTCGACCCATGTTTTGTTCAACATTTATTTAATTTAGCTGTTGTGTTAACAAACAGACATTTGTCTGGTCCTCCAAAGTTAGCCATTCATAGCAGCATCAGTAATGGAATGTACCCTTGATCATGGCAAGTCAGCTACAATCTTCAATAAAAATAGCATACCCTTCATTCAAGGAAGTCTGATTGTTGTATTTTACAAAGTGATCAGTGATTGTAACAAACATATTGTGCAGTGAAAGTTTCTTTTTCGCAGGAAAAAGAAAATTTTTATGATGGACACCAATGGCAGCATAAAAATCAATTAAATTTACAATCTCTTTAAATTAAGTAACTCAATTGAAGGTGGTGCATCTCACAATGATGTCTGTGAAAAGTATTCGATAGTTGACAGGTTTTCATTTCCCGACTCACCTTCTTGGTAGTCTCTGAGTAAGATGATCATGTTTGTTGTCTCAGGCAGACCAACATCTTGGCCAGTTTAATAATGTGCTATGGGCAGATGTGAATATCATGGTTTTAGTGATTTGTTTGTTGACAATGGGATATGGAGCAAACGATGGCTACCATTTCTTTTATACATGTGTTTATTTGCATGTTTTTAATGTAGCGTGACCGATACACGAATTCTAACGTGACCTATGCTTGATTGAATTCATGGATCTTTCACAGAAATTTACAGACATAACACATTATGGATAGCATTACACTCTGGTAACAAAATTAAGTTGTCCATATACAGGTGTATTCAAAACTATTTTGACCTCATTTTTTAAAATGTCCATTACTTATTTTCTCTGTGTAAATACTATGCGAAATTTGATTGGTTTTCAGCCATTTCCCTGAACACTTATCATGACATCTACTTATATTGACAATATAAGCTTTGCCCCAAAGATGTTGAGACGAACAGATTGTACTTTATTTGCTTGATTTCATTCTATTTACGTTGGAATTGGAGACCTGTTGATGAATTTTATTGTGAGCATTAAAGGCTTTTTTAAAAAATACATCCAGAAATTATTATGACCATACAGGGATATTTAACATTCATTAAGCCTTCAAATACGTTCTCATATCAACATTTGGAATATAAGCCTGATACCTTTGAAATTTAGCCCTACTAAAATGACGATAATTCGTCTTGTTTGTCTGTCTCTTATAGACAAATGGCAATATATCTTGTCCATAACTTCCCCATACAACCACCTGGTGTCATTAGGTTTTAAGCTTTGCGTTTGTACTGTAAACCTCGTACTGATTTGTTTGAGTTTGGTTTGTTTTGTGGGAGCGTGGGGTGCGGGTGGGTGTTTAAGGTTGACAAAAATGTATTCCATGCCACTTCGAAGCTGGTCTGAAACGTTGTTGCTTCATCTTTGGCGCTAGATTTGGCATCATTGGCTTCCAGCTTGCAGAAACATCGGGCAATTAACACACCTGGAAGTGAACGACTCAAGTTGCTTTGGTCATTAATTTGGCTTTGGTCTTTGGCAGTTCATCATTGCATGGCCAGTGTGCTATCTGCCTCTGCTATTCTTGACCTGATACAGTGTCGCATGTTTTCGTTCCACGTTGCTCAAGCCACATCATATTATGGCATTACTGACGACCGTTTTTGACTCTTCATTAACAATGTCGGCAATATAGAAGACATTCGATCGCCATCCAATCAATGGATATATTCAGGAAAAACATTCAGTTCAGATCCCAGCCTAAGTTTTTGAGTAAACAATCTTACAAGTATAGGAGTCAACCTTACAGGGAAGACAAGAAACCAAATTTCTCTTCCTCTGAGCCTCCTAATTTCTGACGCTGACGTGCCAACACCACATTTTACAGACGGCTTACCGTGTCCGACTCCTGGAGATCTAGTCATACAGGATCCTAATATTTCCTCAGAACGAATGAGGCAGTTAGGTCAGAGGGACTTCAAATGTGTAACCTCATCTTTCTACCTCTAGCCTTTTCACTGATTTCAAGTCAAATCAGATGGAAACTTATCTACAAGAGGAGATACAGTCGGTCATTGGTAAAGGGAAGTGGTGATTTTGAAACTACACTTTCGAGGGGTTTATTCCAGGTAGGTGAATGGCAAGTGGAATCCGATCATCGACCTGAGTCTCCGCAACCAATATAGTATGCCTGCGAAATTCAAGATGGAACTGATGAGTAAATTGTATTCTCCCTAAGGTCAGAAAAGACCTATCACATCTGAATCATCTAGGCTTGCTAGCTACCTGGCAGACGTCCGGTCTTCATTAACCTCAGAGTAATTTTTACATCGCATCTCGGCGTGGAGTATCTCACTAAACTCAATATAATATGGTGTTCTCGTAGTACGGATCGTCGAACTCGTCAAGTCCGTTTGCAACAGGACTTAGATTTCTGAGAGAGTTATTGCAACTACTTGGGTCATTCACTGAGTCGGCGAACTTGATCTGGCTTGGTGATCTTTTTATGCTTCCCTTACAGGTAACTTTGCTTGCCCTGTTTGCGCTTTCAAGTACTACGTGAAGCACATATGAACAAGTCGTGGTACACGCAAGCGACTCTCTCTCTCTTCTCGTAAAACGCAGGAACAAGGATATCACCGCTAAAGTTCTATCATTGTGGCTGAAGTGGATTATTTGCTAGGTGTATTCTGAGATCTCAAAAGATCAGATGACCACCAGAGACAACAAAACGTCAACATTGTCTGAAAGTTTTGCTGGATTTGGCACTGAACTTTAGTCAGTAATAAGGTTTCAATACTCATAGTTATAAACTGATATAGGGGTTGTGTTGCTAATCAGGTGAGTAGAATGGGTTATGGTTCGCAGGGAGATTCCATTTTAACCAAGAAGAATACCCGACGTACAGGTCGTTTGCTCATCATTCCCTCTTTATATATGACCTTTTACCTACTGTTAATGTGATCGAAGAAAGTATTTTAAGGATAAATAAATCTTTAAGAAAATTGTGTTTCTCGAGAAAACTATACGATCACATTGCTTTAAAAACAAAACAACCAGCCCATCAAGCAAAAATCCTCATTGGCATATAGCACAGCTTGAAAATTTGCGACACCTGGTGGTGGGAAGGAGGCTCTTCGACACAATGTATTTCCCCTAGTCTATATCAGACAGAAAAGACGAATATTTGTCTTTCTAGAAGGGCTAGATTCGTGAGACAGCTGGCTTATATCATTAACTATAATGTAATCTGGATAGTATTTTCTGAGAAACATAACAATTACCTTTCCATTTATATTGATACCAATAATAAAATTATTGTGTAGAAACAGATAAATTGAAATGGGTCTCTTATGTATTCTCTGTATATAAAACCAAGATGAATCATGCCCACTATCACCTTCAAATCATTGTGTATTGTGGTGCAATGGTTCAGTCTGCGTTCTATTTAATTACTGAAGTTGGACAAATTTGGTCTGTTGGTAGCTTTTGATTTTAATTGTAAAGATTACATTGTATACTGCTCTAATGTTTAAACAATTAGATCTGCTAATCCTAAAATCACTTTCATTATCAATAATTAAATATGTTAACGTTGTGTTAATCCTGTTTGCAATAAATTTTGGGGTAGGTAGTATTAAGAATATTGGTTTACAGTCTTTTGTTTCTTCAAAAACACACAACAAGCAAAATCCAGAGTCCTAAACGTTGTTATTCCGTATGATGTTCATATTGTACTAGTGCATTTCTGAATCACAATAATATAATCGGAAAAAGACTTTAAATGACGTGGTGCACGATGTAAAGCCAACCACATGAATTAACCGTAGCAGCTGTGAAGCTGAACTGTAACAGCCCTGGAGTTGAAATAAAGTCAGATGATGACGGAGTGTTTCTCCGTAATATAATCTTGTAGCCGTGGGCTAATTGTGGGATTCGTAAAACCCATTTGATCTTTCGGGAGTGTAAAAATAAGTTGAATATCTTTCCCTTTTCTGTTTACACAATTTCACTATCTGAATGAATTCATTTTACTACATAAGTAAAATTCTACATTGTGTACTAGCTGAGTGAACTATACCCATATTTTCATTGTGTAATCGCTGTGAATCACTCACCCCTTGTGTTTGTATTTTGTTAAGAAATTTATTTATATTTTTCATTATTACATTTGTTCATTCCTATGTTAACTAATCCAATATTTGGATGATATATGCACCCACGTATTCAAAATTAATTGCTCAGTCCAGTCATTCATTATTAAACATTGTACTGATATCATCATCAAACAACACTACGTGAGCTATTCAAAAGCCAATTTAAAAAGCATCGCACCTCAGGCATACTTTGAATGCCAAAATCACGTATCATGTAGACTGGAAAAATGCACAAAGGATGGACTTGTTATAAAAGTGACAACAATTTAAGAGTTTAACTTGATTTCTTTAAAAAAGCAGGTTTTCAGAATTAAGCAAACAAATAGCAAACGGATCACTACGCGAACTAAAGGCAAAGTAATTAAATCTGGGAACAGACGCAATAGCTATAGATGAAATAGATATGGCCTTCAGTTGACGTGTCCAGATGAGAGAAAGATTACATAACGAAAGTTTGCGTAGAGGGAACCAGTTCATGGCGATGAAAGAGAATGCCTTCATGAGTAACAGAATGACGTGTCATGTCGGATTGTGCATTAAATTCTGATAGGGCATGCATTGTCCGAAGTCCGATTGCCATCGTTAAGTCAACGAAGAATCATGCCATGTAAGAACATGTGTGCCAAAGAGTTGTCTTGTCGATCCAATTTAATACCCAAGATAGGTTACGTTTTGGGTATATGATTAAAGCTAATATTTGGTATTCACATCGTTGTCGACAACGTCCTGGATTTCTCCGATTTTATTTTGCCCATGGTGACGTCGCAAGGTATCAGCAATCATAGAGCGGTAACCTATAATCATACGCGTTGGTAAATTGCTCTTTTCTAAAAGATAGAAAAGCAAACTAGCTATCTGCAGTATAGTATAAGTAACTATATGCCATTTGCCCTCATATAGTTTGAGAGTGGAGAGGCGTCGCGCCGAATCGATTCACTTCACACCTGGTAGTGAGAATTGCTTAAGCCTGAAAACCAGTGTGATATGATCCAGACGTGCAGGTTCTTAAGCTCAGGACAAGGATGGAGCAACTGCAGTCGTGGTTGTTTGAGTAGTTGAAGGATAACCCGAATTGTCTCTTGGGTTTCCAATACAAAATTGACGAGGTCGTTCATCGGAGTGATGAAATGAAGATACGGCGACAGGCTGATTATATTGCTTCACTTATGGAATCATAGGTTTTGGAGGGTGGATATATGCATTCATATTGGTAGAATCTAATGATAGAGCGTCAAATGCCCAAGCTTTTGGGTCTGGTACAGGAGTGACAAAGGATGTGACTTTGGCATTCCACCATGTCGCATTGTGCACTACCAACTGCTACTGTACTAGTTGAGTATTCAGTAACATAGAGCTAGCCTTTAGGATTAGGCATTTCGGGGTATGATAAACATGTATGTGGCTTTGTTGCCACAATTTCAGAACGTCCCACACCATGATGCAGAGCAATATCTTCTTGAGCTCTGATGCATATTCGTGATAGATTGGTACTAGTAGAAAACACCTCCTGGTGCAGAAACATTGTCAGTGGAGACTCTGATGCTGAATCTTCCTCTGCCATTTGATAGCGTAGAACAGATGACAATGCTAGATAACAAGTAACATCATCTTGGTTGAGTGAGGAAAGGCTAATGCCCCCTGTAAAGCTTGAGATTTAACTGGCAAATATTGAAGAGGTCAGTCGCTCACTAAACCCATAGAACGCCCTGAATTTGTAACCGTGACTTCAAGACAGTTGCAGCGTAAAGAGTGTAAAGAAACTGAGAAGCCACATATGTTGAGGTGCGACATCACGCCACTAAGTGGTAGAGTTACACTGGTCCATGAAAATGTATGCAAATGTTATTCGGCGTACTGGAAGCGGGATTGTTATTGATTTAACCCGTAATATTGACGTTCGGCTCTTCTTGATTTATAGCATATTGCCTAGACCAGTCGCAACGGAAATAGGCCATCGGTGTGCGGAAGATAACGTTATGATCATCAGCTGGGACGGGTTATGGAATATTTGCTCAATGATCCAATTGTTCGTTGAATGAGAGGGAACTGGGATGTTTGCAAAATCTGTATCTCATTGTTCCGTAAGAGGAATCAAGTTGGACTCCTAAAGAGGCAAGGTAGAGTGTGTTCCAAAATATTGAGTCTTGTGATAGTGACGTAGGTGGTCAAGCACTGTGGCTGAATGGTAAGATGAATTGTCTCCCTTCTCCCCTTAAAATATTCACACTGAGGAAACAGAGCATGTATACTGGTAACGTCGTCGTTCTGAGCTGGGTGTTGGTTGCGCATTGACCATAGTGATATTCTAAAAGACAAAATGGAAGAAAGTGTATACAACTGTATTCCTGCAAATGTCTTTAGAAAACAAGGTCATTGAAGAGATAAGCATGCAAAGGGTGACCCAGAAAGGTATAACAGTGTAATGAGGCAATAACATAACAAGTGCGTGCTTCTTGGCATGAGCGTAGGTAGCACCTGATGTATTTGTATGTCTTACCGCCAAATCATATACCTAATGGGAGCTCCCTCTGCCTTACCGCTACATAGGAAGGCAGACAACCTTTAGCTCCCTTTAGCAAATAGTATAATCTAAGAGAGGTGGGTTTTTGACGTAACACAGTGCTTCCCCAACGGTATTAAGATTAGGTATTGAATTTGAGAAAAGAAACTAATCAAACAGACCAGTGACAATGGTCCCAGTGTCTCCGATAGAGAGACGGAAGAAAAGAGAAGGAAGGAGAAAAGTCGGGAGTGGAAGCTTCGACAGACCAGTGATAGTGGTCCCAGTGTCTCCGATAGCGAGACGGAAAAAATAGAAGGAAGGAGAGAAGTCGGGAGAGGTGAAAAGTCCAGGAGGAGTGGGAGGAACGAAATAAAGAGATGAGTAGAACCAAAGGCCAGGGGAAAATCGAACTCACACTGAAAATCACGAGATGAAGTAGGCTATCACTTGGAGGACGAGTGATTGAGTTTATCATTTAAAATTATCACCTTTATTAAATTGTTTTATTTGAATTTCATCTTCGTGTTCTATATAATTTAACAGTCGGCAGTGCTGACTGGGGGCTCAGAGCTATACATATATTTCGTCAGTAATTTAACTTTATAACTTCACGAGCCAGGGTGGAGCTTCCATAATATTTTAATTAATATATTAGAAATATCCCACCCCAACCTTTGCAAACGTTACAATATATATATATATATATATATATATATATATATATATATATATATATATATATATATATGTATATATATATACCATGTTTGATGTTATTGTTATTTTCACTATTGCTATCTGAGAAATTTGTCATTGGTATTCCCATTACAAAATCGTTGTATGAACAATAGATTCATAATTTTATGCAATCACATTTCAAAATCGTTATATGAGAGTTAGATTCGTAATTTCATGCGATCCCATTTCAATATCGTTTATGTGAATGATGAATTAATAAAATTCAAGCATATTCCAAAATCGCTCGATGAATTGATAAATAGGTAAATTGATGAATTGTTAGATCGATGAATAAAACGAGTATTATATTGATAATGCATGAATCACATGCTTTGGTCACCCTTTGCGTTGGACAAGAATTTGTTTATATTGGGATGTAGATCATACACTTTTATTTGTTGAGGGGTGATATGACGTTATTCAAGTTTGTTTAAAATTAAACATTTTTTAAATTCATCTTTGAATTTTCTCGTTGAATTACTTGTTGTTTATAGTTCCATGTTAGGAACTTTATACTTTTCGTTATCTTTTTTGTTAATAATGGTGTCGGATTTGTTCATATTTAAATGGCGTTTATAATAAACAGCTTATAACCACAATTGGTTTCGGAGTCTTTAATAATCCAGTTCCGACCCGGCTTCATCCTGTGATATATAATCAGTACAGTGATAATCAGTAAAGTGATACCTTCATTTCTGCCTCATAGCAGCAACACAAATGACCAGCTGATAATAACGTACAGCATTTTTGTAAAGAAATAACACTCTTTCTAAGATACCGGATACATACTTTTAATTTTTAATGTTGCTATTACACTAAGATTGCACAAAAATGTTAAATATATATATAAGCATACCACTATCTATTGTAGCACAAGTTCAATCACAGAACATGGATAAAACATATTACATGATATCCACGACATAACAGTCATCATTATAATATGAATTCAGTTATATGATGGTTATATATTAACACATTAACCCTTGGAGGTTTTTGCTGTTTTCGCATGAGATGTGAGTAGGAAACACGTTTTTGGGACTATTTCTGAATACATACTACTACATCAACTTCCAAGCAATATTTGTTATTTTGTTCTTCATACCGGTTTCCTTTGGATCTGAGGCCATAAGTCTAAAATCTTGACACTAAATTGGATTCCGAGCATAAGCGAATATTGGGTGGAAAAAAAAACGGGTCCAAACAATTAGGTTTTCTTTTCTGTATTTTGTAGTGCAACTAAAATCTCCAGATTATTTGGTATCATTGTAGAGCTACATCGGTCTACCTATCTATAATGCCAAACACTGTAGTGTATCATGCATGATCTAGACGCTACATACATTGGATGTAGTCTACTACCTCGTGCCCCGTAAGCTCGGAGCTAGGGGTTAATGTGTTAAACGGACACTAAAATAATTATGTCTATAGGTCTCATCTAGATAAAAGTTGTCATCAAAACATGAAGATCACTGCTAAATAGTATAACCATATAGGAAATTGTGATGGCAATCATGCCAATTTTTTTATACAAATGATTCATAATGCAAAAAAACTATATATAATAGGACTTTGTTCTTGACAAGATTGCATTTCCTTATAAACAACATGTACTCGGGCTTAAAAGAAACAAATTAACATGATATTATTGAATTTGCTCGAGCAGGCAAGGTTGAGGATGATGTAAGCTTACTATTTGATGTTTTACATGGTTTCTAATTAGTTACATTAAGTGATGATTCAGGCACAAGTCATATTCTTTGAATGATTAAAACAATAAAATACCAGTCCTGTTGACTAGTATTGCCTCTGATTCCTGAATTAACAATAAGTTAGGTTATAGCGACCTTCGTTTCACCATATTATTAGGTGAAAACAATTTGTTAGTAACAATATTACAGAGCTCAATGTTCAATACTGCAAACAATTATGTTACCTTGATTGTGTTCATTATGTATTGTTTCAATTAGAAACTGTTCCAAAGTCTTATCTAAAAGCAGGATATAAAACCACAAATATGTCTAAATAATTATTATTGTAGGTCAAGAAGGTGAGAGACCACATTTTTGTCATGCAAAGGTGTACAGGACAATATCCACTAATTAGTGACATAACAGTTTAAAGACTGTAATATTATATTAATTAGTTTATTGTACAGTTTTCATTGAGGTCATCAGTTCAGTCAGTCCCACTTGCAATGATTTACAGTTACAAAAGGATGCGTATGAGTGCTATTTGTAAAGATTAATGTCATGTAAAGTTAAGAGTGTCCACAGAAAATTTCCATGAGATATTTGAAAACCTGTTCTATAAAATAATCTAAAGTGTCGCAACATGATGTATACAACAAGCTCACAGAATAACATGGTAAGTGTTTTAAAAAAGTATTTTGCTAAAGCAATTGTACACCATTTGTTTAACATAATTCTCTAATTAATTGAACTAGATCACTATCATTTCTAAAAGAAATTAAAAATATGATAAATACAAAATTATGGATGCTATATGGAAATCACATTATAAATATTGAACGATTGTTTGCATTTTATCATTGTGTGCACTGTAGCTAAAGAAATGTCATTTACGATGCTCTTTCATTTGATATACATGTTAGAGTAAACATTTTGTTTTCTCGTATGACCTCAACCATTTCAGCTTTCAACCAGCAGTGATATCCAAATGTCAGTAACATATTTGATGTGTCTTTAACGTATAGCTGCATGTACAGAAAATATAAAATGGTTCTAAGAATGTTGCCATCATTGAAATCGTTTTGTCATGGTTGTCTTAAACTCATATCTAGACCTCAAAGGTATGACACCCTGCTGCACCCTTTATCAAGTGGGCAAGTGTATTACATACACCCTGGTGCACCCTACATCCATGTGGGTATATCTATTACTGGTATTCCACTGCAACCTGTCTCTGAATAGTTTGCGATTTAACAAAATATGCAATGAGAGTTTTGTACACAATATATGAGATTAGACGTATGTACAAAAAATGCAAAATAAAAAATACGTTAGGTTCCCATTACCAAGCATGATTTAGGTGTAGAATATACATGAATATTAATATTATATAATTAACACTGAAACAATACATTGTTATTATTGCCTTATATTAGCTCAGATATGTTGATTACATAGACTGTAAAAATACATTGTATTAAACTGTATTATTCTTTGAGAAACGGAGAAACAAGATACAAACCTGAACACCAGGAAAACAAATTATCTTAAACTCTCATTTGGACCTCAAACATATGACACCCTGCTGCAGCCTGTCCCCAAGTGTATTATGACACCCTGATGCACCCGTTATCAAGTGGGCAAGTGTATTACTTACACCCTGGTGCACCCTACATCCATGTGGGTACATATATTACTGGTATTCCACTGAACCCTGTCTCTAAATAGTTTGAGATTTAACAAAATATGCATTGAGTTTTGTACACATTATATAAAATTTGATGTATGCACTAGAAATACAAAAACAATTAGGTTAGGTTCACTTTGCCAAGCATTAGTTATGTGCAGAATATACATGCATATTAATATGATATATATAACACTGAAACAATAAATCCAATGTTACTATTGCCTTAGATTAGCTCAGATATGTCGCTTATAAAGACTGTAAATATACATTATAATAATTGAACTGTAATATTCTGTGATAAATGGAACAAAAACAACTGTACGCAGGTACAAAATTAAAGTAGTTGTCTAAACCTTTCATCTGGATCTCAAAGATATGACACCCTGTTGCACCCTGTCTCCAAGTGGGCAAGTGCATTACATTCACCATGGTGCTCCCTACGACCATGTGGGTACATCTGTTACTGGTATTCCACTGCACCCTGTCTCTAAATAGTTTGAGATTGAACAAAATATGCAATGAAAGTTTCGTACAGATTATATCAGATTAGATGCATGTACAAGAAATACATAAAGAAAATTAGGTTAGGTTCACTTTTCTAAGCATTATTAAAGCGCAGAATGTACATACCTCAGATATGTTGCTTATAAAGACTGTACAATACATTGTATCAAACTGTATTTATCTGTGAGACCTAGACCCCAAAGATATTACACCCTGCTGCACCCTGTTTCCAAGGGAAAGTGTATTACATTCACCTTGTTGTGCCCTACATCCATGTGGGTACATATATTACTGTTATTCCACTGCACCCTGTCTCTAAATAGTTTCAAATTTAACACAATATGCATTGAGGTTTTTTTTAACACATTTTATACAATTTGATGTTTATACAAGAAATGCAAAAATAAAATTAGGTTAGGTTCACTTTGCCAAGCATTATAAAGGTGCAGAATATACATGCAAATTAATACTATATAAATAACACTGAAACAATCCAATGTTATTATTGCCTTAGATTACCTCAGATATGTTGCTTACAAAGACTGTATAAATACATTGTATTAATTAAATTGTATTATTCTGTGAGAAATGGAGAAACAAGAAACAAAACTGGACACCTGTAAAAACATTTAAGTAGTTGTCTTAAAATCTCACTTGAACCTCGAAGATATGACACCCTGCTGCACCCTGTCCCCAAGTGAGCAAGTCTATTACATACACCATGGTGCACTCTACCACCATGTGGGTACATCTATTACTGGTATTCCACTGCACCCTGTCTCTAAATAGTTTGAGATTTAACAAAATATGCAATTAAAGTTTGTACAGATTATATCAGATTAGATGCATGTACAAGAAATACATAAAGAATAGGTTAGGTTCACTTTTCTAAGCATTATTAAATCGCAGAATGTACATGCATATTAATTATATAAATAACACTGGAACAATCCAATGTTATTACTGCCTTAGATTGCTCAGATATGTTGCTTACAAAGACTGTAAGAATACATTCTATCAAACTGTATTTATCTGTGAGAAATGGGAAAAGAAGAAACAAAACTGAACACCAGTAAAACATTTAAAGTAGTTGTCTTAAACTTTAATCTACACCTTAAAGATATTACACCCTGCTGCACCCTTTCTCCAAGTGGGCAAGTGTATTACATAACCATGGTGCACCCTACCACCATGTGGATTCATCTATTACTTGTATTTTCCTGCACCCTGTCTATAAATTATTTCAAATTTAACACAATATGCTTTGAGATTTTTGTACAGATTATATAAAATTTGATATATGTACTAGAAATACAAAAGCAAAATTAGGTCAGGTTTACTTTGCCAAGCATTATTAAGGTGCATAAATATACATGCATATTAATATTATATAAATAACACTGAAACAATCCAATGTTATTACTGCCTTAGATTAGCTCAGATATGTTGCTTACAAAGACTGTAAGAATACATTGTATCAAACTGTATTTTTCTGTGATAAATTGAAAAAAAAGAAACAAACCTGTATGCTGGTAAAACAATTAAAGTAATTTTTCTCACAGTTTGAGATTTTAATGATATGTAATATCTGGCTGACTCCATTTAAGTTGTTGTGTGGTACAAATTTCAAGAATGGAGGTCTGGGAAACAAATAGAGGATATTAATCGCGCCAATATTTTCATACCTGTACAAACAGACCCAGCTGTTAATATTACAAACCGATGTCTGCCATGATCTCATTGTGTATCAGGATATAGAAGATCCATTCACAGTTATGCAAAATGCTCAGTGTAAGACCGTTGAGAATGTCTTGACCATTTCTAATGCAAGCAGAAAACGTTCAGCCCTCTGAAAGAGACCTGATGATAATGTAGTGCTACATCAAAACATTTGTGGCCAACAAACATCCGGCTGATGAGCAAAGAGTGTGACAGGTCTTCAAAATAACACTAGACTATGTTTGAAAATTCAAAGACTCCTATATATTTTATTTTGATGGTACACTTGTCACTGTGTAAGGAATGAATCTATGAAATCATTAAGTTTCAATTGTCTTCAATTGCTTGCATTGAAGTTAGTGATTACACATCATATATTCAGTGTAATATAATGATGCTATTATGAAATAATAACTGTCATTAGCTTCCCATGGGTTGATGGTTCTTGCCAACGTTTTCTTGGATCCTTATTGTGCCTGTCATACTGGCCACCATGTATATCCTAGCATACAATGACAAATGGCATTAAACCCCTAGCAACAACAGCATAACAACAAACATAGGCCTGATTGAAGTTAAAAATGACTGTTATTTGCATCGTAATGTGTTACAGCAGTTGATGGAAATGTCCAAGGATGCTCCATACGAGTGTAGACCCTGACCTGCTTGTACATTATGAATAATCAAATATATAGAGTTATATCCTTCACACCTGGGGAATGCTATAAATGTGCATATACAGGATGTTTGAACCTTACTTTCAAAACGAATTTACAATAAAAAGGACAAATGTCATAATGTGATGGATAAAACGACTTAAATCATCACATGAAATGCCAATATTTTCAGATGGTGATTCAGTTCAACAGAAACAATATATATGGTGATTGAACATTAAGGGACGTGTGAATATTCCTGCATATAAATGTTGATGTCAACTATTGTAAGATAGTTTTGAGTTTCCCTACTTTATTTTAGGGATCAATCTTCTTCAAAAAAGTATTTGTTTTAAAATAAATCATGCCTCAGTTAGAATGAGTATAAAACAATTAAAGGAACATGGGTAATTGAGAATAGGAAATAGGCCTGCACTTGAAATGTCTGTAAACAGTGCTTCTATAATGTACTAGATAGTTAAACAAATCTGTACATTTTAAGGCGAATTCTGACCAGTACGTGGAGAATTGTATTGCAAACCTAGGAATTTGATGCAATTTTGGTAGATTAAACGTTTTCTAAAACATCAATTGTTATGCTTTCCACATAAAGTATCTGTATAATGTTAAGTTAATATGCAAATTTAGTAATATGTTCCTTGTCATAAATGCATCTTAACAGCATGCGCAAATATAAAGAAAATACAAAATACATGTGTACAAAATGCATCGATTTATCACTTAACATTATTTTTATTCATCTACAACATTTTCTTTCCTGACTTTTGTCTCTGAGGCTGATGGTATTGGATGGGGTTCACAGTGTACATCCACGGAGCCCCATATGCATGAACTCCGCCATATGGATTGTATGATACATATCCACCTATGTTTTCGTAGCTACCGTGGTAGGTAGGTGGACCCATGTCTACCATATCAAATGCAGAATACTGATAATGTAGTGAACGTTCGTTTGGCTTGCCATGTTTCTTTTCTCTGGTTATGTCCTTTGCCTTCCTTGTCCTGGCTGAAGTACTTCTTCTCTTTGGTTCACGCTGAAAATTAAATTATGGGATAATATATTGATGCTTAGATACTATGCATTAATGTAAACATAGTAGTGTTAATGTACATTACAAAAACAGTCCTAGCATACTTAATTATAAAGGATACCTTTTCTTAACACCCATTTCAGAATTTCGTATCTCCATTTAATTAGCTTACAGTATTATCCCTTTATGAAAAAGACACGTAACCCTCGAATGTCAATTAAAGACAGCTTCCATTATACATATTCCACCATTAGACTAAAAACTGAATTTTGCAATAGATATGGTATAAGACAACTGCGGTTTTAACTCATTTGAGGTATTTATATTACAGAAGCTGATGATGATTTTCTTGTTGACTATTTGAGCACGTCCTAAACCTATTATCCATAAGGACAAACACATCTGCCAATGAAATGCCAAAGTAATTGTTGTAATGAACTCTTGTCAAAATAGGCTCAGTAATCACCTTTGTGTCTGAATGACGCAACGTAAATAAATCATATGTTTATTGGGTAATTTGTCTCAAGCCGATCTTCACACAGAGTATCCCACTTTAGTCAAATGTATGAGAAAAAAACAGATAGTGGCACAATAGTACAAACGGCAAAAAATAAATACATTTAATTTAAACTGAGGAATCTAGTTCAAAATATTGTATTTCAGTTGCAAAGTAAGATACAGTATATGTAGTCACTTTGCGTAACTTTCTCTCATTCCGCAGATGAACAGGAAAAAATGTCCATCAATTAAACATACATAAACTCATGCTTTTATTGTTTCATTAGTTGGGTAATGATTATCATTTTTGGATCAGAAACTTTCACATGTTAATGAATAGCAACCATAGTACTAGATTATAATAAAATTAAATAATTGTTGTCTCCTTATCCATCCTCAGAACATTCTATGAACATCTAAATTTGTAAATATTGATTAGACTTGTCACAAATTCTCAGCAAAGCTATTGCATTGGTTCCTGTTGTGTTTATTTTGTGCTTAATGTAGAAAAGCAAGAACTATGTTTTAAGAAACTGATACTCAGCTTGTAAAATATGTTTTTATATTCCTTATCCAATCATGATACCTTTTGACAACATCTGCTACCTCGCAAATCCATCATGTCCAGACTAAAATATTTTAACAAAAAGCTAAAAGTGATATGCCCACCTTAGTGGCAGTTAGATGGAGCAATCTCCCTTGATAGCGAGACTGGTTCAAAATACCACAAAATTGTCAGTTACTACAGAAGCAGAAGCAACGTTTTCTTATCGGATTAACTGCATGGAGGTTTGGATGGTGTATTGTTATGATGGTTGAGTGAGTATTATCGAGAAACAGTTTACAAAAAAAACCGGATTGCTCTTCACATACGTTAGTTAGTTATATTGTATGTGTACTTGTAAGTGGTGGGGAGCGCTACAGCCAATTACCCCATATAGACCATCTCTAGTTCCATAAGGTATGTGAAACAGCTTCTAGGTAATCAGACTGGAACCTTGACTCCTTATGTCGGTGTATGTCTTCGAAAGGGAAAACTTGTCCCTCCCTCAAATCCATTTTAAGTCATGAAGTCACAATTTTATATAGATGTCGATTGACATGGACAGGTAAGATTTTGCACCATCGCAAATGGTTCATTCATATTTTAAATGAACCTTTCAGGATGAAAAATATCTGATAAAACTGGAGAAGTCTATTCCAATCTTCATCCCACATCATGAATAATTAGAGTAAGAGAGGAACTTCATTCACATGCAAACTCTTTGAAGACTTTTCTATCTTCGTGAGCACGTATGCAAGGCAATTTCATTAAATTTTGTAGTATATGCAAAGCAGGTATTCAGCTTATTTCAAGAAATTCCGCTGATAGTAATTCACCCTTCCTTTCTAGTAAATGTAAAATGAGAAGTGATCTTCCTATATGCAATGGCTCTTCCTAAATTACAACTTCAGAACTTACATTAGTTCCTGTATATATCTGTAAGATAAAGTGTCCAGAGTTAAGAAAGTTATGCCAATACATGTTGACCTGTGAACTGAAACATGCTATTGGTTCTGAAACCAGGACTTCATGAATGCGGCTGATCCATTTTATAGGAACTGCATGTAAATGGTTTTCCCAATGACAAATATACTTACTGAATGTGCCTGCCAATAACCAATGTAATGCGAGAACGGACTTATATCAAAGGTGAACAAAGTAAGCTTTTGAGAGCAGTTAAAATGATGTATTTTTTAGCCAGGGTAATACACCTTGTAAATTTCACTTAGGCAAGTATACATGGGCATTTGATAAGTGAAATCCAAAATGAACATAACATTGCTTTAAGTGTGCCAATGGTCGTGGAATAGTCGGTTCAACTGTGACTGGTGCTAACGGTTCTAATAAATGAACCATACGAGGTTAGCAATTAATATATGGATGTCTTCATTGGTGAAAATGAGTAATGTATGCTCCACTTAGATCATATTCCATTTGCATCGTATGCTCCACAACTTTTTGTTCAAACTATTCTTATGGTTGTTTATTAAAAAGATCCATTCATGCAGATTCAGTAACACTGGCTTTGGGATGAAACAACTGCCATCATGATAGCTTAATGCGGATGAGGTAACATATCGATTTATTGTAATTATCTTGCAAGGCCGGAGAGGTTGATTCATAGTTTTCCATGTATGTGAAGTAATCTGGATGAGGAGATACATATTTGTATGATCATCTTCAGAAGCTGATTTGCTTGAGAAAAGTATCCAGTTTGCCTTCCCAATCGTTAATTATTTCAAAGCTTTACAATACGGTACTGGTTAGACAAATGTTGGGATTTCGGCATTCAGTAATATTTCGATCATAACTTGATCCCATTGATCATCTGTTGAGTGAAAACTGACGGATGAAGAGACCATTCTATTTGTATTAGTTCTTTTTTGCAGGAAAATGAGTCTGACAATAACCAGCCTAGTATATGTAGAACGTAAGCGTCAATTGTCGTTGAAGACATTACTTTAAAAAATCCCAAACAAGAATTTAAATGTTTGGTTCATCTGCTCTGCCATTTGCAAAAGTCACCACTGTGGAGTTGTCACACAGGTGTCCCTAAATGGTATGATACTTGCTTTCACAGTCCGGTATGTTCGATCCATGCTGATCATGACTCCTAGGGGGTGTAATGATGGAGGGTACCCCGAGGTAAATCCAGAGTGGTTTCCCAGCTTTAGAAAGGTAATACAATGACCAAAGATTAAGGCTCCATTTGAACAACAAACTAATTGCTATAGGAATCCAAGAAATCTACCCCAAACTAAGATATACCCTCACATATTTAGCACAACACGTCAGGCAAATGATTATTCGAACTGATGGATTGTTCCTTATCAACATAAAATCTACCACTGAATGACTTCAATTATTATGAGGGGGATGTGGAAAGCAAATTCGTTTTACTTGAATATTATCCCACACCTCATCGACTGAAATCCTGAAAAGGTACATGTTCTTGGTACCACAAAGTAAAATTAGCATGTTGATTTGTATCATGTTGAAGTAAATCATAGAACCTTTGTAGCCGTATGCGTGTGGACGGGATGTGACGCATCTTGCATGTCAACATTGTGTATTTACAACACATTATAACCCATTCTTGCATTCCATTGCTAACCCATGAGCATAAAAGAGTTGACTGCATGGACAATCAAGTAATAAATGCTGCATTGCAACTGAAAGAGCTCTCGCCAAATGTCTAGCAGGTGAGCCGAATGTTATAACATGTCCCTAAGAAGTTGTGTGTCGGGTCAAAATGTCATGTTAAATCTACCCAACTTAGCAATCAATGCAAGATTGGAGCCTTCTAAATGCTGAGACTTTTAATAAGCAATGGAGGCATGAATGCATGGTAGTTGAGATTGGGAGGGTCACTTAAACAGTGCTGAAAACGATTGATATTTGTTTCTATATTGATTTTGGATGACTGTGGCTTTTAATGGTTATAAATTCTGTATAAAGATGACCGCCATCTCTTAACTGCTTGACGCAGGTTGTTCCGTTTTTGTGCTATTTTTCATGATATATGTGCTAGTTGTCTGTCTTTGTCTACATTATTGTGTTTCATCATGCATTGGCTATTCAGTTATTCTGTGTTTCTTCATCTCCATGTTTTGGAAACGAGAACAATTAGAATTGTTCTCATCTGTCTTGTTCCACTGTTATGACGTCCTTTGTTTTTTAATAAATCACAATCACGTTATCGCCAGACAACCCGCTTACGCTATGTGGAATCCTCATTAATTGCATTTAATGACCACAACTTAGCTTTTTATACTATATTGTGCTCAAGACTAAGCAAACTGGGACTACATTCATCATTACTTAAATAAATAGAAGCGAAAAAAAAACTTTGTTTCAAAACTGGCCGGCGTAGAACAGGAAGAAGAATTCCAGTTATCTCCGTTTCACCCGTAACCCGTAACAGATAAACAACTTAAAACTTCGGCCGTTAATTATGATAACCTGGTGAAAATTTATCTTAAATCGTCAACAGGTGTCAACTGTTTTGGGATACCACTACGAATTGCATTATCAACGCCCAATCAGTAGGATCACCGAAAAGCGCACATAAATATTTTTTATGTTTTTATTACAAAGACCAGAATATCGACATCTTCTTCCTGACAGAACCATGGCTAAAAACATCAGTCGATGAGCCCAAGTGCGTGAATTTAACATCCACCGCTTACTCCATCAAGTCGTTCCCCAGCAAATCTCGCGGAAGTGGAATTGCTGTCATAACAAATAATTCCATGATTAAATGCCTTAAGTACAACACAACCATCAATTTGTGCCACACACTCACACTGGAACAAGGATCAGTCCATTGTTTCTGTCTCTACCGCCCTCATCCTTGAAAAAAGAACAAGCTGACTGAATCTCTCTTTTTGGAGCAGTTTCCGAATCTTCTGGAGTAGGGAAATTTGATAGGTGGCAACTTAATTATACTTGGAGATTTCAACTTTTACTTTTATTGTCCTGGAAACCCATACACGTGAACATTCCTAGATTTTATTCATGTTTTCAACCTTAAACAGTCAGTTAATGAACCCACCCATAAACGTGGTCCCTTTTTAGACCTTTTTCATCATAGACCTGATGATAATATTCTGCAATCCACCCTTGTATCCCACGAACTTGCATCACATCACCTCTGCATTATATGCCATCTTGACGTATCAGTCCCAGACCCTCCACTTTTATTTGCTACTAAGAGAAACCTCCATATGATAACCAAATTAATGGATTACATTTTAGAAAACCTAGCAACTTACTCACATCTTACAACAACAACTCGATAACTGCCTGCGTTTATTGCTTGGCAAACACTCCCCAGCCACCAAATGCAGAATATCAATAAAAAAATGTGTTATCCATGGTATGGCAGTGTTAGGGACCAGCTTTGAACTGCTAGAAGACATGGCCGAAAGGCAGAGATGCTTTGACTTTCCACCAGACTCACTATTCATAAACAAACATATGAAGCCGCTAAGAAGAACGTCAAAAAGATAGTCCATGTAACCAAATTATCCCACTACAGTACTAAGATCACGGAGAGTTTCAGCTGCAAAAATCTCTTTGAGATAACTAGAAACTAATGTCAAAAAACAAATGTACAACACTTCAAACTACCTTTTCTCCAGTAGAGACCTTCCGAACCTATTTACAAATTTCTTCCGTGACAAAGTACAAACCATTGGAGATGCGCTTGACAACACAATTCAATTGACTCGTCACCATATAGTTATGATACAGAATTTCAGCGACAACCATTATGAGCATTTGAACCTGTCTCTATCGATTTAGTACGGACAATCTTGATGAAGACTGCACCAAAGTCTTGTGAACATGATCCAATTCCAACATAAATGCTTGAGTGCATAGACCCAATATTGCCTTTACTAATTGAAGTTATTAATATCTCTCTCATCGGGGAATTCACATCATTTTTCAAAACTGCCATCGTAAAGCCTCTGCTGATGATACCAACACTTAGCTATAACGATTTAAAGAACTACCGCCCAGTTTATAATCTCCCACATATCAAAAATTCTTAGAGAAAGTTTTTGTAACCCAACTTGATTCTCATTTGAATTCAAAAAGTCTTTATAGCAATGTTCAGTATGCTTATCTCCCTTGCCACAGAACTGAAACTGCTCTTCTGAAAGTATTTAATGACATTCTTTCTGCTTTGGATAGTGCAAAGATTACAGTCCTCACTCTCTTTGCTTTATCTGCAGCATTTGACACAATTGACTATGATATATTACTTCATCGTCTCCAATATGTATTTGTCATTCAGAATATAGCCTTACAATGGTTCAAGTCCTACTTAGTCAAAAGGACACAAATGGTATCTGCAAATGGAATACATTCCTGTCCAATTGATCTATGTTGTGTTGTTTCACAGGGGTATGTTTATGGACCTTTTCGCTTCATTATATACACTCAGTCTCTCTCAAGTGTCATAGATCATCATCCAGTGTCTCACCAATTGTACGCGGATGACACCTGCAGTTGATGCTAACATCCATGGAGTAGAGAGGTGCATTTCTGATGTGAAATCATGGATGACATGTAACACGTTGTAGATGAATGATGATGAAACTGATGTCATTCTGATCACAACACAAATACTTTCTCATTAACTTCCTTTACCTCAGACGATGAATATCAGCAACACCAACATTAAATTCACACAGTCAGTACGAAACCTAGTTTTTTATCTGGACAGTGCACTCATAGATCATCATCCAGTGTCTCACCAATTGGACGCGGATGACACCTGCAGTTGATGCTAACATCCATGGAGTAGAGAGGTGCATTTCTGATGTGAAATCATGGATGACATGTAACACGTTGTAGATGAATGATGATGAAACTGATGTCATTCTGATCACAACACAAATACTTTCTCATTAACTTCCTTTACCTCAGACGATGAATATCAGCAACACCAACATTAAATTCACACAGTCAGTACGAAACCTAGTTTTTTTATCTGGACAGTGCACTCATAGATCATCATCCAGTGTCTCACCAATTGGACGCGGATGACACGTCAAGATACTTACAGTTTCATATATATGTATATATATATATATATGAAACTGTAAGTATCATGATTCAGTGGACGTATACAGCAATGTAAATGAGCTTTATCACGCACATGACATGCACTTGTTTACACCAATATAGCAATGTGAGGGCACGCCATTGGTCCCCGTGCATGTATCTACCGAAAAAGCCAGAATGTGTGAAGATGGCAAAATGGTATCATATAAATTTAGAAAACATTATCATCAGGGAATGGAATAACAGAAAGATTGAAAATGTATTAAAGGAGTATATTTCCCTTCTAATATGAAACTCCTTTTGAGGTTGAAAACTTCCAAATTGACTGTATTTTTGAGAACTCTCTGTCTACAGAGAGCATGCCACTCATAATGATTGGAAGTAATTTATGATTTCACGGGATTAGGCACCAATACTGCTATCACATCGCGATCACTCTGTATAACTGCTACCTATGTCGGCATATAGCTTTTGAAGTTTACCTTAGCGATTTTAGTCTGGAAGGGCTTAATGTGGAATGTAGTAGTAGCGTTTGTAAGGTATTATTTGAAGAAACAATACAGGAGAAGCACACGAAATGATCCATTGATCTGATACATATCGGTTGCATATATCCATGTATCGATGTAGGGTTACTATCCATAGTACGTGAATAATCCAGAAAGTAAGAGAAGAACTTGAACCAAAATGAATACCCAACATGTGTCTCTTTTATCAATTATCAACATACCCAACTTTAAATTTGATGCCATATGCACAAAAGATAATGAGAGCATAGGAATATTTGACAATGCTTTTTATATTCATAACATGAAGTTAATTGTTGAGGTAGTTAGATATATATAAATGAAAAGCTTCTGTATATATTTGGTTCTTCGAATTTGATGCCAAAGATTATTATTTATCTTACAAATTTGATGCAATTATGTTTGCATTTCAAAAACTTTTACTGTGTTTTGAACTATTGTTTTATTTTGCATGATAGACACGTCTGGTCATGACGTATACCTATGTTTTACTTTGAATGAAAACATCTGTTCTTGCATTAATGATTATTTTGTCATGAAGTTGTCATTTAGAAATCCAATTATCCTGACACAATCAATATAGATAATTACTGCCTTCATATATAGTTATGTACACTTCATGCAAATAATACCTGCGTTCAAATGCTTCCAAATAGTGTGAATTTAGCACACAGACATGTATACAATTAATTGCACTGGTATATGTATGGTATATCTCAATCCTCCCTCCCTTAGCAGATAAATGTTCAAATAGCCAGTTTGTTGTTAACTTTCTGTTCTATGTCTAGTAAAATGTATATAACCAAAGGATGTTGGAATTATTTGCAATGGTTTTCATGACAAAACGGTTCTTACCACATTTGATGAAATTCTGTTCAGTATGTTTTGTGAAGTTGTTGTTCATAGTTTCATATTATTAATAGAGGCTCTTCATGACAGATGACTAGCATCAGTTGAATATTTGAAACCCCTTTATACCAGAATGTTTTTTGAATAATTCAGTCACAAATGATCCGTTTGTTTCCCCAGACATTTAAAGTAGCAGTTGATGGCATATGTACTACGGATGCAGGCCTGTACCAGATGTTAAATTTGCTTTGTGAGAAACCGGTGTAACACATCTATTTTATTGTGAACCACCACTGTATTACATGTACCTTAAAATCACATACCTCTCTAAAACTTGAAGAGTCTCTAGCATCTATGTTAGCACTGGTATTAGCATTTACTCTCGTGGCTGATGATGTGGCAGCTTGTGCATGATCATGGTCTCTTCTGCCTTTTGAATCACGAAGATTATTTGATAGTTTCACATCTCGTATGCTAATATTACGACTGCACCTCTTGTCTTGCATATTTGTATTGGACTCTGCATACTCATTATTTAGTTGATCATCTTTGGCATATGTTTCTACCTGTTTTTCCATCTGTCGATCAGACCCCAGGAAAGAATTTGTGCTTGAAGCTACAATGAGATATGGTTAGTTTGTTTGATCAATGTTAAGCAGATGAATATGTATTGGCTTAGATAATGTATCACCGAGCATATCTATTTGCAATCTAAGTACATAAACTACTCAAAATTTACATTTTCAGAAAACAATTTACACAAGATGAAAACAGTTTGCAAACAAATTTAATGTGAGATGTAAACACTTTGATTGTTAGCATGGAGATTGCAAACTGCTACTTAGTTATGATTCATTTCTTATCCTAATTAGAAACAAATATCCAAAATGTCTGGTAATTTAAAGGAACTTACTCTAGATCAAATGTTACAAATACAAGATATCCATTTTCTCTTTAACGCAAAAATCAACTGACCTTTGATCTTTAATCCTTATGTTCTATAGCCCTTTTCAAAGTCATTTAAGCACAAACCCTCTTTAAACTTTGCTCATTGGACAAATGTTATTCATGCAAAATACATTGTTTCTCTTTCAGGCACAGTGAACATGACTGATTACCTATAGACCTCGCAATCAAAAAGAATCTTTCTTAACATAAATCTTCTACACAGTCCAGTCCAAGTCAGAGGTGTAAAGCAAATGTTATTGTGCAGAACGTTTTTGGTTTTGTTGCTTTCAGTTGTATTGACCTTGACTTTTGCTTTCTTCACCTCAACATCAATGGTAAGATTGTTCTTTTTTGGGGCCGTCTAAGCTATGTAATGTTGGGAACTGGTCATTGAATACATTTACATTTTAAATAATAATTTTAAATAATAATATGGAATCGTCAGCAACGAATAATTTTCTTACTTTTCTTTTCGCATAATTTGCTTGCTGTATGAAGTCATAATGAAGAGATAATTCCATCTGAAATCTAGTTAACATTTAATAGACTTGTGTTAAATGTCAAGGCGTCGTCATTTTTATTCGGGATCATTTGCATGTTTTATGAAGTTATTATGAAGAAATACTTCCGTCTGAAATCTAGATAACATCAATTAGAATAGTATTTAAAGTCATAGCTTCATTATTTTCATTGAGCATCATTTGCATGTTATATGAATTTATAATATAGAAATAATTCATATTGAAATATAGTTAATATCAATTACACTAGTGTTAAAGGTCAGGGAATCATCATTATCAATCAGCATCATTTGCATGTTATATGAATTCACAATGAAGAAATAATTCCGTCTGAAATCTAGTTAACATCAATTAGACTAGTGTTAATGGTCAGGGCGTCATCATTTTCATTTAGCATCATTTGCATTATATATGAATTTATAATAAAACAATAATTATGTTTGAAATCTTTGATGATCATTTGATTCATAATACCTGTAGCTATAACGACATTTGTATAATAGCTACTAAAGCAATTGTGTTGGCGGTTTATTTGTACTTGTTTTATCTTGGACTATCTGAACATCCTTGATAACCTCAGCATGTGGGCTCCATACATATCTCGTAAGCGCATGAGACTCAAAACTCAATTCGGGAGATGGCGTGTGATACAAGATTCCTTGTGAACATGTTTGAACTAGTTTATTACTCAATATAGAAAATGCGAAATTATGTATCTTGCAAGTCAATTTGGATTGCCTAACATTCACATTATGACCTGTTATTGCATTTCATCGCAAACCCAATAGCATAAAATAATTGATAGAATGAATTTATGTTGAGGACCAACAAATAATTGCTGCATTGTAGATGAAGGAACTCGGAACACAGCCTTAGGAAATGCACTGAAAATATTACCGAATCCCAACAAAATTATTGTTGTGTCCCCATGTCATCATGGTAAACCTTTCTCATTCAGCAAAGACCGATTGGATTCTTCAACTTACCTGGATCTATGATAATGGTGGGATTATTGTACCATTAAATAAAACGCTGAAAAACTGATGGTCTCATAAAATACTGTTGAGGATGATCGACCTTAGCATCAAGAAGGGTGAACAGACTTTCTCTAACTAGGTTAGATTTCAAGCAAACAATTTTAAAGCTCTGTTTGTCAAATTAAGACCTAACAATGTTTGAGCTATGTTTGTCAAATTAAGGCCTTCTCAAAACGGACTAAACAATGTCCAACACTAAGGCATGTTACGAAACGAAACACAGACGCATATTTTGTTGTCGTGGTTTTGTTAGTTGTTATGGTTTTAACCGAATATTTTATCGTTACAAATCCATGTGGAATTGACTAAGAGTGACTAAAGAAATTTCTAAAATGAATTATGTCCATATCGCCACTGCACCAGGTCTGGTGAATATTTCGTAGCATATGAGTGTCAACTCCATTAAACAAAGCAAGAATATTACAGTTATGCCTAATCACTTTTGGAGGATCTTTATCCGAATACTGCTAAAGCACTATTCGAATACAGCTCGCGCAGTGATTATTCTGTTGTTGTTTCAGTGTAATTATAAGTTCAACATCAATATAAACTTCTCGTTTATTTTTTTATCCTGTTGTTTATAACCAGTGAATTGTGTTCTTATTATATCACCGAGGACAATATCACTGATTGTGGTGTCATTAGCATCTAGAACAACTCTTCGAAGTTGATTTATTCTTTGTACTCTGAACATTGCGTGATAAACTAAATTCGACCACTCGATGCGATCATCTGCGATCTTAACAATTGTATCGGATATAGTCAATCCCTGCGAAGAATGTATCGTCATTTCGTAACCTATCGTCCACGGAGATCTTTCAGCGCGCAATGCATCTTAGATAACACTGATATCAACCAACACAATATCACTTAACATTAGAGTTTGTTTTTCAGTCTGTCCTGGAATATCAACTTCAATATTCTGTCCTTAGGCCTATGACAAAATGGAATTGAAAGAGTTGCAAATTTGTCTTTATGTGTTTGAAACAACCGCGCTTGAACCTTGTCTCTGACTATCTTTTTACTTGCCACTATCAAATCGTTTGGCCTCTACGCTTTCCAAAACAAATTTAATGGTTTCTGAAATTATTTCACCCGCTGTTTCACACTGGATTCTATCTGGTTGCAATCTGATTAATTTCTGGAACTCACTTAATAGTGGATCAACTGATCTCTAATCAGTATCAATTTCTTCATAATAATCTAAAAAAATTCTTCAACCAATCATGCGGAGGCAAACAGACAATTTGTGGTGCTAGATCAAGATCGCCACCCATTATCACAGCTGTATTTTTTTAGTAACAATCACCAGAAAAACGTTTTTAATATATCTAACGACACTGTACATATTTCGTCAAAAATAATGATTTCAGGAATAGAGTTTTCACCCATTCGATCAGGTGTCCATGCGTCACCTTTACGTCGAAAGAAACTGTGATATGTGCAGGATTTAACTCCTCGTTGTTTCATCTCTCTTGCATGTATGTGTGTTGGTGTTAGCACAATCATGTTTGCTTTCGCTCGAAATAATTCGATCACTCGTGTTGTTTTTCCAGACCCACCATATCCATTTAAGTAAACGGTTTTATATCTAAATATTGAATCGGATAACGAAGGGGCTTTCGATAGTTCTGCTATCTGATTATTTTTTGTAATTATTTTCAATCGTAACATCTGCTGATTTAGTATAATAGAGCAACATTTCTTTTCTTATTCTCCATGATCCCCAACAGTCCTCAAAATTTGTAAATTCAGCCAACTTATTAGCTATGTTTGATATCTATATAAACTGAATCAGTTGCAACTCTAACCGCAAATTCAGGAAATCTGTTTATTATCGATAACCAATTGATAGAAGCATATGCCAGCATAGACGCCCTTAGATGTACGTACTGGGGACAATTCTTCATCAATATAGCTAACAATTGTACCGGATTTTATTAAATCGGACAAGAAAGCATCTTTACGATTGACAGATAAACCTCTAGATGTTGCATCCTCGATTATAAAATCGTACTTAGCATCATCTAGAATAAATCATGAATAATGTCGCGTGTGATCATATGCTCCACCCTGGGTGAATTTACCAGCTATTCTTCTACCAAGATCCTTTGCATGTTTATTTCTGACTGCAAAGATCTCCTGGATGTTGTAACAATATTTTCTTTGTCAAGATCAGGAAATCTGTTTTCTAATCGTTAATTATACTATCAAGACTATCGGGTTGTGGTAACCAAAATTTCAGTATACGCGTGATATGATATAATTGCCTCGGAGACAGTCAGCGATATCAGTATTTTACAATCAAATCATATACCGTAATAACACTATTGGTACCCAGTGTTTTTTCAGATATATGTCTACCAAACCAAGCCTAACAGCATAGATGAAGGCCTTTAGCGATCTCGAATGATAGTATACGAGCAAATCCGGTTAGATCAAAATCGGGTAAAGACTCATTAATCGCAACTCGTGTCATCGAATGGATGTGATGCCCAAATTGTTTATAATACCCAGCGTACTCTCCATACCCGAGAAAACTCCCTGGATAACACGCAACCATATCAACCGAAAAAAGATTTTTATAATCAGTGATTGTGGTATTCCATAATCTACCGTGTCCGTATCTACACAACTGGCTTGAACAGCTGAAAGTAATTCAGCGCGTGTTGGTTTCCACAGAGTTTCCTTCTCGCGAAATGAACTGCAATTGATGAGATTGTAAAACAGTTTGTTAGTAATTCCTCGTTATTATTCGTTGAAAAATTCCGAGCTAGTTTTCTCATCAATAACATGACATACTATATTTACTGCAATGACCGAGGATTTACTAACGTTTTGAGGAGCAATATGTCTAACACCATTGTCTGCGTCATTATTATGTTTGAGGATAGTTGTTTGTGGTTGTCGTATTTTTGTCCACGCGGAGAGTATCAGATGAAAGTTTGCATTGATAAGAACGCTGAGTGTTTTCTTTAGTGTGTCTGTTGTAAATGCTGGTAATGAAAAACGTTGAAAATTGTTCCTCTGATATTTTATAATGATCAAGATATATTTGTTTATCGGTTTTTTATTCTTACCTAATTCAAATTTACTGTTAATTATTATTTCAATGAGACCTCGAATAACATATTCAAAAAATGAAATAATATAATTTATATATTAGATTGTTTCAATAATGTGCATTTTCTTATTGTCATCAGGATAATTCAGAAGATGACTATCAAATAATGGCAATAAATTATCATAGGTTGTTTGACAGCTTTACTTTCATTAGCATAATATGTTAAATTATTTACACACACAGAAGGTATCTGAGTTGTTGGATCAATATCTGTTAATGATATTGTTGTTACAGGATAAGACATAAAAATACTACGGTTACGTAAATTCCAATCGGACACACTATATTTTGAAGATGATAATCCTCGCCACAATTCTTTAAATTGTGTAGGGTTTAAATCAATGATAAAATCATTTAGTCGTGGCTCTGGCGGTACTTGATATTTAGGTGGTGGGATTTCAGGCCATCCTAGCACGGTTCTTATAGAACTGTGACATATATCTACGAGGTACCCGCGGATGATAATGTTGGTTCATAAACTGCTATAACGATTTTTGATTATTTTTCCGTAATGGATTTTATTCTACGCTGTAATTCATTATTGATCTGTTCGATTTGCTGAGTCCCAGATGGTAAGGAAACTATATTCAAATCTAGAGTTCCGTCTTGTTTATTTTTACTCGCAAGCACCAAAGAATTTTTCGGTTGCTGCACACCAAATTATTTTGATCTAATATTTGGCCAACTGTGGTATACTCGTAATGTTGCTAGTGCTATCTTTTTAACCGAAATTGCAGTGGGTAAATTCACACTGATTTCAGGGTTGATTGAGGTTTTTGACGTCATGGCTGTATTTTGCGGCGTTGTGTTTGGTGCTATCTGCTGAACTAATTCCGTTGTTGATGTTGATGTCATTATTATTGTGTTGTTTTTCTAATTTTCATGTTGCTGTGTGGTCGATGTTCATCACCGCGAAGAATACGTTGTCTGATAGTGTTGTGTCATCGAGACTAGATGATATCAGCGACGACAATTGGGAATACGTGGATGAATGAATATGTAACTGAATTTATTCTGATTGGATGTGAATATTGTTTTGTGATGATGCTAAGAATCCCTATAATTGTTGTCGCCGATGACAAACAAATTGTGACAACTACAGGTGTCAGTGCTGTTATCGCTGACAACAATATTACCGTTCCAGCAATCACACTTGAAGAAGAATACACAATAATGTCAACTCTGGTAATTCGCCTGCGGTATTTTTTTTTATCTGCCCGCTATTTTCGTCAATAAAACTTTTTAGTTTAGTTTGAAACTCACGGAATTGATCATATCGATATTGTTGGACATTCATTATACTATTTACTTAAATCAATTACAAATTTATGTACCCGATGACACATTAAACTGCACTGGTGACAGCAGGGCTAATCTATAGATACCTCTGACTTCAGCGGTAATATTAATAATATTATTTTGAGGTGTCCAAGCGAAAAATCCATGATTTGTCGAGTACACTGTATTGATATTTTGTTTATGTGGTATGTTGATTTTATCAAGCCGGGTCGCGATAGCAGGAAAATCACTAACGATATTGTCCTGTGTTTGTTTAATCGTATCGATATTTGTTATAATATCAGAAAATTTCATTGGGACAGTCATCGGAGTACCAAAGAAAATATCCATGGTTTCGTCCGCTTTTCTAAACTTCCTACGGGGGTTTGTAAACGCGCCTACATGAACATCATACTCAGCTCGCAGTATGTGTTAGTTTATTATCTATGGTTTTATGCTCACCATATAGCGTCGTTAGTTTATTGTCTAACACATCTACACATTGTTTTGTCACAGCATCAGTGTCCAGTCTTGGATCACCATGTGCAGTTATTTGTTTGAGTTGATGTTGAGGGTACCTGTCATTGTGTCACCGGATGTTTATCCTTGATTGTTAATACTATCTATCACAGTTGGTAAAAAAACTCCTGGTTTAATTTTACCGCTGGAATCAAACACCGCTAGGGAATAAATTGCTAGGGAATACATTTGTCTAGAATATCATTCAAGGAAACATTACTCGTTTTCAATTTCACTTGTTTATCTTGAAATAGGACTATTTTGTTTAGATTCACACTTGCAAGGTTTAATATCTCGGATAATTCATCTTCGATTATTTTTTTTTACATCTTTGGTTGCAAATATTTCCCCGGTGTCTTTTTTCAGGCTTGAGAGAGATCTTCCCCAAATATCAATCAGTGTGCGACCAGCCATTATACTCTAAGATCTCTCTAAAAAGGGATTACTCGTATATTCTTGTTCGGTTTTTTGAAGAAGTTTAGTTGATGATGATATAGCGCTAAGTACATTGAATACTTCTGGCCGCATATTGGAGGGTCGATCATTTTCTGGTGTTGGTAGCGTGGAGTACCAGGTCTTCATTTTATGAAAAGATTTTAATTGATGTATATAACGCATCAATTCGTTAGGTGGCGCTAACCCATATGAATCAAAATAAACAATTACACGTGGATCAATCGCGTATGCAACCCAGTGAGTTCCACATCCGGTGCTCTCATCGAGATTAATGATACCGGTTTCAGTGCTGTTTGGTTGTTATCGTAATTGATATAGTATATATATCGTATCGTTATTTTTTTTTAGCAGCATCGAGTAAATCCAAATTTGATAACGGTGCTAGCAAACTGTACCTGGTAGTCTCAGTCCGTTTCCGATGTACCATGAATACGGAGTTCCTGATAGTCTTAGACATTTTCCTTTTACTGATCGTATCTGTTTTTGTATCCTCTTCCAGTCGCCTTCTTTAATGGCATCCCAGCGGCGGTACCAACAGCTCCGGGTGCGGTAGCGGCAATTAGCGCTGGGAACGCAGCGAAAAGTAGAAATATACCACCTCATTTTATCATATCTTTAATCACGGACGCAGAGAGAGCGACCTGAACACCTTTTTATCTTTGCTATTATCATTGAAATGTTTAATTTGATCTGTCAGTGATAGTTTATTCTGACTAACATACATTTGTTTGTGTTTTAATGATATTGTAGTTCCACATTTCTAGCTGAATCCATTTGCACCTTTTTAATCTGATCAGGAATCAGAGTAACACTAACATGACTATATGACATTTTATTTAATACGAGAGTGATCTAATTGTCTACATGTTTTTGGAAAACATGTGCATGTTTTCTACTGGCGCACCAACTACCCTCATTCATCCACCAACACCTTCGAGTAGCATTGATTTATCACTTAGACTGATGGCAATTGCACTGTAAGAACCGCGTCAGACGGATGGACATGGGATGTCAGGAGGAGTTTGTGTTACACGAGCTCGCAAATGTATGTCAACGACGGATTGCCTGGTTAAATCAAGATGTTCCAATGAAAAGTAATACATCCTAGATCGATTTCTAAAGTCAAATTGTGATATTTGCAGACCGGTATCTACATTATTATCACGTCCCATAAATGTCAGCAAACGATGATACGCAAGTGCTATTTGGTTTTGTCCGTAATTAAGCAAATTATCCTAAGATGGGTCTTGTTGGCCGTGTATCCTTAACGAGACTTCAGTAACACCCAGTTGATCAAATATAATATGGCTGCATGTTTGTGAATTTAATCGTGTCTTATTCTGTAACGCAATAAATGTATGCCGCAGAAACACCGTGTTCTGATGCCATGTGCCATGTAAATATACCGTTAACAGAAGTCTATAATATTTGTTGTTGTTGTTAGCCATGATATCATTGATTTACAACCTGTTTCCATAAATGATACAAAAATTTTCCTCTGCAGTGATTAATAGAGTCATTACTGGCATCCACAATTCAAGTTTTTTTATATTTATTTTACCATCAGGAACACTATCACCTTGCTAGATTGCATCATTATCATCACATTTTCGCACGAGGACTACTGTATGCTTCGCTCCAAAGATAACCTTTCTAATACGTCTGCAAAATCATAAAATATGAGATAGTGGAATTGTGCATGAAAATAATCTACGCGGTCCTTGCAACATTGATACGCGTGTTTCAATCCCTAGGTTGTAATTAGCGGCATTAACATCACTGATAATATCAAAAGCAGCATCTGGTTTCACATATCTAGCTGGTGCTGGATCAGCTGCAGTACGTCGTGTTGCCTTTACTTTAACATACTGAACGAGTTCAGCGTGGTCGGTAATGTCCTTAGCGAACATCACAGATGGACCTGCTGATCTTGTATAATCATCATAATATCTTGCTAAACCCACTATTGTTGTGGCAACATCAACATCATGCTCAATAGATTCAATATCTCTTCCATCGATCATATATCTAGCGCTACTAAATAACGCCATAATACCATTATTGACAAAACCAACTGGCAAATTTGGGTCATATGGTGTATCAAGTGCAACATTGGTTACAAGTTCTCCTTCTACTTCGATAAATGCTTCAGCGGGTAGAAAGTATTTGCTTGTATCTTGAACCTGAAGTTCGATTCTTGATCGACTATTTGGTTGTATTGTGTTATAAGAATACAACTGATAATCGCGTATAGAATCATCTTTTTGCACTGGGGAATATATATCAAATGCTGGGTCGGGTGAAAATTTGAACATTTTATTATATATTTATCGATCTAACTGGCGATCTTACTCGGGATTTCAAACTACATCCCACTATCATATTTACAGTAATATTTCTCTAAGCATCACATCCTTCATTTATGCGCTCTGCTATTTTTTGATCCACCGCGCTGATTATTATTTTACAAACACTCGCAGGCATAAACTCCGAAGATGGTAGTTTTCCCGGTGGTGTTTTTTTTACCGTCGTCGAATCAGCGTGATTAGTTTTTCCTTGGCCGCGAATTTTTTTTTTTACCGGCAATAGCACCAACAGCGCTAATCCCCTTATCACGAATAACATCGGTAGCTTTTATCGATTATTGTTTTGCGATTGGTGCTATTTTTTGAGCCATCCTTGCAAATAACTCTTGAACATCATCCCCGATACCATCTCCATAATACATCTTATAATAGGGCAATAGTGAATTTAATACGTAGGTCATGTTTGGTTTGTTTTGGTTAGTGTATGATCATCCTATCTAATTATTATTTATCTAATCGGCTGACTAATTGTCACGGCCAATCAATCACTGGTGACATTAGTCACTGTGGTAATCATCAACCAGTTCATCGATAAATTCTCCATATACACCAATATCCATGATATCACCTTCAAATAGTCGTCGGCAGATACCAGTGGCTTCTTTAATTATTTCTGGTGAGTTATTTCCAGATGGCTTATCTCCGATGAGAATTTCTAATCGTGCTATGTCGTCTAGAATATTATTAGGACAGGGTACATGACAACTGCCATGGGTTTTAGAATGAGAAAATCGAGCTGCAAATTTTTGACCAGTTGCACCTTGCGTATCATCATCTTCTTGTCTATCAGAGGGTATATAATACGATAGTTGAGGATCTTCTTGTTTTTTTGTCTCCGTGTTTGTCTCAGTGTTGGTGTTTGACGTTCTTTCCCTTGTCTTTGACATTCTTTTATTTGTCTTTGACGTTCTTCTCTTTGTTGTATATCATAATCAGCTATTATATCTCTATAATTTATAGATCCGAATTCTTTTGTATTTATACGACCAATCCCCTTGTTCCATTTATATAACCAATCAACCGATTCATCACGCTTTGTTATTTTTTCTTTATATTCTTCTTTGAAAAAATCACGTCTTGAATGATAGCTTTTAGCAGCAAAATCATTACAAGTGTGAAAATCTTTTTGTTTTAATATTTGCAATTGTTTAATTAATTTTTTAGCTACATCGGTAAATTTATCCGTAAAAGAAACACCTTTTTGAGTTTTTAGCAACAATGCTTTCAGCAAAATGAGATTGTGGTTTATCTCCAGCGGTCTGTTTTAACAACGGAAGAATACCTTTTTCTATCTTCATCGTCAACAATATCTCCCAATATAGCTTTCTCAGTAGCCAATGCAGGTTTCTCAGTAGCTGTAGTTACCGGTTTGAATAATTGTTCAGCACATGCTGCAAAATCGACTTGAGATTCTTGTCCCGCTTGTAATTTATTTCTAACAGAATCTGTAACAGGGATAAATTTTTTATTGCCTCTAATTTATCTCGAGCTAGTCTAGTTGTTAACGATTCTCGTACCATTTATGTTATATTATATGATTTAATTCATAACAACTCACACAATCACGACAACAAATATGCGTCTGTGTTTCGGTTTCGAAACAGGCCTTAGTATTGTTTTTGGACATTTTTTCGTTTTGAGAAGGCCTTAATTTGACAAACAGAGCTTTAAAATTGTTAGGTCTTAACATGACAAATAGAGCTCTAAAATTGTTTGCTTGATATCTAACCCAATTAGAGAAGGTCTGTTCACCCATCATGCTGATACCTTCCTTCTGACTCTTCTACTTAGTCAAGTTGATCGTAAATATGAGTATAGATTTGGTTGTTAAGTGTAACATGGCTAATGATTAGTCCCTATGGTATAGGTATGTATCTTTTTACACCTGTTGTAAATTCCTAGTAGCAATTAGGGCTTTATTTGTTGTGGCTATCGAATATGAAGTGACCATTCCACGCATTTGTTCACGCTTATTCCAGTGTAATGCAGAGTGGAATGATGTAATTTTTGGTATGAATATAAAGGATTGTCATAAATACTAGGATAATCAAATGGTCAAGTCCGTGAAAATCAACAAATGGTTTATCTTTTGTCAATATATTCAGTTCTTCTTTGATTTATAGTTATCAAAAATGTATAATAGTTTTATTATTTGGGACTATATCTTAGGGACAACAAATGAAAGGTACAGTAGCTGTCAGAAGGAACAAACTTATTGGTTCTTCTTTCTAACTAAATAACTTCTGCTGAAATAACATTATGTGATGAAAGGAATCTGAAATGGGTAAGGATTGAATATTCCATTTATGAAACTCATGAAATAATGTTCAGCATTGACTTTAAATTCAATATTAAATCATTACTTATTTGAGATCATCTATATATTACATGTTGACCCAAAGACATCCTGTAACATGTATGGGTACAATTAGTAACTCAGCCATGCATATGGCTATGAATTAACATTAAGAGAAAATCAAACAGAATCTATGTGCATCCTGACTCAGGATGAAATTATATAGTTATATTAAATTAGTTTTCTATACCATGCATCATACATGCTCGTATAGGAATGTGAGGGGATACCAATGCAGCCAGTACTAATGGGAAGCGAATGTGTCTAATTATATCAAGATGTCAACAGTAAAACATATTTTAAAGTTAGGAAACGTTATCGTTAGCAAGAGTAAGAATAAGAAAGTTGAAAATTTTAAGACAGAGTATACTCCCCTTCAAAGATGAAACTCCTTCCATCTTGTTGGAGAAAGTGTCCATACTGCTGATGGAGTTTATGTGAGATTAGTTACCTATCAATTTCATAGGGTTTGGCACCAATCCCTTTGCCAAGGGAGATCACTCTGCCTGACCTCTCCCCAGGTGGCCAGACAATGCTTAGCTTTTAAGCTCAATGTTTTTAGCCGTGGGAGGGGATAGATTTGCACGGTGGTAGTAATCGTTCTCCTGAGGTATTGTTTTTTTGGTAATGTATTTGAAGAATAAATTAAACATAGTTATATACACAAAGTGACAACAGTTAAAGTAGATTTGTAATTGATATATTCATATCTGTTTTACATAGTCAACAGATGTCTTCAAGGGATTTAATATTCAAAGAATTTATATAAATCTATTATAAACATAATACAACTTACCTTCAAGATCAGATGCTTTATTCTTTTGCTTTTCCTCGAGGGTATCACATGTCTAAAATATAAATTTTATGCATGGTTTCTATGTGTAATCGTGTTCACAACTGTGTGGCTAATATTAAGAATCTCATTTTAAAAATAAGCAATACTAAATTTGTAGTCATATCTGTTTCATAGGTGTGTGCATATGATTCATTCATCTAGGTATAAATAGGACTCATCATGCCTGAAATGTTTACACAAACAATCCTAAAATAAAACCCTGCAACTATGTATAATGAGTGAAACAGTCAAATTTAAGCTATAATGATGGTTCATTCCTAACAGAAATAGAATAACTTCTTGTTGAAACCCAACCTTAGGCATGTGCCTTAAGGTACATGTCAGTAGGATGCATACATTCATGTTTCCTTGCACAATATATGGATATATGACAGGCAGCTCTACGTTGTATTTTAAATCGCAGGGTCTAAGGTCTTGCATATATGGAAAGTCCCATGGAATAACCAACATGTACCAAGTCTAAAATATTTAGACAATTATAACTATGGGTAAGTGAGATAAACAACATAGGAGCTATTCGAAATATGTGTAAAATCACACCTACCATCCCAGTCCCACCCTGAGGAACATATAAAAGTTCCAAAAAGAGTTAGCACAATATACACCAATATCAATATCACTGACCCAAGTTCCATGTCTATTTATTTAATAGTAATGGAGGATAGCAAGGCTATTGCACATAATACATGTACGTTTCATTGGTTAGAAAGAATAAATCAAAACACTATCCTTAAAATGATTTGATATTTGTATCATATTAGTTTGATACTGATAAATGCTTTGAATGAATTCTTGGAACAAGTATGCTGCCTTAGTAGCATGATATGACCAAGAATGAGTTTACCACAATAGCTAATATAGAAAAGTACTTTAGTATTATATTCTCCAGAAAAATACTAACTTTAAACCAATTTATTCTGTTCACAAAATATACTATTCGTCAATGGAAGTAAATTTCAACGTCTAAAATGTTTAATGCTAAAAAGAAAATTTCATTTCGTGATGCACAGAAACCTTGATGCAATCAAGGATACAGAAAAAAATGCAACAAAAACAGGGTTACAAGTGGGAATGAGTCACTAATCTTCATTTTAGTTGAGATTTGATGTTAGATTATGTAGGAAAGGTTCCTTGAGAAAAAAGAGAACATCTAATTAAGGTAACTGATAAGATGGTGGACAATAATTTGTTGCTTTAGCATTGTAGACTCACTGTGTATTCCTTATATGCAAAGTATTTTGTCTTAATAGGAAAGCAGCTAATATCCAATGTGTATGATATTTACATCTATTCAATCTCACATGATACTGCCTATGTTGAATATAATGATTGAAGATGGATTATGTATTAAGTATTAAATCAAAAGTATCATTGACAGGTAAACACACTACCCTCTGACATAGACCTTGTTAATTGGCTTCAGATATGGTCTACATTCTTATACAAGAAAACATATTCTTAGTTATCATCTTACACACATTTGGAAGTTTGTAAAACACATCCACCAATCCAGTGGTTAGATGATCCGTTTCGGATAGGTTCGATCCCCGGCAGAGTCATACCAAAATGTTACAACAATGGTACAAACAGCTGCCTTGCTTGGTGCTCGCCATTAAGAGGTTAGTGTTAGGACTGGTTGGCCTGTTGTCAGGATAATGTGATTAGGTGGGACAGGATGCTACATGTCTGTTACATAATGTCTCAATGCCCTTCAAGTCCCACACTGCAGAGGTCGTAGCAATATGACTAAAAATTATTAAAGCTACATTCATTCCAATCCATACACACACACACACACATACACACACACACACAAACACACGCACACACATCCACATTAAATACTTACTTTGGGTCCAGAGCTATGCGAAGAATTCTTTAGAGTCGTTGAAACAGGAACCTGGCTGCGCTTTCGTGATGCATTCATTTGCTTTATGGCTTCTTTTAGCTTTAAGAAAAAAAAATGGGGCAAAATATTTACAATAATAACATTATTGATAATTCTCAGGTAGACCTAGTACATCACCTAATCTTCAGAAGACTTGAAGGATTTTACAATATTATAAAACATAAAAATATACAACATATGTACAAAACAACCATAAAATTACATAACAAAACAGAATGCTAGGCAACTTGGATGTCATTCATTGGGATGGTTATACTTATCATACAGAGGGGTTAATTTTAGTAGCAAGAAGACAGGACAAGGATGTAAACAAAATGTGAATTATAATTGAGTAGTTTTAATTTATTTGTTCCATACTCCATGATGTGGGGAAACATCTCCCAAACCAGTTTTAATTACAGAATACAATGACATCATATATATATATATATATATATATATATATATATATATATATATATATATATATATATATATATATATATATATATATATATATATATATATATATAAAGGACACTTATACACATGGGCTTTGTGCCTTGTAACAAATCAACAAATAATCTGTGTACTGTGAAATGCGACAACTGTACATTTTCGGTTAGTTTTTAACAACGCTTTCAGCACATTATAGGAAATATGATACCAAGAAAATGGGTGGCAAGTCATGTGCTGTTCTCAAGGATACAAAAGGTCAGTTGACCTGAGCAGGTCAAGAATTATCGATCCTTGGATAACAAGTCAGACACTCCATCAACAGAACTGCTGTTGCTCCTAAACTATGTAAGCATATGAAGTCATTGATAGGTACAAAATGTGTCCAAGTCTTTATTGTAAGTGTTATAGTCAAATATCATAGTAATGGAAAGCATGAATAAACACCAAACGATGTGAATGCTACCCATTTTAACCAGTCAATAAGATATATGACCTCTATCAAGCATTTAAACTCTGCAAAATATGCCACTGGGGTGCCTTTTTATGTCAGTCTAGAGTAATATCATTTTAAAGTTTAACAGTCCTGAATACATTTTATTTCTGCACTAAAATCAATGTATTTCTTTTAGAGTTAGATTGTCCTTTTGGTCATTTGATCCTCACATTAACAGGTTTCTTCCTCACTGTAAGTGCAATCCATCACATGGTTTAGGACAGGTCAGATGTGCAGAAGCACTGTTTGTGCTTGGAAACAATTAATCTTTCTTTCAGAAACATAATCATTAATGTTTTGAACTGAAACCCATCGACCTTCTAACTTACCCCAAGTGCAAGATATAAGCAAGTATTAATTGGTGAATCCCAAGTGAAGCATTGGTTTCCGTGTCGCAGCCACATCATTTTAAATTTCAGTATGTGGTTTTGCCCATTTTGATTTCAAAATCATTATTATTCGTCATCAAAGGGCATTTGAAAGCTCTCCGCAACGTTTGGTAACAATTGATAGTAGAAACCACTGTTATTGTGTGGGAACTATTCTCTTTAACCAGTCACAACATTCTTGACATTTGACCTTTTGACCCTACGATTGACAGGTTACATTCACACACTTTGGTAACTATAGAAGGTGGACAACTAAAACTATTGTATGGTAAACACTTTGGAAACAGAGACAACTTCATAACATAGTATGTTTTTTTTTAGCATGTCATCATCAGTTAAAATATTCAGTAAATGAAGTTTAAACAGATTAAACGTAGGTACACATATGCCAACAGGAAATCCAAAATATTCAGAATTTTTAAATCATCCAAAATATACTCAGTGTTCATTATTTAAATCAACGGTTGTGCTGCTTCTTATCAAAATGTCTCCGTCTAGAGCAAAACTAAATCTTACAAAATCATGTCCATGAACCAAACGGTTTTTTTAAATATAGTGTTTTAACATAATCATCGTGTTTATATGCATTCAAATTAAAGACTTAATATACATAAAAATTACATTTATTTTTTAACTTACGTGATGGTTGAAGACACAGTGGAACAAGAAAATGAAAAGTCCCTGAAAATGGAAACCATTTAACATCACGTTACTATACACATAAATGTGCATACAATGAGCCTGTTTCACCATATTGACATTTATGGATTCAATGTTTGTGGCAATACTCATCTTTAATTCAAATAAAAAAATCATTGCCAAAAATACAATTCTGTTTTTATTATGTAACATATATGTTGTTACCAATTATCTTACTTCCCTTTTACGCCATTTTAGATATATTCATAAATAAATTGAAATGTTCACACAATATTTGTTACAAATGGACATAATATGGTTTACTCAGGATGGTTTATATTCCATAATAATACACTGTTTGATGTTCAAAAATACATATATACAAAATATAATACCACCTGTATAAAATATGACTTACTCAGGAAGATGATGTTTTATTTTAACCTACATGTATTAAGGATTTGGGAAGTGATTATGTAACATTTCATACCTGCAAAGAGTTTATTATTGCAAATAAATACTGAAAGACAACCAGATCTTCATTGACTGACAATATTCCAAACACCCATGTGATTCCTGTGATGGGCAAAAGGACACAAAGACTTCGAACAGCGGTTCTAGGACAAAAATGTAAAAATATATAAATATGCAAACGCAATACACATTGGTGATGATCCATGAATACTTTTAAATATAATCAATATAAAATTATAGCCACATAGCAAATCACTATCCATTTTCTGAAGTGAGTAAAGACATAGAACACTTTAAGTTGTTATATATTGTTGTTTTCACTGCTTCATTTGAATTTAGTTCTTTTGTAAAAGCAACCGATTATTATGTGGCAGCTTATCTTCTCGATGTATTCATTGCATCTGCTAGTATTACAACAATAAAGCTGGTTATACTAACACGTGGTATGCCTATCTAATGTACAGCATAGGTCGCATGATTGTAGTGGTTTTCTGACCACATTTTGAAGAGAAAACACTTTTCATTGTCCGGGGGCCATGATGACGAAGTGGTTTAATACTTTCACCTTTACAGATCACTTCTATTTAACCTCCGTCCCTGTAGGTTCAAGTCTCCAGTTCCGCCAAAGTGGGTATGTAAGGAAGCTTTTCTCAATCGTTTTGAAGTTTATTTAGTTATTTCCAAGGTTTTCATCAGATTTTTTCTCTAAGCGATATGCTGTTCGCCATATATAACACATATTACCCACACTATCACAAACATGGTTGCTAAGAATTAATCCATGTAACAATGAGACTTGGTAAAGTCTTAAAATGTATTGATTGGTGCCAGGTCCAGTACCTGACATTTACTGTCAGGAATCAAGGTCAGATATACATAGCCTGATATCTCAGAAAGGCAGAGCTGACCTAACAGTGACTCAACTATATATGTCGCATATACATTTTAGTTTTAAAATTGTTAGGGCCTTACAATATGTACTAGAATATTGATATGTTAAGTGTTAGGAAAATTCTACAACTTATAGAATTGGACTCAATTGCATAGGTGGCTGACACGTTATTGGTTTTATTTTGTCCATTAGTAAAACTGGACTGAATTTGAAATAAGTATGGCTAGGGCGTTCTAGGGCGTAAACGACATCCATCTAAAATACGACATCGACTGGCCGACCTCCGGGACCTTTTACTCCTTTTCCTCGTCCAGAGCCCATCAACATAGCGATATGAGAAGACTATTTTTCTCTCGCTATTTGGTGCCATTGAACCTCCATTTGTAACAAACTCACCGATTGGTTGATAGGGTTGAGTATGTGTTGGGTCTATTCCCACTCAACCAGGGCCTTACATTCATGTCATTATCCACTTTGTAGTGGTATGACATGACGGCCAAATAAATAGCGCACTATGTGAGTTCAAAGCCCGTGGGGATGTGGAACCATTCCTTCCCCACGGGAAACCTGCCACCATTAAAAAATGATGGTTTAAACCAGTGATCACATGACCCTTCGTGGCCGGCATCACTATTTTTCAACTATCTAACTATCTAGGCAGAGCTGATGTGAGTAACATGAAAATCATTACATAGTTATATTATGAGATGGAATACATGAATCAAATAATGCAGTTCCTTTTGTATTATCAGGTATGACACTGGCTTGTTTTCATCAGGAAGAGTTGTTTTCAAGGCAACGTTTTAACGAAGTACATCAGTATCCAATGTCCTTCACCCATCCCTCCACCGACTAGATGGAAGTCATTATCAGCAAAACATAAATGAAGCAGGCATTTCTCAAGGCATTTTATTCCACCAAATCATTCAATATTTCACATATTCCACACCGTTTTCAAGCCGTATAATTCGTTTACAGTAAATCTGCAAGGTAATGTTAGTATGATGCTTCGTTGGTCTCTTCATGCAAATATCGGGGATAGAATCTCTCTTAATGTATCATTGGTATCAAAACTGAACAAATAGCAGTGATCGCTTCTTTGTTAATAATAGTATTCCACCTATCAGATTATCAGTGCTGGTATGTCTTTTAATGACGGTATCTCAAGTGACCAATTATCAAGATTTGCTTGTATGTTAATGATTGTATCCCAAGTGACAAAATATCAGGGCTAGATTCACTGTAAAAAAAAGGTATAACAATTTATCAATTATCAGGGCTAGCTGTACTGTTAATAATGGTATACCACTTGATCATTAATCAGAGCCGCGTTCTCTCTTAATTATGGTATTACACCAGACCAATCATCAATAGTCGAGGTCACATGATACAAGACCAATTAGCTTACTTATACATCAAATCGTGTTCGTTATTATAATTGAAAGCTGACGTTATCCAATTACATTATTTTGATGGCTCTGTTCTCCATGACAATTGCACACAATTGGCTTTAATTTATCACTATTATATTGACAAATACATGCCGTTAGAATAGACAATACTGTTTTTACAAATGCCTAACAAGTTAATGGACAATACTGTTTCTACCAATGCGTAACAAAGGAATAGACAATACTGTTTTTCCAAATGCCTAACAGGGGAATAGACAATACTGTTTTTACAAATGCCTAACAAGGGAAATGACAATATTGTTTTTACAAATGCCTAACAAGGGAATAGACAATATTATTTTGATAAATGCCTGCAAGTGAAATTAAATTGAAGCTGGCAAATATCTGAAACTTTCAGTACAGCTGTTCAGAGGATAGCTAGTTAATGACTGGTCATTCAAAATGGGGTCCATATCCTTGACCCTGGACAATGGCTTTAATTGCTACCTGAAAGGACTTTAGTGATGTTGAAATTTAAAGTCCATGTGTCTTTATTTAAACCTTCACATAAACACAATATAGTAAATTGAACTACCAACAATCTAACGACAGTACATATTTTGATGCAAACATACTCACTTAGCCTTAATTTTATCGGACTTGGTCATCATGGCAGAGGAGCTAAATATCCGATGGAACACCACTATTATGATGATAAAATTGAGCTGGAAAAAACCCCAATAAAAAACAGCTATTATGAAGCACATGGTGCTGAATAAAAATTATGTGGTAACTAAGTAAGAAACTGAATTTATATATCCAGGTCAATTTCAATGTAATTGCCCAAAGTTGTAATAATAATAATATATTCATATATTATTCAAGAATAATAATAATAATATATTCATATATATATTCAAGAAGACTAATTTATTCAATGATTATTTTTGCCAACTGCATAGAGAATGTATGTAAATATTAATTGCCTTATCATAAATATATTATACCACATACATGCTGACAGATTTAGAATTCATGCCATTGGCTTAAAACCTAAAAAGAACAAACAGTCAGATCCTGATTGATTAGGATATTTATTTTAAGAGAGCAGATCGGGATCACTAATTTCAATAATTTTGTACTGATTATCACAAGTCAAATTACGCCTGGAGTCAAGAAGATATTTATTTAAAATTGTATCAGATTAACATCTACATAGTAAAGAATCTACAACTTTAGTTGTTTTAAAAATTATTGGTTTCAAAAGCATCTTCTTTCCAAGTGTTGGTACTCCTAAGAAAACTGAATATATATATCCAGGACAATTTGAAGGTAATTACCCAAAGTTGTAATAATAATAATAATAATAATAATAATAATAATAATATATTCATAGAGGATGACTAATTTATTCAATGATTATTTTCTACTGTGATACTGTTATGAAAAGTATAACAATCTGTGTCATACAAAATATACTGGCAATCATTATTGAATTTAAATTGTGTTTAGGATCATGTATATTTAATTATATTATAAGCTATTTGTAAACTCATCATATCTCCTCGTGAATACTGCAATGATGTATGCAGCTTTTACGTCCAGTAGAAGTTTGTTATTTCGTGAACTGTGTAGAGTATTGAAAATGTTTCTTAATTTGCCTTTTACTTGTTTATGGTTGTATGGAGGTTCTGTTTGAAGGGTCCCCTGTGATATGGTAATACATGAATAAATATAACATCTAAAGAATATATTGTGTAGCTCCATGTATACCTTTATACACAAGAATCACCTTGAGAAAATCAATCCTTACATTAGCAATAAACCATTTTATTATGTAGACAGTGCTTTTGATGAATTATCAATGGACACATCTAAAATAATGGGTAAACCCATTTTCTGAAGTTTTATATTTGGTACATTTTTTCAAACACTGAAAAAATTGTAATATTGCAAAAGAGTCTATTTAGGTAAATATCTTAGATTTTCTGAGAATGTCAGTTGTGGATGAGTGTTTTACAAAGTTGTCAATATGGCCTTCCTATTGTAAACTCTGATTTATTTACAAGATTTTAATGTTATATTTTGTCTAACTATCATTATTTATTGAATGAGATAATTATGTGGTCCCCTACTTGTGTAATTTGTCTCAAAAATCATAATTTGTGCTCTAGCATCATTAATTACCTTTTTATTTTTTTGTAGTCAACATTGAACTCTAACAAAATCCAATTGTAATTTAGTTTGGATAATGTCAATATCTGAGCTTAAGACCAACAAGTTTGCATCATCTGCGAACACATGTGTATTGGCGGATTATTTATTTAATAGAAGATCATTTACGAAAGTAAAGAGAAGAGGATCTAAAACAGAACCTTGAATGATCCCGAAATGTGTATGCGTAATCGGTGAGCTAATACTGCCAATTGTTACTTGCTGAGACGTTTTGATTCAGTATGACATAAACCAATTTGAACAAGAAATATCAAACTTGTAAGATTTCGACGTTTGCAGCAGAATTTTAGTCTGATAAAGAAATAACAACTAACCATACAAATGATGTGCAATTTGTCAGCACACTTTATGAGGTGCATCCAGAACAAATATAAGAGGTTAATATGACAGAAAATAAATCTGAAGTTAATTGCTAAGTGAAGTGGAACTGAAGAAAATATAAATGCATACATTCATGTTTGTTGGTATGTAATGTTTTATATATTATGGTACAGATCATGAGAAAATTTTATCAGTCTTCAATGATTTAATGTGTAATAACATATTTAAATTAACAAGCATTGGGTCCAAAAGAACCATGTTTGGTGCTATTGGATTCCTCTTGTAAAGACTTGAATTCTTCTTTTCTTACCAATATAACTAATGCTGCTGGACCAACAAATGACCATATTAGAGCATGCTCTATTGATAGCCAACAACTGAAATATAAAAATTAAAAAAAACAATTTTAAGCTTAGAATGAGCAAACATGTAACATACCTAGCAAATAATACAAAAGGTCAAAAACCTGCATCGCCTATGTTTAACAAGATGACTCCTGACAAATAATTAGCTGCACAAACATTCTGCTCAAGAAAACAAGTTCTATATTAACAGGCATGTTTTTTAAAAAGTGTCCCTTAATACCGTTCCCTTTTGTATGAGTGTTTAATAAGAAATATTGTTTACACTCAGCTTCTGGAAATTTGATTAAGTGTTAGGTACTTATTTAGTACTAATGTTATGGATAATAGTGACGTAGTACTTTGCACCATACAGTTTTATATAAATACACTTACCTTGGGATAGACATTGATGAGAGAAGCACACATAAATGGACATCAATCGATAACTAAATTTACATTATTTTGGATTGCTCTGACACATTGATATTGAAAAGTAATAAATCTTAAACATTAAATACTCCAACATTTCTCAAGTAATCAAACCTATTGTGTCTTTCTGTCTGTCATTTTCTGCCCGGAAATCTTCCTAAGATATGCTTAGACTGATTCTGAATGGAACATAGATTCACAGTTAGATGAAATATACTGAAAATGATCCAAGTCAATAACATTCAATAGATCATTGATGTCATGAAATTGTGTATGACTGGTATCAATATGTATATTTGGTCAAAAATGTACTGGGGTTTCGCTGCCGCGTACAGCGTCACCGACTGTGGCTTATTATTTATCGGCTCAAGTTATTTCGAAACACTGAGAGCAACTAAACCCATGCTGCATGTGTAAATTGCCTTCAGGTCATATAGGTCACAGCTAGTGTATATTATAGAGCAAATTCTCTGCAACCATTTCATTACAACATGTCTTGTCAGAAAGCTTACCACTGTACGGAAGTAGGATCTTCAGCTAAAGAGGTAATATAAATTTAAGATTGTATTCTTATCGCTATTCGTTTTATATGACATAATTGTTTCATATATCAGATGTGTTGGTATTTATTCTAAATTCTGTTTCGAGCTAGCTATTTGTTGAAACCGAACAGACAAATTGAATTGAGTTATACGCTGCATACATTGAACGTTTAATGTAAATGTGTAACTAATTCATGTTTGCGCATTCGCAACATACACGAATGTAGAAGTACTTAACCGTGTCATATGTATAACACGGTTTAGTTGTTTTAATTTTAGCTGCCGTGTGTATGCTGCCTTATATATGCCTTATATATATATATGGTTGGGTGATGTGAAGTCGCAGAATTCTGTGTGGTTTCTAGTGACGTATACGCTGTGTCTGATGACGTTGGTTCGGAAGAGTGTACTGGTGTTCTCAATGCGAGGGACCAAGGCTTCGCGACCATCGTGTGTGTTAAATGTGAGGGCTCTCGAGGGATCCTTCAAACAGACAGGGAGGAGTGGACCATGCGTGTCGACTCCTTGACCATTGACTAGAGCAGGTGGAACTGGATATGCATCTTGGACGTCAAATGGGCGCCACGATAGTTATAAAATACGTGTTCCATGTTATTGCTATTGCCATCTGAGCAAAAAAATCACATTTTCATATCAAAGTCGTTATTTGAACGATGAATTCATCAATTCATAATTTCACCTTTACATTGCTAAATCGTTACATGAACGATAAAATCATAAATTACATGCTTCACCTTGTTAAATCGTTTTATGAACGATATTATCAAAATTACAGGCATTTACATCACAGTCTCGTTATAAGAGCGATATATTTGTAAATTCATACATATACTTGTATTTGTTGATCGGGTGATAATACGTTATTCGTGTTGGTTTTAAATTCCTTTCGTTAAAATTATCATTTGAGTTTTTCCGCTTTTTGTTGCTGCTAGTTCCATGTTAGGAACTTTATAATTTTCCTTATCTTTTGTTTATAATGGTGTCAGATTTGTTTATAGTTAAATTGCGTTTATAAATAAAAATCTTATTAACGCAGTTGCGTTCGCTTAATCCAGTCCTAACCCGGCTTCATCCTGTGACAACTGAATAACGTCAAAATCATGATAAGTCAGGTGTATGCCAGATTATATTAGTATGTGTGAATCCTGCTCAGATTTAACTCATTTGAGACCTAGACAATGTACTAAGAAGATGCCCACTGACTATGTCACCTTTACTCCTGAGCCTCAAACTAAAACAGGTCATTTAATTACTTTGATGGAAAGGTACCGCAGTACGAATAATACGTATATACATCAATTTCCATGTGACTTAACTTGCCCAAGAAAACAACCAAAATGCAAAACATACAATGAGTTACAGGAACTCAGTCAATCTGACCTACGTTTCCCAATTTGATATTCAAAACACGAAACATTCACCGAATTACATGATTCTCTAACCAAATGTACACAAAAACGATGATGTAATTGAATATCTTAACATAACTCAGACACATTGGTGTTTCGCTTACACCAAGAGATATATACATACCAACAAACATGTATCTGTGTCCAACAGTACTTGAGAAACTGACCACATTACTGATATATAAGCAAGGTAAATAATGTAATGTCAAGGTTAATCTGAAGCTTAAATAACTTGCACTGTACAATAAACTCCTCACACAATGGAATGATCATTGAACCATAATGGTATATGATAAATGCATACTGACATAATACTCCATGTACTAAGATGGTTAGTTAAAACAAAATAAAGCAAATGAAATCACCCTGAAGTTGGGTGTAGACAGAAAGACATGTGGATGGATGGATGCTATGTTCGGAAAATCAAAAAAGATATCAAAAGGATCACTCTGCTGATTATCTGACAAGGCTGGTTTAACAAAAAATATATATCCACATCTTTTTATAATTTGTTAATAAAGATTATAAAGTAAAAACAAACAGAGCATAAATTGAACGATTGTGAACATGGGGCTCACAACATGATTCTCTTAACGTTTGAGCAGGTGAACTAGAAAGATAGTGATGCTAAATGACTAATACTAAAAGTCCACTTACAATTTCTTATTTCCGTATCCTTCTAGCTTTGTCACACCCAGAGATACGGCAACTATAACAGCTGGCAAAACTGAAAAGAGCAAATAATGTAGTTTTATAGCTCAAAACTTTGGCTCATATAAGATAAAATGTTGTTCTTTTTTAAACGACAAAGGAAGAATAACAATGAGTATGCAAAGAAACGTTACATGTATTGTATTTTACTGTCTCTACTGATTAGTACTATCAAAATGGCATATTTCTATATCTGCCAGTGTATTATATGCAGGCATATAAGGATGTATGCACTATGCACTTGGAAACGTACTTATAAATTACAGCTATGTTTTTGGGGCACGGATTGGGCAAGTTGTCTAAAGCGCTCTCCGTTACGGATCACTGCCATCACACTTCTGTCTGCGTACGTTCGAGCCTAAGATTCGGCCAATGTGGGTATGCGTGAGACTTGCCGGTAGGTCTCGTGGGTCGGTGAATCTTTTCCGGGGTTTTCACGCCTTCTTCCTCCACCATCAATACTGGCCACCATGTGTAGCCGAAAAATGGCGTTAAATACCACAACAACAAGAACAACAACAGCTATGTGTGTATTCAATCTTGTATAATCAGGCACAATGATTGACTTTTAGTGACCTTTATAAATTCCAATCATCTATGTCATATTATAATGGGTTTTGGAATCAGGATTACAATAAAGAATAACATTTTGTTTTACAGTTAATAACGTAAACAAATACAAATTAGCAGATGTATAAGCAACGGAAACTATAACAAGGGCATAATCAATCAGGGTCTATTAAAACATTTAAGTACAAAATTAACCATTTTTTAAGAGAAAAGGAGACACTTTTCTACATATTGGAGGGTATTTTTTAGAGAAAACAAATGTAGGCTTAATACATTTGATAAAGTACAAGCTAAGTTATGCTGAGCATAATATTATAGGTAGTCCTAATAAGAAAGAAATCAATACAGTTATATTCAAATAAATTACAAATAAATTACATATGCTGCCCTCCACAGCATAACTACTAGTTTAAAAGTTGACAAAGTATAATTAAAAACAATTTGGTCAGGAAAAAGCATTTTGCCAATATTAAATGTGTTGGCCATGTGGTTTGAACATTGATTTACTGCCAGTACATGCTAGTTTTGTCTTCCATATCGTATGATACAATAATAACAGTTTAATTCATTAATCCAGCTTCAACAATGCGCTTCGACTTTATCATCCAGTCTTGATTGCAAGAGCAATATTTATATATGTATTTATGAGGCTAGAAAGCCATGTGATTTCATAATGGGATAATAAATATTTAGCATTGATCAACCATTTATGGTGTATGCGGTAAAAGTTTGAATCCAAAGGTTCCAAATCAATCCGAAATATTCCTGGAAATATGCATATATGTCAAACTATTTATTATTGTTCCTTGATCAAATGATTGTTACTCGAAATAGATTTCAAATACATTTGAAAATGGAGTTTTAAACATAAATCAAATTGGCACTCAGGCATGATACGATACGATTATGATGCTTTAGTATAATGACAACACAGTAACTATTATGGAATCATCCTGTACACTTATAGGAAGATAATAATTTTAAAAAATCGTGACTGGAAAACATACTTACTCCATGCAATAGGCAGCAACCATCGTATTCGTGACCTTGTGACAAATACGTATATCACAGACACAGCAATCTCTATTCCAAAGGCTAACATCAGGAAGAAAACAGATAGGTAAAAATAGTGGAGAAGGGCTGCCACAGCAGTGCAAGCATTCTGAAAGACGTAAAAATGGCAGATATATAGGGTAAGACTGGCATTATCAAGTTAAGCAGCATGGGCGAATCGGGCAACGTTTTAGAGGCGTCAATTTGGCAAACCGAGGCTTCTTACAAAATCGTAAAAAAAACGTCATTTTGGCAAACTAAGACTTCCTCGTATATGCTTCATAGAGGCTCATGGGCAAAAAGTACGACGCCACAAATGTTGTCGCCCTCCCCCCTTCTGCTGCTATGGGGTTAACAATCTATGAAATCGTAAACGATTTTCACGATAAAAATTGCTACGATTTCAACCGAATATTTGATCATGTCCGATACGATATCTTGATCTAGTATCATGTAAATTTAACGTTACAAATCCATGTGGGATTGACTGAGCATGACTAAAGAAATTTTGAAAGAGATTATAATCCATATCACCGCCGCACCAAGTCTGGTGAATATTTCGTAGCGTATGTGTATCAACTCCGTTGAATACAGCAAGAATATTGCAGTTATCTCTGATCACTTTTGGTATTTGAGTGTATCGTTGAGTGACATATATCACGTCAGTGTTTTTATGCCTACCTCTGTACAATATTCCAGCAGGATTGTTTTGATTGTCTAACATCACATCATCATATACGACTAAGTTGTTAATACTTCCATCAATATCATCAATGCTCGGTGCTTCAGCGATATCGGTTATAAATTCAATAATACCCTCGCCGGTGATTTCTGCTGCTTTTTCGTTGTAATCCTTTAACACGTCGTAACATCGCTGATTGTCTACACTCGGAGCTATTAAATACAGCTTCTTCCATTTCATCCATCTCGTTATTAAATTAAGTAGCAGTTGTGTCTTGCCACTTCCAGATGGTCCAATTATAATCATTCTAATTGAATTCGGCAACATCGCATGGTGTTTATTAGGTTCCCGTCTACGGTTGGCTGAATAATCAATTACATTCATGTTATTATAAATAAATGATGGATCTATATTGTGTGAAATGTAAGAAGCGTACTAGCACAGATGACTTGACGACAATTACAACTAAAAATAACCGATCAGTACTTTCTGGTAAGTGTGTACAATGTAGTACAAAAAAATTAGATTTGCTTCCAAGGATTTAAAAAAAAACGAGGAGGTGATATTGTAGCCAAGTTAGTAAACCTCCCGGGAACACCATGAGCAAAATACCCAGGAGAAAAACACCTTCCAGGATATAATTATTTTGGACCCGGAACCAGACTCGATATCAGATTTGATGATCAAAACCAACGCCGACCCGGTGAAAACCCAATAAACGCTATTGATAAGGCGTGTCATGCTCATGATGTTGCTTATAAAAGCAGCAATCTGCAACATAGACATATTGCAGATGTGAAATTAATTCATGCGTTGAATTCTATCACTGATAAATCCTTCAAAGAAAAATTTGCTTCATTTTTGATAAAATCGGCAATGAAGGGTAAATTAATGTTGGGTGCTGGTTATTAATAACAACATGGAATCTATTTATAATTCTCCAAGAGGATACTGGAGGGGTAAAGCAGCAATTGGTAAACTCGCTTGCGCCGCAAAGGTAAAAAATACTACAGCAGCGGATTGGTTATCTAAACAGGCGATATGGCAAATTTATTTACCGCCGCCTAAACAAATTAACTACTTGCATTTTGATGTGGTCGTTACTAATGAGGTTCATCAAGCTGATATATTATTTCTGCCGCATGATGGTTTTTACAAGTATGCGCTAACCGTAGTTAATGTTGCGAGTCGATACAAACAAGCAGAACCGCTAAAAACAAAATCATCAACTGAAGTGGCTTCTGCGTTTGAAAGGATTTATCGAAAGGGCCCTCTGCGCTGACCAAATCTATTACAAGTTGATCCTGGCAAGGAATTTCAGGGTGCGGTTCTATCAATAATGAAGAATCATAATACTGCCTTACGACGAGGGCATACTGCACTACATCGCGATAAGTTAATTTTTGAACGATTTAATCGGTTATGTGGATATCAATACGCGAAGGAATTCATCCAGGATAAACGATCTCGTGAATGGGTCAAGAGATTACCAGCTGTGATTACCGCGCTGAATAACTAGATTACTCGAACAATCAACATGAAACCTATCAACGCGATTAAAAAGAAGTATACACGTAAAACCACAAAATTATTTTTCAAACCAACCAATACTCGGCAATGTCACTGTAAGATATTTATACGAACCAGAAGAGCTCGAAGGGGGCAAAAAAAGAGCTACTGATCCTATTTGGAGTTTCACCGCGCATAAAATATCTAGTATAACACGATCTACGGGTAGACCAGCAATTTATAGATTGTATTCAACTGCTCCTCAGCGAGGATTTACTCGTGAACAACTCTAAGTGATTCATGAGGATACTCAATTACCTCCGCGTGGTCTTAACTAGCACCTCTTCGTCTGTTGCATTCAAGACAAGTCAACATCATATTATCTCTGGTATGACCTATGCTGCTATCTTTTCTGTCTACGGTAAACTGACGAGGATGTTTATCCGACCAACACCAACTCAGTAAAAAATTGCAACTCGCGCAGTGATTATTCCGTTGTTGTTTCAACGCGGTTATTAATTCAGCATCAATATCAAATTCTCTGTTATTTTTTTTATCCGGTTGTTTATAACCAGATAGTTTTTTTCTGATTATATCATCGCTGACAATATCACTTATTGTAGTGTCGTTATAATCTAGAATAACTCTTCGAAGATGATTTATTCTTCGTACTCTGGACACTGCAAGATAAACTAAATTTGACCACTCGATGTGATTATCTATAATCCAAACAACTGTATCTGATATAGTCAATCCCTGTGTTGAATGTATTGTCTCTGCGTAACCTATCGTCCATGGGGATTTATCAGCGCGCAATACATCTTCGACGACATTGATTTCAACCAACACAATATCATTTAATACGAGAATTTGTTTTTCATCTTGAATATTTTGTTTTCGTGTTTCTTTGGGTCTATAACACAGCGGTGTTGGAAGTGTTGCACATTTTTCTTTATGCAATTCAAATAACTTCATCTGAAGTGTGTCTCTGACTATCTTTCTACTTGCCACTATTAAATCGTTTGGTTTCCACGCTTCCCAGAAATTATTTAATGGGGTTTCTAAAATATTTCACGCTCTATTTCACATTGGATTCTATCCGGTTGTAATCTGATTAGTTTTTTGAACTCGCGTAATTGTTCATCAAGTGTTCTATGATCAATATTAATTTCTTCATGATAGTCTACAAAATTCTTTAGCCAATTATGTGGGGATAAACCGACAAATGGTGGTGGTTGGCCATGATCGCCACACATTATTACTTTTGTATTCGATAGTAATGGCAAATCGATAAATCTTTGTAATACATCTAACGACACTGTGCATATCTCATCCCAAATAATGACTTCAGGAATAAATTTCTCACCCATTCGATCAGGAGTCCATTCGTCACCTTTCCATCGAAAGAAGCTGTGATAAGTACAAGCATTAATTCCTCGTTGTTTCATTTCTCTTGCAAGTCTATGGGTTGGTGTTAGAGCAAAAATGTCTGATGCGTGAAATTCCGTAGGAGTTTTCCGACGAAATAATTCAATCGCACGAGTCGTCTTTCCTGACCCACCACAGTCGTTTAAATAACTGGATTTATATCTGCATATTGGATCAGATATCGACGGTGCATTAGATAGTTCTGATATCTGATTATGTTTGTTTTCAATCGTAACATCTGCTGATTTGGTATAATCACGCAGTATTTCCCTTTAAATTCTCCATGATGCCCAACTCTCGTCTGAATTAGTGAATTCAGCCACTGCTTCGCTATGTTTCGCGTTTTAAATAAAATTAATAGAAGCATAAGGTAGCATAGACGACCTCAAATGTGTATGCTGAAGATTTTTTCCATCGTTTTAAATAACAATTGTACCCAATTTGGTTCCATCGGACAAGAAATCGTCTTTACGATTTACATATATATCTTTAGATGTTACATCCGCGATTATAAATCGTATTCAGCATCATCTATAATCAACCGTGAAGAATATCTGTTATTGTCATATTTTTTTCCACCCTGAGTGAATTTACCGATTATTCTTCTACCGAGATCATTTGCGTGTTTATTTCTAACTTCAAAGATCTGTTTTGACCATTTCAAGATATATTCTTTGTCTAGATCAGGAAATTATTTTCTATAGTCGCTAATTATACTATCAATACTATCAGGTTGTGGTAATCAGACCTCAGTCTGCGCTATATGATATAATTGCTTCACTGACAATCAGCGATATCAGCATTTTAGAATCAATCATATATCGTAATAGCACTATTGGCATCCAGTGTTTTTCAGAGATGTGTCTACCAATCCAAATATAACAGCACGGATGACGTCCTGTAGCCAATTCAAACGATACCACACGAGCGAATCCGCTTAAATCAAAATCGGATAGCGACCTATTAATCGCAACACGGGTCATTTCATGTGTGGGATGCCCAAATCGCTTGAAGTATTCAGCACATTCTCGTACCCGAGAAATCTCCCGGGATAACACGCAGCCATATCAACTGAAATAATACTTTCAGAGGTGTATTTTGTATTCCATAATCCACCATGGTTATATTCGATACAGCTTGATTTGATATCTGATAGAAATTCTGCTCTTGTTGGTTTCCACGTGTTTGTCTTTCTCGCAAAATGAGCTGCAACCGACGGAATTGTAAAACAGTTTGTTAATCATTGTTCGTTGTCTTCTGTTGAAAATTCCACTGGTTACTTTTTTCATTTCATTGTGGAGGGCTTCAGTAGGGAATAATTCTCCGTTTGGTCTTACAAATTGATCGATTTTATCCTCTTCGTCTTCAAAACTGTGAAGTAACCACACTGACACAGGATCGTTTTTACTTAACTGATAAATAAAATCAAATAAATTTCCCGTGTAATATTTTATTGTTCTATCCCGTGGAAATATTGTTACCGCAGGTGTCCACGCGTGTTCATTATGGTCAATAATTTTAATTGGAGCTCCTTGTGATTCATATTTCGATTCGTGTAACATTTCTCCTGTTATCGTCATTATGGTTATTGGAAATCTTTATGATGTTTCTAATTTAGTTATATCTTGAATTGTTGCTCCGTTCTTCCTAACTGTTAATTCCCATTCATTTATTTTTTTACGTCTTAGATCAGTCAATTTGTTTCCACGCAACGCATTTGTGAAGTGTTCTATTATTCGTTCTGCTACACAATTTATTCCCGATGATAAAATTGTCGGTGATAGTTTCATTGGTTTTAATTGTTCAATACTCGGTTTATCATTTAACGAATATACCCCGTAAACAACCGCTGTTACAGGATAGGATCTTTCATAGTATGGTTTGTCAATCCTAGTCAGAATTCCTGGTTTGGAATCATGACTCACAGTGATAGTTCTTTCATCTTTCAAAATTGGTTCAAATTTGTCTCGAATAATCCAATTCCCCGTTTCTGAGCGGATAATGAATTTCACTCTGAAAAAGTACATTTTCTTGTCAAGATGTGACATTATCACTGCTACTCTTTCGTCGGTCATGGTAGCATCAACACTACCATCAATTCGAAATGTTGACCAACAGTGAGATGCTCCATCGCGCTTGAATTCATAAAAACAATTACGGATTTTACCTATCATGCTTCTAACCTTATTATACTCTTTGGTACATCTACGGAGACTCTATCAAGATTGAATTTAGCATTTTTCCAAGGCTTAATTTTAGATAATCTCTCGAACTCCTTCATATTATAATTAAAACAAGTATTTAAATAAAGAATTTATTATATAATGAACCATTGCAAATGGCTTATGATAGGATCAGTAACCGCATGTAACAAATCGTGCATAAATGAATTCTGCGGATATCATTCACAAAGTGTACGTCGTGGAAGCTTAGGTCCGGTACCTTGTATCCGATGTGAGGTAAGTGTGAGGAAAATCGCAGTTGTGTCTCAGTTGCGGTGGTAAGCAATAGAGATAGTTGAAGCGTTATTATGATAAACGAATTAAGAATTCCATCAATGACCTTGACAGCGTCAGCAGCAAAATCATAAGAACTCCTCAAGACTACATTGGAAGATTTCCAAATAATGTAATAATGAGTATTATATATAAATGAACCAAGAATTTCAATATTATCCTGTGATCAGCGATTACGAGGCATCCCGTGATGGTATTGTCAGACACCGAAGACTGAAGAATCCAGTTGGGTGGGATAATGGTATGGGGTATTTGAGGTTTGGTGGAAAGAAGAAATATTATAATCATCGTTTCGTGTATGAGGTATATAACGGTATGATCAAGGATGGTTTTGTTATTGATCATATTGATGGATGTCCTCAAAAAAATAAATTGGATAATTTACGAGCTATTACACAGAGTGAGAATACTGTTGGGAAAACTGGTACTTGTAAATCAATTGGGAAGAGACCCATACAATCATTTAATACAGTAACTAACGAAGAAAAAACATTTAAATCAGTGACTGAGGCTGGTAGATATTTTGATATTTGTATACCCTCCGTACGATATGTTGCAGAGGGAATAACCCGATCAACCCTTTCGAAGCGCTTCGAAAACAGAATTAAGTTTGCATATTTCTTAATTCTATTTTGTATTAGGTGTTTAACACCAAAGGGAATACAATATTTTTTATATCACATATTTGAGATATAATTTATTATATATGAATTCTGAAAATATCAATGAGATCATAACTGAGATTTCAAATTTAAAAAAATCAATGAATTTCAATTATCAGATTAATTAAACTGTGATCAGATTCTTTCTGATTATCAAGATATTGAATACAGCACTATGAATAATAAATTTGTCTTACCGAAACAATACGCTTTTATACAAAAATACAGAATACTATTCGTGACTTCCTAGCATTCTGTAACGACGTCAGTAAGTTTGTCCCGTTATTCACTGTTGTCGAAAATATCAGAAGGGAATTGGGGCAGCAATAAGAAATCAAACGCACAATTAATTTGAAGGTTAAAACAATAAGAGATATTATCCGCCAAACTGAAAAGTCCCCTTTGGTAACCCCAACAGAATAAGTTCTAACCATGGTGACAAAGTCACCAGTGGCATATACAATACTTTAATAATTATTATTTATTAAGGAAATCGGAAGTTTCTCTATTATTGATAGAGCTGTTGGTAGATTTTCTTATTTTTGGTAATTTTTGTTGCATTTTTTTATTATTGATTTATGGTCATTTTTACTACATTTAGATCGTACATTTAACAAGACAGTCTGTCGTTCTATATAATGGTAAACGAGGCACTAACGACTAGATTAGCACGTGAAAGATTAGTCGCAATTAAGAAGTTCATCCAGATCTGCGATTCTGTTAGAGAAAAACTACAAGCTAGACAGAGTTATCAGACTGGTTTTATAACAGGGACTGAAGAATTGTTTAAACTAATAACCACGGCAACAAAAGATGTAAAATCAGCCACTGAAAGAGCAATATCAGCCACTGAAAGGGCAATATACGGAGATATCCCCAAGGAAGGAGAAAGGAAAGAAGCTCTTTTTCTTCCTGTACTTGAAATAATAGCAAAAAGATCAAAATAAACAAAAAAATCTTTAAAAACACATCCTGGTGATATAGTAACCGCTGTAAGACAACAAGAACAACAAGTACGACTTGAACTAAGTGATATTATTGATGAACAAAAAGAGGGTGCTATTGCAAGAAAAGAAGAGGAAGAAGAGGGTGCTATTGCAAGAAAAGAACAAGAAGAACAAGGGGTAAAACAGAACGAAGTAATCTTGACCCGAAAAAGATATTTGACAGTGATGTGAAAAATGATATTAACAAAAAAATTAAGATTGATAAAGAATTTGCTCAATTTATCGTTGATTCATTTCCAAAGAGTCAAAGAAAACAATATATGAATAAGGGATATGAAGACGCTATAACTAATAAGGAGACTTGGAAAAAAACTATATTTGGCAAAAAATCGGTAAGTCTTAACTACCACACAATTTGAGAAACTTAAAAAGTTGATATTTCAAATAGAAAACCCACCGATACCAGTTGTGCCTTTTGTATCCCAACCCACCCGGCAAATATCAGAAGCTGATTCTAAAAAAGACGCAACTGGTACAACAGGACATGGATATTCAAGTGGAACCCAAAACAGAGTTTCAGGTAGTGGTCTTGTTAGTTGTTCTGGTAATATTCTTATCGATATAGCACAATTAGAGGTTCTCATAGGAGGAAAACGAGCTGGAAATAACTCATCGGAAATAATTAATGAAGCAGCTGATATCTACATGCGGTTAATTCAAGGTGGCATCATGGATATCAAAACATATCGATATTTCATTGATGAGTTAGTAAAAGATCCTACGGATTTTTCCAATCATGGTTATCATAGTGACCAAATTACCGAAATAGAAATTCTTTGAATTTCAGTAGCATATGAAATGCAGGCATTTCTGGGAAATCGTTTACGATGAAAATCCAAGGAATTTTTGCGATTAGATCAATATTCATTTAGAAAACACTAGTGTTTTTATAATAAGATGATCATACACTACAACCACGATAAACCAACCAGCGTCTATGTAGTAAACTCACGATTGCCTGTTTATAGAGTGTACTATGGAGATGGTCTCGGTAATACCATTGCAGGGTTATTTGCAAGAATGGCACCAAAAATAGCACCAATCGCAAAACAATTATCAATGAAAGCTATTGATGTTATTCGTGATAAGGGTATTAGTGCTGTTGGAGATGTTGCCGGGAAGGTATTTTCCGCCGCGAAGGATAAACTAATGTCGCTAGTTCGACGAAAAAAATCATCTGGATTTTCGAAACCGATGACTTCGTCATTGGCGTTACCATCTACAACAGTGATGCTGCAAATGTTAGCAAAATAATAAATAACGCAGTGGATCAAAAATTAGCATCATTGACGACTTCGTCGTTGGCCAATGATGCATATGAGGCACATATAAATAATATTGCAAACATAATAGCGGGAAGTGGCTTGAAACCACGATGAAAACCACGATTTAGATCGAGGAATACATAATAATAATATGTTCAAATCGTCACTTGACCCAGAGTTTGATATGGAAGCTCCAGTGCGCAAGAATGATTCTGTACGCGATTATCAATATTATTCCTATCACGCAGTACAACCTGATATTCGATCAAGAATCGAACTGCAAGTTAAGGATACCAGTAAATACCTTCTACCATGTGAAGCATTTATCGAAGTAGAGGGAGAACTCGTAACAAATGATGCTGCTAATGATGATCCACCATATGACAATAACCCAACTATCCGAGTTGGTTTTGTTAATAATGGTATCATGGCGCTATTTGATAGTGCTAGATATATAATTCATGGAAGAGAAATTGAATCCATTGAGCATGATGTTGATGTTGCCAAAACAATAGTGGGGTTAGCAAGATATTCTGATGATTATACAAGATCGGCGGGTCCATCTATGATTTTTTCTAAGGATATTACTGATCACACTGAACACATCCAGTATTCTAGAGTAAAGGCAACACAAGCTACTGCAGTTAATCCAGCACCAGCCGGATATGTAAGACCAGCTGCTGATTTTGATGTCATAAATAATATTATTAATTACAACCTAGGGTTTGCAACACGCGTAGCAACGTTAGAGGGACAGCGTCGACGATTTTCATGCGCGATTCCACTGCATCAAATTTTCGGATTCTGTAGAAATGTTAGAAAAGTTATCTATGGGGCGAAACATACTGTAGTACTCGTGCGAAAGGGTAGTGATAATGATGCAATCAGGCATGCAACTGGTGTCGCCGCGGGTAAAGTTATTTTAAGAAAACTATCATTGTGGATGCCAGTAATGACTCCATCAATCACAACAGAAGAGCGATTACTATCATTTATGGATCATGGAGGAAATTCATTGCTAAGTTCGCTAACAACAACAACGGATATTAAACAGGATAATATTGATGGTACATTTACATGGCACCTGGCATCAAAACAAGGTGTTTCAGCTCCACGTCATATATTTGTTGAGTTACAGAATACTACGCGAGCTGGTGATCAAGAACGAAGTCATATGATATTTGATCAGATAGGTGTTACTGAAGTATCATTGAGAATAAACGGACAGCATGAACCATCCTAGGATATACAACTTGATTACACCACTAACCATATTGCACGCGTGTATCATCGACAATTGTTATATATGGGACGCGATCAAAATGTCGATACTGGTTTGCAAATAGCACAGTTGGATTTTAAAGTTTTTATCCAATTTATTACTTTTCACTGGAACATCTTAATTTAACAAGACAATCCATCATTGATATACACTTTAGAGCTCGTGTAGTCCGTCCTGGTGGTATTGCTAATTATAGAGCAATTGCTGTCATTCTCAGCGACAAATCAATGTTACGTGAAGGTGTTGGTGGACGAATGAGAGTAATCGATGCGCCAGTAGAAAATATGTAATATTTTCAAAAACATGTAATGTAACAATTAGATCAATCTGTTATTAATATAATGTCATATATTCATATTAGTGTTACATTGACTCAGATTAAAAAATTGCAATCGGAATCAGCTAAAAAAATGTGGAACTACGATAGCGCCGAAACACAATCAGATGTCTGGTGGTCACAATAAATTTTCATTGACAACTCGTCAGATAAAACACTTTAGTGATGCTTTCAAATATAACATAGATGTTCAGATCACTCTCTCTGCAGCTGAGATCAAAAACATGATAAAATCAGGTGGTATATTTCCGTTGTTAGCTGCGTTATCAGCGCTAATTGTGGCAGAGGCCCCAGCGGCAGATAAGGCGGCAGCATTAGGAGCCGTTGGTATCGCGGCAGGGATGGCACTAAAGAAAGCAACTGGACAGGGATACAAAAAAGGGAAAGGGTCTGAGACTACCAGGAACCCCGTATTCATGGTACAGCGGAAAAGGCCTGAGACTAGGAACAGTTTATTAACAAGAATAGTTCCCATGTCAAATTTTGATTTACTCGATGCCGCTAAAAAACTAGCGATTAAAAACTTCAGAGGTGTCTTTATGAAAGATCAATTGCCGGCACAACCAAAAAATGTTGAAACCGGTATTATTAATCTCGATAACAGCACCGGACCTGGAACTCACTGGGTTGCATACGCGATTGATCCGCGTGTAATCGTTTATTTTGATTCATATTGATTAGTGCCGCCTAAAGAATTTACGCGTTATATAAACCACTTAAACACCTTTCATAAAATGAAGACTTGGTACTCAACGCTATCAACACAGAAAATGAATGACCCGACAATATGAGGCATATAAGTATTGAATGTCCTTGACGCTATATCATCATCTAGAAAACCACCTCATCAAGTCGTAAATGAATATACAAGTAGTCGCTGGCAACGATGAAGTCATCAACGAAGATTTTTGAGAGAGAAAATAATTAGAAAATCAAAGATTTTTACAATGACAATGGTTGATTTTGGGGACAATCTTTATCAGCGCTGATAAACCCCACCGCGGAAATATCTGTAAATCGGTGATGTAAAAAAAAAGCGAAGATGAAATAGCTGAGATGTTGAACTTAGCAAGTGTTGAACCCAATGAAATAGTTGTATTTCAAGATCGTCAGGGTAAATTGAAAACGAGTAATGTTTCTCTTGATGATATTTTAGTGGAACAACGCAACGCAATAGAAGATACTATCGCGTTGTTTTCCAGTCAGGGTAAACTCAAACCAGGCGCACTTGTTTCAACAATCACAGATAAAATATTAACACTCGATAACAATTATATATCCTCGGCGAATTCATTGAAATCACTCAATGATAAGTATGACAGTCATATAAATACATTTAAAAAATTTACTGATTTACAAAAAGCCATCATGGACAATATTAATAAACCCGTATTAGAATTTTATGATAATCCTCCAGTGACCGCACCAAAGCTCACAGAGATAAAAACTTCTATGTTGGAACTAGCAACACTTCATGTTAAATATGAATATCACGTTGAAAAGTTTATATCATTTCGTAAAAATATCATTGATACATTTTTTGCAACCACACTAGATAAAATAGACATAACACTCCCTGATATTAAAAAATCCATGGAAGATATGAAAAACTTCATCGAGGCAATCAAAGTTGATTTTCCGAGGATGATAGCAATCATCTAAAAAACAAAAATTCCTCATGCGAAAACCAACAACGTAGTATACACGATTCAATACGGATCATTTGCATGGACTCCTACAAACAACATATTAAGTATCACTGCAGCCGTCAAGGGTATTTATCGATTAACACTAGTGACACCGACTCAGTTTAATATTTCATCAATGAGTTAATCGGGGGTCAACAATACATTATCAACGATCAAGGATACAAATGAACGATTCACAATAGCATCCACTGATAATAATTTGGCTAGGGTTTCAGTAACATGGTACGTGGCATTCGTAGAGGATTTAATTAAACAACTAAATTGAATTCTTTTGTAATAAATAAGATGTCATCACAGCAATATCGCTATGATCAGGTCAGAGAATTTCAAACTAAACTCAAAACCCTCAGTGAGGGTTTTTAAAAAAAAATAAAAAATACCGACGAAGAATCACCGCAGTTGATGTTACCGTGTACTCGGTGAGTGGTGTAATCACCGGAGCTGGTATTATACTGTCCTCGGTGACAATGGTTGCTCCAATAGCTGTTCCAATATATATAGCAGCGGCAACAACAATCGTGGGAATCATTTCAATAATAAAATAAAATATCATATAGCCAGCACAAACTACAAGATTACGTAGTTAAATTACATATTGTGTCAACCACGTACTCGCAATTATCTTCAATGATATCGTCGTCACTTGATGATACATTCATATCAGATAGTGAGTTCTCAGCGATGGTACGTGTTTATGATTCCGTGATGTTAAAATTAGAGCGACAACATGAGTAAAATAACAATGACGACACCGCAAGAATTACTTCAACGGATAGCGGAAAATACTAACCCGGTAAAAACAAGTATGATATCAATAACCTCAACGAATCCTGAATTCAGTGTGAATTTCCCTACTCCGATTCCCGTGAAGGAGATAGCGTTAGCGAAACTACGAGTGTATCACAGTTGGCCTAACATTAGATCAAAATCATTTGGCGGTCAACAAGCGAATAATTCCTTGGTGTTTGCGAATAGGAATAAAGAAGACGGGATTCCAGACTGGAATGTTGTTTCGATACCATCTGGGTCATACCAAATTGAACAAATCAATAACGAATTTCATCGTAGAACAAAATCAATTACTAAAACAGAATCGAAAACCGCTATAACGGTTCATGAGCCCACGTTATCATCTGCAATTGAGATAAACTCACCCGGTTATGTTGTAGATATCTATCAGAGTTTCAGTAGGACAATACTAGGATGGCCTGAAAACCCACCTCGGACATCCTTACAAATACCACCAGAACCATAAAAATCCGACTATAATTCTGATAAGAAATCATATCATGATTCAATGATATCATACGATACAAATTTTGGACTTTATGTTTTTTTATTGGGTTGATAGAACCAGGTGGTGGAAGACATGGATGGTTTCAACCAATTCAAAGTAAAATTAATGAACGCTTTATAAAATAAATAATGAATCTGAAATACATAGAAATATATTGCGAGAAAAACTTTCCAAAGAATCATCGCGAGATGAGATCATCAGTTACATAGAAATATGTACTCAAATTATCGCTGATATGGAAGCATTTAATTCATGGATTATTCAAATAATCTTAAATGCTATAAATCCTAAATCAAGAAGAGAATTTGCAAAAACATATAATATACACATAGAGAATCTTTCAACATTTAAACTCCCCAGGTATAATTTAGATCAATTAAAAAAATCAACCAATGATCTCCTTGATGAGTACTTTCCACGAATACTTGCCGCATGGAAAAAAATGCATCAACCACAAACAACTATCTTGACATTTAATAATGACCCAGATGGTGGTGGTAGGCTTATCGCCTCTCAAAATGTGAAAATATCTTCGGTGATTGCATTGAATTTAGTATGTGATGTTATCGAAGGAAGTTACCAAATAAATCTCGAGCGATGAAATAAAGCCCAGCAGGGATATATTTTATATTCATTTGCACCAACAGCTCCTCCAGGGTTTTTAATAATTGAGGATCCAACTAATCCAATCTATATGCGATGTCATAATGATTCATTAACGAGAATTAGTTTCAAACTCACTGACCAGTCCAATAATCTAATTGATTTACGCGGCGAGGTTTTACAAATTATCTGTTTGTGAAATCGTATCAACTTTTATCGTGAAAATCGTTTACGATTTCAAGGATTGTTAACCCCATAGCAGCAGCAGGGGGTGGGGCAACAATTGTGGCGTCGTATTTTTTGCCCATGATCCTTTATAAAGCATTTACGAGGAAGTCTTAGTTTGCCAAAATGACGCTTTTTTTACGATTTTGTAAGAAGCCTCTGTTTGCCAAATTTACGCCTCTAAAACGTTGTCCGACTCGCCCCTGCTGCTGCTGCTAGTTATATATTCTGAATCTCGTGATGACCAGGAGATATGTGATTTTAAAATTGATCATCTTCCTTACTATGAAATGCAATGCGTTTTCAAAATCAACTTTGAATTATATAGGTTTTCATAAACATATTCAAGAACTGTATATCAATTAATAATTTACTTATGTTGGAAATGAGGTAAAAGAATTTTTTTAATGTGTTTCTGTATGTACCTTATGAGCTAAGGACCAAATACCGAGAGGCACATTATCTTTCACCTCATTCAATTCATACCACATGCGCTACCTTGACTACGTACGTATTTTCTCAAAATGTTTTTCTGAACAGAGTTTTTCTATTCTCTTGGTGGTTAAAATACACGTGTTTCTGGAGGGATGTATACTGATATCTACACTTTTTTGTAATTAAATGATAACGAAAGACATATACACTTTTGATAAATAGTTATCTACCTGATCTAAGACCTTAAATCATTCCCAATTGAAAAGAAGATATTTCAGGAACAAATTTTCTAGGTTTTTCAATATCGCAAAACAAAATTCAAATCAAACGTTTTAACACAAAATATCAGAGTTGGTTTAAAAACATTCAAATCTTTCAAAATTTGTCAAGTTTGGTGGAAAAATTATCTGCAATAATTACATAATCTTTGATATTGTTTCATATAAATAATTCTTTTTAATAGCTTTTCTCAAGAACACAATTTAATATAATCATTGTTGCTTTAATTGGATTTAATTAGAACAAATTGTCAGATTGTATTTTGCTATGGGTTTTTGTATCTATCTATCGATCTATCTATCTACCTATCTATCTGTCTCCCTGCCTGTCAGCCTGCCTGCCTGTGTGTCTGTCTGTCTGTATGCCTGTCTGTCTATCTATCTATCTTTCTATCTATCTATCTATCTATCTATCTATCTATCTATCTATCTATCTATCTATCTATCTATCTATCTATCTATCTATCTATCTATCTATCTATCTATCTATCTATCTATCTGTCTGTCTGTCTGTCTGTCTGTCTGTCCGTCCGTCCGTCCGTCCGTCCGTCCGTCCATCCATCCATCCATCCATCCATACATCCATCCATCCATCCATCCATCCATCTATCTATCTATCTATCCGATTTGGATAGTTTTTCGTTTACACTGTGCACCTCTGACATCCATATCTTACAGGCAACATATCACCCCTTTATATGTATATGTAACCGGAGATAAATTGGCTCTTTGTAGTCTTACACCCAGTGAAGAGTGAAACTCGTAGTCTAGTTGTCCAATAAGCAAATGTATCGGATGATATATTATTATATTCCAACACATCATATTGTGCTAAAAAAACCACAATTTCATTTACAAAAATGTAATAATTACCAGGTATTTTAAATCTTGTTTGATGCATATCATACTATTAAATTATTTAATTAATAATTTGAGTAGGCTGATCCTTGTTATATTGCCATATATATGTTTAGTTTATAAAACAAATCATCATTTAATAATACCCATAATATATTATTATTATGCATTTCATAACTTGGTCTGTTTAAGCATACATGTCTCAGGTATTATACAAATCATTTTTCTTCTAATGTTTTGTTCAGCAAGTGGGAAAATTCTGAATAACCATGCAAACATGTGATTCTATGAATCAACTTATTTCCTTTGCTTTACTTGAAAATAAATTGGAAATTAATTGCACCCACTGTTCAACGTGTAAGCAATGTGTCTATATGAAATTACAAGTATTCAATCTTTTGGCATATGCAAGTGCTTCGAACAATGATCTAAATCATTCACGATATTGAGGATGTAAATTTACATATTAAATCTGATAACAGTTTCATCTAGACTGTTAACAAGATATGCACGATGATGCATTATATTCCAACACAGCATATATGCTAAATAAATACGATTTAATAAACAAAAATGTAATAATTACCAGGTATTTTACAATCCTGTTTGATAAATACCATAATATTATTTTATTTAATTAATAATTCTAGTAGAATGTTGCGTGTTATATTGCCATATATATGTTTAGTTTATAAAACAAATCATCATTTATAAATCCACATAATGTATTAAAATCCTGCATTTCATAAATTTCACCAGACAAAGACCTTTATGCGGTCATCATCAGACAGTCAAGTAGGATTGAATATATCTAATTATCAGACATAATTTACCCAACTTGAAAAACAATAAGTGAAATCAGTGGCAATAATTCAAAGGCTTATTGCATAAACTACATATTCATACTACCCATGCAGACAATGGGCATATTAATAGCATGCAATGCTACCTGTAGGTGTACGTATGTCGATATGTGGTAAGAAAGGATTATATCATAGTTAGTTTTGCAAATATTCCATTTATGTGATTGAATCAGAGACAGACATCACACAACATTATGACCCCTGTGCTGTTCAGGAGGGTTGTTCACACCAGGGCATTGCTATAATAATGCTGAATCTTACATAACATATCTAGTAAGAGTCGTAACTAACAGGTTGCTGTTCACAGTTTATTTCATTAAAATCTGATAATCTGATCTACTGGTAAGATTAGCAAAATATGTCTGAGAGTATACATTCCGATAAGATTAATTTTGGGATATAAGCCCAATGTTTACCAAATCTGGCTCTACTAAAAAGACGAAAGTTTTAGTTTATATTGGATATATCTCACATAGACAAAGAGAAATACCTCTTGCTCATTATCTCCCTTTTTCACAACCACACGTGTATAGTTTTTTTTAAAACTGGATCGAAATACTAGTGCTGATGATCTCATAGGCTGGACAATTTTGTGCCCCTGTGTGTGAAATTAGTCAAGCTAAAGAGATGAAATTCATTAAATATATGCAAATAAATATTGATCCAACTTAATCGGAATGACTAGCAATTCAAATGTGTATAAATTTCTGGGAGAGATTGGTTAAAACTTGGCTTTAGATTAATGGGAGGTGCCTCATATAATGTTGTTATAAGTGACGCTTTAAAACTAACATAACACCTGGTAATGGCAAGATCAGGCAATGGGTAAAAAGCTGTTGACCAGTTGTCTATACAATATATAAAAGATGAATTATAATATATTTAGAAGGATGTATTTAGGAGGTAGTAGGAATATTATGCCAATGTTCATGTGATCTCTCAACACCTGTTAAGAGAAATCAATATAATTGTAATACAATCCAGTTGTGACACATTCTATAGTAATGCATTTACTGAATATATGAACAGTGCACAGTTCCAATAAATTAAAATATTGATTATGATTTGGAGCTGACTTGAAAGAAATGTTCAGAAAAAACAATGTATTATTTCCTTCCCAAGTATACTATTATATTTATTTGAAACTGAATGTTTTCTTGTTTAAATAAATATAATTTAGCATTATTTGGGATAGGTGCTTCTGCTTTGACTTGGGGGCAATAGATAATACTGAAAAAGAATCTGTTTTTAGAAAAAAATGTATATATTACACCTTGATCATAATCATTGTTTCCAACATGAGCAAACATAATTTAGTAAAACATAATCCCGGCTTACCTTGTTTTCTGTTCGATCTACGCCTGCCAGAAATATGACGTACGAGATTAAAAGAGCTGCACATAAATTCATCAAAAGATTGCTTCTAGCAGACTTCACATATCTGCAGAAAAATATACAAAATACTGATTTTGATATACATGAAATATTATTACATTAAACCGAATGATGATATCTTAGATGAGTCAACATTAATTACGATTTAAGCTTTATGATCTGGCGTTTCCCCTCTCTCTCTCTCTCTCTCTCTCTCTCTCTCTCTCTCTCTCTCTCTCTCTCTCTCTCTCCCTTTTATTTGAATGGAATTATTATATAAAAATAATGTAATTTATATAAATGGGGAAATAGTATATAATGACTTGATAAAATAGAATGGGATTTATAAGGTGATACAAATATTTTACAACTAAAATTTATAGGTATTTTCCGTGTTTTTTCATTGATTTTTATTTTTGGTAACTTTCAAAGGATCACTTATGATCCTACCTAGTGGGATGTAAACGTATCATGGTCAGAAACATAAAATTTTTATAATCAATAGCTTCTTTCTATTTTGAGACTATACCAAAACATCTGAAAGTGACCAAACCACCATATTTATTTTGCGAAATAGGTAGCTATATATATATATATATATATATATATATATATATATATATATATATATATATATATATATATGTAATAATAATAATAATAATAATAATAAATTTGCAAGTAAGTGCATGATTAATATTCTGGAATAAACTTTTGTCTTTACTCTGCTTCACTGCATATGTTGGTATGGGAAAAGTCTTTTAAGCAAGGCTTGTTTTAACGTTTGATAAAGAAAGATTTCAAAATGATATATCTTGGGATCGAAAGCCTGATTTGTAAAACAACAAATTTTTATTTAACTCTTTTGGGGCCTTAACATCTACTGCAATATGCCTATTGATTCTATATTTCATGCAGTCATTAATTTAGTCAAAGACACCCACTTAGATCATGATTGTTTTTGCATGTTGCCACTAAACCTATAAGAATAATCACCAAACAAAATAGCCAGGTGTGTCTGTCGGTTCCTAAAATATAATGGTGAGTCAGGTAGTAGTTGTCTGATACAGAACGCAAAATCAGACAAAAGTACATCTCACTTGAACAGCCATTGTATAATCCTGTAAATCACTTTTATTATTAATCATTCCTTGTTACACCTTTGTTTACTGAGGCATGTATCATTTTTAGGTCCATAACGAAATAGCATCCTACACTTATCCAAGTTCAAACCTTTCATATATTCAACATCCTACAAAAGTTAACTTTCATAACCAGCCAGCGTATTAATTTTCATTTTCTATTTTCATAATATTAACATACATTCAAAGGCCAAACCCCCCTTTCTCCATAACAAAAATAACCTTATAATATACCCTGTTGATTGTTCATAGAAGTTTATTATATAAAATGCATTTTAGAAAGTGTTCATGTATATGAAGATATATATACAAAACTGACATTGTTTTTGCTGTATTGTTCATAAACATCAGACTTAGAAATTATCTATACATGCTACTTTATGACGTATAGCTTATTAATACATGGAGACCGTAAGTGTCCAAGTTGTCTTGTGCTCGCCATTCTGGATCATTGCTATCTCACCTCTGACTGCGTGGGTTCCAGACTCATATTCAACCAATGTGTGTATGTGAGTATTAGCTTGCCAGTAGCTCCTCGTGAATCAATGGTTCTTCCCGAGGATTGCCAGGGTCCTTCCTCCACCAGTTATACTGACCGCCATGTATAACCTATATTGTGATGAAAAATGGCGTTAAACCATACAACGATAATCATTAATCTGTATGCCTATGTAACTACTTATGCATCAAAATAACACAAACTAAAACTATTAAAACTTATGTGAAGATCATACTGATATGAATACATACCTCCAAACACTTAAATGTGCAATCATAGTCACAGAAAGACAGAATATCGATATTGCACATCCAATGATTGATATGATGTTAAGAGGCACCTGATCCTTAGCAGGCTGTAAAAAAACATAATGATCAACATTATAAATTGTGGCTTTGATCCGGTCAATGCATTAAATAATGAATAAAAGATTTATTGAACAAACCTGAATATGTTTACTTGTAAGCATTCATCCCATTTATAACAGACGTACATTTACGGTAGATTAATATTTAGACTGGTATAGAGGTAAAATGCATTTAAGCTTGAAAATTCGGTCATAATGTAAGGTCAATTTCCTATTCTAATGATGCACCCAACCAGTAATGTTCAAGCGTGTAGTTCAAACAAGATCCAAATTATTGCAGGTGTAATAAGCTGACATCTGAAAATACATGTGAAAATTAGAATATTTCGGTATCGCTGAGCTATCCTTCTTGAGATCACTCATTATGCCAAATTTCCTGAGTGTAGGTAAAAAAAAGAGTGAGATTATAAAAAGTGGATAGTTCAAACACAATGGTTGTTCAAGTATGGAAATTAGATAATACTGAATGACTTTGTTTATGTACAGATTGCCTAATGTGCATTGAATTTGCAAAGGAAACGATCACCCATGCTAATATGCATTTGATTTGCATGGGAAGAGATTAGCAATGCTCATATGCAAAGAAAGCGATTATTAATGTCAAAATACATTGAATTTGCAAAGAAAAAGATCATCCATGCTAATATGCATTGAGTTTGCAATGAAAGAGTTTATTCATGCAAAAATACATTGAGTTGGCAAAGGAAGAGATTATCAATGTGAAAATGCATCCAAATATAACTTTTCATAAGTATTAGCAAAATAAAATCTAAGATATTGAAGATGTTACAAAGAATCGCTAAATATAAGTCAATCGCAAAAGCATGAATATATGATCGAAATTTAGTGTTGATATGTTAGAGTTTATTAAATGGATAACATTATTTTTGCTGGTTGTAACATAAGTTTCAACTTGTTATTAGCTTTATCAAGTTGAAGAATGAGAGCAAAGTGTCTTTGACAAGGAGTGAGACCGCTTACTGACATATGCTGTCCTGGGTGAATAATGAACATGATTATATTAGATAATGAGTATGGCACTCTGCCACCTAACCTACCATGGCAAACCTTGTTAAGATGTAACCAAATACCATTTTATGTGAGTAAAGATACAACACGATGTAAATAATGGTAACATAAATAATAAACTGCTCAACATTTAAAAAGTCAATCAAGCTTAAAACGAAAGGTCAAATGTTTGTTAAGGTAAATTTGCTTATGAAGTGTAATTACAAACCAATTACATTTTTTGAGGATGTGTAATTGCATACCAGTTTTTATGAGTGTCATTGAAATTGGGTCCAAGATATTGTGATGTAATGAATAAACTACTGACATATTTAGTCTGAAAGGCAAGTGCATTAGACCACTGAGCCAAACAGGGAACCTGTATTGCATTGTATGGGTAATGCCAAATCAATATAATACTGATGATTCTATTTTTAGATTAAAGTGAATGATGATACATATCGCACAACACTACAGTAAATCAGACTGTAATGTACATTGCACTAATGCCATCATTCCAAAAATGTTAAAATGTCAACTGCAATCCATTGACGCTAATCGTCCTCTGCATAAGGAATGACAGATCTGGTTTTCAATGATCCAGGCAGTGAAACACAAATTGGACACCAGAAAAAATTCAAGGTTAATTACGTCTGTTCCATTATTTAAACTTAAAATATCATACAGTAACATTTAAATATAAAACATGATGGATAAGCATAAATTTGAATTTCCAACAACTTACTGTTTTTCCAGGACTCATTAGAATAGCAAAGTTTGTAAGGTGATCACATTGACACACGGTAGTATCATCGCTAGTTGACACAAGTTTACAGCCTTCACCTGACCATGCCCCATTCCCACGTCCACTGAAAGGATAATTACAATTATTCAATTTACTCCAATTAAAACATGTTTAATGTGTTTATTATCAATTTTCAGTGACAATAAATATAGATAGGACAAATAAGTTAGTGTAAATGGAAACACTACATTTGTTTTATTACCATATCTAAAGTCAGGTGGTATGTATGTATGTATGTATGTATGTATGTATGTATGTATGTATGTATGTATGTATGTATGTATACCAAAACAAATTAATTCATCTTAAAAGTAAAAGTAGCCAGGGCTCAACCAACTCTGTTAGCTGAAACAACATTACAAGTGACATATGTAGTGCTATATTATATGAAAAGAAACAATGATCACTATCATTTGCCTTTGTTTGTCATTCTCCATCCAAGTCAGCTTTCCGCATATAACACATAATAAACATTGGATGATTATGTAACAAATGAAGTCAATTAAATCTGTCAATCAGAAAAGCATCTGAATGGGACAAATGTTGTTATAATGCCACCGAACTACAACCAATGGGGGATGTTGAATATTCTAGTAAGCTATGATGCAGGGGGCTCTTGAATTAATAAATTAAAACAATGGAGGATATTGAATGTGCCAATAAGTCGTTACTTGGAGATGTTCAATATCATACTATTCTACAACCCAGAGAGGTTTGATATGCTTGAAAAAAACTTATTAATGTTGAATTACTGAACAATCAACTATCAGGGATATTGAATAAGCGCTGTTATACCAGTTAACTAATTCAGATAGGGTTTCTTTCAGAAACCAGACACTGAAAACCACAGTGTTGACGACAATTCAGGTGAGCAAGCTAGAGACAGCAATACTTATGATTTGCTCCCCTAGACCATCAGAGAGGCTGACAATCACACAAAGTTGTCTGAACTGGAGGGTGGACAAGACATAATAGCCATATGTGGCAAAACAAATTGCTAGAACAAAAACGTGCTAAAATGACAGATAAAACAAATTTTAAAAACGGTCAAAGGAATGTGCATTATACTTTTTTTTAAACCAAACAGGAGTCAGCAAAGAATACACATGAAACACTTAAAGAACATCTATCAAGTTTCGATACTATTTTTAATTGCCTTGATAAAACAAATAAAACCATCAGAGATGTGACATAAAGTAAGACATCAAGACATTGCATTTTTCTGGAAGAAGACAACACACAAATGAAACAGGAAGTTAAACAATTAAAGAAGACCAAGATGTGCTCGTATACGAAATTATGGAAGTTAAGTATTTCTATATTTACCGCCAATACTCTGAAAGAAAATTACAAAGTACATCAGTTAAACAAGCAGGCTTATGCAAATATAAGAATATACACTGAATTCTAGCTGAGTCAGAGACAAAAACATCAAATGACATGATAATTAAAACAAATATCTTATTATTGGATATTCAGTTATTAACTTTGTAAATGAAACAGGTATGAAATCTTGGGTTCAAGTTAAGTGTTTACCTGGGGCAGAAACTGATCGCATAGTTGATGCCATGAGACAAAATGACCTATTTTAATGATACCTTTACTGTAAGCGTTCTTAGCAATGTAACTATCAAGTTTATATTGACCAGATTTAAACCAGTCTTTGTAATATCCTACACTATATAAATCTGAAAAGTCCTAACTGATCAGTCTCTTTATGCAGTGCATGCCAAAATATTTACACCGACATTTGTGAGTTGAATGATTTAATTTAACATTTATGTAGAAGTGGGATCAAAACATGACAGACATTGAATATGGATTGATAATCTAGTCTGGAGATGGTCTGGATAACTTAATGGTCAAATGCAAAATCCACATTTCCCACTTTCTCAAGGCAGTAAATGTGATTTTCCATCATTAAGGAACATGCTATGACACCTCTAAAAGAAAAGAAAACATCGGATACCATTGGGAACAAACATAATTGTGTCCATATAATCTGTTTAAACCATCATCAAAAATCAAGATGTTTGTACTGTTTTGAAATAGGTCATAATATACAATTATTCAGATAAGCAAGTAAAATACATTGCCATGACTGTCTATAATATGGTAACAAGGCAATACGAAGTGAAATGTTTCACTCTGATATGAGCTATTTGCAAAATGGCAATGAAGATAGGACATAAGTGTAGAAAACACCTTTTTTTGCCAGAAACCTCAAAACATTCTATACAATTTACTGATTGTAATTCTCCCTGTCATGACAGAAAACAAGTTACAGATAACCCACTGAGTGGTGACGTCCATTGAATAATTTCTGGTGCAATCCCAGTAAAAGCCTCCATCAATAGAAGTGACCATAATCTTTTACCTGTTAGTTAGATAACTGTTGATTGTGCAAATGTTTAAGAATCATTGAAAAATCTTTTGAAAAAACAACCGAAAGTCATGCGTTTGTGGACACTGTATAAAAGAAAATGTAGAGGAATATGATTGTTCATCCATTAATATTAAAATTGTATGTTCAGATATTCCATAGCATTCAACTGAAAACCATCAAAACTTGGAATTCTCTCAAAATCAGTGGCTTAATCAAAAAGGTCTTATCATTTGCCACCTTAAAATCAAATATATCTATTTTCAAACCTAGGTGACATCAAATCATCGCATTCATGAATAATTCAGTAATTTATATTTTTTGCATTCATTGAAACCTTTTTAAATGAACATTTTGATGATCACAAACTGAAATTCAAAAAAAAGACTGACTTTACCAAAATGTTGGTATACTTTTCAATTACATTAGGGATGGAATTTCGTTCAAGCGTCAATATGATCTTGAGGAAATGGTAACAAGTTGGCTAGAAATTATATATAATGCCCCACAATTTGGGTTTGTCTGTGTAACTATTAATAATACTGAACACTAACAATGCCTAGCATAATATATATCAAAATAAACATTGTACAAAGAAATCTGTTTTGTGGGTGACTTCAATTACAATTTGTTTTATGATATCAATCAAAGCTGTATTAAAACCAAGATATCCCTGAAATATCAACAGCTGGTTCATGTTCCTAGTAGAGTAACAGGTATCTGAAACATTAATTGATCACATATATAGTAACAATGTTGACAGTATTATAAAAGTTGCAATTCCTCAATATAATAATAATAATAATAATAATAATAATAATAATAATAATAATAATAATAATAATAATAATAATAATAATGGCAATAATAATAATAATGAGGACATCGTATAGCGCCTAATCTTTAGAAGCACTAAGGGCTTTACAACATCCATAATGATAGGGCTACAACAAACAAAAAATCAAAAATAGAACATACACCATGAAATTAGAAAACATAAAAGTTGATGAAAATATTTAACTTAGGAAACATTATTAGTTCTTTAAGTTGTTTCTTGCAGTCGAGAAAGACGATTGTTAAGAACACCCTTGAAAGGTATCAATGTGTCTTTGTGTCTAATTTCAATGGGCAATTCGTTCCAAGTTGCTGGGCCCTGCAATGCAAGAGAACGTTGTCCATATGACTTCATTTTCATAGTGAGAATAATGAGTATACGATTGTCAGAAGAGGAGCATAAGTATCTTGCACGCGTGTACACTTGTGTGAAGCCAGATATGTATAATGGACTGGAGTAGCACAGAAAACAAAATGTTTGATACCGGATTGAATTGATCGCTAGTGTAGGGTACAGAGCAGCGGGGAGGTGTGCTCTGCTATTTGTACTCTTAGGATGATCCGAGCAGCTGCGATAGTCAATATTAAGGTCATTAAAAATGTTACCTTAAATAATAAAATCGTATCTGCCTTAAGAACAGAGAAACATATTTGAAATTGCGTATATCATGCCAGTTCTGTCTTGGATAATAGTGGTTCAGTCAACCAGGAACGTTTAGGGGAATATAAAAACAGATTAGCTAGAATTATTATTGATACTTATTTAGACATGCTATACACAATGGTTTTGAAGACATCTCACTGGCTTGCATTTCAGTAGAAGACTCATTTTTAAAAGTGTTTACTAGTCTGTAAATTTTATATTGTTTGGATCCTGATTATGAAAAATGTAATTTTAAAATTGTTGTAAATGTACATATGTATCAATATCAAACAGAAAGTTATATTAATTAAACCAAATTCAGAGGCTTATAAGAAGAAGTTTGCTTTTTCTGGAGGCAAACTATGGAATCCGAAATGACCATAATCATCGGACTGAAAGCTTATTATTCATCACCTGTGGAAACAACCATTTTCATAAATTTGTCGATTAAGTACTAGAACTTTAGACAGCATTGTTATCATGTACTCACCTATATTGTGTTACACATGCTTGATACTTTGATGTATATGAATCATGTATGTACCTATCCTTGAAGCAAGGTGCATATTTTATTATAGCAACTGTGTCAATAGGTTATGCTTTAATAGCATTTATTATCTAAAGAAATCTCATGTGAAAATGGTGCAATATATATTGATATAATTCAATTAATGTCGTTGTAGAAGGTCTCATGAAAGATTGGTCAGTTGACAAAATGAGCTTGTTCGTTAAATAAAATTATTATTATTATTATTATTATTATTATTATTATTATTATTATTATTATTATTATTGTTGTTGTTATCCCACAAAAAAAACCGTGCAGATGATAAATATTCTCTATGCTATAATATATTATATTAAGTTACATACATCAGCGATCCTGAATCTGCATCTATTCTATACATGTGAGACACTGAATATGCTGTTAAAGTACAAAAATAGGTGATGATAAACTACAAAACCTACAGTTATGTGACTGTGACTTAAGTGGATGTTGAAAATGCGACAAAACATCAGCCGATGGGGAAGTTGTATATACTACAAAGTATCAGCCAATCGGGCTGTTGCTTATAATACAAAAATACAACACAGGAGATGCTCTTTATTGTAATAAACTTCAACACTGGGAATGTTGAGCATGCTACTAAGCTATAACCCAGGGTTATAAGGTCACTAAACTAAACTGGATATTGTTTAATATGCTTCCTTACCAACAAAACGGTGAAAATGAAAATGATGCTAAGCTATTAAACATGGGAAGGTTGAATATGATACAAAGTTTAAACTCGGGGGAATGTCTAAACTACAACCCAGTGGTATGTTAAATAGACTATTAAAACTACAAACCATTGGGATGTCGAATATACTATTAAACTTAACCCAGTGGGATGTTGAATACACTGTTTAAATAAAACTAAGAGGGACTTTGAATTGACTATTAAACTACAACAAACTACTTCAACACGGTCATCATGAACATTTTATTTAAACTAAACATCTTATGCTATATATATATATATATATATATATATATATATATATATATATATATATATATCAAGATGGCATAACCCAAAAGCGGGTATTCAATATATTGTCGTCTCCAAATCAAAAGGCAAAGTAGACATTGCATATAAGCATGACAACAGTGACATCTTGGCACAAAAGACAAATATAATCGCTTTTTTGATCTGCTTGTTTGAATCCATTTTCAACAATAAATTATTTCTAAAACTTTGATATGGCTTTGCAAAAACATTTTATTTAGTTTTTATCAATTGCACCTTTCATACTGATGAGATGCTTTTTTATGTGAACAATAATTAGTTTTTTTTAAGTTTAAAACTCTTAATTAGAGCTTGGCTTAATAACTACCAAAACATTAAATACTTACTCTGCATTGAACTTCCAAAATCTGCAATTCGGATTTGAATAATTTACCTGGAATATAAAAAGGGTTGCTACTTACTTAATATTATTATTGTAGAATGATACGTTATAAATGAATTTCATCACATTAAAGTTCCATGTGTTTTACATATATTGATTTTATTTGGGACAGAATTTGATGAACCTGTATATCTTTTTTTTTCCTCTTAGTCCTTTTTAGTCCAGATCAGTTTTGTGTTTGCTTTTATTTGTTTACGATAATAATACAATCACAAATCTAACTTCCCATGAATTATAAAACAATAAAAACTCACTATATACTTGATTGTTAGCACGTGATTTAGCTACATAATGCTGTAGATGTGGAACCTACATGGCTTTTTCAAGATGGGACTCCATATGGTTGTCCATGTTCATTTCAGTTGCTTCAATATGTAATTAACTTTCATCAATTAAGTGAAACCGATATGAGAAATGATACATTGGAAAGTGATATGTGCCCAAAAATGCACTTGAAAATATGCAGAGTAAATAAAATGGCTAAATCTTTAATATTTTAGTTGATTGTTATGTGTTTAACTCCATTTATCTGCACATGATAGACTATGCATAGTGGCCAGTTTATTTAGTGATTAAAGAACCCAGGAAACCCCCAGATACAATTGACCGACGGCACACGATTGGGTAATTATAAAACACACTCACATTTGCAAATACCAAGACATTATAACACATAGAGGTATGATGGCAGTGATCAGTGTAAGCAAGCGTCATAAGGCCACAAAGCCACCCGATACCGGTTATGTTTCGGTATCATAAATATTAAACATCAAGCTATTGACCAGAAAATCGATATGTATCATTGTTGATAAAGGATACAATGTCGTACAAATAGAAGTGCATTATGTGCACTAGAATCTTTAGTACTGTGTGGAAATCAATATTAATTGGATGCATGGCTACCCACCGGTTAAAAAACGGAACATAAATTGACCACACTACCACAACAGTTATCAGCAAAAACAAATATTTATGCTGCTATAAACTGTAATTCACTTACAGAAAAATGTTGAAATGTCAAAACAAGCGGAGTAGACAGTAAAGAAGGTGGAGGATCAAGTTGCAGGGACAACACAGCTGAATTTATCTCCAGATCAACTCCAGTATTTATTATGGACCTAAAACAATTCAGCAATCATCACAATGATTATATCATACTCATTTTGAACGATGTATCTAATTTTAAGGCTCATGACATTCATTGAAAACAGCATTTCAGCTAACTCTTGGTTTAAATGACTATCAATAATTATTTAAGAATATTGTACAGTTAAAAGAAATCGTATATTGAACGTGCGAACTGTTGGATACATGAAGTTTGAGAAATACAATGATACACATATTTCAATGTCATTTTATGTTTTATACATATTTAATGATTGATATAACATTAATAATATAAAAAGCAACATATATTTACAAGCCATTAATATTCTCTTCTTTTGAAGCCATCAAATATATTAAATCCCTTAAGATCAGAATTTGAATCTATGCAAGAGATATAATAATCATATCACAATTGACCTTATACAATATATATTCTCTTGTGAGTCAGGTCAAACTGCAAACTGCAGAGACCCAGATCTGCGATGATATATTGCACCGTATGCTAATTCATTATTGTACATCAAATCTGGGTCAATATATTTGTAAGTTGGAGCATTTGTGTTTTGTATTCTTTCTAAGAGTTTAACAATTTTGATGCTTTATCATTTTGTATTACTACTTACCCATTATGAAGTAAATTCTTCTGCATTATCCCCGAAACATTGTTGAAATAAGCACCGGAATAAGAAGTATAATTTCCTAATTAAAAAAAAACAACAGAAATTAACGAGAAGGACCTTTTAAAAATGTGTTGCACAAAATATGTTGTCTTATTTGTGCAGCTTTCTCTCTCAACTAGTGAAGATATTCGTACATACTTTTTGACACAGTGTTAGTTTACTGCAATATTTGTGGAATATGTCAATATATGCATGAGACGACATCAAGTGGAAAATAATAGTTGTACAATGCTTCATTTCGCATCTCAAGCACAATTTGTAATATAAACAGATAAAGCAGAAACAAAAAGCTTTGCAAAATTAAATCGTGACAATGAGCTGTTAGGCAATGCAATTATTTCAGTAAGGCAGTGTGCATAGTTTTTTGAGTTTCAGCAAGGCGTAATGAAATCACGCGTATTACATTTGACAACATGTTAAACATGGCTTGGACAGGTTTAATGGTAACATATGATAAAGCAGAGGAAACGTTATGTTCAGAGCAAAGTTCATACATTTGACATATTTAATGATCTGTTCAGAGAAACGTTGATGTATGATTACCGTTTACCGTTTAAGACTACCGTTTTTCTAAATATCATAACACATTTCACATCTGTAATGATATGTGCAGAGCAAAGTTCATACATTTCACATCTGTAATGATATGTTCAGAGCAAAGTTAACACATTTCTCATCTGTAATGATATGTTCAGAGCAAAGTTCACACATTTCACATCTGTAATGCTATGTTGAGAGCAAAGTTCATACATGTGACATCTGTAATTATATGTGCAGAGCAAAGTTAACACATTTCACATCTGTAATGATATGTTCGAGCTCAATTTCACAATTCCACTTCCATATCTCAATAATGTCAATGACCTCCTGCTTGACCTTTCAGATTGATAAAATCGATATATTTGTTTGCTGTTTTAATTTATGTGTAATGAGAATCATCTTTTTTTACTTGAATACAAGGACACATCATTATTTTGAATAAGATAATAGGTGCTGCTTTTTATGCTTTTTGCTAAGGTCAGTCAAGTATATAAAGATCTAATGTAGCTACTATTTGAATAGTATAAGAGGTAGACTATTCCCCACACTTCATGATCTTGTTTGATTGATGGCATTTCCAGACTATACAAAAGCTTGAATAAGCAGGCACACAACAATAAGCAATCAAGTATCCAATGTAACTTATCGTCTGGTCACGATGTATCAATGTAGATCCATTTAAATTAGGCAGTTAGTTTAGACAGCAGAAGGTCAAACGTACTGACAACTAAACTCCTGACCAGTTATCTTGACTTGTAACGAAATACTCTAAGTGTAATATTATATAACAAAATTATGTCCATTATATATATATATATATATATATATATATATATATATATATATATATATATATATATCGATAGATAGATAGATAGATAGATAGATATATAGATAGATAGATAGATAGTACAATGACATCGACTTTGTAGATAAAACCCCAAGTATGGAACAAACAAATATTTATAATGACATATATGTATACCAAAATTACACTACTTTATCTCAAACTACGTATTTGGTGAATGAATACAAAAGTAAAAAATATAAACGAATGACCATGAACATAAAAAACGAATCCCAACTATGGTACACAATACCCCTTCTGATAATGATGAACAATTATACTAAATTGCATGGCTTAATATCAAAACGATTTTAAGTTTGAGAGTATAAGGGAAAGTGCAATGAGCTTTGACCATGCCTTGAAAATGTGACTTCCTTCGTAGATGCAACACACCTGATAATATGTCAATATAACAGGTAATATCCCTTAATCAGATATTAAGTGATGACCTTGACCTTGAATACATAATTCCCATTGTGGTGCATAACACCTTACGGTAAATATGTATTCATAGAAAATGTGTCATCCGTAAGTCTCAACAGGTTTTAAAGTCATAGACATGAATGAAGATATGGCTGAAAATTCTAAACCATGAGCTTGAACTAAAATATGACACCTCATACTATGAAATGAAACACACATTCTAGTGATGATGTGTAACTCTACCATTATAAGTCCGTTAATTGCTAAAGGCTTTATGGTTACTGTATAGAATGGACTATGTAATGGTCACATTAAAAAGATAGCCTTTTTCTTGACCTTGAACATAAGTCCCCACCCCTCCATGTGGCATATAACACACCCTCTAGATATCATACATAAACTAGCACACTAAAATTCATCCGTTTAATCTCAAGAGAAGTGAAATGTAGAAACTAAAAAGAAAGTGGAAAGGAAAATTTAGAATACTTAGCCATGATTTGGATCATAAAGAGAGGTTCCTTAATGTGATATGCAACTAACAACTTCAGGTGATGATGTGAAGTATTCCAAGTTTTATTAGGGAGTTCTCTCTGAACCTTAATTATGTAATCCCAGATTACTTTAATGTTATAAACCAGAAGGGATATGATGATTTTGAAATATCGAATACTGCCCAGGGATCATAACAATAGGATGATATGTTGTATGTAGCACATTTTAGTATACCGAGATTAATCATTTATTTTCGAACAATTTTTAAAACTATTTAATTGAACACAAAAGTGTATTGGAAAACAGATTTTGGATTGGTGAAATTACCTTTGAACATAGAATAGTCACATTCTAGTGATGCAGTATAATTACAATCTTGCATCTAAATTTTGAAATATGCATACAATTGTATTTCAATCTTGAAAAGATTGAGGATACAATTTTCATGTTTGTCATATATATATATATATATATATATATATATATATATATATATATATATATATATATATATATATATATATATATATTAGAGCTGGATCATAGGTTTATTTACTAAAACAAATATAATTGTCTTATTTTTCTACTATCCTATACACATATATAAAAAGAACCAACAAATAGAGAACTCAAATGTAATGGCTTTAAACCTTTTGATAAAGGGAGAAAAATCGATGAACAAAAGGTGTTATTTTTCAGTCACACTGTATTGATGTTTACAATTAATAATTATACCAACACTCCAGCGTAGAACAGAGTTCATGTATTACTATATTGGGCAACATTATATATGTACCCAGTGGTGCATGACACTGTACCACACTTATCAGTTTTTTAAGCATTATGTGGTTATGTGTGTGAGAGTGCATCCCAAGGTGTATTTGAGCGTTTTTCATGATACTGATTTTGTGATGCATAATTATATAAGCGCTGTGAACGTTTTATTTAAAACATAATTTAACAATGGATACCCAGATTAAAATTTTGTCAATGAACGTTAGGGGTCTTCACAGTTCTGATCTCAAAAGAAGAGATTTTCTTCCGCTGGGTCAAACAATAGAATGCATCTATTATATGTTTACAGGAGACACATAGTACAGTTGAGACTGAGAAGCATTGGGAGGCTGAATGGGGATATAAGTGTGTTTTTAGCCATAAATCTAGCAGTAGTGCTGGTGTTGCTATCCTGTTTAGAAATAATTTTGAATTTCTTATTCACAGAAACAGATGTGATTGTCAGGGCAGATACATTCTCTTAGATTTATCAGTTAATGGACAGAGATTTACACTAGTGAATCTATATGGTCATAATAATGATTATGCAGATTTTTTTTCAGAAATTTGAAAGAGGATATTATAAATTTTGACAATTCCTCTGTTATTATTTGTGGCGACTGGAATGTTGTTCAGGACATGCAGCTTTATCTTATAATATCTCGCATGATAAACACTCCATGGCTCGAGCAGCAGTCCAGGACATCAACAAACAACTAGATTTACTGGATCCTTGGAGAACAGTCAGTCCTGACAGTAGAGTATTTACTTGGCATCAGGCAAACCCTGTGAAACAGAGTAGACTGGACATTGTTTTATTCTCTGAGTACATGTTTTCAAATTGTATGGACGCCTCTATTATTCCTGGCTATACGACAGATCATTCAGCAATAACACTAAAATTCTATATCTGCATCACCGGGAGGTCCTGGGTACTGGAAATTCAATTCAAATTATTTTTAAAGCAAAATTAATATTTTCAATTGGTAAATTGGTAAAAAAATTTATAACTAACACAGTAGAAGAATACTATTGTGAAGGTGATAATAAAAACCCACTACAAGTGAAACTAACTTGTAATAATAAATTGTTTTTTTGAAATCCTTAAAATGGTAATAAGATCAGAATCAATTATGTATTCACAAGCTAAGGCAAAACAGGAGAAACAAAATTTTAGGAAAATGGAAGCTGAAATACATACCTCACATGCTTTAGTGAATCAAAATAATAACCCCACTACGATGAAAGAATTGAACAAGAAACAAGCGGATTTAGAAGAAATGAGGAAAAAGGAGGTGGAAGGTGTAATGTTAAGATCCAAGGCAAGATGGTATGAGGCTGGTGAAAAAACTCTAAATATTTTTTTAATCTCGAAAAGAGAAATTACACAAACAAAACAATACAAGAATTAGTTCCGGAAGATGGAACAAGGGTAACAGATCCAAAAGAAATATTAAATCAACAGAAAGACTTTTATGAAAAATTATGCCAAAGCAAAATCAAATATAACTTCCAAACGCTTAACCACTTCTTTTAACCATGATAAAAAAACTCTCCGATTTAGAAAGAAGCTCATGTGAAGATAGGTTAACGTTTGAGGAATGCGGTTTAACACTAAATTTTATGAAAAATGAAACTAGCCCTGGTTTCGATGGATTTACTGCAGAATTCTACAAATTATTTTGGAAAGACCTTGGCGGTTTTCTCTTTAGGTCTCTAAATACTGGATACGATATGCAACATTTTTCAGAATTTCAGTCTCAGGGAATCATTACCTGCATTCCAAAAGAAGATAAAGACAAGACATTTATAAAAAATTGGAGACCAATCTCGCTACTTAATGTAGATTAAAAGATTGCCTTAGCGTCAATTGCTAATAAGGTCAAAAAAGTGCTCCCGTTTATCATTAGTAACACCCAAAAGGGTTTTATGAAAGGGAGATTCATTGTTGAAAATACAAGACTGTTGTATTACCTGATGCAATACCTTGAGGAAAAAAATGAATTTGGTTTTCTCCTATTGATAGACTTTGAAAAGACTCGGTTGAATGCGACTTTCTTGAAACTGCTCTGAAGTCTTTTAACTTTGGAGAATCAACTTGTCACTGGTTCAGATTATTTTGCAATAAATCAAAAAGTTGTGTCAGTAATATTGGACATTTATCCCCATTTTTTAATTTGGAGAGAGGTTGTCGCCAGAGAGACCCTTTATCACCCTACTTTTTATAATAGGAATTGAACTTCTTGCAATAGAACTAAGAAAAACATAGATATTACATTCATTCTCTATAATGAAATGGAGTTCAAATTAGGGCAGTACACTGATGATGCTTTTCTATTATTAGATGGCTATCATTTGTGCTTGATGACAACCATGCAGATTTTAAATGATTTTGCCTTGATGTCAGGTCTGTACTGCAATGTTTTGAAATCGAAAACAATTTGGATTGGAAACAAAAAAATTTCTAAATGAAAAATATGTCCTGAAATTGATATTAACTGGTCAATGTCCAATTTTAGATTGCTGGGAGTATATTTCTCTTTGAACTTGGAGGATATGGTAGAGTTTAATTATTCGACGAAGTTAAAGGAAGTTAAGAAACTGCTTGGCTGGTGGAGCAGAAGAAATTTATCCCTTATTGGAAAAATTACTTTGATAAAGTCCTTGGTTTTGCCTAAATTCATTCATCTTTTTGCAGCTTTGCCAAATCCTCCACCCCATATAGAAAATAAACTGAATACATTATTTTTCCAGTTTATTTGAGGCGGTAAAACTGAGAGGGTTAAAAGAGACACACTTATAGCTTCTTTTAAGGAAGGGGGATTAAATATTATTCACTTGCACTCATCATTTGTGTGTTATATAAAAATTTCCTGGATTAGGCGTCTCTTAATAAACGAAGATGGCTTATGGTAAAAACTAGTTTCTAAACAAATATTTGGAAAATTTGGAGGTAAGCTGTTATTTTCATTAGGAAAAACTAAATTAAAAGTAATTTCTAAATTAATTAAAAATATTTTTGGCGTGATGTTATTTATGCGTTATCACGATCGAAAAATGAACCATCTACTGTCCATGAATACTTGTCTCAAGATATTCTTAATTTAGTGACTGTAGATAATTTTAAATCATACACAAAATGGAGAACAAACGGTGTTGTACTTGTTCAAAATCTTTTTGATGCACAAGAATTTCTATTAAGTTTTGATGAAATGAAACAAAAAACAAAAACAATTAATTTCATACAGTACTTTGCTCTTATCTCAAAGATCTCGGTGCTGTGGAAAAAGAAAATTAAAAATGTTGTTGAAAGTGGAAATAGTTTTCTTGTAGTTTTGGACAAAACATCTCTCCTTCGGGTAGGAGCAAAGAATAAATTTTTATAACAAGACCTGATAAGAACCAAAATAAAAAAGCCAAATGGTAAACACGAAATTTGGTCCAGACAGCTAGAGAGTGCGATTGGTGCAAATTAATGGACTATCTCTTCTGTTTTAGCTAGATTTTGTACAAAAGACACAAAACTGATTAGCTTTAATTTAAGATTTTCCACAGAAATATTGCCACAAACCAGTTTCTAAAAAGGATGAATTTAAGTGATAATGATAAATGTACCTTTTGTAATGAGGAAATAGAAAAAAATTGAGCACTTATTTTATGACTGTTCAGTTACTGAAAACGTTTGGAAACTGTTGGTAGAATTAATCCAAACTTATGACCCAAATTTTAGAATTACACGAAAAGATGTCTTTATAGGAAATGACAACTCTGATGATCTTATTAACTTTCTAAATTTGCTTGCAAAATATGTTATATACAGATCAAATTGTTCATCAAAAATCCCAAATCTCTCCTATAATAAAAATTGTGTTGTATTATATAAAACGCTGGAACAATATGTCGCCAAAGTGAATAACAGAAGTGACGAGTTTAAAAAAAGTGGACCCTATTATCAACTTTTGGTACATGATTTTTTTAACGCAATTTAAAACATCTTGGGGTTTGTATGCGTGTATGACTTTGTGTACAATAACTGTGAATGTAAGTGTCTGTGTGTGCATGTGTGTGTATGTTGTGTAGGTAACACATGTAGAGATCAGAACGTAAAATAATTTAAGATAATGCCCCATACACTAGGTTAGGTGGTGATGTAGGGGAATATGTAAAATCCTGACACCTTGTGTTCAATAAAAAAAATATAAAAAATATAATTGCAACATAATTCTTAAATCATGAATGGATTTAAAATTATTGAGGTGAAAAAAAATGTGAGGGAAATTACTACATACTGAGCCATGTTCTGTTCTTGGCTCTGACGACAGATTATTCAGTGTGATACATCAAACATCACCTAATTATTATTTGATCAATCAATGTAAATGATTTTAAAGTTTTAACGTAGAAGGAAACATATGCATATATTACCCCTGATCATAGTTCCCCAAATTAGCATTAGAATTATGTATAAGTATGACAATTGTCATCCCCTGCTTTGAAACCATATAAATCTTATAAATGTATCGAGCAAACAAAAAATGTGTTAGCAAATGTAAACTTAAATGACTCCTGACCCTGAAGAGACCTTAACAGCATATGCTAAATACCTTTAATGTTATATAGATATCACATTTCATCCCCTCATCTCAATGGTTTTAAACGTATATATGAAAGTTGGATGGTTGACTGAAAGCACAAACACTACCCCCCTCTCTCTCTCTCTCTCTCTCTTTCTCTCTCTCTCTGTATATATGTATATATATATATATATATATATATATATATAATATAATATAATATAATATAATATAATATAATATAATATAATATAATATAATATAATATAATATAATATAATATAATACGCTTCATTAATGCTAATGTCTTATTTTTTCCACTGCTGAAAATGGCAAAGAAGGACACTGGATCGTACACTATAATATGCATTATGTTATGTGATCGTTTTTTTCCCAAGAAATCAAACATTTAATATTTAAGTTCTCATTTATAAGAATCATTGTGATACCCCATTGAAAGATTACCGTTTTTCCAAGCATCTTGGGAAAGGACAAATCTACTGCTTGAACCATTATTGAAAGCTGATCCATTTGCAGTTGTGTTTGGAAACTGAATATCACTCACTGGCTTATATCCTATTTCCACAACTGAAATGATACGATAATTTTATTTTTAATTACCAAAATTATTCAAAGAGTTTGAAACTAAACTTTCGGAGGTAAGTGTGATTTCATTCACAAAGTCCATTAAACTGTCATGCTCTCTATCTTTCATGTGTCAAAGGATATCGGACTAAAATTATTTGGATTTGAAATCCAAAGCTCATGGGTTCCACATCGGCGGTCGCAATGGATCCTTTTGAAAACTTGCAAAGGTCTTTTTTTTGTCAGCACAATTTACAGCATAATGTACTGAAGTTCCATTACAAAGTATCTAAATCTTGGAATTTGTTTCATATATAACGTTGTTGTTACTATATATATGGTGTCAACGTAATCAGTAAGTTTAGTTGCCATGTGATTGCACCAATAGCTTGCTCTCTCAATAATAACATACATAAGCCATATAGAAAAACACCAGCCCCATGGCTGACACGCAACTAGTGTTCAAAGAACGTTTATTACTTTTATGTTGCAACAATTGTCTCATCTTATATTTACCATCAAATGTGCACAAGTTTGCATCCTCTGTTCTATATTCTTACAAAACGCTTTATAACATTATATTAACAAATTTGAATCAGATAAGAAATAGGGGTGAAATGGTGGTTGTATTGTTTTGTTTCTTAATAACAAAAACTTGCATACTGGAAAATATATTGTTATCATTTCCATCATTAACATCGTCAAAATTTATATGACGATCTGGAATGTAAATTATGACTATCTACTTTTCTTGTACAAGAGCTCGCAAGTGCATATAAGCATATGGACTCATGCAGATTTTTGAACAATACGTACAACGTTTTAGCTTTTTCTTATACAATAATAACAACACACATATCTGACAGAAATGAGCAGTGTCAGATAGGTGGATGTAATTATGGCAATATACTCAATTTGTAGGAAAGAAATGAGCAGTATGTGAAAGCTAAATTTGAGATGTTGCCTAATGAATAATGCACATAAAAGCTTACAATAATCATACTCCACAAAGACTATTAGACAAAAACACATATAAATTGTTAAATAAGTCAAGTTTTAAAAATTGAAACAAATTAGTTATCTATGAAACTTCTCTGATCAATACATTTGGTATGGCTATTTTCCAATCTCAAGAGAGGAAATGTGAAGCTATAAGAATGACAAGTTACCTTTTTTATATATGCGAACAATGAGTTTTCTAAATAATAGTGTGTTTTAATTCAAACTTTCAACATTACATCATACAGATTAGAACACAAATAAATCATCCATTACAACTGTTACAGTCTGAGCTTTTGTGGAAAGAAAACCTATTTGCAGTGTATGGTATGTATCATTCAATTAATCTTAATCAGCTACAAATAAGACAATTCTTACATAAATTCTTCTTGGTAAAGCGTTTCACAGATTCAGTTGAGTTGGTTGAATTTGCTTTGATGCTGCTATACTTCTCAACATTCCGAAGTATTGTTGATGCCCCTTCTTTGCCCTCATTGATTAGCGCTTGCCAAGAGGGGCTGTTTTTCACATCAATTACGTTGCTAGCTATCTCAAGAAAATTCTTGCCACAAAATATGTAATGAAAGTTAATATTAATTAATATTACTATAAACTCCTCATAAATTATGATACACATCTTAAACGTATTACGACAATCGGTCAAAATCTGAAACCGCATTTATATAACACTTGTAAATTAAAATTGGCTTCTAATATATTTATTAAGTAATAATGATCCTGGCAAGTTCTGTCTGCCAATTCTTATGCTATTCTGTTTGAAGACCTATGTAATAATCAACAAATTAAGGAGGTGATAATGGCCAAGCCCAATTTTAAGGACACGTGTATTTGTGACAATTATCTTTCAGAACCAATGTACTTCAATATATGATGTGTTATCACTGTATATGCTTCAGAGCATTAGTGATAAAGCTAAACTATACAATTCTAGACTGGGTGAATGAGCTTAAAAGGTAGGTTACAGACCCAGGTCTGCGAATGCATTATGAGGTTAGAAAGAGGTGGGTTTGTATAATTACTGGTTAATCTAACGACTTAGAAAGTATAAAAGATAACATTGAAAATATTCAAAATTTATAACTAATATCTGTCTTCGAACCTACTGCATTATTTACTGATTTATTCATGCAAATGTTGAAGTTATATAAAGAAGGTTCGTTTCACGTTTGTACGTTAATTTAGATCGAAAGAATAAAATACATTGCAGCTGATAAAATTTCTTGCCATCTACCCAGAGAATAACTATCAATAATAAACAGTCTCGATTGTACAGAGGTCAGTGCGACATTGTTCTAAGAACTGAAATTCAATTTAAGAGTGCACATTGTTTAGTAAATATATGTAACACCAGAATTAATCTCTACCTCATACATGCTATCATCAAGCTCTGTCATTGTGAATGCTGTAGCAATGTAATTGTATGCATAGGTTTCGTCACTCTGTATGTTAAAGCTATGGAATTTTATGCAAACGTTTCGTTATTCTGTATGCTAAAGCAATGGAATTGTATGCAAGGGAGGTTTCATCACAGTTATTGCAAAGAACTTGAATTTTACACAATGGATATTTAACTGTGCATGTCAAGGAAAATGAATTCAATGAAAATGACTCATCATTCAGCATGTTTAAATGAGGGACTTGTATGCAAACCATTCATACTGTGTATGTCCAAGCAAAAGAATTCGATGAAAATGTTTAATCATTAATCACGTAAAAACAACGGACTGGTGTGAAAAAAGGTTGCATCAGTGTGTATGTCCAAGCAATGTAATGTTAGGCAAAGGTTAAAACGATGAAAATGTATGGGTTATGTCAAAGCAATGGACTGTATGCAAAAGCTTCTTTATTGTGTATATGAAAACAATGGAAATGTATACAAAGGCTACACAACACTGTGTATGCAAACGCTTTATCGCTATGAATGTCAAAATCACTGGATTTAATGCAACCGCTGCATCACTATGTATGTCAAAGCAACACACTTTTAATTAAATGTTTGATCACCGTTTATATCAAAGCAATGGAAGTTTAAATATATAAAAATTAGAAACATTTAAGATATTCCAATTGATCATCAGTGAATGGAAAAAATGTATATCAGGGCAAGAATACCTCTACTTCAATATTTGTGATGTTTTTGGTGTATCCAGAAATCTGTATAACATTATCCAGTACAGTGCTGACTACTTTAACCTCTGCTTTCTGCAGCTCCACATTATTTGGGTTAGTCACGCTTGTTAGATTTACCAAGTAGTCTGGTATTCTGTTTGGAGCCAGCCCATTTTTGATGTTTTCAGTCTGAAACAATCAGATGCTTGTCATTTATTTCTTATTACTAGGAACAGTACATTTGTAATACAATTAATCTACAACGTACAGGGATTTACCATTATTTGTATTAATATTAAAACAACTTAAGTCGGGTATGACATCAGAGTTTATAATGAACTGGATGCTGTCTACATACATATCTACCTACCTAACCATCTAATAACAATCATAAATATCCGTATATATATATTAAAAGTGTTTAAGAGCATGTGTTCAAGCTATCTACCATCCTACCTACTTAACCTTTTGTCTATCTTTTCACACAATCAGTGATGTTACTATCCCTGAATCTTTGAAGCTCAGCTTACATTTCAGTTAACATTAAGATAATTCTATAAATTATCGCTTAAGAAGCAAATACTTCATTTGCTAATTAGGTTAGTCGCATCTATTTGTAACCCTTGCCACCGAGTGTCTTTCTATTCATACCTGTGTCATCAGATCTAAGAATGTTATTAAATTCAATATGGATATTATTTCCTATTAATTAATACCTCAGTATTACCTTGCCTACAGTTCTACAAATTTGTTATTAAATGCAATATAGATATTAGTACTCAAGCCATGGCTTGAGGGTTCGATACCCATTCAGGTCAAAGCAGTGGTTGGTTGCCATATGTGTCCTTGGGAAAAGCTCATAACTATCATTGCTTTAGGTTGAAGCAAGCAACAGGTATTTAAAAAGCAGTCAACATTCCTATAGATAACTTTGTATACAAAAATATAACAATGTGCCACTAATGCTATGTGAATAATGGTACCACTGTTATATCTTTATATTTCTACCTGTATCAGCAGATTTGGCAATGCATTGTTAATCGTTCACAAACTACGTTTTGTCTACTAGCATGGATTATGTGACACATGTCAGACATGTCATTAAATAATGATTAATATAATTAAATTTTTAATATTAAAATTACAGTTTTAAATGCGAACATGATGTTAATAGCATTACATTTGATACTCTGAAATTTTCATACATTTCGAAAGAAGGGAAACTACCGAGTTACTGGTACAGTGGCAGTTTGAAATGCTGGAAAAAATAACACGATTACAGTATACTACCACGTACAAGTACCCTAACAATACTGATATTGTTACATATTGCCAGTTTATTTACTCATACCAGCGTCTGCAAGTCTAGCAAAGTCGTGTTTATGCAGTTGTCATAGGAGGGATCTCTCCAAACTCCACCTTGTGTGCAGTATCGTACAGCTTCACCTAAAACGATGCAGAAGTAATGCTTTCATATTTTAGTTATCATCTTCACACATACATAAGAAAACATCAGAAGGGAGTTATAAATCACATTATTTTAGCATCATTAGACTTGTGTGAAATTTAAATAGCATACTATTATTAAAATAAAGTTTTACTGAATAGTAAACACTAGTTTTATTTCAAAATTACTATTTGGTAATCTTAAAAGAAAATATTAGTATATAGAATACTTAGTGGTGGGTGTATCACAAAGGGCAACACAACAATTTTCTTGACAAACCACTGTGTGACAGTCCGCATTGGAGTTAGAGGACGTAACAGTACCACCCTCCGCTTCGCAGACAACATTGATGTACTGGCAGGCAGTGAAAATGAGCTTGCCACATTAGTCAAGAACATGGATGAAACATCTTCCAGATTCTACAAGGAGATAAGTGCAGAATAGACAAAGCTGATGACAAATAGCGGCAAACAAATCCAAGCCAAGATTAAAGTCAGAGGACAGGAACTTGAAACAGTGGGTCAATTTAATTATATTGCTTCCATAATCACGGCAAATGAATCAGAGCAGAAATTTTGTCACGAGCAGCACAAACAACGGCAGATATGTTAATACTAAGACCCATCTGGAGAGACAAGAATATCTGTCTGAAAACTAAATCAGACAATTGAGAGCACTGGTCATCTCAATCTTTCTGTATTCATGTATTCATCTCTTACATGGAACACTTAAAAAATGAAGAAGTGCGTAATACCATCAGGCACAAAGTACGTCATTATGACGACCTTCTCACCATTGTCAAAATGAGAAAGTTGAAATGGTATGGCCATGTCACTAGAGCCAACAATCTATCCACACAATTACTGCAGGGTAGAGTCCAAGGTGGTAGAAGGAGAGGTAGATAAAGAAAAAGGTGGAGTGACAACATCACAGAATGGACCAGAAAAAGTTTTGCGGAGACACATTCATTGGCACATGATCGAGACAAGCGGGAGGAACTGTTCCGATGTTAAGCAGCACAGTTCCTCAACGACCACGCTAGCTCAAAAGACTGATGATGATGATGAAAAATGGATACAGTATTACTGCAGAAATTCACGAGAATAGGAAATCAATAACAGCATTTGTTTAATAGACAACAAGTGCAAACAATGCATGTGTGTTTCTATGAAGCAATTCACACACTAAAATGTATCAGAATATATTTACTTTTCCTGATCCATGTGTGGTGCTATGAGCTGTTTACAGTGAGATGAAAATTGTTGTTAAAACGTCACTACTTTGGTCAAAACCGGACCTTGAAAGATGAAATGATTTAAAGGTAGGTATAGATGAGAACCAATGAATATGACCCCAAACAAGTTGTTGATTATGATGGGCATTATTGAAAGTTTTCAGTTGGTTTGGTTAAGTGACACAACCTGAGCATTTGTGCATTTGTTATATGGCTTTCTTACCATTTTGAAACAATATTCCTCGTATTCGCAGGACTAAAACAGCCACGACATTCTAATGAGAGAATATGCACAAATTGTATCTGAGTGGTTGGTGGATCTGATGATACACCAGGATGTAAATTCCTAATAGTGACATATAGCAGGGTTGAAGTAGTATTCCATGTCGATTTGCAAGTTGTCATTAACATATTTATGATGCATATATAATGGAAAGCGCACTTTAAAAGTAAATAAATTTGTTGCCGCACGAAATAAGTGTATAAAATGCATACTGACACAATGATGTGTTGCAGACAGACTACTCTGTGTCTACATCAATATTGTATAAAAAGATGAGATCAGACCCAAACTGTCCATCAGTTTTATTTCGGTCCAAACTTAACCATGGGTTGAATATATGTGTACAATACAATGTGTAGAAGGAGTAACAATATCAAACTTGTGCTACTGGTCAGATGGATGATGGACCTCATAGTTCCTGACCTACAATATTTATATTCAATTATAAGGAGAATAAACATTAATACAGACCTTAATCTGTTACCACACCATGTAATTTAATATCTGGGTCTCAGCTGTTCCTGGTTGAGTGAATGCATTTATTTTTAGTTGCCATCCTCAGCAAGGTAACACTAACGGAGATTAGTTACCGTACGTAAATAATGACATATAATATATTTAGTACATAAAATGACACTATGTGATGTTATTTAACATCAGTGCATGGCAAACGTACCCACAGGAACAAGTATAATGAAATATGTACGGTATATTATATTACATATTTACTTCTAAGTCCAGTTCATTACAAATTGCAGAGACCAAGATTTGCCATCACATAACGATCCAGAAGATCTGAGTCTATACAATATATTAAAACAAATAAATATATCTAATGGGACATTATGTGATTACTTGAAGGTTGATTAAATTTATAAGTGAGTATGCATGGTATCCCTGAGTTAAGTGAAAATGTCAAATGTCCAAAAATAAATCCGTCAAGTTAGCTAAACAGAACTCATGAACATATATTGTGATGTATGAAATAAAGATTTTAACATGGCATTGGAATTATACGGTACCTGACATTCCTGTTGGGCATGACTTGTTATCGTAAGTGCCTTGCAATGTTCTTGACCATTTTGTTCCCCGTTTGTCAGTTTCATTTGTGCAGGTCTCACCATAATGTGACCCAAGTAATACTACATATATGATGGCTTGCCGCGTATTTCCACGTCCTGCAGCATTGTCCCCTCTACATGCATATCTTGTTGTATATTGGATATTTTCGCGTGTTAATATGTTTGTTGTAGTACCATTTGAGATTTTTTCCTCTGAAAAAATTAAAATTATAGATCGTGCACAATATTTTTTGAGTAAAGTTTGTCATCAATATTGAAATACAAGTTGGTAATACAACTATTAAATGTATGACTTCAGCACACTAAGAAACAAGAGTGTTCAGAAACTACATATTCTTGCACGTTCCTAAGTTTTGTCCAGCCCCTCCCCCCAACCACCCAAAAACAAAGATGTGTAGACTATACAGTCATGGATTTAATCGTTTTGTGTCACAGATACAATACTATATTGTTCAATCTGAATACAAATGACAATTGAGTTTCGACATTAATATATATTGTTTCACAATATAAAGTTTGTAGCTTTTGAAAACAGTACGTCTGTAATGTTGTCAAACAAATATAACACTTGATTATATCCACAGTCACATGCAGAAGCAGTGGTATAATATATATATTTTGTCCATGTATGTATGTATGTATGTATGTATGTATGTATGTATGTATGTATGTATGTATGTATGCATGCATGCATGTATAATAATAATAATAATTAAAGTAAAGACATTGTATAACGCCAAATCTTTAGACGTTCTAAACGTTTTACAACATTAGACACCACCTATCAGGTACAAAAACACATATGATGATATGATTAATAAAAGCAAACACCATGAAGTTATACATAATTCAAACATGCTGAAAATGTTTGATGTAGGAAACATTATTAGATCTTTAACTTTGTTCTTACACTTCAAATAGTTGAGTTTAAAGAGCCCTCTTGAATATAATCACTGTGTATTTGTCTATATATTTAGAAGGCAATTCGTTCAACGTTGCTAGAACCTGTAATCTTTTGGGAGTAATGTTCTTAATTATCTTTTGGAGGTTTGTTTTCTTGAAAAAAATTACTTATTAAGAAATTAAAGCAGCGACATTAAACATCTTTGACACTATTCCCAGTTATGTCCCTTTTCTTTATGGTTAAGTGGCATTCAATAATTTAAACTTTAATGTAAAAACGGGTCAGGTTTCGGTTCATGGGTCAGAAAGGCAATCCACATGTGTCTTCATTTGATCTCCTATTCATCTCCTTCGTTTCACATACGCTTTCATTGGATCTCTGTTACTTGAATATTTGACTAATCCAGATAGTTTTTGAAGGGTGATCACAACTATGATTAATGTATATATCTTAAATCTGTAATTACTTAAGGTGTATAAATGTAAGCTGGATTCAGTGAGCAGGATAGAGTTAAAACTTGACTGGTACATACATTAGGCTAAGAAGAAGATATACTCGTATTTCATGACTTTTTGCACATAAATCAGTCTCGCCAGTGCAAGAAGAAGGAGATGGAGAATTATATTCTAGATATGGTATTTGTTAAAAAATAATAAAGGTCAGTGTTGATGTTTACTTGGTAAATTGTTTGACTATTTCCTTGCTTAAAATGCAATTTTTATACATATTGTAAACGAAAGATACCTATTCCGTTTGTCCTGTCCTATTTTAAACCTCTTGTCAAGATTTTTGCATTTTTATCAGTCGAAATGAGTTAGTACGGGCCTGTTCTGTTAAATAATCTGCAAGTACATTGTTTCGCAGTAAAAATCCCATCAATATTACACTGTAAATTGTAAAAAATGCACATAGTTTTAGCTCATGAAAACTGATTATAATGTGATCTCACAATATTACATGTTATGATTGTGTTTAATGTACCATCAAAACAAATCCCCTTTATGTCTTCACTCAATGAAATGCTCCCTTGCACTTTGGTAATACATATGGCTTTTATGAAAAAAAATCATTATACAGAGGGAGCACTTTATATGCTTATCAACTCTAGCAGCAGAGGGAGCGAACCTCACAACTTTTTTCGACAAAATTGATTGAGCCCTCAAAACGGAAAATAGAGCCTTCCTGCGAATCTCATATTTTAACCCCAAAAAAATAAGTCTCCATTTGGCAAACGGAGACTTTGCGATTTTCAATCGTCCGGGTCGCAACGATGTTGTCATCGCCCCCTCTGCTGCTACAGGTTAAGAAAATCCATAAATGATTTCAACCGAATATTTGATCAATTCCTAGGACTTTACAAATAGACTAATCGCTAACACCTCATCCTACAGATCAATCAAATTATTTGACTGGTCAATGAGTCTGAAATTAATTCTCGTTAGCGAATTATTATGGCATCGCATATAGACTGGATTAATTGGATTCTCAACAATTAAAAATCCTGGAGGTGCTGTTGGTGCAAATGAATACAGAATATATCCCTGCTGGGCTTGATTTGATTGCTTGAGATTTATTTGATAGCTTCCTTCGATAGCATCACATACTAAATTGAGTGCAATCACCGATGAAATATTTACATTGTGTGGCGCGATATGCCTACCACCACCATCTAGGTCATTATTGTGAGTCAGGATTAATAAATCTTCCACTAGATTTCTTTTCGATGTGACATAGATTCTTTTAAAACCAGTATCGATGGTGTCGTTAAGTTGTTTCTTTAAATCCGGTACTTTATAACCGGGTAGTTTAAATGTTGATATATCTTCGATGCTGATATTATATTTTTTTTGCAAATGTTATTCTCGATGTGGAAGATTTATCATCGAGTATAGCTCGAATAATTTGTAAATTAAATTTTTCCATATCGTCGATGATTTTGTTACATGTTTCTACAACGCTGATAAATTCATCTCGAGTGAGAGTACCAGATTCAAGAGATATTAATAACAGTGAAAAATCATTATTCATCTCTTTTAATAATGCTAGGTTCGTTAACAAAATAATACCCCTGCAATGGTCCACCCCCTACCCTATTTTCATATCCGAGCCCAAAAAACTCTATAGGTACACTGTACTCTTTATAACTTTTTATTGAATTATCAGGTTTTATTTTGTCTGTGACATAATCAGATTTTACGGGTTCTGGTGCTACAACAGCGGTTTATTGTCGAGGTGGGTTTTCAGGCCATCCTAACACGGTTCTGATTGAGCTGTTATATCGTAATTAGTAATATATGTAATTAGGTGATTTTATTTCAATGGCGGACGATAGCGTTGGCTCGTGAACCGTTATAGCGATTTTTGATTCTGCTCCAGTAATCGATTTTATTCTACGTGCGAAATCATTATTGATTTGTTCGATTTGGTAGGACCCTGATGGTATTGAAACAACGTTCCAGTCTGGAGTCCCGTCTTCTTTATTCTTATTCGCGAACACCAATGAGTTATTGGGTCTCTGCCCACCAAATGCTACCGATCTGATATTAGGCCAACTATGGTATACACGTAATTTTGCTAGCGCTATCTCCTTCACGGAAACCGGAGAAGGGAAGTTTACACTATACTCGGATTTCGTTGATAATATTGAGATCATGCTTGTTTTCACCGGGTTGGTATTTTCTGCTATTCGTTGAAGCAGTTGAAACTCTTCGAGGTTTAGTGACATTATTATTATCATTGTCTACAATTTCTAATTTCGATACCGCGGAATTATAAATACGTATCATCGCTGAGAACTCTTCATCGGTAGTTACTGTATCATCAATCGATGATGATATCAACGAGGATAATTGCGAGTACGCGTTGGATGCTATTTGATGTTTTACTGTATACTCGTTGAGTTTTCCCTGAGAACACGATGATAGTTTTTTAGTAATTGCATTAGCAGCCCCAGCAATTGTTGTCGCCGCGGATATACAAATTTGAACAGCAACCGGGGCTATCATTGTCACTGAAGACAGTATAATACCAGCTCCTGCCATTACACCAGATACCGAATACACTGTAACGTCAATGGCTGTAATTCTCCTGCGGTATTTTTTTTATTTTTATTGCATACTCCTCAGCGAGTGTTTTGAGTTTCGTTGATAATTCTTTGATTGTATCATAGCGATGCTGTGACGGCGTTGATGTCATTTTTATTTTAAAAACACTAACGTTTTCAATTACGAATCTAATTGTAAATTTATTTCAATTCAGTTATTTGCTCAGATCCGCTACGAATTCCACATACCATGTTACTGATGCCCTAGCCAAACTTTTATCATCGGTTTTTATCGTTAACTGTTCAGTTGTATTCTTGCCGATGATCGTTGATATCACATTATTGATCCCGGATGAACTCGACGATGATATATTAAATTGAGTTGGTGTTGCCAGCGTTAATCGATAAATACCCTTGACAGTAGCTGTGATGAGTAAAGCGTTAGATGTTGGTGTCCACTCAAATGTTCCAGATCGAAGTGTGTATACGTTATTGCTGAAGCCATCAAGAGGAATTTTTATTTTTTCAAGTCTCTGGAGATTGCCTCTGATCGTAGTAACACCTGTGTTGATTGCTTCCAATTGCCGACCAAACCGAGTTATTTCATCGAATTTTGCAGTGATGTTATCTAGAGTTGTTTTAACATCTTCAGGTTTAATATCTTGTTTACCAAAGAATTTATCAATGAAGTCATCGGTCCTGTCGATGCCTCTTCGTAGCACGCCAAAAGCATTTATATGATTATCGTACTCAGATCGTAGCTTTGCTAAATTGTCGATTGCGGTTTTTATCGTTTTAATATTCGGTGTGGTCACTGGTGGAACGCCAAGAAATTCTCGTAGCAGTAGATCGAATTTATCAACGATGTTATTGGTTTGGCCGAAGCCTCCTACTAGTGTGTTAAAAGCAACTATATGATTATTATACTTAGATCGTAGTTGTTCTAAATCGTCGATTGCGGTTTTTATCGTTTTAATATTCGGTGTTGTCACTGGTGGAACACCAAGAAATTGTTGTAGCGGTTTATTGAATTTAACAATGGAGTAATCGGTTCTGTTGAAGTTTTCTCGTAGTTCGTTAAAAGCATCTATATGAGCATCATATTTAGATAGTAGCTGTTCTAAATTGTCGATTGCGCTTTTTATCGTTTTTATATTTGTCGTGGTCACTGGTGGAACACCAAGAAATTCTTGTAGCGGTTGATTGAATCTAATAATGGCGTCATCGGTTCTGCTGAAGTTTTCTCGTAGTGCGACAAAAGCAGCTATATGAGCATCATACTCAGATCGTAGCTTTGCTAAATTGTCGATTGCGGTTTTTATCGTTTCAATATTCGGTGTGGTCACTGGTGGAACACCAAGAAATTCTTGTAGCAGTTGATTGAATTTAACAATGGCTTCATTGGTTCTGCTGAAGCCTCTTCGTAGTGCGTTAAAAGCATCTATATGAGCATTATAATCAGATCGTAGCTTTGCTAAATTGTCGATTGCGGTTTTTATCGTTTCAATATTCGGTGTGGTCACTGGTGGAACACCAAGAAACTCTTGTAGCGGTTGATTGAATTTAACAAATTCATCGTTGAGTGATTTTAATGAGTTTGCTGTGTTATCTACTGTTGTTAGTTTCTCTGTGACCGTCGAAACAAGTACGCCTGGTTTGAGTTTACCATCCTGAAACAGCGCAATAGCGTCATCGGCGGCGTCATGTCTTCGTGTTAAAATGTCATCCAACGACACATTACTGGTTTTCAATTTGCCCTGGCGATCTTGAAATACAACTATTTTGTTTGGGTCAACACTTGCTAAATTCAACGTCTCAGCGATTTCATCTTCAATTATTTTTTTTACATCCTGTGTTTCCGTGGTGGGTTTTTCTAACGCTGATAGAGGTCGCCCCCAAATGACAATCATTATTGTTAGCGCAACTTGGGTTTTCAATTTATTGGTTTTCTATAAACCTCCCACTGGTATATTCGTTTACAACCTGATGAGGCGGTTTCCACGGAAATCTAGATATCTCCGCGAGGACATTTAATACTTCACGGCCGCATATCGGTGGATCATTTAATTGTTGTGTTGGCAGCGTGGAATAAAAAATCGGAATTGAGCGATTCTTTGAATTTATATACCGCATAAACTCGCTTGGCGGAGCTAGCCCATATGAATCAAAATAGACAATCCCACGTGGATCAATCGCGTATGCAACCCAGTGAGTTCCCGATCCGTTACTGTTGTCAAGATTGATGATACCTGTTTCAACGCGTTTAGGTTTTCGCAGTAATTGATCTCTCATAAAAAAACCTCTGAAGTTTTTTATCGCTAGTTTTTTAGCAGCATCAATTAAATCAAAATTGGACATGGGAAGTTGGACTTTCAACTAATAAACCGTTCTTGGTATTCTCAGACCCTTTCCGCTGTACCATGAATACGGGGTTCCTGGTAGTCTTATACCCTTTCCCTTTTTTATATCCTTTCCCAGTTGCCTTTTTCAACGCCATCCCTGCCGCGGTACCAACGGCTCCCAACGCCGCCGCTTTCGCCACCGCTGGGGCAGCCGCTGCAATCAATGCATTTATTGCGGCTAACAATGGAAATATACCACCTGATTTTATCATGTTGGCGACTGCAGCCTTCGAAAATACAATTTGAACCCCCCGCTTATTTTTCATTGCATCATTGAAATGTTTTATTTGACGATCCGTCAATGATATTTTATGTGTACCGCCGGACATCTGCGCTGGTTTTAACGTTATTGTTGTTCCACATTCTTTAGCGGATTTTGATCGTAATTTCTTGACCTGACCATCAGTCAGCTTGACACTAACAACACTATATGGCATTTTATTGTAAAATACATTTATGCTTTCAATTAATCTAATTGTGAATCGTTTACATATTTTCCACTGGTGCATCAACGATTCTCATTCGTCCACCAATACCTTCAAGTAGCATTGATTTGTCGCTGAGAATGACAGCAACCGCTCTATAATTAGCACCACCAGGGGTTATACGACGGTGGTGTATGTCAAGAACGGAATGTCTCATTAAATCAAGATGTTCCAGCGAAAAGTAATAAATTGGATACAAGTTCTTAAAATCAAGTTGCGATATTTGTAAACGAGTATCAACATTTTGATCACGACCCATATATGACAGCATCCGATGATACACACGTGCTATATGGTTGCTCTCGTAATCAAGATGTATATCCTCGGTTGGTTCCTGTTGTCCGTTTATTCTCAGCGAAACCTCACTTACCCCTAATCGATCAAATATCATATGACTGCGTTCTTGGGAGCCTAATCGATTCCGATTCTTCATCGCTATAAATATATGACGTGGAGCTGAAACGCCTTGTTTTGATGCCAGGTGCCATGTAAATGTACCATTAACATCATCCTCTTTGGTATCTGTTGTTGTTGTTAGCCAACTTATCAATGATTTGCCACCTGTTTCCATAAATGAGAGTAGCCGCTCTTCTGTGGCGATTGATGGGGTCATTACTGGCATCCACAATGCTAATTTAGTTAAAACAACTTTACCATCAGCGGCACCAGTATGCCAAATTGCATCGTTGTCATTGCCTTTTCACACTAACGCAATTGTGTGTTTGGCTCCATAGATGACTTTTCTGACATTTCTGCAGTATCCAAATATGTGATGGAGTGGAATCGCACATGAAAAATATCGTTGTTGTCCTTGCAATGCTCCTTTTTGTGTTGCAAACCCTAAATTGAAATTGCGATTAACGCCTCTGAGAATATCAAACGCAGCTCCGGGTCTAGCTCGACGTTCTGGATTAGCTGCTTCTTGTTGATCGGCTTCTGCATTATCTATTGCTGTTAACACTTTAATATATTGAGTGTGGTCAGCGTTATCAGTAGTATCTTTTGCAAACATCATAGACGGGCCAGCCGATCTTGTATAATCATCAGAATATCTTGCTTGTCCGACTATTGTTGTTGCAACATCAACTTCACGGTCTATTGATTCAATTTCTTTTCCATCAATGAGATATCTTGCACTTTCAAATAGCGCCATGATGCCATTATTAACAAAACCAACTCGGATATTTGGATCATCTGCATATGGGGTATCAGCTGCAACATTTGTTTCGAGTTTTCTCTCGATTTCAATAAATGCTTCACATGGCAAAAAGTATTTACTGGTATCTTGAACTTGAAGTTCAATTCGCGATCGTAGGTCGGGTTGTATTGCATGATAGGAATAGTATTGATATTCGCGGACAGAATCATCTTTGCGCACTGGGGCATCCATATCGAACGCGGTATCAGCTGTTCGTTTAAACATTTTATTAACATACTAGTGTTTTCAATTGTGAAACTCTTTGTAATCATCGTCGTTTTTGTTTTCGTTTCAAACCACTTCCTGCTATCGCGTTCATGATAGCGCTATCTGTTACCGGCGAAGCCGTCAATGGCGACGGAGTCACCGAAGCAGCTAACGACGCTAGTGTTTCTTCCACTGCGCTATTTATTGCTTTGCTGATTTTTACAGGCATCACTGTCGTAGACGGCAGCACTGTTGGTTTCACCACCGACTTCGTCGCTGTTGGTTTCTTTCGCACCAATTATGTTATTTTATCTTTCGCGGCAGAAAATGCCTTTCCGGCAAGATTTCCAACAGCGCTGATTCCCTTATCACGAATAATATCAATGGCTTTCATTGATAATTATTTAGCTAACGGCGCCACTTTTGGGGCTATTCTTGTAAATAACCCAGCGATGGTACTGCCGAGACCATCTCCGTACCACGCGCGGTAAACAGGCAATCGTGAGTTCACCACGTAGACGCTTACGGGTTTATCATGGTTGTAGTGTATATTCATCTTGTTATAAAACTATTAGTTTTTCAATTAGTGAATTGCGTAGCCGCCATTGAAAACTCTTTGAGTAATCGCATGCGATCAATCGCTAAAATCCATAGGATTTTCATCATAACCATGGGCGTCTCTGTGATTTTCAACTAATTGAGCAATGAGTTCTCGATATACATCAATGTCCATGATACCGCCGGCAAATAATCGTCTACATATATCAGCTGCTTCATTAATTATTTCAATGGAGTTGTTTTCGCTCGTTTTCCCCCCGAGAAGTACTTCCAGCCGTGATATTCCGAGAGAATATTACCAGGGCATATCACGCTGGAGTCAACGGCGTTGGTGAAACCAACACCGCTGAGTCGTACATATCCTTTTCCGCTTGTTTTCTTAGAACCGGCTTCTGCTCTTATGTCTATTTCCTCCGGGATTGGATCCTCCGTATAACGTGGTGGTTGTGGACCGCCTTTAACCGCAGCTAGAAAGTTATTATAACAAGGGTGCCGTGACGCTAAGATTTTATCCCCGCCGTGTCTCGCTAAATATATTTTTGATGCCCAGGTGTCTTTGCTTCTTATAAAATTTTTAAACTCGTCGTTTAATAAATTCTCTCTTTTACCCTTTGGAAAATTTTCTCTAGCAAAATTAGCTAATTCGAAATCCGTACCTAGTTCTCCAATTCTATTTAATGTTTCGGCTGTAAATATACTTTCAGGCGAATAGTCTCTTCCTGCAGCTGCACCTTGTTGTTCTTCTTCGCGTTCTTCAATTTCGCCCGGTCGATATTCTCGTTGAGTTTTTTATCACTGGATAGCTGTTCTATCCCTGCACGTGTTTGTTCAGTCTCTGCTGCTATCTTTTCAAGCGTATCAAGCAGCGGCGCCTTCTTTGATCGTTCTTTTTCAGGAATATCTCCGTATATTGCTGCTTCAGTTAACTTTTTCACATCTTTGGTCGCACTTGTTATCGGAGTAAACAGTTGTTCACTTGACACAGAAAAGTCAGTCTGCGCTTGTTGTCGTTGTTGAAGTTTCTCGCGAAGTCTGTCTCGAACCGGTATAAACTTTTTAATTGCTGCTAGCCGTTCTCGAGCTAATCTAGTTGTAAGCGATTCACCTACCATATACTGTTTGTGAACTGAGTTTTCTAATGTGAATAATGCATTGATGTTTTCATTCTATATCTGTATACAAACCCAAACTGATGAGAATTCTTTCAGGAGAAAATCCTATGTAACAAGTGTAACAAGTGTTACAAAAAACGCTAAAAATTTTTTTACTGAAAGTCCATTTTTTATAGTAACGCCCACATGGTTAGGATACGGTTTTTTTTCTCGTTTGATATTTTTCTAAGATCACGAACCTTAGAACTAATTTCAGTTTGTTTTTGATACTCTTGGCCGAGCTTTTGACGTATTGCTTCAACGGTGCTAAATAGCGTTATAAATGCATTAATGTCGTTACCGTACAAACAAGCATTGATGGACTTTTGAATTCTTTTCACGAGCCTGTACATCTTAAATAAAACATAACGACCCTTACTAGATTGATACTCATTGTCTTCATATTCCGAGGTAATCCTGTCGCAGTCGAGATCTTCAGATAATACTATCCCTCGATTCTGCAAATTTGAAATTTCAGCGATTATAGCATTTACATCTTTGATATCCATATTTTTATAGTATACTGTATCTCTAATTATTACAAAAAATTTGGTCATTTTTGACTCCGTTTTTTGATACCCCATTTGGCAATCTCGCTGGCGCCCTATGACGTCAGAGAGACCCAGAGGTTACATATACAACACATTCTTGGAACTCCTTGGTTGCCTTCACATCCAAGTAAGCCCAAGGGGGCCCGAAACATAAATCTCCGGCGGGAACTACATGTACTTAATTAACTTAATTAAGGACAGTACAATACCGTATAATCTCCACTCGAGTGTTGTGGTTACTTCGCAGCACTGAAAACGACACGGATACGTTTGATCAGTTTGTAAGACCAAACGGTGAATTATACCGCACTGAAGCATTTCACAATAAAATGAAAAAAAAAACAGCTAGTGGGTTTTTAACGGTGGGCGACGGAGTAGCCAGTGGTGAAGCCATAAATAATGAAATTATCAACGATGAACAATTATTGACAAACTGTTTTACAATCCCGTCGGTTGCAGATCATTTTTCGAGAATCAAAAACGCATGGAAACCAACACGCGTAGAGTTCTTGCCAGACATTGAGGCTAGTTGTTTAGAATTCAATCATGGCGGTTTATGGAATAACAAATACGACAGTGATAATATCATTTCAGTTGATATGGCTGCTTGTTATCCAGCGAGTTTTCTTGGTTATGGAGAGTGTACCGAGTATTTTAAACGATTTGGACACCCCGTACATGAAATGACTCGTGTTGCAATTAATGGGCCGCTGCCTGATTTTGATTTAACTGAATTCGCTCGTGTAGTATCATTTGAGTTCGCAGAAGGACTTCATCGCGCTTGTTATATTTGCATTGGTAGACACATGTCTGAAAAGAAGTGGCTGCCAATAGCGTTATTACGATTCATGATTGATACAAAAATGTTAATTTCGCTGACGGTCAGTGAAGCAATTATATCATATCGGAAACAAACCAATGTCTGGTTACCAACACCGGAACGTCTTGATAGTATAATTGAGGAATCCAGAAAACATATTGATGCCGACGAAAAATATATCATTTAGTGGTCCAAATGGGTATTTAATCAACGAAACAACGAAGCAAAAGATCTCGGCAGAAGAATAATTAAAAAAATTCACTCAGAGAGGGACAAAATGTGACTACAAAAGATATTCTTCACGGTTGATTATAGATAGCACCGAATATGACTTTGTAATAGCGGATGCAGTATCTAAAAACATATATGTGGATCGTAAAGATGCTTTTTTGTCCGATGGAACAAAATTGGGTACAATTGCTACTTACAACGATGGACACAGTTCTCCGTATACACATTTGAGGTCGTCGATGCTGGGTTATGCTTGTATTAATTTATTTTCAATGATAAATAGATTTCCTGACACTGCAGTTAGAGTTGCCGTTGATTCATTTTACTTTAACAGCAAGTACAGTTGCGCAGTTGCTGAATTCACTAATTCGGATGAAAGTTGGGGATCATGGAGAATTAAAAAAGAAATGCTGCGTGATTATTCTGAATCAGCAGACGTTGAAATTAAAAGTAATTACTTACGCGGTGATAATTTATCAGAACGTTCTAATGCACCGCCGATATCTGATCCAATTTGTAGATATAAAACAGTTTATTTAAACGGCTGTGGCGGGTCAGGAAAAACGACTTGGGCGATTGAATTATATCGAACGCGGGCAAATATGATTGTGCTGACACCGACCCATAGATTAGCGCGAGAGATAAAACAACGAAACGTTGAAGCTTGCACGTATCACAGTTTTTTCGATACAACGGCGACAAATGGACCCCTGAACGAATGGGTGAAAAATTCATCCCCGCGGTTATTATTTGGGATGAGATATGTACGGTTTCGTTAGATGTATTAAAAATGTTTCTTGATTGGTTTCTGCAAAAGAATACAGCGGTGATATTGTGTGGAGATCATGGCCAACCACCACCATTTGTAGGCGCGGGTCCACATGATTGGTTAAAAGGGTTTGTTGACTATTATGAAGAAATCGATACCGACTATAGGGCACTTGATGAACAATTACGCGAGGTCAAGAAATTAATCAGATTACAACCGGATAGAATCCAATGTAAAATAATCAGAGAAATAATTCCTGAAACTCCCATGGAGGAATTTTGGGAAGCATGGAGACCAAACGATTTTGTAGTGGCAAGTAGAAAGATAGTCAGAGATACACTTCAGAAAAAGTTGTTTGAGCTTCACAAAGAAAAATTCCCAACGCGCCCAGTGCCGCTGTGTTATAGACCCTATGATACACGGCGACAGAATATTGAATTTGAAATTCCAGGACGTGTGACTTCGTCAGGACCCGAAAGACAAACACTAGTGTTAAATGATGTTGTGCTGGTTGATATCAGTGTTGTCAAAGACGCATTGCGTGCTGATAAATCGCCATGGACACTGGGTTACGTAACAACAATACATTCCTCGCAGGGATTAACCATCGCGGATACAGTTGTTTGGATAGTCGATAATCGCATTGAGTGGTCAAATTTAGTCTATCTTGCGGTGTCTAGAGTACGGCGAATAAATCAGCTTCGAAGAATTGTTTTCGATGATGACACCACAATGGATGATGCTAGCATCGTTGATGTTAGCATCATTAATAAAAAACTCTCCGGATATAAACAACAAGACAAAAGAAACAACGAGAATTTGACATTGATGCTGAATTAATAATCACTTTGAAGCAACAACAGAATAATCACTGCTCGAGTTGCAATTGTATAATGCGTTGGCAATATTCGGATAAAGATCCTCGCCAATTTACCGTAGACAGAAAAAATAACAGTCTTGGTCATGTCAGAAACAATGTGATGTTGACTTATCTTGAGTGCAACAGACGCAACGGCGCTAGTTAAGACCATGCGGTGTCAATTGAGTATCGTCAGGAATCACTTGAAATTGTTCGCGTGTAAAACCCCGCTGAGGGGCAGTTGAATCCAATTTATAGATTGGAGGTTTACCAGTTGATCGTGTTATAGTAGATATGCTATGCGTAGTGACACTCCAATTAGGATCAGTAGCCCTTTTTTACCACCTTCGAGTTCTCCTGGTTCATATAAATATCTCACGGTGACATTGCTGAGAATTGGCTGAGAAACACTATTCCGCTGTGGTTGTGGTATATACATTTTTTTTATTGCGTTGTTAGGTTTCATATTGATTGCTCTGGTAATCTCGTTATTTAGCGCTGCAACTACCCCTGGTAACCTTTTGACCCATTCACGGGATCACTTTTCTTGGATGAATTCTTTTGCTTATTGATATCCAAATAACCGCTAAGCAAGAGTCCGATTGAATCGTTCAACAATTGCCTGATCGCGATGTAGTGCAGTATGCCCCCGTCTGATGGTGACATTGTGATGTTTCATTGTAGATGCAACCACACCCTGAAATTCCTTGCCAGGATCAACTTGTAACAGATTTGGCCAGCGTAGTGGGCCTCGTCGATAAATCCTTTCAAATGCAGAAGCAACTTCAGGTGATGATTTTGTTTTTAGCGGTTCTGCTTGTTTGTATCGACTCGCAACGTCAACTACGGTTAGCGCGTATTTGTAACCGTTGTCATGTGGTAAAAACAATAAATCAGCTTGATGAACTTCATTGGGTCCGGTAACATCAAAATGCGAGAAATTGATTAGTTTAGGACGCGGTAGATAAATTTGCCATATAGCTTGTTTGGATAACCAATTAGCCGCAGTGGCCTTTTTCACTTTTGCGGCGTTGGCAAGTTTATTGATTGCAGCGCTACCCCTCCAGTATCCCCTCGGAGAATAATAAATAGATTCCATATTATTAATTACCAGCGCCCATCATCAATTTGCCTTTCATCGCCGATTTTACTAACCACGAAGCCAATTTTTCTTTGAAAGATTTATCAGGAATAGCATTTAACGCATGAATTAATTTCACATCCGCGAGATGCCTGTGTAGCAAATCGCTGCTTTTATAAGCAACATCTTGAGCATGACACGCCTTATCAATGGCGTTTATCGGTTCTTCACCACGTCGAGGTTGATTTTGATCATCAAGTCTGAAATCTAATCGTGTTCCGGGGCCACAGTAGCTATATACTGGAAGGTGCTTTTCTCCTGGATACTTTGCCCACGGCGTTCCAGGGAGTTTTACTAACTTGGCTGCGATATCACCTCCTCGTTTTTTTTTAAAACATCTCCGGATTTCATAGAAACAAATCTATATTTTTTTATACCACATGTTGCACATCTACCAGTAAGTGCAGATCTGTTATTACTAGTTGTAATCGTCGTCACATCATTTGTGCTAGTACGCGTTTTACACTTCACACAATATAGATCCATAATTATGTATAGAGATATGAATATAATTGATTTTTCAGCGATTTAAACAAGAGAACCAGTTAAGCATCATGCAGCGCTACCAAACTCTATCCGCACAATTATAATCAGGCCATCTGGATCCAGCAAGACGCAATTGTTGCTCAATTTAATAATGAGATGGATGAAGTGGGATAAGTTGTTTTTAGTTGCTCCTAGCGTAGATGATCAACGATGCTATGAAGTGTTAAAGGATTTTAACGAGAATGCATCAGAAATTAAAGGCACCATCCGTGGATGACCTCGATGGAAGTATCAATAATTTAGTCGTATACGACGATGTGATGTTAGACAATCAAAAAAACCCAGCTAGAATATTTTCCCGAGGCAGGCATAAAAACACCGACGTGATATATGTAACTCAACGCTACACTCAGATTCCAAAAGTGATCAGAGATAACTGTAATATTCTTGCTGTATTCAACGGCATTGATACACATACGCTACGAAATATTTGGCAGACATGGTGCTCTGATATGGACTTCAATCAATTTAAAAATTTCTTTAGTCATGCTCAGTCGACCCCACACGGATTCATAACAATAAATTTACATGATACTTGGACACGATACCGTATCGGACTTGATCAAATATTTGGTTGAAATCGTAAAAACCCTTGTGAAAAATCATTTATGATTTTTGTTAACCTGTAGCAGCAGAGGGGGCGATGACAACATCGTTGCGACCCGGACGATTGAAAAATTGCAAAGTCTCCGTTTGCCAAATGGAGACTTATTTTTTTTTGTGGTTAAAATATGAGATTCGCAGGAAGGCTCTATTTTCCGTTTTGAGGGCTCAATCAATTTTGTCGAAAAAAGTTGTGAGGTTCGCTCCCTCTGCTGCTACTCTTTTAAATAAACTACCTGTGAACTACGATACATGAAGTATATGTCAAATGCATGCCATATCAAAGCACAAGGCAGTCAAAAGCATAAACTGTTAATGGAGAGATTTGCAGATATATAAATAACACTAAATTATACCCCCAACGCTGTGATGTTCAGTAAATGTTGGCTAAGTGTGATTATGCATGTATTATATGCTACGGATATACCGCCAACTCAATTTCTACTCCATTCCCACCCCAAACACTCGTTATCTTCTGCGCAATAATACGTAGGCTCATTTGGGCCAATCAGAATCTGTACCGACTAAATCACAATTCCAACAAATTGTGCGTGATAGTCTCTAGCTTCATATGGGATATATACTGTACATTGAAATAGTTACTGTATGATGATATAACTTAAAACCTTCTATCACCCCTTCGTATGCATTGCATGAGGTGATTTTAACAAATCAGCGTGCCTGTAACAAAGACTTGATAACAATTTATAAATTTGTATTACTATATTTATCTCGCAAAACTATACAATATTCAAGGAGTTCCCATTAGCCTAGTTAAGCAAAAATACAAAGCACCATAATGACATTCACATGCTTGACAAAATATATGGCACAACAATTAATGATCATCATAGCTTACTCACGAGCTATGTAATGTGATTGATACGTGGCTATCACTTAACATGTGTGATATCTATGTTCACTTTGTGAATGAATAATAAATATTGGAATAACTTTTATCTTGTTTTTCATCTATGCACCTGTCATGCCTGCAAGGACTATAAATCTCATTATAATATACCCACAGGGATCAAACATGAACTGTCATTGCATCTTCAAATGTAAATGTGACACAAACTAATGAACAATTTACAATAACCTACTTGTTGGTTCCAAAACTGCAGGGTATGTTGCTTTTGAGATGGATATGTATGTCCCAAGCTCATGCAAAATGTTAGTTTTGTAAGTATAGAACAATCATTATAGCATTCATGACCAATTGACATTACATATGTTGTTCATATGGCCCGTGATACTGAAGATGTTGGACCAAACGGCTTTAGAATTAGTAGTTAACTTCTTTTGCACTATGCAAAAGTAATGATTGAATAATTATATTATTGAATGCTTGACTAAAGAAATCAAAGCACATTGGTAAATATAGAATTTGATGAAAAATTGTGTATCTCATAATTTAAATACTACACCAGTCCTGTAATATACATCACTGGCACCTTTGCAGAATTTACGTATTGATATTCAGTGGCAAACTAACATACATATAAACAGATGAATAGACAGGTAGTAAGCAAGGTAAATCTGAAGAAAACAGACAGAAAATAAACTATCCCATCGCATATAAATTGAATTATTAACCTGAAGGCTGGTTTGTTGAATTAATTTCAGTACCGTTTCTGTACCAAACCATCTGAGTTATCGGCACATTGTTTCGGACCTGACACGTAATGTTGACGGTGGACCCAGCATCTACTGTCTGTGTCACTGGCTGTATAAATACCTCTGGCTGACTAATTACGTTGACAGTCTTATTCATCACTGATGGTGACGAATTCCCATCCATAACAACACATTCATAAATACCTTTAATAGGATGGAAATGACAAATAATTAAACTAAAGGAAAATGTGAACACATAAGTATTTGTACCTAACATGCATAGTGTTTATGTTTATACTCCATGATGGAGAGGAGTCTCAAGCAATACAATTCTCATAATTTTTCTCAAAATATGCATACAATGATTAGTAAACATATCGTCTGCTAATGACTACTATGTTTAATGTTCCACAGCAATGCATGACAGAAAATCCCCACAACATTCTGTCTCACACAACATGCAGATGCAGGACAAAATGGGCAGTACTTCTAACAATATGAACATGATAATTACTATATACCCTACTTCTATGGATGTGATAATACAATACTTATTTTCATATTTCATAACGTTAACACACCAAACTTCATGAATTACTGAGTAGTGAATATTATATTTTTAAATGATCCAAAATAATAGAACATTATTAATACCTTTCCTATTGAAAACATACAAGATTTCATATTTTAAATTTGTTCTACTTCTGTGTGAAAAGTAGTTACATTTTCTCAAAGATTTAGAATGGGAATTGCAAATAAATAAACCTTTGTATAGATTTTAGCTGAACATTACAATGTTGATGAATTCAAAGATAAGCAAGACTGGTAAATGAAGTATATGTGATGATTGTATCAACAAAAAAACTTCACTTAAATGTTCATATTTTTATATTTTGAGGAATACAAAGATAATCCCAAAATAAATGAATATGTTAAAATTTTAATGTTTTAACACTTTTTTTGACAATGGATTGACCGACTACGTTCTACCACTGCAGAGTTCGCTAAAATATTTGAACAACACTTTATCTGGAGATACAAAAAAAATAACTAGGTTTGTATTGGTAATCAAGAATCCCAAATGTACAAGTAAATGAAGTATAAAAGTGACGGAAACGTTGAACAGTAACCAAGACTACATGAAATGCAATCAGGATGTTTATTTGTTTAATTGTTTCAACAAGCTTTCAAAAACAGTGCAAGTCGCAACTGTTAAAACAATTGTGTGAAAAACTTTAACAACTGGCCATCTACGTATAGTTATAGAAATATGACAACAAATTGAATTTGTCGCGAGCTTTTGAACATAATACATACTCGTATTAAGATGCTTATCACGATATGCAGCTGTAACCAAATCAAGATGTCTCACTGCAAGCAGTGATAAGATACAAACAAATACAGTAACCCTAATCGGCTAAGGAATTATACGGTTGTAGGTCAATGTCTGTACTGTTACTAGTCGGCTATGCATTATATTCAGTAAATATATTTCTGGTTTTCTCACCTGAATCAGACGATTGTGTTTGATTAAATGACACTATCTTATATATCATCTGTGGTGTTTCGGTTTCGACTGTAATAGTTGATATGCTTATCCTAGAGTCGGGTACAGGATTCATGTCATTCCCATTGTATTTCCAGGTGAGGGTTGGAGTCACATTTCCAACTATTATTGTGACACAGGTAATATTTAGTAAGCTTCCTTGATAAATATCTCCTGCATTGGTTATATTAATACCATCCAATATGTAGTACCCATCTGAAATGTGCATATATTTTAAAACGTAATTTTAGAGCATATCAAAATTAGGTTTTAAAAAATTGTGCTAATATAAATTAATATGATGTAAAGATAGAAATATCGATGAAATTCGCTATACACTCATAATTACAAAAACACTTTAAACAATACACGTTGGTTGCCTTTTGCAAATATAATTGCAGAATTATTTACAGAGTCATCACATATTATCTAAACTTGTGTCTGCTTGTTAATATATTTTGTCAAACTAGGTACGAAGAGATATACAGTTGGAATGATGGATCAAATCTGATAAAATATCATCTGCAATTGATATCTTTTCATATGATGAGCCTGGTTTCTTAAATGGTATCATCTTTTGATAGAAATTAACTATTACCCGACATACCTCCTATGTTAGATATAAAATATGTAGAATCAACTGCAATTGTGGTTCCATTTAGTCCAATGAATCCCGAAGACACGGACTGCTTAAGTGCAGCTTGAATGGTACTTATATTCCCAAACCGGTTCACTGACACTTTCGCATCTGCTTTAACACTACCTCTCCTGAATGAAATAAAAGATAATAAAGCAGTCAGTTATCATCATTAATATAAATGAGTGCATGACCAAGGATTCTGCTTGCTACAGTCTGCATGCATGGGCTTTTAAAATAGTCTCATCAATATAAAATGGCATGTAAAACTGTTTAAAATCATATTAGTAAATTGAAGCTATATGAATGGGAGGTAGGACATCATGGGCTACAGTTCCTGAAAATGATGACACAGAAGTCTGAAAGTCGAATTCTCTCCAAATCTAGCCAATATATATGTTCAAATCAAAGTTGATTAAAATATCATAATTCCATGTGACGTTATCAAGCGTTGCCAGAAAGATATACATCTGGTTGTACTGGCAGATGGATAGACAAACCAATACTATAGAATCGCATCATTATATAACTCTGCCAAATTCGGAATGTTAAATAGTGTGTTGGTGTGTGATTGGATTTTTGACATAGCTTTAACAGTTGTTTAGTCATATTACTATGATGTCTGCAGTGTGACAGTTTATAGTTCTGTCTAGTTTTGGGGCACCATGCCGCAGACATGTAGCATGATGGCCCAGCCAGCCAAATTATCCTCATACCAGGTCTATCAGTCCTAACACTAACCTCGTAATGCTGAGCATCAAGTGAGACAGCTGCTAATACCATTTTAATAAATGGTATAACTCGGCCTTTGTTTTCACCACCAAATATTGCATATAATATTATATAATCAATACACATATAAAATGATATACGTATTATAAAAATACTATCTTGCAAATTGCTGTAATACTGAAGTAAAACAACATAAAAAATGATATTTTACATAGTTAAGGATCCAGACAATTCAGAATCACTAAATATAATATTGGAAGGTACCACATATAAAGGTAAAAAAAAAACCACTATACCAATAATGATTAATAACACTTCTCTTGTTAAATACAAAATGAAAAGGTATATTCAATATGGCATAAGTAATGGACGACCACACTTTCTTCACGCGAGAGCCTGCACTGACGAGTATTTGCAAGACATAAATCAGTAAAGCTCGCAGAAGATCTAGCATAAACTTTCACAAACTTTCTTGTTTTTTCTTCACAGCACTATTGATGCAGTTACTAGAATTTAATGTGACTTGTTCTTTTTCAGTATTGTATTGGTCACAAAGGTTGCAATGGTGTCGGTTTTACAGCCAAACCTTCCAAGGTTTCAAAGCAGCATCATACACATGAGCAAAAAGGTATGTCATATATATATATATATATATATATATATATATATATATATATATATATATATATATATATATATATATATATATATATGTATATATATATATATATATATATATATATATATATATATATATATATATATATATATGAAAAAAGTTATCACAGCAAGGTTTGATTTTATAAAATTAAACTGCCTTAAAATATCAGATCTCTTATTTTAATTATACTGCAATAGGTGAAAGATGAGGTCTAATGCAGGAGTTGTAGCAACTTTGATTTTGTCATATCATTTGTATGTAGGTTGCAAAATGGTTTAACAAACGTGAACACTTAAATGTTACCCAAGTCTCAACAAGTTTGAGAGTATCATCATGAATTTGCATGTGATAAATGTCTCATCATGCTCGCTCATGTAAGACAATCACCAAGATTATACAGATGATATGTATCTCTGAACATGCATAACTTGGTTAGACAAACATCATGAATATGAAAGTGATATATGTCTCATCGTGTATATTGATATATGAAAAATCATACCAATTATGCAGGTTACACCTACGTCTAATTACTCAGGTGAGACAATGATCAATATTATATATAGTACATTTGTCACAAATTGTTATATTTAAAACTTTAAGTTGCATCTGGACCTGGGTAGAGGAATAATACAATTTTGACTGCTTCAATAGTGACAAAATAAAACACAAACATTATAAATTTCATGAAAATAACACACATATTACAAATTGTCACCTTCTTTTAGGTCTCCATCTTTACTAACAAAAATGTACAGAATGCTCTATTTTGTACACTTTATAAATACTACCTGAAACGCAACAGACTGGCTCCTGAGTAACCTTGTAAACTTTCAAGAAGCGTATCAAGCTGAAAGAGTAGGAACACATTTGATTATACTTAAAATTTAGGTCACAAATTAAATAAATCAGTGAAATGGATCGATGACACACAATGTGCATGTATACTGCATTACTGTGTCAGATGCATAAGGAAGTATGAAAACAAATAAACTATAAGAAAATGTACAAACAGCTAAAAAGGAACGCAAAAAAGAGTTCGTTGTAAACAAGATTTAAATGTCCTTTAAACATTTTTAAACATTTCTAAACTGTTAGTTAGTCAAATTGATTTATTGTCTTCCCTTATCATGAACTCAAAGAGTCTGATCACTTGGATTATATTTATAACATTTACATGGACAACAATCCTTAAGTTCTACAATATAAGTAATAATTACCTTAATATAGTATAATTAAAGGAAATGTTAAGTTATTTATACTTAAATACAAGTAACACCACGACTATTTCACATCTCACTCCCAGGCTGATGATTGATATAAAACCATTAGAGACTGTATTTTAAATTAACATGTGACACTCATTGCCACCTATTAAAAAGTGCACTCTCTCACGAAAATCTCGGAATCACATATAACTGTAATGTGCAAGTTTTCAAACATCGTTATTAGTTACACAGTAATCCTTTAAATAATTCGAGAAGAGGTAATATACTAAGACAACATAAGTATAACAGCAAAAGAGAATTAGAACAAGATAAGTATAACAACAGTTGTTCGACTACAGTGATTGATCAAATATGATGTGTGTATACTTTTGGCCAACCCCTAACTACAATCCCTGGAGAGTTTATACTCCCCATTCCATTTTGTAAAAGAAAACAACTGAAAACCTGAACGAAACAAAAATCATTCATTGCAAACCTGACTGTCACCTGGGTTTCCTATAAATCTATTCCTGTTTGCATTCCAAACTAGCATAGTAGCCAAATGTGCATTGTCATTGAGTCTATGGTTCAGAAAACATGGTTAGTGTAGTTAGTTTTGAAGTGAGCACTCTTTATTTTGAGTGTTTCATCCCTTTCGACAAGTGCAAACAAGTATTTGGCTGATTTGTGTATTCCATTTTATTTGTTTATAAATATTAATACCAAACTCAGAAAGAATGGTTGCAGAAAACTGGGTTTTTCTTATCTGTGTATGTATCATCCCAATATATCGAACTCTCACTGAAGATAAACACTTCCAGGAACCACAAAACACCAGGGAATATTTTTGGCCGAAGTTTGTTTTAATTTTCTTTTGTTTAGCAATATTAATACCAGACTCAGAACAATTTATTGCCAAAAACATTCCCAGGAACCATAAAACAACAGTGAATATTCTGATTCAGACTGACATCTCTCATTTCGTTTAACACAAAGACAGCATTATTGACAGAAAAGTGATAATCAGGTAAGAAATTATAAATGACTGAGCTGGGTTAACTTCTTATATTTTCTTGATTATTTTTGTTCTTCATTACTACAACTTGCTGTGTGGAATTGGTGGTGAGTACTAACTGCTATTAGGAATGTTGAATGATATAGATGATAACAGTAATATATACAAGATATTAATTCTCTATCAATAAGTGCATGACTTGTTGTGTTCACATAACTGAAATATGTATGGCATGTATCTCTAAGTCAAATATAATCCAACAAAACCGAACCAGATACTAAGAATAGTGATTACGTACCACTACTTATAATGACCATACTATTTACCAGCCTTACTGAAATATGTTAATACTTATACAATGCCTGCAGTAACAATTGCTATATGTTGAATAAGGCTTGAACAAAATCAATTACAGAACTTATTCGCAAGTGTGCATTTTCGGAATTTCAAAGCATAGTAAGCTGTGAAATCAGTTGGCGTCAAAATATCCAGACATACAATGTACCTTGACACACGTCCAAAAGGCAAATAACTCTGACAAACATTATTAGCAAAGTTATTAATTAATAGGATTATTTTGGATAGTCCAATCGGCACAATCTTTAACAACTTTATTTACTCTGTAGTAAGTTTCATTCCACTGCAAACATAAACGTTTATCTGCTGATACAAATGCAGAATCAGATCAGTGTTCATGAAGCTGGTTCTTCAGATCACTCATACAAACTGCATAGACCTAGATCTACCAATACCTACCATGATGGCAGACTAGAGAAAATGCAATTTTTCAGTTCATCGTAATTCACAAGTGATTATAATACAGCAGGTGCTATCAAAACATGGCGTACTCAGTGAACAGACAGACCAACCACAAAAGTGTTAGTTATATACACAAACTACATATGCTGGCACATATTGGGTCTATGCAGTGTTTGATGTACCTGGCTGATAAAACAATGTATATGACAGTTATGACCAGAAACTTATACAGTTGATGTAAGTAACTGAGTCTGTATGGACTGCTATATTGGGATGGGGATGACTAATCATGAAGTTTGTACAAAGCGTGAAAGATACCAATATCATGGTCCACAACTGCCATGCTCTTAAATATTTAGACTTGTATTTCTAAAACACATAAAATATACTCTAGCAACTCAATATACTCATCATTTCCCACAAAATGTGTGAAACGTATACATACAGTTTGTACAAGTTTAGTCTTTGTTGAGTTATATATGACACTGCTGGAATTGATCAGATCGTCTGTAAAGTTCATTTCTGTGATACGTATGGTGAACGTTAATTTTGTTACCACAGGATTGGCTGAAAAAGAATTATAAATATTAAGTTATCAAGTATTATCAAATAACAAATTAAAACTTTTTTTTTTAAATTGCAAACACATGCAATTGAGATTCATTGTAACGTTTCTCAAAGATAAATCCCCAAGTTCATTAATGGGACTTTGACGTTTGACTCATTCAACACTTAATGCTGTTAACTGCACTTTATATTTATTGTACACAATAAACCCCATTCTGACATAGTTTAAACTGATCCATCATGATACAAAACATTTATTATTATGACGCGATAATATTTTGACACATACTTAAAGTTTATCAAAGCAAATTGTATACAAGAGTTTATGTTAATTTGGAAGCTATATTGTCAATACAACTACATGAATGTACCTCCGTGTATATGGTATTGTTTCTGTTTACTTGATATATTTATTTCTCTTGATATTCAGTTCGAATTGTCAGGGTAATTAATCTGTGCTAATATTTTACAGATACCTTGTGAGTAAGACTGTATCACGGGTGCATTTAGGATACTCTACACATTATATCATGTCATGATATTTATGTAAATGGGGTGAGATCAATTTTATCTACACGTTGGGTCATCTCACAATATATGTGTCAATGCATATATTGTACAAGATATGAAGACCTTCTACAATACCATGAAGATGTTTATGGGCTTAGATCATCTGGATCATCCCCCTTCACAACGCAGACGGTAACACACCATGTACTGACAAAAAGAGAATTCATCAACGATGGGTGTAACACTTTAACAGTGTCATGAATTGCCCCTCATCCATGAAAATGATTAAAGGATCAGTCGTCTCAGCCAATTACCCAAATACGAAGCACCGGATGACCCTCTCCCTTTGCTGGAGACACAGAAAGCGGAAAGTCTGCTCTCCAGTGACAATGCACCTGGTTCAGACTCCGTCTCAGCTGACGTCTAGATTGAAAGCGGCACAGCCCTGATAGAAAAGCTACACCAACTAGTTTTACTGATGTCGCGTCAAGAGACAAATTACTAATGAATTCAAAGACGCTTCCATAATCCACCTATATAAGCACAATGGGAACCACCAGGCCTGCGACAACCACTGGGGTATATCCTTAATCTCAATTGCAGAAAAAATACTCGAATTAATCCTACTGAACCGCCTCACTACACACTTTGACAAGGGCAACTGCCTTATAGCCAATGTGGATTCCAAAAAGAACGTGGGACCATCGACATGGTGTTTGCTGCGAGGTAGCTACAAGAGAAATGTATAAAACGAAACACCAATATTATCTCCTTCTACTTCGACTTGAAAAATGCCTTCTATACTGTCCTGTGGAAGGCAATGGCCAAGGACGAATACCCAAGCAAATTTGTATCGATGGTGCAGCGTTTATACGTTGGCATGTAGGCACTAGTACAGGACATCGAAGATATCCATGAGCCATTCCCAGTAACCAATGGGTGTGTTATGGCACCCATACTGTTCAGTCTATTGTTCTCCGTCATGTTGACTTATTCTTTCAGAAACGGAGAGGTTGGAGTAGGCATCAGGTACCATACAGATAGAAAACTGTTCTATGCCAGACATGACATACACCATCGGGGATTTCTTATTTGCTGATGACTGCGCCCTCAGTGCTAGCTTAGAAGCCGACCTGCAATGCAGCATTGTCATGTTCTCCAGCTCCTACAAAATCTTTGGTCTTACCAAGCAATCTGAAGTCCTAAATCATATATGCCTCCACCCTCGAAATCCCTATCATAGCTCAACATCAATATTAACGACCAGAAACTAAAGAAAGTAAACCGCTTTATACACAATGACAGCACAGTCACAAAGCTTCACTACTGATGACGAGGTCAACCTGTGTTTTGAAGAGCTAGCGAAAATTTCGGTGGATTGTATGCCAACGTCTTCAATAGAAGAGGAATCAGAACCCAAAACAAACTAAATGTCTAAAGGGCAGTTGTGTTCCCACACTAATTTACACATGAGAACGATGGACTGTACAACACATCGCCAGGAAGTTGAAACACCTTCACACCATAAATGACAGTACAAGTGGCAGAACAAAGTTCCAGACAACAAGGTACTCGCCCAAGCAGGTCACCCCAGCATCTACACCATTTTGATCCAGTGCCAGCTACGTTGGACGGGCATGTTGTACGTATGCCAGACCACCGTCTATAGCGTCCTACAGCAAGAACAACGATTACACGGAGATCAGAAGAATCGCTTCAAAGACAATCTGATAGGTGCATTGAAAGCATTCAAGATAAACCTTACTTCCTGGGAGAAAACAGAAAGCCATCCAGTCACTTAGTGTTCTGCATTGCACAAAGGCTCCAAGTTGTGCGAATCTAGCAGGACAGCAACTGCATGGCTGAAAAGGCAAACCAGAAAGGCATGTGCCATAAACCATCCTGGGGATGTCCCACTTATCCCCTAACCCTTATGCAAACGAACATTCCGTGAAAGGGTTGGTCTCGACAGCCACGTAAGCCCGCACAGTGCAGAACCAGCCCCAGCTAACCCTCCGATAACTAGACATGTCCTCATGGAATCGACGAACGAACAACATCTGGGTTGAACTTCCAATGCTAGAGCTGCTGTGCACATTTTATTTTAGCAGCATATATCTGTTACAATGTCAATGATGAAACTGCCATACAAATCATATTAAGTCAACATGTGTCAAAATGTAATTTGTCTAGCCACTTGCGCCATATCAACATGTGCAAAACGTGTTTTGGATCAGGCTGCCGTACCAACTGAATTATGAGAACATGTGTCAAAATGTCATTGATCAAGCTGTCATAAATATTGTCTTGTCAACATGTGTCAAATTACTAATGATCAAGGTGACATACCAATTGTGTTATGTCAACATTTGTCAAAATGTCAATGATTCAGCCTTTCTGCATATTGTACCATGTCATTGTATCTGTTTTTAAATGCCAATTATCAAATCAACGGCATTTACTTTCAAGCTTGTAAACGAAATCAAAGCTCAATAACTACCATATGTCCTTCCTTATAAGTCAAGTACAACTGCGAACAAGAATTCCTTGTTACATAGAAGATCTGCTAAGTATTTTGTGAAGGCAGATCTGGTCTTGTCATGTTTTCAGATGAAACGGACTTATACGGATATATATATATATATATATATATATATATATATATATATATATATATAGCATGTTGTTTTGACTATTTGTACATTACTAATGGCAGTTGATAGGTTGTTTGCATGTAAGGCAAATGGCCAAAATGTGAAAAGTCCAAAGCTTCCTGCAACTTTGGTGTGTCCTTGGTCATGTTACTTGACTTTATTTGTCTTGTCACTAAATAAAATGATTTTGTTACTGTGTCGAATAGCAACAAGCGGAACAAACACTAACACGGTTGATGTGTATATGATTAGTCGTGTTGCTGAAAACATGGAAAATGTGATTGAATTTAAGTTAGCAAAGCACAAAGGCAAGGTACGAGCAACATATCAAAGCATGTAAAGGATAAACTCCGAATCTATTATTCTATAATTATGCAGACACTATTTAACTACATGGAAGATTAATAATTAACAAACTAAAGAAAAATCTGTACTCCTTCAGAAGTATGTAAAATCCGTATCTATAATCGAAAAGCAAAATTTCGTACACCATATTAATACCTGACTTTAAAATTTAAAAAATGCAACTAGATCACATCATTGATTTTAAAATAGTTCATGACATATATCAACTGGGTCGGAGTGTATTCCATTTATATATACAATGTGTGTCCCGTTGACTAAGTAGGACTTGAACGAAAGTAAGGCTGCATTATGCATGCCACACACATGATGAAGACAGTGCCGTAATTTATCATGGTCTATTGTTTAAAATACTGCAGACAAATTCAGGAGATTGGGAACTGTAATCTTTCCACGATACAAAGCAGAGAAAATTTCATTAACTACTTGCAGAAGAGTAGTTTCAGTACTGTGGCAGAGTGTACATGGCACAAACTAGATTGAATTCAAATGAGATACAAGTTGGGTTAGAACACCTTTTATAAGACTTTTATATGAACGGGAGATTAGGAACTGGGCGGACGTCCTTTAAATTGTTATGGTTGAGTGTTGGTTTCTTCAGCAGAGGCTTTACGATGGCATTTTTTTAAAATATGATGGGAATCTTCCGTATAAGAGCTATTAATAATAACAGTTAGTTAAGGCAATATTGGGTCTAAGCACTCCAGAGCAGTGATGTTGGAGTTGTATCAAATTCACATAACTTTGGTGCATTCTTCATCACTATTGTCCGTACTAAAGTCATATAGAATGACTAAATGCTACACTAACGCTTGTTGCTGAAATGTTATATCATAACTGTATAGTGACGAGTAAATTGAAATTGTGTTGTCAAGCTTTATTTTAAATGCTTTGTACCTTGTCAATGAAGAAGTTGGCAAACAGGTCAGGAAGTGCTACTGGAGAGAAGGTGGTTGGAAGTGGGTTAATATTTTGCAACTGAAACTTTTCATGACCTTCATACTGTAGTGGGATAATTTGGCTAAATGGACTATGTTTTGATTTTCGTCTTAGCGGCGTCATATATTTGTGTATGAATAGTGAGTCTTCTGTAAAGCCAAAGCTTCTCCGCTTTACGGCCGGCTCTTGTGACTGTGCGAAGTTAATCCCTAACACTGCTATACCACGGATAACACTATTGATTTATAATCTGCACTTGGTGTCCGAGTCATGTTTTTTGAAGCAATTAACACTTGCAATTGTCGAGTTGATCTGCTGTAGTACGTTAGCATGTTGTTAGGTTGCCTTTGATGTCATGCGTTACTTTGGCTCTATTTATCATACGAAGGTTTCTCTTACTAGCAAAAAAAGGTGGAGGGTTAGGGACTATATATGTGAATATAACGTTGCCTTGACGGAAATGATTTGTTCCATGATAATATGAGTGATATAATCGTTGTCCATATACTATTAGCATCAGGTCTTTGAAGAATGCAGTCTAAAATGTGACCATTTTTATGGATGGGATGGTTAACTGACTGTTTAAGGTTGAAAACATTAATACAATCTAGGAATATTCTCGTGTATGAGATCTAGGACAGTCAAAGCTAAATTTGAAATCTCCGAAAATAATCATGTTGCGACTTATCGAATTTCTATGCTTTAGAAGATTTGGAAACTGCACCAAAAAGAGAGTTTCAGTCAGCTTGTTTTCTTTACTTGGATGAGGGCTGTAGAGACAGAAAAATAGAATAAAATTCCATCCAGAGTGAGTGTTGTTTGGACTAGTTCAAATGATATGAGGCAGAAATTGATGATTGTGTTGTATTTAAGACATTTAATCATGGAATTCTTTGTGATGACAGCAATTCCACCTCCGCGATAGTGGTGGGTCAACGGCTTGATGTGGTAATCGGTGGGCGTTAGATCCGAGCACTTGGGTTCATCGCCTGATCTTTTTAGCCATGTTTAAGAAAGGAAGAACAATTCGATACAATTAACTATTTATGTGCGATTTTATGGTGGTCCTACTGATTGGGAGTTCAATAATGCAATAAGCAGTGATATCTCTGGGAAAGTTGACACAGCGGTAGACAATTTGCACAAGGTTATCTAAATTAACGGCCAGATTTGTAAATTGTTTAGCTGGAAAGGACGAGAGTAAGATAAGTGGAATTATTCTTCCCGCTTGACGCCATCCAGTTTTGAAATATTCCAAAATGATAACTATATATACTTTGAATATTCTTTCTAGTTATTATCAAAAGACATGGACGCACAAGTCCGTTTTTCGATTTTTGAATTAATATCTTAATGTTCAACATCTAATACACACTCAATAACGTGAGCAAATTATATCAATATGTAATATTTTATACCTCAAAGGACGTGTAGAAAAATATTTTTTCCGGTCAATTCAAAAAAATATTCGAGGGAACAAGGGTTACGTATGAGTGATATGTCATTACGAAAGGAGAAAGAAACTTCGTGTTTGACTTGATTAACATATTTATAAAATTTGAAAATTTCATACATATTGAAAAACGCTAATATATAAAAGAGAAGACTCATTCTGAATTCATAATGATTTTAAGTCTGCATGACCTTATTACGACTGACATATTTGCTAACATTAGTATGTATAGCAATCAGTTTAATTTACGATTATCCACAGAATCATAAAGGAATTAAAATCTGACAATTCATTGCATTCTTTAACATATGAGGATCGCGTGAGTTCCATTTTGATATCAAGGACAAATAACTTGGATTATCCAGCATATTGAATCAATCTGGATTTATGTTCATTATATTCTTCTACAAATGATTGTCCTATGAGTTCCATTTTGATATCAAGGACTAATAACTTCAATTTTCCAGCAAATTTAATCATTCTAATTTATGTCAAGACATCTCTAAATTATAATTGTTGACAACTAGGATGAAAATGCTATTATATTTCACAATGCTCAGGTAAGACGTCAATGACAGCAGGAACAATGAACATTTCGATTAGAATTTAAAACTGATGTAACGTCAATCTTAACGTGTGTGGATATAACGTTGCCAAGACGGAAATTATTTGTTCCATGATAATATGAGAAAGACATAAAATTAAAACGTGTGTTTGCATCGTCTACCTATGATCTAGTTTTAAACCTAGAATATATTTATTTCAAACGTGATTTACCTGATTTGCAAATTCCTCCCACAACTGTATAATTGCTCTTACATTGACATGTGTTATTAGCGCCCGGTGTAGTTGCTTTACATTCAGCATACTGGTCGCTGCATCCACTAATAGTATTGCACGATGAATTCAGATCTGTTAAAAAAAATAGTTTAGTTAATAACTGAACGTCGCATAACAAATCAAGGCGGTCGTATTGACGTTAAAGAGCTATAAGGGTTGCATTCGCTAGTTCAAGGTTGGTCCAATCAGGAGATAAACACAATACATTTTCTACCCTTACAAGTTAATTATTTATTCAGAAGTATTCTTCCATACTACGTTGTTTAATTCAGCTTCTCCGATTGAAATTCTCATTATTGTGAGTAAGCAAGGCAGAAAATGAAAAAGACAAATTAATGGAAGATAGTGTCTTCATGATAAAGAAACAAAAAAAAACTATTTATACTCTGATTGTGGAGACTCATAATGTGGAAAAAACAAACCATTTGATCGTAACTTTGTAGCGGTTTTGTGAAGCCATTACTATGATACTGTGTAGCTCCATAAATGTTTGTTTTCTCGGTTGCCCTCATCGAGAGACAAATAGGTTATTAGTGTCGAGCAATTGGGTTGAACTGTTTTATTTATGAATACACTAATGTGACCAAACAAGGCTAAATTAAAGCTTGCATGGTGACACCATGAGGCTCAGCTTCATAGCAGACAATCAACAAACACAAATGCATTAACGTCGTCAATAATGTTCTTTTCTGTTTTAAATATTAAACTTTCAAATTAGTTTCGCTTTTTGAAATAATATCCATTAACCATATCAGCAAAATGAATAAAATGAAAAAATCAATTCATTTAAGTCTCGTCAGTGACAATGGACAGTTCATTGTTTAAATTTTCAGGTTAAATGACAAGGACCACGACAGTTTTAGAATGGAGATACAAATAACTTCGAAATGGTAACGAGTTTCATGGTAATAGAGCAGGGAATTGTGTATTTATATCATAGTAACGACATTTAAAAATAGGTAACCGCTACAAGCATCACGTATCTAGATAGTTCATTGCAGTTGTAAATATTATGTTGGACTGAAAAAAATATATCTGCGGATAACAAATTATTATGTTCAACATCTCATTCACACTCAAAAATTGGAGCAAATTATATCAATATTTAATATTTTATATCTCAAAGTACGTGTACAAAAATATTTTTTCCGGTCAATTCAACAACGTATTCGAGGATACAAGATTAAACTATGAGTGATATGTCATTACGAAAGGAGAAGCAAACTTCGTGTTTGACTAGATTAATATAATCATAAAATTTGAAAATTTCATACATATTGGAAAACGCTAATATGTAAAAGAGAAGACTCATTCTTAATTAAAACGTGTGTTTTCATCGTCTACCTATGATCTAGTTTTAAACCTAGAATATATTTATTTCAAACGAGATTTACCTGCTTTGCAAATTCCTCCCACAACTGTATAATTGCTCTTACATTGACATTTGTTATTAGCGCCCGGTGTAGTTGCTTTACATTCAGCATACTGGTCGCTGCATCCACTAATAGTATTGCACGATGAATTCAAATCTGTTTAAAAAAATAGTTTAGTTAATAACTGAACGTCGATTAACAAATCAAGCCGGTCGTATTGACATTAAAGTGCTATAGGCTTGCATTCGCTAGTTCAAGGTTGGTCCAATCTGGAGATACACACAATATATCTTCTACCCTTACAAGTTAATTATGGATTCAAAAGTATTCTTCCAAACTACGTTTTTTAATTCTGCTACTCAGATTGAAATTCCCATTATTGTGAGTGCGCAATGTAGAAAATAAAAAAGAACAAATTAATGGAAGATAGTGTCTTCATGATTAGAATAATAAATAACCCTAGTTATATTCAGATTGTGGAGACTCATAATCTGGAATAAACAAACCATATGATCTTAACTTTGTTGCGGTCTTGTGAAGCCATTAATATGATACTGTGTAGCTCCATAAATGTTTGTTTTCTCGGTTGCCCTCATCGAGAAACAAATAGGTTATTAGTGTCGAGCAATTGGGTTGAACTGTTTTGTTTAGGAATACACTAATATGACCTAACCAGAATAAAAATAAAAGCTTGCATGGTGACACCCTGAGGCTGAGCTTCATAGTAGACAACGAACAAACACAAATGCATTAACGTCGTCAATAATGTTCTTTTCAGTTTTAAATGTTCCAGTTTGAAATTAGTTCCACTTTTTGAATTAACATCCATTGAACACATCAGCAAAATGAACAAAATGAAAAAATCAATTCCTTTAAGTCTCGTCGGTGACAATCGACAGTTCATTGTTTAAATGTTCTGGTTAAATGACAAGGACCGCGACAGTTTTAGAATGGAGATACAAATAATTTCGAAATGGTAAGGAGTGTCATTCTAATAGCGCAGGAAATTGTGTATTTATATCATAGTAACGATATTTAAAAATCGGTAACCGCAACAAGCAACTCGCGTCTAGACTGTTCATTGTAGTGATAAATATAATGTTGGAGTGAAAAAAAATATATCTGCGGATAAAAAAGTATAACGTTCAACATCTCATTCACACTCAATAACTTGAGCAAATTATATCAATATGTAATATGTTCCATCCCAAAGGACGTGTACAAAAATATGTTTTCCCCTGAATTCAACAACGTATTCGAGGATAAAAAGGTAAAGTATGAGTGATATGTTATTACGAAAGGAGAAGGAAACTTGGTGCTTGACTACATTAATATATTCATAAAATTTGAAAATTTCATACATATTGGATAACGCTAATATATAAAAGAGAAGACCCATTCTGAATACATAATGATTTTAAGTCTGCATGACCTTGTTCCGACTGACATATATTTGATAACATTAATAACTATGTATAGCAATCAATTTAATTTACGATGATCCACAGATTCATAAAGGAATTAAGATCTGACAATTCATTATATTCTTTAACATATGAGTGTCGCGTGAGTTCCATTTTGATATCAAGGACTAATAAAGTCAATTTTCCAGAACATTTAATCAATCTAGATTGATGTCAAGACATCTCTGAATTATTATTGTTGACGACTAGGATGAAAATGCTATTATATTTCACAATGCTCAAGTAAGACGTCAATGACTGCAGGAACAATGATAATTTCGATTAGAATTTAAAACTGATGTAACGTCTATCCTTACGTGTGTGGATATAACGTTGCCAAGACGTAAATTTTTTTTCATGATAATATGAGAACGAAATGGAATTACAACGTGTGTTTGCTTCGTCTACCTATGATCTAGTTTTAAACCTAGAGTATATTTATTTCAAAAGTGATTTACCTGCTTTGCAAATTCCTCCCACAACTGTATAATTGCTCTTACATTGACATGTGTTATTAGCGCCCGGTGTAGTTGCTTTACATTCAGCATATTTGTCGCTGCATCCACTAATAGTATTGCACGATGAATTCAAATCTGTTTAAAAAAATAGTTTAGTTATTATCTGAACGTCGCATAACAAATCAAGCCGGTCGTATTGACGTTAAAGTGCTATAAGGCTTGCACTCGCTAGGTCAAGGTTGGTCCAATCTGGAGATAAACACAATATATTTTCTACCCTTATAAGATAATCATGGATTCAGAGGTATTCTTTCAAACTACCTTTCTTTATTCAGCTTTTCAGATTGAAATTCTCGTTATTGTGAGTAAGCAAGGCAGAATTTAAAAATAAAAAATTAATGGAAGATAGTGTCTTCATGATTAGAATAATAAAATAACCCTCTTTATATTCTGATTGTGGAGACTCATAATCTGGAATAAACAAACCATATGATCTTAACTTTGTTGCGGTCTTGTGAAGCCATTAATATGATACTGTGTAACTCTATAAATGTTTGTTTTCTCGGTTGCTCTCACCGAGACACAAATAGGTTATTAGTGTCGAGCAATTGGGTTGAACTGTTTTGTTTAGGAATACACTAATGTGACCAAACCTGGCTAAATTAAAGCTTGCATGGTGACACCCTGACTCTCAGCTTCATAGCAGTCAACCAGCAAACAGAAATGCATTAACGTCGTCAATAATGTTCTTTTCTGTTTTAAATGTTCCAGTTTGAAATTAGTTTCGCTTTTTGAATTAACATCCATTGACTATCAGCAAAATGAACAAAATTAAAAAATCAATTCATTTAAGTCTCGTCGGTGACAATCGACAGTTCATTGTTTAAATGCTCTGGTTAAATGACAAGGACCGCGACACTTTTAGAATGGAGATACAAATAATATCGAAATGGTAACGAGTTTCATGGTAATTGCGCAGGAAATTGTGTATTTATATCATAGTAACGACATTTAAAAATAGGTAACCGCTACAAGCAACACATCTCTAGACAGTTCATTGCAGTTATAAATATTGTGTTGGACTGAAAAAAAATATATCTGCGGATAACAATGTATAATGTTCAACATCTCATTCACACTCAATAACTTTAGAAAATTATATCCATATGTAATATTTTCCATCTCAAAGGACGTGTACAAAACTATTTTTTCCGGTCAATTCAACAATGTATTCGAGGTTACAAGGGTAAAGTATGCATGATATGTCATTACGAAAGGAGAAAGAAACTTCGTGTTTGACTAGATTAACATATTTATAAAATTTGAAAATTTCATACATATTGGAAAACGCTAATATTTAATTGATAATGATTTTAAGTCTGCATGACCTTATTACGACTGACATGTTTGCTAACATTAATAACTATTTATAGCAATCAATTTAATTTACGATTATCCACAGATTCATAAAGGAATTAAGATCGGACAATTCATTATATTCTTGAACATATGAGTGTCGCGTGAGTTCCATTTGGATATCAAGGACAAATAACTTGGATTATCCAGCATATTTAATCAATCTGGATTTATGTTCATTATATTCTTCTACAAATGATTGTCGCATGAGCTCCATTTTGATATCAAGGACTAATAACTTCAATTTTCCAGCACATTTAATGAATCTATATTTAAGTCAAGAAATGTTTGAATTATTATTGTCGACGACTAGGATGAAAATGCTATGATATTTCACAATGCCCAGGTAAGACGTCAATGACAAAAAAACAATGAAAATTTTGATTAGAATTTAAAACTGATGTATCGTCTATCCTTACGTGTGTGGATATAACGTTGCGAAGATGGAAATTATTTGTTCCATGATAATATGAGAAAGTCATGGAATTAAAACGTGTGTTTGCATCGTCTACCTATAATCTAGTTTTAAACCTAGAATATATTTATTTCAAACGTAATTTACCTGCGATTCGCTATGGGTGGAGGTAAAGTTGTAATTGCATGTGGTGTGTCTTGGGCAATGAACCTGGCGGAGCCCATCCGTCTCCGGGCTGTTGACCACAGCCGAACTCCACATTACTAGTGGCTCGCCTTGGTCCTGAACACATGGCCGTTGAGTCCTTCTTGGGACTCCTCCGCCTTGGGCCGTGACCTTATTGAAAACGTTCATACGCCCAATCAGATACTGTGTCAGCACCCTAGCCTTTGGGTATCCAAAACCTAACCTGATAGGCAGCAGGAGAGGAAGTCAGAAGTAGAAGGAGCAAAACAATACAGGGAAATCAACCAGATTATCAAGAAATGCACGAAAAAGGCAAGGGAGACATGGATTGAAGACCAATGTAAAGATATAGAAAATTATCTTAAGAAAAATATTAGCAAAAAAGCATACCAACTGGTGAAAGACCTGACCAGTGTAAAACAAGGACGCTCCTCCATTATTCAATATAAGGGAGGGAAATGTCTTACAGAAGAACAAGACATTCTTACGAGATGGACAGTATACTGCTCAGACTTGTACAACCACAGACCTACAGGGGACCCAGACATACTCAGCACCCCATCAGTGACCAATACTAACAACTACCACATCCTCGGAGAAAAAGTAGAGGCTGCAGTGAAAGCAGTGAAAAGAGGGAAGGCAGCAGGAGTAGACAACATCCCTGCAGAACTAGTCCAGGAAGGGAGTGAAGCCATGATAAGCGCCCTATTAACAATCTGCAACAAGATCTTGCAGACACAGGAATGGCCAACACCCTGGACTCAGTCACTCATAGTAGCTCTCCCGAAAAAGGCAATTTGCAGGAATGTCAGAAATATCGTACGATCAGTTTTATATGCCACCCAAGCAAAGTCATGCTAAAAATCACATTAAACAGACTGCAGTGGCGGGCAGAAGAAATCATAGCTGAAGAACAGGCAGGCTTTAGACCAGGGCGAAGCACAACTGAACAGATTTCAACCTGATAATACTATGTGAGAAATACCTCCAGCACCAACAAGAACTTTATCATGTCTTTATAGATTTTAGGAAGGCGTTAGACAGGGTATGGCATGCAGCCCTTTGGTCCATCATGAAGCTGTACAACATAAACGCTAACCTGATCAAAGTCATAGAAAGCCTTTACAGCAAGGCCACCAGCGCAGTATGCTTCAACGGTCAAATAGGAGATTGGTTTATGACAACTGTGGCAGTCGGACAGACCTGCCTGCTTTCACCTACTCTCTTCAACATCTTCCTTGAAAAGAATCATAACAGATGCACTTGTAGACCATGAAGGAACTGTCAGTATTGGAGGCAGAGTAATAACGAATCTGCGCTTTGCTGATGACATCGATGGCCTTGCAGGAAATGAGGAGCTAGATATGTTGGTGGAAAAACTGGACAGGACAGCTACTGTTTTTGGTATGGAAATCAGTGCAGAGAAGACCAAATTGATGACCAACAACACCAGTGGCATCATCACTGACATCATGATTAGTGGCCAAAAACTGGAAACAGTTAATAGATTCAAGTACTTAGGAGCCATCGTGGCAAACGAGGGATAGAAACCAGAAATAATGTCCAGCATTGCGCTGATAATAACATCAATGGCAAGGCTGAAGACACTTTGGAAAGACAGAAGCACCTCAGTCAGCTCAAAAATCAGACTGATGCTATCCTTGGTTGCATCTCTATTCCTATATGACTGTGAGTCATGAACCCTCACAGCGGATCTCGAAAGGACGGTACAAGTTGTTGAAATGAGATACTTTCGAAGGTTGCTTGGCACTACATATAGAGATCATGTCACGAATGAAGAAGTGGCAAACAAAATTAAGCAAGCCATTGGCATCATGAATAGCTATTGACCATTGTGAAAAAGCGCAAAATGAAATGGTATGGACATGTCACAAGATCGACAGGGCTTGCTAAGACAATCATGCAAGGTACTGTGCAGGGAGGGCGAAGGAGAGGAAGACAGAGGAAAAGATGGGAGGATGATATCTCAGAGGACTGAAGCTGAGTGACACAGTGATAGTATAAGAGAACAGATTGGAATGAGGAAGCTGGATGTTAGGTCATCAGTGGTGCCCCAACGGTCGGCAAGACTAAGGGATATATTGATAGACACATGTATTAAATTGGTCATAAACAAGAGAGACAGTTCTTCATTTATCTTGAACTGAAATATTACACGAGCGACTTGTAAATAAATTATTTAAATACTCTTTAACATATAAATAAACAATGTGATAGACACTGTGTTCTAAGTTAACCAAGTGACAATCGACGGAGGAACGTTAATATCTGCTGGTAAAATGAACATCAGCACAATATTTTAGTATGGAGAGAAGCTAATTGCAAACCGCACTTGTACTTCATGATAATAGCTCTTCAATGTGTATGTGTCTATAAAATGGCAACTACAATTCAAACTATTTAAACGCTCAAGACAACACGTGTTCATTCGAGACTTCTCTGCAATTTTCCATGTTCTGTGAGACATAAAATAAATTATCTGCTCATAATGCATACCGTTTTGAAAATCTGACTAACATTAAAAATCTGAGCTGCTGACAACGATTTGTATTATTTTCCATCTCAACAATTTTTGAGAAGTATATGCAGACAGCTGCACAAATGTATTCGATTCAACAACTGAGAAGCGCATAAAAGATGAAATATTTGAGTCATTTCATTAGGAAAGACTAATATAATTTCATGTTTGGCTATATTACTATATTAATAAAACTTTAAATAAATATTGAAAAACGGCAAAAGATAGAGTACTTGCAGAAATTATAATCAATTTCAAAATCAAGAAGACTTTAAGCAGGCTGAAATCTTTTTGCAAACATGCATGAATATGAACAGTAATCAATCAAATTATCTACATTCAAAGATATATAACATAATTATGAACTACATATTCTGTCTAGTTGTTTAATAAAGGGTACGTTCGTAAACGTTCCATTTTTATGTCATGGAAAATATTATTTCGATGTACCTATGAAAGAAGTGGAATTAAACCGTTTGTTTCCATCGTCTACATTTGATGTAGTTTAAAACTGAGAATATATTTAGTTTAAACCTCTCTTACCTTCTTTGCAAATTCCTCTATCAACTGAGAAATTGCTCTTTTATTGACATGTGTTATTAGCACCCCGTATAGTTGCTTTACATGGAGCATATTTGTCGTTGCATCTATTATGAAAGTTACACGATGACGTCAGACATTTTATGTAAATGGTTTATTTATCCACTGAACATCGCACAAAACTCGAAAAGTAATACTCTACATTAGTGATATTTACCCGTGGAATTAGCTAGTTCCAGCTTAGTTCAGTCAGGAAGTAACCAAATATTATTCAACCCTGACAATTTAAATATAGATTTAAGAAATAATTTAGTGAAATATTGTGTCTTCTTGCTTAAAGTAATAATCCTACTTCCTTACACCTAACCTCATAAATAGTTCCACATCTTCCGCGTAAACATCATGATGTTTAACAAATGTTCTTATATAATAAACATATAGTCTAATGAGAAATAAAGGTACATAGGTCCAAAATTATTGATAGAAAGACAGCCAAACAAGTCGTTGTTATCTCAAATAAATTATTGTATTGGAAATTGAAACGATATGTAATATTGGTTGATATCATTCGTTACATTGTCTCTAAAGCAGACAAAAATTTTTCGTGATCATGGTTTCATCTTACTAGAGTATACAGCCTCTTGTTAATGGCTTGTTTAATGCTTTACCCGATCCATAACTTCTGTTTCCCATCTCAGGACAATTACTGAGCAGAATCTACAGTCGGTCTACAAATCATTTTCTTTACCTTCGATTAAACGACTACGTTGAGCATAAAAGGTAAAGTATGGGAGACGACCTTACTAAAGAAGAACTGAAATTCATGTTTCACTTGGTTGATCTAATGATGAAGCTTACAAATCCAGAAAACACTGGAACATCGGAAATAGCGAAAGTGAGACTGATATTTCAGATAGTTTAATCCGATGGTCATTCTCGTTTTTGAGAGTAAACACGGCACACAATAAAATAAAGTAATGGAATATAGTGCCTTCATGCTTAGAATAATAGCCATATTTCATTTCAGATATTGAAGTATAATCCGTAACAAACATGAACAAATGATCTTAACTTTCTTTGCGGTCTTTTGCAGTCAATAATATAATAGTAGGTAGCTTCTTAACAGGATTGTTTAATTGATGGTCCTCACAGAGACACAAATAGGTTATTGAGTGTCAAGGCAATTGGATTCACTGCTTTGTTTAGGAATAGACTACTGTAGCTGACCATGACTGGACCTATGGTAGCATGGATCCTACATGGAATCTCATCTTCATTGGAGATACTCAACAAACACAGCTTCATTACCGTGGGACCTGAAACAGGTTTGTAATGTCTATTTCTACTCTGAGCATAAAAGGTAAGGTATGTGAGATACGACCTTACTTAAGAAGAACTGAAATTTATGTTTAAATTGATTGATCCATTGATGAAGCAGTGAAAATCGAGTAAACCTGGAATAACGGAATTGGCAAAAAGGAAACTACTCGTTAATTTAATCAATGTTAAATCTACATGATCTCATTCCGTCTGAACACTACATAATGTCTGATTTTGAGGAATAACAAATAGACATCACCCTAGTTAACTAATATTAAGAACTAACTACCATATTCATGTAAATATGCTTTCCAGATATCTACTAATGTCATATCAGCACTAGAAGTACATTTGTGATATAAAGAATTATTATCGTAACCTTTCCAGCAAATGAAAACGAATCTAAATTGACTTTGCGAGGACGCAGATCAGGAAATCCACATTGTTGAAAATTATAACACAGATGCTACCATGTCTCGCAGTTCTCAAGTAAAGTGCAAATAAGGAATGAACACTGGACATTACGATTGCAATTTAAAAATGAAAACAATCAAAGACTTGATTTCAAGTGAAGATGTAGCGTTTCCTGGACGGAAACTATTAATTTATTGTTTTCAGATATACAAGAATGTACAATGCTGTCCTCGTTATATACATAGTATTAGGGTCATTGAGTTATTTTAAACATGGGTTACCTGATTCTACAGGACGATAATTAACCGCTTCAGCTTCAGCAAATAGCATGGGTCTAATTTACTGATTTTAGTTAATACAAAGTAGACATCAAGTGAACAATGAGTGGAAAAAGTAAAGACCGAACACTGTTTTGGTTATTTGCAATCCCATCCCATATATTCAGATCTTCTGGGAAGTAGCATAAACATAAAAAAACATATTTGTATTGCCTTTTCTTTCTAATACGTTATTAATAAGGTTTAATAGTAATTATTGCATTAAAGAATGAACATTATGCACTTAATAAACAATGTAATTTTAAACATTGCACATAGCAGCACTATATAGAGATACCATTTGTTTTTCGGAACATCTGCCCTTAATTAGCAGTTTTTACTGAAAACTGTTTGACATAGGATCATCTATTTTGTATGTTATGTAGTGATAGTTGTTATACGATTGCCATATTGTCGGCTATATTTGATGTTTTGAGGGATACAGTCTATATGTAGGGCAAGGTAAACCGTCAGAAACTGGGTAAGAACTTGCTTGGCGTCCCAGAATCATTGATTAAATAAGACGAGAGAAAAAAAACAATGTTATTCCCCTTCGGTCCTTGAGAAGTAGCTCAGTAATACACTATTTGTGGAGGCAAGTTTCAATGTAATATGCTGTCACACTTATATGATCCTAATTATTGCAATACCGAACTACATTTGACACGCGTATTAAACAATTCACCTGCTTTACAGAGGTTTCCATTTTGTATGTATCCTGTCCTACACTGACAAGTGTAATTAGTGCAGTCTGCATAGGGGCTGGAACATCCATTGCGTGCATCACATTTTAAGCCAACGTCTGAAAATGCAAATAATAATCAGCCGTCAAATTATTATCGAATCTGAAGGTGCTGTCCCTGTGACTTTGATCCTTATACGTCAGTATCAAATCATTAGAAACAATTAAAATGTTAAATGACATTTCCTAAGAGAAACAGGCTGTAACAGGTTCATTTTTCAATATAAACTCAGATGTATTCATTAAAATAATTGTTGATGATAATGATATCGTCATTTACCTTGTTCTAATGCAATGTTATCATTCACTCCATGCCCTATTTATTTAACAGAACACATATTCATATATTGATATATTTGATATGAATTCTTCCTATCATTTCTAAATTTTGAAATATCAAATATTTAAACATATTTGTCATCAGCTGAAATTTATCAATATGTCGTATGATATACAGTGCTATTCCTGACCATAAATAATCTGTCCATATGCATTGTACGGTAATCGAAATTAGAGGACGTAAACCAATATTTCTGGACGTGACATGGATAGAATCGCTAATATAATTAAGATAATGTAACGAACACATTTTTTATGCAACGAATGGACTTGGCGAGACAGTGAAGCATTACAATTCATCAGAGTTACTAATTGACAAGGTTTTCTGTTTTCATAAAATCACAAAATTGTAACGGGAAATATGCACTCTTTTACATTTTTTATATGTGGTCTCCCGTGCATGAGAGCATATTAGAAAATGTCTGAAATATATTTCTAGTGCGAATGAGACTTTACAAACTGTTGTATATTTAACGTTATTGTGAAAGGGTATTTGTTGAACAAGACATGACTAAGTGAGGGTTATCTTTGTGTGGCATTTCCACCATTACGCTGACAGTGCCACTAGTGTAGTCTGAGTATGAGTTACAACATACATTAATATCCCACACCAACAGCGAAATATGCAATTCAGACACCAAGTAGGTGTTGAGGGAAAGTCAATTTAGAATCAATCATGTTTCGGTTGATGGATATCATAATGAATTAGATCCGGATTGTAGTAGATACATAAAACCTATTAAGATTAGAATATGGAATGTTCATGTACATATACAAACATCACTTTGTTCTGTAGAATTGTTAGCTAAACATCTAAATAAATATATTGTAATATTTCCTCATTCAACATGGTTATTTTTAATACGACTCGTGATATTTAAACAGATAATATCATGCAAAATTTTTTATCGGTTTTAGAAAGGGTTTTATTTGTGATATATACTAACTTAAACTCACAAATTCCGACTAGTGGTATTATATATTACACCAAAAGCGCAGTATTTATTACATGGAAAGGACAAATCCATTGCGTATAAATATATTTAGATCAGAATGATCCTTATATTAGCTTGAAGCAGTTAAATATAATAACATGGTCATAAGACAGGCAAAATTCCTTAACTCTCCGTTTCCAGGTGTGTCTGCGTACTACACGAGATGAGAAAAGTAGTTTAGTGGACTTCGATTGATTCGATATCAGACAGATTGATAAGCAGATATACCTTGGATGTACTAAACCTAAATGATAAGATTGGAATACTAAATGTTTTTAAAGATATAGACGCCAATTTTGTATATTAGCAAAATAAGTTGGACGTACTGGTCAAGCAATATATTTTGTAGCATTTTGTTGTCTCAACTGATCATCATTGAAAACGATTCCAATATCGTATTAGAAAGAATAACTTACCTCCTTTACAGAGTTTTCCGCTTGTTGTATATCTTGAGTTACACTGACATGTGACACTACACGATGCAAAGGGGTTGGAACATCCACAGCATGTATCACATTTTGCACTAATATCTGAAAAGTTCATTATGAAGGAAAGACCATTAAGAAACAATCGCAATGATTATAATCCTGACATACTGGATTATATCATTGTGATACATCAGGACATTGAAGATTATTGGAATTCATTCCGAACATTACGTTCATATGAACTATGGTAGGACATTTAGGCATCTGTTTGGAATTTAATTCACAATACTGCAATTGTATTTTGATTTTTCACATTGTATTCTATACATATAAATTATTGATCGAAAGGTTCGTACATTGTTGGTTACACAACTTTACTGTTCATAATTAATACCATAGATTCTTATCACTTACATGGGATTCGGGTCTTCGGGGTCTGCATTTGGTTAAAACATATCAAATATATTTGAAATAATGGTTAAAGATCAGCTTCATGATTTTGGAATTTGTGTTGACCCTCGTAAACGTTTTCATTTTACAGATTAATGAAATTTCTAGTCCAACCAAAAAGCATTCACAATCTCAGCATTGTTTCTATGTTGCGGTCACATTATCAAAACTATAAAGTAGAACATGAAAAAGAGTATTGCAGTGATGTAATAAAATATGCATTTGCTCGTGAATGCATTCAATCAGGTGATGTAGCCTTACGATATTATAAAGATGATCGCGAGTGTTATTTTTGTGTGGATTATATGAAAAACATTCTTATGAACAACCAGTATTAGCTGTGGTAAGTGATTTAGTATAAGCACTTATTGATATGACAGGGAGTGATAGTTCAACGTAGAAAAGGGCTGGTAATCTACGATTTCCATAACAGCCAATGTGGTGACCACGTACATGTGTCATTATCTTTAAAAGCCATCTGCATACGATAAAGCCTCTCTAAGTGAGAAACACATCCTGATATGAAAACGAACACGTTCATAAAGATAGATGAAGTGTGACAAATGATGGATATCACACTATGTAAATGTGATCATTTCAAAGCAGGAAGTGTGATACCAACATATTGCGTGTCTGATCAGCACTATTTTTAATTAGGAATATCTACAAAACATGGCAGCAGTTTCAAATGTGAGCCATACGTATGTAGATTTAACTAAATTTAACTAAATTCCATAAACATTTTCAGTGTATCAGTGAAAACCCAATGTTTGTATGACCATTCTTATACAGTGATTAGTAATAATAAAGGTTGTAAGATGTAGGTGTTGAATGTCAGATCGGAACCATTTTTATTTAGGTCCTTCCGCATGATATAAGGTGTATTTCATGAAATCTCAATATCAATATGATAAGAAATCAAAGAGGAGAAGGGTGGTCACTATTTACAATGTGAGAAAAAAGATACACTAATTTAAGAGAAGACAATCTATATGTCATAACTCTTTTCGCGAAAATTAAGTGACGTTATGATCATCAATTCAAGAAAATATGTGACTAAACATATGATGTCTATCGTGCTGGCTCCGTTACTGGATGGTTGAGATACAATGGATTGAGATATTACAAATTAGACTGCAAGGAAACAATTAATGCCAAAATTATAGACTTAGCACGACTTTGGTTTACGAGGGGATGCTGTATTTGTATTTTGCAGTCGCGATCAATCTAATTAGCTGTTCGGGTCTTTGAGAAATAGTATAAAAACATATTTTTATATGGGCGTTTCTCTGAAATGCACTGTCAACTTTGCTTGTTGATAATTATTGAAACTAGATATGACAATTTTGCAGTTAACGAAAAATATATCTTAACGATAACACATTGCAGCATGCCAAATATATCTCTGACCATGGTAGCAGCTACAGTTCAAAGAAGCTAACCGTCACCAGCTACGCGTGTTGTTTGGAGAGTTCTTTGCAATTATACATATTCTGATGGGCAGACATAAAATATCTGCGAATAACAAATACCAAGTGGAAACTCTGATTAAGACGCAATATCATGAGCTAAAGACAACGATTTGTACAATATGTACTATTTTTTATCTTAAGACATTTATTGACAAGATTATGCAGTTGTGTGCACAAATGTGTTGTCCATTAGATTCAACAACTGAGATAAGCAAACAAAGTTGACGTATTATGGATATGTCATTAGGAAAGAACAAGAAAACTTTATGTTTGATTAGAATAATATATTCATAAAACTTGCGAATTGAATACAGATTTGAAAACCTTAGGATGTAATCGAGACAGTTCTTGCAGGTACGAAACGGAAGCATATCAATTTGACAGTCTTACATAAATTATAATCAATTTTATATCTACATAACCACTTTCCGACTGAAAAATTGTTGAAAATATGCATGACTGCGACGAGTAATCAATGTAGTTGACGATTATCCACAAATATATAACATTATTATGATCTGACTACTCTTTTTAATTTAACAAAGTGCATTTTGACTACGTTCCCTAACGACGTCAAGTACTAATAATTTCCATTTTCAAGCATATTTAGTCAATGTCTATTTCAATAAACTGCTGCATTTTAATTTGCCATTGAAGATGACTTGGATGAAGATGCAACTTTATATGCTACTGCTTCGAGTAAGGCTTCAATGAAAGAAATGAGAATGAATATTGCTATTTCAATTTCAATCCGTAGAAACGTCTTTGCTTATGTGTGTGAATATAGTGTTCCCTAGACGGGAAATATTATTTCACTGTTCCTAAGATAACATGTTTTTAATAATTTTGTTTTATTCGCATCGTCTACATGCAATGTAGATTTACGATAATATATTTATTTCAAACGTAATTTACCTGGTCTGCAGTAGCCTCCATAAACTGTGTAATTGCTTATACATTGACAGATGTTATTATTGCCCGATGTAGTTGCTTTACATTCGGCAAATTGGTCACTGCATCCAATGCTAGAGTTGCACGATGAATTCAAGTCTGTTATGTAGAGTGTTTAATTATTATCAGAACGTAGCACCATTAACGTTACGAGCCTTAATCAGTGTATAAACATTGACCTAAGTAAACAGATTGTTTACAGATTCGGTGCTTGAATGTTGTTAGATCGAGGTAACGAAGTTTTCAGATAAGCCACTTTTCGACAGTATATATATAGCTATTATCAGTAAGATTTTATGTTCTACATATTTTTTCAGATAGGCATAGTTTGTCATGAAATATATTTTCTGTCAGCCACACGATGAAAGTTGATGTTATTGTTCATGGTTGGTTTTAAAATGTGACTTTTTGTGAGATCATAAAATATTGAATTTGTCAAGTGATAATATTAAATGAGTTTAAAATGCAAATATAGCATATCGTGTTCAACCTTTATCCATAATAGCGATTTTATGTCGCTCAAAGGTAATGTTTGTTCTGCAGCTTTAATCCTGGCTGTATACGTCAAGTTGCCTCTCAGTTATAATTCGTCTAACCGTTTTCCTAGGTTAAGTGGACTGCTCTCAAAGATTGCTCGATAACAAAAGTAAATTTCCAGACATATCTAAACAAGGAATGTTTGCCTGTGCATACGTAATTATAAATATACAATATTCAAAACTAAGCATATGATAGTTAATAATATGCTTCATAAATATGTTACAAATACAGTAGTGCTATATATTTAATATTTTGTTTATTCGTTAGCTTTAATTACCTTTCTTTCTTTACCTACTATTAAAATTGAACATTGTATGCTGGGTCTGCCCATGTCCATAACTGATTTCATTTTTGCTTGACCTGATTGACGTTTTTCTATTTCGTTTGATGTAAACAAGTAATACATAGCTAAATTATTCACTACCTGTAGTGGTTTGATATCATGATTTTTTTTGGTCAATAGACGAAGTAAATATGTGTATTTAGGTCAGAGTTATTGGACTTCCCTATATGAATTTTACAGGTTATCATTTTGATTTTCTAAACATAAAGAACATTGTAGAAGGTTATTTTCCATTTGGTAATGTTTCCTGTTTAGAAAATGATAGTTCAGGTCGAATAGAGAACGATATACGTTTGTGATTCTGAGGACTTGGTAATTTGGGATTTAGCATTTAGCACTTTTAAGTTAAATATTATATTGTGAACAGTAATTTGGAACTGAAATCGGTTTTTTTCATTCTTCTAAGTGTTGAATTCAATTGATTTTCCTGCTTTGGATCAAGAAATAGGTTGAAATAAAATTATTGGATAGCGAAATACTCAGTAGTATATGATATATTCAAAGCTGGGATTATAGTTATGTGGTTCAACAAAAGACTGTTGACTCATATACACGGAATATCTACCACGGACACGTCAGCAACTTCAGATTTGAGATCGTTTCTGAATTATAACAATGCTTTTATCAAGATTTAAATTACTAAGATTTGTGCCTGTAATTCATGTATTATACTGGAATTTAATTCGCAAATACCATAAAATGGAGTTTCTACTTTTCACGTTGTATACTACGGCAGCAAATTATTTGTAAAATTTTACAAAGCTTGTTGCTGTAATTATTTTTTGTTTGTTTTTGAAAGATCTTTGACTTATATCTATGTATCTATGTATCTATGTATATATATATATATATATATATATATATATATATATATATATATATATATATATATATATATATATATATATATAAAATATATTATATATTGGCAGTATAATGCTTTGGACTATAATGCCCAGATGTTACATGGATGTTATGCATTTGCTATTGTTTTCTTGAAAATTCGTTTTTGTTTGCAAGGAAACGAAATTAAACGTAATTAATTTAATTGTATCTCCAGTTAATATTATTTCACAATTGATGTACATGGCTTTTAACATATTTGAAAACAATTGCATGTAAAATGAACCAGACAACGTCAAAAAATTATCAGTAACATAGTAATCTTTAAGCAGTAACATGTATCATAAGTGAGCAACAACTCGATGTCTACAGACTGCTACCGCATTATAAATCAGATGAAATATGCTATGTGAGTGATTATCAAATGGAAGCAATACTCATGCGTCACAGTCATTATAGGCATTATATGTGCGCAATAGATTCACTCATCCTACATTAAGAATGAATGCACATAATAAAACAAATTTCACCCTGATTAGGTGGCAGAAAACCGCTGTGAAACAACATTATTAGGTACGCAATATATAGACAGAACATCTAATAGCGGAACCCTAAACATATTGGTGCAAGGACGTGTTTCTCAAATACACTATCAATATAGCCCAGTTCGATAAGTGCAGCTTGAAATTGCGTCCCTTTACCTGCTCTCCACTGCTGACGACAAAGAAAATTATAAACCACCACTGCCGGGGAGCAATCTCCAACAATGGCTAGAGTACCAATATAAAGCGTACAAAGGAGGCAGTACTGCTTCGTTTGTTCAAATTTCCCCGAAAATATAACTGATCGGCAATCCGATGCTCTACACACATTTTCTTAAAATGTAACACTACGGAAAACATGGATACGACGTGTAAAAACAGTGATGAAAGACTATCAACGCCAACACCCGCCATTGTTCAATAAATGTCGTGAATGGACGGATGATTTTTAAGAAAAGGTCACTTTAGCCTTCCAGATTCATTCAAAGCAAACATTTATTTGGAACATGATCTTTACATTTGGTAAATGTTCTGTTTTCTTGATATGTGGTTATGCTTTATAATGATGTCCAGAACTAGGCAGATTCTTGCAAAAAGTCAAAACGAGCCAAACATGAAATGTACTCGAGTAAAAATACCTAATAAGGCATATCAGATTAATGTTAAAAAGTCATTTTGCGGGGAATAGGTACCGTTTAATGTAGTTACATATTGTATATTACTCCATATTTGGACAATACTTAGGGGTGGGGTGGGGTGGTGAAATAACCGAAGGTTTAAACTGATGGCTAGGATTTTTCACTTGGATTGTCAAGCAGTAAAATTGCAATTATTTAGCTAAAGAGGTATTTTGTCAATAAAATTTGTTCGCAAGTATTTTCAAATTCTTTTCACAGATGTCAGCGTCAACAGACAAGTCAGACCATACTAAGCTGTACTTCCTTACGAAAACTGAAAATATTATATTGAGGGATGACATTGCACAGCAAAATGAAATCGAAATGGGTGAGACTGAGTCAAACAGATGTGTCCTTGTATTAAATGAAAGGAATAATTAAAGGGAAGTTATTAAAAGAGACATACTAGCACAAGCAAGAGTGTATGTGTGGATATAACGTACCCTATACGAGAATAATTTGTTCCATGATAATATGATAAAGCTATGGAATTAAAACGTGTGTTTGCATCGTCTACATGTGATCTAATTTTAAACATAGAATATATTTATTTCAAACGTGATTTACCTGCTTTGCAAATTCCTTCCACAACTGTGTAATTGCTCTTACATTGACACGTGTTATTAGCGCCCGGTGTAGTGGCTTTACATTCAGCATATTGGTCGCTGCATCCACTAATAGTATGGCACGATGCATTCAAATCTGTTAAAAAAATAGTTTAGTTAATAACTGAACGTCGATTAACAAATCAAGCCGGTCGTATTAACGTTAAAGTGCTATAAGACTTGCATTCGCTAGGTCAAGGATGGTCCAATCTGGAGATAAACACATTATATTTTCCACCCTTATAAGATAATTATGGATTCAGAGGTATTCTTTCAAACTACGTTTTTTATTTAGCTTTTTAGATTGAACTTCTCGTTATTGTGAGTAAACGCCCGGGGTAGTTGCTTTACATTCAGCATATTGGTAGCTGCATCCACTGATATTGTTGCACGATGAATTCAAATCTGTTACATAAATAGATCCGTTATATTAACTGAAAGTCGCATATCAAATCAAAGAGCGCCTATTCACTTTAAAGAGCCATAAGTCCTGCTATCGCTAGTTCAAATTTCGTCCACTCTGGAGATAAACACAATATCTGTTCTACCCATATAAGATGTTTTTGTAGAGTTTAACGCCATTGTTCAGCACACGATAGGCTCTACGTGGCGGCCAGTTTTATGGGTGGAGGAGGAACCCGGCAAACAACCGGAAAGAACCACCGACCCACGATAAGTTACTGGGATAAGTTACTGGGAAGCTTTCTCACATAACTACATTAGCCGAATCTTAGTGTCGAACCCACGCAGATAGAGGCGAGATGGCAGTGATCCTTAACGGAAAGCACTTTAGATCACTCGGTCACTCGCCTCCCCCCCACTTATAAGGTAATTATGGATTAAGAGGTATTCTTCCAAACTACGTTTTTTATTCAACTTATCAGATTTAAATTATTGTTATTGTAAGTAAGCAAGGCAACAAATTAGAAACAAGGTAATGGAAGACAGTATCTTCAAGATTAGAAATAACATAAATATATGCATATTCTGATTGTGGAGACGCATAATCTGGACTAAACAAATAATATGATCTTAACATCGTTGAGGTCTTGTAAAGCCATTCATATGATAATGTGCAGCTGCATAAATGTTTGTTTTCTCGATTTCCCATACCAAAAAACAAATAGGTTATTTAGTGTCGAGCAATTGGGTTGCACAACATTGTTTAGGAACAAACTATCGTGACTAAACCAAGCTAAATTAAAGCTAGCTTGGTGACACCAAGAGGCGCAGCTTCATAGCAGACAATCAACTAAAACGGACGCATTAACGTGGGACTTGAAACAATTCGCAAAAAAAACTTCATATTTCCTACTTCTGTACCTAACAAATGGTTCCACATGTTCCATGTGGATCTCAGGATATATTACCAACGAGCTTACAGAAGAAACATATAGTCAAATGGGGAAGGAATGTACTACCTCAAAATGAATGGATACAAAACAGTCAAACAAATCATTGTTAAATTAAAGATATTATTATTTTGAAAAGTTTGTGCATTTATCATTCAATGCGATGTCGTTCATTCAAGGATGTCTTAAAAGTAGAACACATTTGTTCCTGGGTATCGTCTCCTTCTAGTTTTGTAAACATAATTTAGTTATTGGCTTGTTTCATACATTACCACATACACAACTGCTTCCCGTCTTAAGACAATTACTTAGCAGAATAAACAGTCGTGTCTGCAAATTTGTCTTTGTTCTTATATCCCGTCGAATTAATGACTTCGTTGAGCATGCAAGATGAAGTATGTATGATAGCCAAATGTCATGATACATTTGATTAAGACATTGATGAAACACTAAAATCAGGTAAACAATGAAACAAGGGAAGTAGCTAAAGTGATACCGGCTTTGTTATAATTTCAACAAAGTTACAACTACATGATCTCATTCATCCTGACATGTTAATTCCGCTTTTTGGAGCAGCATATAGTAGTGACGCTAACTAGCAAATATCCAAATATAAGCACAATATTCATGAGAATATTCTTTTCAGTTATCAACAACAGGCATGTACGCACAAGTTATTTTTCAATTTTAAGAATTAATATCTTAACTATTCAATTATATAAATAAAAGTCTGATCTGACATTACGAGGATGTATGTACATCGTAGTAACGACATTTCAAAATAGCTAACCACCACGAGCAACGCGTCTTTGACACTTCTTTGCAGATATATATATTATGTTAGAATGAAACAATATATAGGCGGATAACAAAATACAGTCCTGATCATCTGATTCACGCTCAATTACTTGAGCCAAAGATATCAATATGTAATATTTTTTATCTGAATAGTCGTGTGCAAACATATTTTGTACGTTCTATTCAACAACTGATTCGAGTTTACAAGAGTGAAGTGTGTTATGTCATTAGGAAAGGAGAAGGAAACTTCGTGTTTGACAACACTAATATATTCGTTAAACTTGATAATTGAATAAATATTGGAAAAAGCTAATGTTTGAAATAGAAAACTCATTCTGAATTCATAATGACTTTAAATCTGCATGACTTTATCTAGACTGACATATCTTTGCTATCATGAATAACTATGTATAGCAATCAATTTAGTTTACGAATACAAAGATATACATACATTAATTAAGATCTGACAATTCGTTATATATTCTTTAGCACATGTGTGTCGCGTGAGTTCCTATTTGATATCAAGGACTAAAACTTCCCTTTTCCACCACATTTAATCAATCTAGATTTATGTCAACAAATCGCTGAATTGTCATCCCGAGGACTATGTTGAGAATACTACAATGCCTAACAATGCTTAGGTAAGACTTCAATGACGGCATGAACAATGGATATTTCGATTAGAATTTTATCAGTAATCGTCATCAACAAAATTTTTTTTTTCTCGATTAAGGACTGTTTTGAGAGCCAATGAGTATGAATTGTTCAAACTTACAAGGAACGCATTCTTGCTAGAATTGATTATGTCAATTTGGTAAAATTATTTAGATTTTTGCAAGGTCATTTATATATATGCTTATATTTCAATACTAGTGGCAACGTTTATGGCACAGCAAAATTGTTTGAAGAACTATGAAAGGGTTTGTTGCCAAAGGAATTGTGTGCATATTGTTGAAAACCTGTTGTGAAGAAGTGTTGCTTTAAAAATTTAGCTGTTTATAGAAAGATCGAGAAAAATGATCCTGGGTCCATATTATTTGAAGGCGTAGACAATCCGTCAGTGTTATATGGTAGACCGGTATCAAACGTATACATATGTAATGGTGTTATCACCCGGAGACTTTACTGTTAATTTCATGAAATGTTCTGCTCAGTTCTTGTATAGAAGTAATTGTTAAAATAGTTTATATTTATCTAACATAGGTCATCATATATGATGTGAAGTTCAGCATCATTAATCACAGTTTAAAGTATAATTAGCTTCAGATGCTCTCCACGAAAATGGCTACAAATGGTCCAGTGGTCGTTGAGAAATAGGCATAGCATTTACTCAGTAATCAATTCTCATATAGAAACAATTTTAAATGACCAGTCGAGCGTTATGAGCATTGTTTCTTTACCTACTTAAGCTGAGGTTGTATGAAAAGAGGTCATCTGAAGTATTTTATTTGAACACACATTTCACTTCATTCAAACAACTTTAGTTAAGATACTTTACATTGACCTTTCTTCTTTGTCAGTGCTCCAAGTTACGAACAAGTCATTTAATATTGATATATTTATAGTAACGATTGCCACAGTCTATACTTAATGAACATACATGTTCACAAATCTGAGAACAACTCATGACTTCACTGACGGTTACCTTTGCTTGTTCTTATATTAGAATGGTTAAACATTAATATGTGCTAAAACGCAGTATATGTAATGCACAACGTTTCCAACCGGCAAATATGGATGTTTTGTGTCACAAATGAATAGGAATACATTACCTGCTGTACAGCTTGTTCCACTTAAGGTATATCCTGACCTACACTGACAAATTCCACTAGTGCATTCTGCATAAGGGTTAGAACAGGGATTGCTTGCATTACAACCAACAGCTGAAAATAAAAATGAAACTTTATCTTCATATGTAGAGGAGAAATCAAAATGGAACGAAGAATGTTGAGATAATGACTATTGTCATCTATAAAAAAAACCTTTATTTGCAAATCGTTGTTTTGATTGTTTCTCTAATGAATGATTCTGAGTCAGCCATTTTGTCAATTCAATGTATTTGTTTTTTTTTAATTTGTTACAACCATCGATTGAAATGTGTGAATGTATACGGTGAGTACATATTGCTAGTTTGACATGTATAAAAAAACTGTTGTATTATTAAATTTTTCAGAGAAATTATATGCTCGTCTTACAACTTAGCAAGCAACGTAGCAAAGTCTGTATTTAAAGGTAATGTTCTTGTACTTACTAATTTAGATCGAGCAAATTTATTGTCAAACATAGTTGTTATAAAAATCAGACAATAGAATATAAACATCGCCCCTCGCATCTTTGCCTTTAAAACTAAATAAGTAGATACAAATACTAAATATAAACATCGATTGTTCGTGCACCAAATATGATTATATTTACGCTTTTTCACATAGGTCGATATATGATGTGATGTTCGTACATACAACGTTAATAAGGGCACATATATTCGATAAACCGGACGTAATTTATTAAGCTTCAAAAATGAAATCAGATAAATAAAAAAGTATAAGAAGTGTGTAACGAAGAAATCGCATGTAATTAGAAACCAGCTGTGTTTTTATTTTATTCTTTTAGTATTTCACTAAATCTTTCGAATATTTGTGCTTAGTGTCTGTAGTCCATTTAGTTGCTTTCAGTTCTGAATTCCCTCCAGCAGTACTTGCTGTAATCAGTGTACACAACATATAGCGAAAAAACAAGATTGTTTACAGATTCAGTGCCTGAAAGTTGTTATATTGAGTCAACAAAGTTTTCAGATATGCCACTTTTGACAGCATATATCTACCTTTATTCTATAATAAGAATTTATGTTCCATATACTTCGTTCAGATAGGCACAATTTGTCACAAAATATATATTATGAGAACCACATAATGAAAAATGTTGTCATTGTTCATGATTGGTTTTAAAATGCAACTTCCGTGTGAACTAATAACATTTTAAATTTGTCACCTGATAATAGCAAATAAGTAAAAAATGCAAATGTATTACATCTAATTGAATGCATTTTATAAACACTTTCTATAATCGCGGTTTTATTTTGCTCAAGGTTCCTTTAATTGTGCCGATTTACTTCTAACTGTCTACTTGGTTATATTAACCTGATTTACCTCTTTGACTTGATTGGACGGAAACAACTAATACACAGCTAAATTACTCGTGATATGTATGGGCTTGATTTTGTAAACAGGAACATTCTAGAAGGTTATTTTCCATTTGGTAATGATTTGGTTAGATAATACTATTTCTGACCTGAGTTCAGGTAGAGAACCATATCGTTTTGTGATAGATATGACTAGGTCATTCATGCTTTAGCATCAAGTTTCAAGTTATAGTACATGTTGTGAAAAGTAGTTGTTGAGCTGAAATCTGTTTTGAATAAACAAGAGGTCTCTTAAAATTCTTGGATAGAGATATTCATGGGAATGTATAGTATATTCATTCCGGGAATTTCTGTGATTCATTAAAAGGCTGTTAAGGCAAAATCTCTCTACCAAACACACGTAAGTGACGTCAGTATCGGACTTTTCCAGACTTTAACCGATATTTATTCCGAATTATTTATTACTAGGACTTGTGTCGGTAATTCATGGATTATTTTGTGATTTCATTTGCAAATACCGTAAATTAGTTTTTCTAATTTGCACTTTATATTCTAAGGAAGTCAATTATTTGTTAAGAAAGATTTATTTGGCTTTCTCTATTTTCAGTTACTTATTTTAGGAGCATCGTCCCGTTACAGTAGGTGTTGGTGGTACAATTCGTTGGATTGGAAAGCCCAGATGATAAATAGCTTATGTGCATTTGCAGTTCCTTTCTTCTGATTTCGTTTGTGTTTCCAAAGGAATGAAGTCAAAAGCAAATACTTTATTTCTATCTCCTGTTTGCCTTAAGCTATTGATATTGGTGTACGTGGCTGTTAAAATACTCGAAAAACATCCCAGTCAAAATGAACGAGACATTAAAAAACATAAGAGTACTATAGTATTCTATAAGCAGCAATAGTAATCATAAGTGAATTTTCCCAATGCTTAAAAACGTACTGCACCATACACCGGTTAACTGCACACTCCGGTTAACTGCACGGTCTCGTGACGGGCCCGAGGGTGTGCAGTTAACCGGGGTCGACTGAATATATATATATATATATATATATATATATATATATATATATATATATATATATATATATATATATATATATATATATAGTACTTCCGAGTTTATGTTGGTATATTTCCTATGTAGCTTCGTTTTACATTGTATAATGAAAATATTGTCCATTCTTTCTTATGAGTTAGCAAGGGATTTATATTAGCAATATAAAGTTGCATTAGTAGGAAACGTTTGGTACCATATCATTCTTATCAGCTACATATAAGTTCTAACACGGTGTTAGGCGTATTGTCAGCTGATCCGAGTCGACGGGGTACCAGCTGTAGAGCTAAATATATAAGTTGACCATAGCAGCTGTTAAGTTGAACCATAGCAACCTTAGAAGTGTTAAAACAGTGTTGCTGGTCAAGTAACAGGTGATCGGGCGTTGCTGACCCGATTGGAGGGCGCTGATTGCTTGATTGACCGAGTTAAAACATGGTAGTCGGTGACTACCTGAAATGGTGAATACGTGATTGACTAGAGTGACTTGTAGCCACGTGTTGTATGTTATTTCATGCAGGTAACATTTTAGCCGTGAGCTAATAGTTGGGTTTGTTATACCATGTATTTTGGGACTGTGAATATACTGAATGATATATGTCCCTTTTGTTTTCATCATTGTACTATTTGCGTAATGTACGTCATATTTCATTATTTGTGTGAATATATTGTACTATATGAATAAAATACATCATTTGTTACATTTGAGTAATATGCATCATTCGTTTGTGTCTTGGAAATCTACTGTGAATCATTCACTTTTGGCCTTGTACTGTGTGAGGTCATTTATTTGTATTTACATTTTTGCACTATTAGATTCTTGCCGATTGTGGTAACTTTTCAAATGTTTGGAGCATGTGCTTGCACACATTAATGGTAATTCATTTCTCATTAAAGTTATTCATCATTAAACATTTATATTTATCACCTTTAAAGGTGTTTTGCTATAAATCCGAAAATCAAACCGGTTATTTTGTTACACTGAAATCTAATGAATACTTTTTAATAAGGAACTTTGATGTAAATGGATTACTTTAATTATATATTCAGAATAAAACTTTTTAAATACTTGAAAAGCAAAATTCAAAAACACAATAATAATATCTATTATTATTATTCTAGTAATTTCGAAAAGTATCATATTAACATCTTAAGAGGTTCGTTTGCAACACCATATATTGATAAAGCTATTCATCAGCCAGACGTCATTGCTTACGTTTTGATGTACGTATCTAATGTTACTAATGTGGAAAAGAAATTAAGTCATTGTACAGTTAAACATTGACTTTTGACTTTATAGTAACGCACAAGAGGATCTGAAATTAATATATTGCTTGTAGTGATGTAGTTTTCATCTTACTGTTGCAATATAGTTGAAGTAATATCATTTGTTATGTTATCACTTTTACCGCAACATTAAAATGTTAATATCAGCTTGTTTAACTGTACGGTTTATATTACAGGTATCACAGTAGTTTCCAATAACACATTTGAGTTTATTATAATCAAATTGGAAATCCTCCAGTTTGTAATGCTTGACCGTGAGTTCAAATTAACTTAGTAAATATTTCATTTTACTGTTCTTTGGTTTAATTTACATAACAGAAGCAGTGTAAATGTACCTGTTATGTGTGCCTAGACTTAATCTCCATTTCATTTGTATTTAAAACATCTGCCACGCATTCAATTATCATCGGTTCGGTAAAATTAACTTAATAACTATTTCATTTCACTGTTCTGTGGTTGGATTTGCACGACCGAAGCATAGAAAAATGAACATTTTATGTGTGATTACACTTAATCACCAATTTGTTTGTATTTAAATCGTCTGTCAAGCATTACATGTATCATCTGTTCTAATCCAATCAAGACAATAAATGTCTCTGACAGAGATATGTAAACTCAAAGTACTATTCATGTGATGCATCATGTTAATTCTCACATTACTACCTATGTATGAAGTTTAGTTGCCAAAAAATATATTTGTTGCTTTGCATCTACTGCCCCAAATTTGTACTTGACGTGGAAAACATGGTTGCATAATTCTTTGAATGTATTCAGATCATATTAGATGCCTCATAAATAATAATGTCTCTAGCAATATAATCTTAAAAGAGCTTGGCTGCGTTTCTGTACTAATCCATATCGAAAAAGATATGACTCTGATGAAATCGTTTGTAATGGAGACATACATGCAAGTATAATCTTAGTGTTGCCACGTTGTATTGCATCGTAATGTTAATGAATCAAGAGTTTAATTTTAAATAATGTGACGTAAACGGTAATAATAATTGTTTGCATAAATAAAATGTGCCTTGTTTGGAGTGGGCAAAATATATCAAGGCATTCATACTACATGCATGTTCCTACTCAGTATTCAAACACTTCTTTTCCCCGACTAAAAATGTATTATGTTTTTGTCTGATTATATTACTTCTTTAATGCATGCATGTTTTCAATATATACTTAATAAAAAGTGAAATCCGTATTTCGAGTTTCATGAAAGATATTGGACAACCCTATTAAAGTCCTCATGTGCGAAATTAAGACGCAGATATCTTATTAATTCATATTACTTTGAGACACTTTATTGTCATTTTATTTAATACAAGAATTAATGTATGCATTGCACTGAACGTGATAATTTTCAGTATATATTTGACAGAACAATATTTGGACTGTTTCTAGTATATTGACTAGACTTTGAATATTTATTTGGATATATTTCACCAGCAAATGTAAACTTTCTTGCTCTATTTTATTTTATATAGTGTTTCCTTGAACAAGAATTAAAATGAAGTCAAATCTGCATTTCCATTTGTACACCCCAATAATACGTTTTTGTTTCGTTTTTGCAATACAATTATATTTTCTCAATTTCGTTACAGAAACATTTAAAGCCGCTCCACTTAAACATACTCCATAAAATATTATTTATCAGATGGACTTTGGGTAAAAATGGTTGTCCGAATGACTGCATATTGTATCATAAATATGGGGTGAGATGTTTGCCAAACGAAGGGGAATTTCTAAACTAAATTCTTGTAATGACTTCTTGAAACTTTCTGTGTCTGAAATGTCACACCTTTAAAATGCAAGAATTAAGTGGCAAAGTACTTGCCCTATCGGTCTGTCTGTCTATCTCATACATAAATATGTTTCTCATAATTCATTTCAAAGTCGTACCTGTAATCGAATCGCAGCACATATCACCGTGTTACAATCATTAGACGATTTGTGTTCTATGTGACAAAAGCATATTTCATAATATTGGCGACCTATAGCCCAGATTTGTCTTGTGAATGTTCAAGAACAATTATCACTCTATTTCGAGGCAGATTTTGTCAGATAATAAATAGTAAGTTGACTACTGGGCCAAGATATTTTATAAAATTATGGTGATTTTGTTACCGGGTCGTTCATAAATATTCAATCATACTAAGCCGGCTTTCAAGTAATTCATATTAAAATCATCAAATCTAGTTTTAAGTCATTATTTTAAAAGCGTATTGCCTATCAATTTTCATAAAATGTTAACGTTTACGTTTCTCAAAAGTATGAATGTCGGTCGTCTTTGTTATCAATAAACTAATATTCATAATACTTTTTTTCTAAACATGCGCGCATTTGGTCTACAATAAATGAACTGTTGATCAATGTGTCTTGTAACGTTCGGAGGACCCATGCCTCTTGTTTTCTTCTGGTTTAATGTATTAATTTAATTATGAAGACTACTGTACGTTGTAATGTATTGTTTCTAACAAACATTTAATGTGGGCCAGTGTTTATGTCCGTAAACTTGCTGACCAGTAGCTCATATTTATTTCAAAACGGGGACCAGTCAGTAAGAGTTTCTTTACTTTGAGTTTTTTTAATATAAAAAGGACATGTTCCCTACGTTTCCTAGTAGAACCGTTAGGATCAGTAGCACATATTCATTATGTTCAATAATATTTGAAGACTAGTGACTCAGGCTTTTTTTTGACGTTTGGAAGCGTGTTTCATAAATTGAAGAGTCATAGCAACAGTATTTCTGTGCTATTTTGTGGACCTGTGATCTATGATATATAAATCATACACTACCGAATAAATATCCAATAAATGCAGTACAACACCAATATTTTGTTTTTGTATTTATAGAATGTATTGATGACTGTTCTATTATATTAGTAAACAGTAGACATTATTGCAAGCACCTTATCAATTCATTCTCACTATGACACATTCTTGTCAATGTATAGATGTTGCAAATCATAATATTATTTTACAGCAATGTATTCGGGTAAATAAACAGAATTAGCACATACAAAATAGCGATACAACAGCTGTTTAATAAATTATTTTATCCTGTTTCGTTAGAATGGTGTCTCCAACTTTGTTTCCTAAATCTGCAAGAAATGCATGATTGTTGCAACCACGTGACTGGCATTTACAGTTTAGTGCAGATGGTACAAACCAATATCAATACAAAGTAAACATACTACTTTGCCTTCTATCAACAAAGGTAACATCCTTCTTATTTGTAGTTCCATTTTACATGGAATTAACAGCAAAGGACTGCTGCACTGTGTTAGAAAGCATGCCATTTCAGGCGCCAAAATACAGACAATACTGGAAGATATAAAATATATGATCTCTCCATGTTTACTAAAATAGTAGGCGAAAATTGATTTTATTTCTTCTCGAATTACAAACTAATTACACCATTTTTTTTGTTTCGTCATACATGCGTTACTTGGGGTGAATGAGTGTTTTTTTTAAGGTAAGCGACGTGTAACGATTTGCATGTGCCTGACTACGAATCACTTGAAGTCAGGAACATTAGAATCACGGGGTGCACGGGAATTTTGCCGTGAATTCTGCTCACCTATTTGAGGATATATAAGGCAGAATATTTCTGATAATATTACGGGTCCAAAAGTATCTTATCACAGGAAAGATAGCTCGTCATTCTTTCTCCAGCCAAAGGGGTGAGTGTTAAATTTGTATTTCGTTTTATTGTGAATCTTATTCAGTTGATCATTTCATGTAATGATGCCTTAATTACAATGCAGATTTAAAACGTGGAATATTTGGAATTACTTGTCACTATTACACTTTAAATGCAATAGCGTAATCTAAGTTGTAGATTGTTTTAGAAACAACTATCATTAGTTCGGTTTCTTTATTGTAGCTGATTTGTAGCGGAACGTCTCTGATTTGTAGCGGAACGTCTCTGATTTGTAGCTCAACGTCTCTGATTTGTAGCTGAACGTTTCTGATTTGTAGCTGAACGTCTCTTATTTGTAGCTGAACGTCTCTGATTTGTAGCGGAACGTCTCTGATTTGTAGCTGAACGTCTCTGATTTGTAGCTGAACGTCTCTGAATGTCTCTGAATTGTAGCTGAATGTGATTGATTGTGCCGTGATTGTGCTGTTTAATTGTGCGATCGAATTGAGGTATCTGACTGTCTGTCTGTCGGATTGTCTGTCCGTCTACATCTGTCGTGATGTGTAAATATCAGGAAATCTAGAAGTCTAAATGTCCGAGTGTCGGAGCTGTCTAGAGGTGTAAACATCCGGGGTGGCATCTTGGTATTTGGGTTCTAGTAGATGCTGTATGCTGTCTGTACGTATAACTGTGGTGGATCCGTGAATGGCAAGTGACCGATAAAAGTATTGAGTCAATCCTAGGTATTCGGAGAAGCTGGTCGGCGATTCAATAGTTGGTGAATCGTACGGTTGTACAGGGTCGAGACACATGTGTGTGTTGCAATTGTAGTACAATTGAATACATTGTTATATTTACACATAGTTACTTCGAATCACAGTAGTATTTCAAGGGATTACATGAATCTCAATAACAGTTAGCAACTTGATTAAATACATGTATATGTTTGTGCTAGTTGTCGCAATCCATACGTGCGATAGTATAGTTTGATGTTTGTATTTGTAATCTCAATTTATACTTGAGTTAATATAACTTTTGTAAAGGTTCCTTGGATCTGTATATAGTCCAGGAGATTCCTTTGGAGCTGTGTTATTTTTGTATTAATATTTAATTTATTTTTGAATTGTGAATGGTTGTGGAATGTGATTGTGGGTTGAATGCATGAGTTATTGTGTTAATACATCATTATTTTTCATTAATAATTTATTTCATAAATTTACATTATCTTTCACATTGTGTTTGTGTTGTTTATTTAATCCACCATCCACTCGGTAACTATTCTGTTACAGTGATATTGTTTAGAGATAAGATCCACCTGTCTACCAAAGGGGTTGAAAAGCTGGCACAAATATAAATGCAGTTATTCATGTAGTCTGGTCTTACAGTTACATTACAAACTTCATCCGTCCCCATAAACCCAATGTAAGTCAAAACAACATCAGACAATATGGTCAGCCATATCAATACAGGCAGTACATTATGGGATGTGATTACTGTGGTGAGATCAAACATTTAGCAAAGGAATGAAGGCACAGACAGCCAATACAATGCCATCAGTGTGGTAGCTTTGGACACAAAGCAAAAATTCACACTAGATTTATGGAATCGTAAAAGGGAAATAACGCCATCAGCAGCAAAGGGGGCGAATCCGACAACCTTTTATAGAAACGTCCATTTGGCAAACCATGGTTTCCTCGTAAATCGTAAAAAGGCGTACATTTGGCAAACTAAGGCTTCCTCGAAATCAAAAAGAACAAGACGCCAAGTCGTTTTCGTATCCTTCCTGCTGCTATGGGGTTAAGAAACCTTTTTACGATGAAAATCCTTTTAGGATTTCACCAACAGACTAATTTGAAAAACCTCACCTTGTAAATCAATTAGATTATTGTACTGGTCAGTGAGTTGAAAATTAATTCACGTTAACAAATTATTATGACATCGCATATAGACTGGATTAGTTGGATCCTCAATGATTAGAAACCCTGGAGGAGCTGTTGGTGCAAATGAATATAAAATATATCCTTGTTGAGTATGATTTGTCGAGATTTATTTGATAACTTCCTTCGATAACATCACATACTAAATTGTATGCGATCACCGAGGATATATTGACGTTTTGAGGAGCGATATGCCTACCACCACCATCTGCGTCGTTATTATGTTTGAGGATGGCTGTTTGTGGTTGTGGTGCTGTTTTTGTTTCCATGCGTCGTGAGTTTGTTTAAATTTTTCATCGATGATATCATTAAGTCTTTTCTTTATTGTTGCTACATCGATGTATTTAGGAAAATAAACTGAGATATATTATCTTCGTTTAACGAAAAATCAGTCAAAATTGGTTGTCGTTGTTCTCGTATGCTATTAATCACCATTTTTAATGTTCGGTTATTCATATATTCTACATTGAACATAACCTGATTTAATATTTCGATGTGTTTGATAATAGCATCATAAATTTCTTTTCTCCCGGCAATACAAAGATCAAATTTATAATCTAGATTATCCAATTGTCTGTCAAATATTTGATAAATAGTATCAAACCAGTATTCAAAATCAGTAATTTTCATTGAAACAATCTCTTGATAATCAGGTTCTTTTTTTTTCTTTAAAAAATGTCTAAAGAAGATGATTTCTTTCATCTCTGATAAAAATTTCAATTTCTTCTCCCTCTACTTTTTTATTTTATCTATATGAGTCTTAATTATATAGTTATACTCACCATCTGTATTATCACCTGGATATGATTGTTTATCTGTGGTAAAATCAGATTTTTTTCGGTTCAGGTGGTAAAATAACGGGTTCCTGTCGAGGTGGTATTTCAGGCCATCCTAGCACGGTTCTAATAGAACTATGATAGATATCTACGGCATACCCGGGCGAGTTTATCTCAATGGCAGATGATAACGTCGGCTCATGAACTGTTATAGCGATTTTCGATTCTTTTCCAGTAATTGATTTTATTCTGCGTTGTAATTCATCATTGATTTGTTCGATTTGGTAAGATCCTGATGTAGCGAAACAACGTTCCAGTCTGGAGTTCCATCTTGTTTATTTTTACTCGCAAACACCAAAGAATTATTCGGTTGTTGACCACCAAATGCTACCGACCTAATATTAGCCCAACTGTGATACACTCGTATTTTTGCTAACGCTATTTCTTTCACGGGAATCGCAGAAGGAAAATTCACACTGAGTTCAGGATTGGGTGAGGTTATTGATATCATACTTGTTTTCACCGGGTTTGTATTTTCCGCTATTCGTTGAAGTAGTTCTTGCGATGTTGCCATTGTTATTATGCTCATGTTGTTTTTCTAATTTTGACATCGCGGAATCATAAACACGTACCATCGCTGAGAACTCACTATCTGATATTAATGTGTCATCGGGTGACGACGATATCATCGCGGATAATTGGAAGTATGCAGTTGACACAACATGAAATTTAACTACGTAACCTTGCAGTCTGCGCTAGCTGCATGCGGATATTTGTTTTCTTATAATCGAAATATTTCCCGCGATAGTTGTCGCCGCTGATATACAAATTGGAACAGCTATAGGGGCAATCATTGTCACCGAGGAGAGTATAATACCGGCTCCGGTGATTACACGTGATACCGAGTACACGGTAACATCAACTGCGGTGATTCTTCGTCGGCATTATTTATTTTTGTTTTGTGCTCCTCAGTGAGAGTTTTGAGTTTAGTTTGAAATTCTCTGACCTGATTATAGCGATACTGCTGTGATGACATTTTATTTTGAAAACACTAGTGTTTTTGAATAGATTTCAATTTAGTTGTTTCCTTAAATCCGCTACGAATTCCATATACCATGTTAATGAAACTCTAGCCAAACTATTATCAGTCGTTGTTATTGTGAATCGTTTAGTTGTTTCTTTGTCGATTATCGTTGATATCATACTGTTGACCCCAGATGAACTCGTTGATGAAATATTATATTGAGTCGGCGACACTTTTGTTAATCGATAAATACCTTTGACGGCCGCGGTGATATCTAATTTGTTCTTTGTAGGTGCCCACGCAAATGATCCGTGTTGGATCGCGTACACGTAATTTATGATATTTTTATTGTTCGTTATGGATTTTTATTTTTTTCAAGTTTTTCTATCAACCTCGGTAAATCATGTTTGATTGCTTAGATGGTGTTTTTTTTTATCTCATCGATTGATTTGCTAATATCGGCGGGTTTTATGTCGAGTTTATTAAATGGGACTTCAAGAAATTTATTTATGATGTTTTTACGAAAAGTTGAAATCTTTTTTACGTGTTCTTCATATCTGGATTGAACTGTTGCAAATTCTAACGTAGTTGTTTTTATCTCCGTGAGTTTCGGTGTGGTCACCGGTGGATTTCCAAGGAAAGCTAATAGAGGTTTGTCAATATTGCCAACTATACTTCTTTGTAATTCAGAAAACCGATCGAATTTAGTTATATGGTCGTCGTATTCATCGCGTAGTTTTTTTTAATGGTTCTAAAGTGTTAATTCTATCCACAATAGTTGAAATAAGTGCACTCGGTTTGAGTTTACCTTCCTTGGAAAGCAAAGCGATAGTCTCTTCTACTGCGTCGCGTTGTTTAACTAAAATATCATCTAGGGAAACATTACTAGTTTTCAATTTACCCTGGCGATCTTGAAATACAACTATTTCATTGGGATCAACACTGGCGAGATTTAACATCTCGGATATTTCATCTTCGATTATTCTTTTTACATCACCGGTTGCAGTGTCATCGGCATCGTGTTTCTTCAGCATTGAAATAGATCGTCCCCAAATATCAATATTTTTTCTTTAAGTAATTTATTGTTGTGTACCCGAGAACGACATTATGAGGCGATTTAGATGATGCTGAAACCGCCATTAACATTTCAAGGACTTCTGCCCTACACAAGCTTTCAAATAAGCTCAATATGGGCAACTTTGAATCCCAAAGAGGAACTGGAGAATCCAACTTGGATATATACTCGATAAATGATCCTTTCTCGTAGGGAGAAAATCTACGCGGGTTAAAATAAATGAGACATTCTGGATGTATCACGTAACCCAACCAATTTGGTTCAGAACTATATTTAGTGCTGTGGTCAATTATACCGGTTTCAAAGATTTTTGATGGAGTTGGGAATTGACCTCCGCTGAATATACCTCTGAAATCTTTTATTGGGAGTTTATTTGCTATGTCAGCGAGATTAAAATCTGACTTTTCAACAATGAGTTTAGGTGATTTGTCAATCATGTTAACAGGAACGCGTTTATAGAACCACGCTGTTAGTTTTTTCACTTGATCGAATAAACTTCTTGAAATAACAAACATGTTTATTTTATATTACTTTCTCTCTCTAAAAAGCGACTACTAGTATATTCATTTACGACTTGATGAGGTGGTTTTCTCGATGATGAAATAGCGTCAAGGACATTTAATACTTCTATGTCGCATATTGGTGGATCATTTAGTTGTTGTGTTGGCAGGGTGGAATACCAAGTCTTAATTTTATGAAAAGTGTTTAATTGTTGTATATAGCGCATAAATTCCCTCGGCGGAGCCAGTCCATATGAATCGAAATAAACAATTACACGCGGATCAATCGCGTATGCAACCCAGTGAGTTCCAGGTCCGGTGCTGTTATCAAGATTAATGATACCTGTTTCAAAGTTTTTATGGTTGTGCCGGCAACTGATCTTTCATAAAGACACCTCTAAAGTTTTTGTTTCGTTAGTTTTTTTAGCAGCATCGAGTAAATCAAAGTTTGACATGGGAACTATTGTTGTTAATAAACTGTTCCTGGGATTCTCAGTCCGCTTCCCTTGTACCATGAATGCGGGGTTCCTGGTAGTCTTAGACCCTTTCCCTTTTTTGTTGTATTCCCGTCGCTTTTTTGGTTCATATGATTGAGCAATGCTGTGTACTGCTTTTGGACAAAGAGCTACAGCGGCAATTAATGCTGAAATCACAGCGAGAAGTGGGAATACACCACCTGATTTTATCATGTTCTTAATCGCAGCCGCAGAGAGAGTGATCTGAACATCTTTTTTTTATCTTTGAAAGCGTCATTAGAGTGTTTTATCTGACGAGTTGGCAGCGACAATTTGTTCTGACTACCAGACATCTGATTGTGTTTCAGCCATATCGTGGTTCCACATTTTTTAGCCGATTCTGATTGCAATTTTTTAAGTTGACCAGGAGTCAATGTAACACTAACAACATTATACGACATTTTATTAAAACTACTAGTAGTTTAAATGACAGATTGATCTAATTGTTACATTGGACAAATCTTCGAGTTTTATCGTAGATTTTCCACTGGCGCATCAACTATTTTCATTTTTCCACCAACTCCTTCAAGTAGCATTGTTTTGTCGCTGAGAATGCCAGCAATTGCTCTGTAACCAACACCAGCAGGGGATATACTAGCTCTAAAGTATATATTAACTACGGCTTGTCTGGTCAAATCAAGATGTTCCAGCGAAACGTAATAAATTGGATATAGTTTTCTAAAATACAATTGAGATATTTGTAGACCACTGTCGACGTTTTGATCACGACCCATATATGACAACAGGCGATGATATACGCGTGCAGTATGGTTTTCTGTGTAATTGAGTTGTACATCCTCGATTGTTTCCTGCCGCCCATTAATTTCTAGCGAAACCTAAGTAATGCGGAGCTTATCAAATATGGCTGCGTGTTGATCACCAACTCGCTCTGTATTCTGTAAAGCAATACATATATGCCGTGGAGAAGCAACGCCTTATTTTGATGCCAATTGCCAGGTGAATGTACAGTTAACAGTTGATTGATTAATGTCCGTTGTTGTTGTTAGCCAACGTAGTAACGACTTTCCTCCATGATTCATAAAAGATAGTAATCGATCTTCTACGGTAATTGATTACTGGCATCCATAATGTTAGTTTTGTTAAAATGACTTTCCCCGCAGCGGCAGCATCAGCACCACGCCATATTGCATCATTATCAGTACCTTTTCGCACGAGTGCTACTGTATGCTTCGCTCCATAGATAACATTTCTAACATTTCTGAAGAATCCGAAAATATGATGCAGTGGAATTGCGCATGAAAATTTACGACGCTGTCCCTGTAACGTTGCTACGCGTGTTGCAAACCCGATTTGTAATTAGGATCAATACTTTTTATAACATCAAAGGCAGCATCTGGTCTATCTTCGTGTTCAAGATCATTTGGTTGTGGATTAACTGCAGTAACTTGCGGTGTCAGCAATTTAGTATACTGAATATGTTCAGGGTGATCAGTAATATCTTTAGAAAACATCATAGCCGGACCCTCTGATCTTTTATAATCATCAGTATATCTTACCAACACAATTATTGTTGTTGCAACATCAAAATCACGTTCTATGGATTCAATCTCTTTTCCATCAATCAGATATCTTGCACTCTCAAATAGCGCCATGATACCATTATTAACAAAACCAACTTGGATAATTGGGTCATCTGCATACGGAGTATTAGCTGCAACATTTGTTAAAATTTCTCCTACTACTTCAATAAATGCTTCACAAGGCAAAAAGTATTTACTGGTATCTTGGACTTGAAGTTCAATTCTTGATCGAATATCCGGTTGTACTGCATGAAAGGAATAATATTGATAATACTGTACAGAATCATCTTTGCGTACTGGGGCGTCCATATCAAAGGCTGGACCAGATGTCCGTTTGAACATTTTATCATATATTCCTCGATCTAAATCATGACTCGTGGTTTTCGTCGTGGTTTCAAGCCGCTTCCCGCTATCATCTTTGCAATATTATTTCTCTGTGCCTCATATGCTTCATTGGCCAACGACGAAGTCGCAAACGATGCTAATTTCTGATCCACTGCTTTGTTTATTTTTTTGCTAACACTTGCAAGCATCACTTCCGTGGATGGTAACGACAATAACGAAGTCGAAAATCCAAGGGATTTTTGCGCTGGTTACCTTTTTCGTCGAACTAACGACATTAGTTTTTCCTTCGCGGCGGAAAACGCTTTCCCGGCAACATCTCCAACAGCGCTAATTCATTTATCGCGAATAACATCAATGGCTTTTATCGATAATTGATTTGCTAATGGCGCTACTTTTGGAGCCATTCTTGAAAATAGCCCTGCAATGGTATTACCGAGACCATCACCATAGTACGCTCTGTAAACTGGCAATCGTGAGTTTACTACATAGACCATTGATGGTTTATAGTGGTTGTAGTGTATGATCATCTTATTTAAATGATATTTATCTAATCGTAAAAATCCTACGGATTTTTAATGAAGTCATCAAATGAATCACTATAGTAACCGTAAAAATCCCTTGGATTTTCGGCTAGCTAATCAATAAACTCTCGGTATACACCAATATTCACGATGCTGCCTTGAAATAACCGCCTGCAGATACCAGCTGCCTCATTAATTACATCAGGTGAGTTATTTCTGGCTCGTTTCCCTCCTACGAGAATTTCTAATCGTGATATATCCCCGAGAATATTACTAGGACAACTATCTAGACCACTACCTGAAAAACCCCTTTGATATCGATCTCCATTTTTTTCAGTTGTACCAGTTGCACCTTGCTCGCGAGATAATTCATCCAGTGATCTGTCCATTCTTTCTAAATCATCATCATCAAGTGATGTATCCCACTGAGGTTCTTCTTGTTTTTTTGTCTTCGTGTTGGTGTTTGATGCTCCCTATCTAAATCATCGTCCCATTGAAGTTCATCTTGTTTTTTTTGTCTTCGTGTTTGTCTCCGTGTTGATGTTGGCGATTTCTTTCTTGTTGTCGTTCTTCTATTTCAATGTGTTGTTCTTCTATTTGTTGTTTATCATAATTACTAATTCCTTTTTTAAATTCTATATACCCCATCTTCCTCTTATCTAAATGCTCAATCCCCTTATTTATTTTATACAACCAATCAAACCAGGCACTGCGTTTTATTCCACTATCTTTATATTTGTCATTTAAAATCTCCCTTTCTGAATGATAACTGTTAGCAACGAAATTACTAAAAGCGTGATAATCCTTTTGTTTTACTAATTAAAATCGTTTTATTAGTGTTTTAGCCTCATCGGTAATTTTATCCAGTAAAGAAACACCCGTTGTTTTATTAACATCGCCCTGTTTATCACCAGCTATCTGGTATAACAACGAGATAATACCCTTATTTCTATCTTCTTCCTCAATTGTCTCTCCCAATATAACTCTTTCAGTAGTTGAAGTAATGGGTTTGAATAACTCACCGCAGCAAAATCACACTGCAATTCCTGTCCAGTTTGGAGCATATTTAGAACGGAATCACGGATTGGAATAAATTTCTTAATCGAAACTAATCATTCACGTGCTAATTTTGTTGTCAGTGCTTCACCCACCATTATAAAGTAATGTACGATCTAAATTGTAGATTGCTTCACACACCCAATTCACTACATTACTTCCGCGTAGTCCATTGATAAAGTCATCATTGACTAAATTACCGTGCAATATAATTTTGTTCTAGTTGAGTAAGCGCACATACCTGTTTAAGGTGAGAAAGTGCCATACCTGTCTGTGATACCTTGTATTACTCATGTATGTATGATGTGATTACTGTGTTGAGGTAATTAAATGGGAATTTTCATTTTGGCGGATAATCTCTCTTATTGTTTTGATCTTCGAATTAATTGTGCGTTTGATTTCATATTGATGCCCCAATTCTTTCCTGATTCTTTCGACAACAGTGAATAACGGGACGAACTTATTGATGTCGTTACAGAATGCAAGGGATTCATAAATAGCATGCTGAATTTTTTTGATAAAGGAATAATATTTTGGTAACACGTATTTGTTACTTTGAGCATTATATTCAATATCTTGAAAATCAGAAAGAATCTGATCACGATTTAATTATCTGACAATTGAATTCCTTGATTTTTCAAATTTGAAATTTCGGTTATCATATCATTGATATTTTCAGAATTTATTTATATAACAATATATTATGTTTCTGATACAAAAACAAAAACATATTTAATATATTTTTCAAAAATAAACAATAGCGTTGATGAGCGATTATCATTCACACTGGGTCCTTTATTTGACCTTTTTTGTGTCTTTCTTAGGGATCTTTTTCTTTGAGAGTATTTTTTCTTCTCTTATTTTCTTTCAGATTTTATTCTCTTTGAGATTTCTCTCTTCTTTTTCTCTTTGACCATATGACCATTTCTTTTAGCCGATAGTTCATTCTGAACTATCCAGTGGGGTTACCCTAGTGTGTGAGCTTTTGCATCCATGCTATTTTTTATTTTGGAAGCGCCATTGTTGTTGTACACCTCCCGCAAAGAATTAATTTCCCGGGGGTGCAAAATCACACCGTCACATATTTGACGTGACGGGAGGTGTACACGAAGTACCTTTAAGCCGGCGGCCCCCAATTATATAGAAAAAACCTTCGAAATCGGTACCGTCGACAATTGTCTGTTACGAGATTCAACCGATGGGTCCCAGCACGAGATTCCATCTGTGTATACAATACACTAGTGATCATATCTACAGGTATATGCTTTTGAATACGATATATGTGTATCAATCGCAGTTATTCTGAATGCCGTGGTATATTTCTAATTTTAGGATCCACTTTGTTATTTTCGACAAATCAGTGATTGTGGTTTTTCTTTCCGTGTTAGGAAGGAATTTGGGTACATGTATGGCAATCAGGGTTGTGTTGTTTCACTCCCGTAGCATGTGGGGAATTGTGTCAGTTTCTTAGTTTGAGGCAGAGTGCCGTTTTGTTAAATCTTATCAGTTTGGGGGGTCAAAGATGCCATTTGGTTACGGAAAAACTGATATAATGATGACAACAAGAGATTGCATTATGCGGAAAATAGACCAACAAAAAAAATTATCCCATTGAGATACACGTGACTATAAAAAGAGAGTTATCGTTGTTTCAAAACTACACACACATACCCGCACGAGTCATTCCCCTTGGTGTTATTTATAATATTTCAGATGTAAATTAATTGAATTCTTTGTCTAGTCCTTTTGGAAATCGCTGACCGGGTTATATTCTCTGCAACATATCGTAGTGAGGTTCTACAAATATCGAAATACCTACCGGCTTCGTTCATTGATTGAAAGACCCTGTGCTCGTTATTTCTGTATTAAATGATTTGACACATTTTGCAAATTTCGAGTGTTTTCCACTCCCCCCCCCCATTTAGTATTCTGGTTTTGTGTGATAGCTCGTAAATTATCTAAAGAATTATCAGTTTTCATAACATTTATGTGCTCAATAACAAAACCATCCTTGATCAATGCGTTAAATATCTCATATACAAATCTATGATTAATATATTTTTTCTTTCGAGCGCCAAATATAAGATACCGTCGTTTATTCACAACACCAACTGGTTTCTTCAGCTTGCGGTGTCTGACAATACCGTCACGAGACGCTTCATAATTGCTGATCACGGGGTGTGGTTGAAATTCTTGGTTCATTTATATACTGTAATATTATTTGTCTAATTCAATATTTGGTTTAATTATATAATTACTTGGGAATCTTTCAATGTAGTCTTGAGGTGTTGTTATTATTTTACCCTTGACAGAGTCAAGGACAGAGTCATTGATGGAGTTTTTGATTCTCTTATCATAATAGCGCTTTAGCTCTCTGTATTGTTTACCACCACATTGAGACACAATTGCAATTTTCCTCTCACACCTACCCCACATCGGATTCAAGGTAGAGGACCTAAGCTTCCACGACGTACACTTTGCAAATGATATCCAAAGAATTCATTTCTACATGATTTGTTACAAGCGGTTACTGATTATATCATAGGTCATTTGCAATGATTCAATATATAATAAATTCTTTGTTTTAATACTTGTTTTAATTATAATATGGAGGAGCTCGAGAGATTATCGAAAATTACGCCTTGAAAAAATGTTAAATTCAATCTCGACAGAGTCTCCACTGATGTACCAAAGGGTCTAATAGGTGATAGAAGCATGATAGGTAGAATCTATGATGGTTTTAATGAATTCAAGCGCGATGGAGCATCTCAATGTTGGTCAATATTTAGAAATGATGGTAGTTTTGATGCTACCATGAACGACGAAAGAGCAACAGTGATAATCTCACATCTTGACAAGAAAAAGTATTTTTTTAGAGTGAAATTCAATATCCGCTCAGAAACGGGGAATTGGATTATCGCGACAAATTTGAACCATCTTGAAAAATGACAGAACTGTCATTGTGAGTCAGGATTCCAAACCAGGAATTCTGACTGGAATTGACAAACCGTGTTACGAGAGATCCTATCCTGTAACAGCAGTTGTTTATGGGATCTATCCGATAAATGATAAACCGAGTATTAAAAAACTAAAACCAATGAAATATGCGTCGTTCAATTGTGTAGCAGAACGAATAATAGAGCATTTTACAAATGCGTTGCGTGGAAACAAATTGACGGATCTAAGACGTAAAAAAATAAACGAATGGCAATTAACAGTTAGGAAGAACGGAGCAACGGTTCAAGATATAACCAAATTAGAAACATCATTAAAATTCCCAATAACCGTAATGACGATAACAGGCGAGATATTACACGAATCTAGATATAAATCAAAAGGAGCTCCAATTAAAATTATTGACCATAACGAACGCGCATAGTCATCTGCAGTTACAATATTTCCGCTGGATAGAACAATAAAATATCTACCCCCAGAGAACTCTGGGGAAAATTTATTTTATTTTATTTACGAATTAAGTAAAAAAAGATCCGTGTCAGTGTGGTTACTTCACAGTTTTTTAAGACGAAGAGGGTAAATTCGATCAATTTGTAAGACCCAATGGCGAATTTTACCGTACTGAAGCCCTCCACGACAAGATGAAAAAACTAGCTAGTGGTTTTTCAAACGGATTACGACGAACAATTATCAACAAACTGTTTTTACAATAGCGTCAGTTGCAGCTCATTTCACGAGAACGAGAAATCTATGGAAACCAACACGCGCAGAATTTGTCTCAGATATCGAATCAACCTGCATCGAGTACAACCAAGGTGGATTATGGAATACAAAATACGGTTGCTAGGACAAAATGTCCGCGGACAAAATGTCACGGACAAAATGGCACCGACAAAATGTCATGTGGACAAAATGTCACTGGACATAATTGCTCGGACAAAATGTCCGCGGTCCAAAAATTTGCGGAAAAAACTATAAGATATAAAAACCAATGAAAAAATTCACTAATCTATTTATTCAAATTTAGTCTAACTATATTATAACGTACTGTAACGTTTCCCTCTAAGAAGGAGGGGTAGTTAATTGGATTTAGCTACGTTGTCTATGGAATGACCTCCGTCGATATTATAACTCGGTATGAGTGAAAAGAGAGAATACCAACAGAGAACTGGGCAAGATTATTCGGAAGAAATAATGCAATACGGGCCCCCTTGGACCAGAAAAAACACAAATTTAATTAAACAAATTATTAGTGGTAATTTTCAATTCAACTAAAGTTATATCAACATCGTTTAGTAGCTGTGTCAAAAAAGGATTTGTTTCATCATCATAACGAGTGGTGAAAAGAGCGCAATATCCACGACTGACTCCATCACCTTCCTCTCGACCGTGATCCAACGTTTCCTGCTTTCTCGAGTCTTTCTATTCCAACTGCCTCATTCTACTTGGACGTCCTAGTCTTTTATTCTGAACTCATTATGTCCACTAACATTTTGTCCACATGACATTTTGTCCGTGCCATTTTGTCCGCGGACATTTTGTCCACATGACATTTTGTCCGTGATATTTTGTCCGTGGCATTTTGTCCGCGGACATTTTGTCCGGCGACCCAAAATACGACCCCGAAAGTATTTTTTCGGTTGATATGGTTGCGTGTTGTCCAGGGAGTTTTCTTGGGTACGGAGAGTGCTCTGAGTAATTCAAAAGATCTGGACACCCCACACATGAGATGGCCAGTGTTGCGATTAATGGACCACTGCCTGATTTTGATCTCACCGGATTCGCTCGTGTGGTATCATTTGAACTGGCTAAATGACTTCATACGTGTTGTTATGTTTGGTTTGGTAGACACATTTTTGAAAAACACTGGATGCCAATAGTGTTATTACGGTATATGATTGATTCTAAAATGCTGATATCGCTGATTGTCAGGGAAGCAATTATATCATATCGAGCGCAGACTGAGGTCTGGTTACCACAACCCGATCGTCTAGATTGTATAATTAGCGAAAACAAAAAACAATTCCCCGATCTCGACGAAGAATATATCTTGAAATGGTCCAAATAAATCTTTGAAGTTAGAAATAAAGACGCAGAAGATTTCGGTAGAAGAATAATTGGTAAGTTCACACAGGGTGGAAAATACGACCATAAACGATATTCTTCGCGGTTGATTATAGATGATGCTGAATACGATTTTATAATCGCAGATGTAACATCTAGGGGTATATATGTCGATCGCAAAGACGCTTTCTTGTCCGATGGAACCAAATTGGGTACAATTGTTTCTTACACAGATGGAGAAAATCCTCAATATACGTACTTAAGGTCGTCTATGCTGGCTTATGCTTCTATTAATTTACGTTCGATGATAAATAGATTTCCTGAGTCCGCAATTACAGTAGACACTGATTCATTTTATATAGACGTAAAATATAGCGAGGCAGTAGCTCAATTCACTAATTCAGACGAGAGTTGGGGATCATGGAGAATTAAAAAAGAAATACTGCGTGATTACTCTAAATCAGCAGATGTTACGACTGAAAACAATTACTTGAAAAATAATCAGATATCAGAACTATCTAATGCACCGTCGATATCTGATCCAATATGTAGATATAAAACCGTTTACTTAAACGGCTGTGGTGGGTCAGGAAAGACTCGTTCGATTGAATTATTTCGAGGGAAATCAAACATGACTGTGTTAACACCGACCCACAGACTTGCAAGAGAGATGAAACAGCGAGGAATTAATGCTTGCACATATCACTGTTTCTTTCGATGGAAAGGTGACGAATGGACTCCTGATCGAATGGGCGAGAAATTTATTCCTGAAGTCATGATTTGGGATGAGATATCCACGGTGTCGTTAGATGTATTACAAAGGTTTCTTGATTGGCTATTGCTAGCGAATACAAAAGTGATGATGTGTGGCGATGATGGTCAACCACCACCATTTGTCGGTTTGTCTCCACATAATTGGCTAAATAATTTTGTAGACTATTATGAAGAAATTAATACCGATCATAGAGCACTTCATGAACAATTACGCGAGATCAAGAAACTAATCAGATTACAACGGGATAGAATCCAATGTGAAATAGCGCGTGAAATACTTTCAGAATCCCCATTAAATGATTTCTGGGAAGCGTGGAGACCAAATGATTTGATAGTGGCAAGTTGAAAGATAGTCAGAGACACACTTCAGATGAAGTTATTTAACACGCATAAAGAAAAATTTGCAACACTTCCAATGCCATTGTGCTATAAACCCATGGGTACACGAAGACAAAATATCGAAGTTGATATTCCTGGCCTGACAAAGTCAGGGACAGAAAAGCAAATTCTCGTATTAAATGATATTGTGCTGGTTGATAACGTCGTCGAAGATGCAAATCCCCATGGACGCTAGGATACGCAGTGCCAATACATTCTTCACAGGGATTGACTATATCGGACACAATTGTTTGGATCATAGATAATCACATAGAGTGGTCAAATTTAGTTTATCTTGCAGTGTCCAGAGTACGAAGAATAATTCAACTTCGAAGAGCTGTTTTAGATTATAACGACACTACAATAAGTGATATTGTCAGCGATGATGCAATCAGAAAAAAAGCTCTGGTTATAAACAACAGGATAAAAAAGTAACAGAAAATTTGATATTGATGCCAAATTTATAATCACACTGAAACAACAACAGAATAATCACTGCGCGATGGTATAATGCGTTGGTGTTGGTCGGATGAAGATCCTTGCTAACTTACTGTAGATAGAAAAAAATAACAGTAATTGAGTTTCATCGGGTATCACTTGTAGATGTTCACGAGTAAACCCACGCTGAGGAGCAGTTGAATCCAATCTATAGACTGGCAGTCTACCCGTGGATTGTGTTATACTAGATATTTTATGTGCAGTAACACTACAGATAGGATCAGTAGCTCTTTATTTACCACCTTCGAGCTCTCCTGGTTTATATAAATACATAACAGTGACATTGCCGAGTATTGGTTGTTTTGAAAAATCATTTTGTGGTTTTACGGGTATATACTTTTTTAATAGCGTTATTAGGTATCATATTAATTGTTCGAGTAATCTCATTATTCAGCGCGGTGATCACGCCTGGTAATCTCTTGACCCATTCACGAGATCGTTTGTCCTGAATAAATTCCTTCGCGTATTGATATCCAAATAACCGCTCAGCATGTGTCCGAGTAAATCGTTCAACAATTGCCTGATCGCAATATAATGCAGTATGTCCTCGTCTGATGGTGACATTATGATGCTTCATTGTTGATAACACTGCACCCTGAAATTCCTTGCCAGGATCAACTTGTAATAGATTTGGCCAATGCAGAGGACCTCGTCGATAAATCCTTTCAAACGCAGAAGCCACTTCAGTTGATGATTTTGTCTTTAGCGGTTATGCTTGTTTGTATCGACTCGCAACATCAACTACGGTTAGCGCGTATTTGTAAAAAACATCATGCGGTAGAAATAATATATCAGCCTGATGAACCTCATTAGGGACGCTGACATCCAAATGTGTGTAGTTAATTTGTTTAGGCGGTGGTAGATAAATTTGCCATATTGCCTGTTTGGATAACCAATCCGCTGCAGTGGTGTTTTTCACCCTTGCGGCGCTAGCGAGTTTACTGATTGCTGCTTTACCCCTCCAGTATCATCTTGGAGAATAATAAATAGATTCCATGATGTTATTAATTACCAGCACCCAATATCAATTTACTTTTCATCGCAGATTTTATCAACCATGAAGCCAATTTTTCTTTTGAAGGATTTATTAGTGATAGAAGTCAACGCATGAATTAATTTCATATCTGCGATATGTCCATGTTGCAGATTGCTGCTTTTATAAGCAACATCATGAGCATGACACGCCTTATCAATAAGGTTTATTGGATACTCACCGGGTCTGGGTTGGTTTTGATCATCGAGTCTGATGTCAAGTCTGGTCCCGGGTCCACAATAACTATATCCATGGTGTTCCTGGTAATTTTACTAACTTGGCTGCAATATCACCTCCTGGTTTTTTTTAAAACATCTCCAGATTTCATAGAAACAAATATAAATTTATTTGTACCACATTGTACACACTTACCATCAAGTGCTGATCTCTTATTTTTAGTTATAATCGTCGTCAAGTCATTTGTGCTAGTACGCTTCTTACATTTCACACAATATAAATCCATAATATATTTATGTTATATGGATATGAATGTAATTGATTATTCATCAACACGAGAACCAGAACCCGTAAAACATCATGTTATGTTACCAAACTCTATTCGAATGATTATCATTGGACTCTCAAGGAGAGGTTAAACACAGTTGTTAATTGATATGATAATAAGATGGATGAAATGGGACAAGTTGTATTTAGTGGCACCGAACGTAGATGATCAGCGATGTTATCAAGTGTTAAAAGGTTATAACGAGAGAGCCGCAGAGATCACCGGAGATAATATTATTGAGTTTATTACCGATATCGACGAATCCCCATCCGTGGAAGACATCGATGGAAGTATTAATACATTTGTTTGTATACGACGATGTAATGTTAGATAGACAAAAAAATCCATCTATGATATTTTCCATGGGGAGACACAAAAACACTGACGTGATATATGTCACTCAACGATACACGCAAGTACCTAAAGTGATCAGAGACAAATGCAACATATTAGCAGTGTTTAATGGGACTGACACTCATACTATTAGAAATATTTGGCAAACGTGGTGTGACGGTGACATGGACTATAATCGATTTATAAATTTTTTATGTCACGCTCAGTTAATACCACATTGATTTATAACGATTAACTTAATAGATCCTAGAACAAGATATCGAATAGGATTAGGTCAAATATTCGGTTGATTTTTAACACCATAGCAGCAGGGAGGGTGCGACAACGACTTTGGCGTCTTTTTTCCGATTTCGAGGAAGCCTTGGTTTGCCAAATGAACGCTTCTGTAAAAGGTTGTCGGATTCGCCCCCTTTGCTGCTCCATCTCAATTCCACAGGAAGACTCTATTCAGCAAGAGGACCAATCTATCTATCAAGGACTGTCCTATACACTGCGCATCCCTTGTCAAAACAGATTTGATCCCCTTGCTGATGCATGTTCTCAATGTGGAACCTTACAAGCTACTTATACATATTCCAACAGGAACGATAGTTCAGATTTATACAATGATTATAAAAGTAGAAAATGCCGTTGTAGAAAAACTAATTTTTTATACAGTAATGATATTTGTAATGATGATCACTGTGAACATAGTTTTAATACTTTCAATGTCTCGTTGAGTGTATCGAATAGCATTGATATTAGTCCCTTGAATTTAGGAGTTTCCTGCGATGGTTTACACAAAATAATAATATCCATTTATTTGGACTCTCGGAAACAATGTTAACAGAAAATCAGGGTGAAAATGTCTTATATATTAATGGCTATGAAGAACCTTATAAGGATAGGAATGCAGACGGTGGTGCGCTCCTTGTGTATATTAAAACCGGTACTATTTGTAAACGACGGGAAGACCTAGAAATGAAGAAAATATAATCCATTTGACTACAGATCACTCCAGAAAAAGCAAAGCCCTATTTAGTAGGTTTTGCGCATAGACCCCCATCATCACATACTGGTTGGTGTGAATATTTTGAACTTCAAGTAGATACAATTTCAAATGACGAGAAAGGATTTTACATTCTAGGTGATATAAATAGAGACCTTCTCAATGATCTAATAAAAGGGAATTGGATGAAATGTATTGATTCGTTAGGTATGGAACAACTAGTAAATGACCCCACCAGAGTTATATTAACCTCTAAAACACTTATAGATCATATTTATACCAAACCGAAAGAAAATGTTTTAGAAGTAATGGTTCCAAAGATTGGTATAAGTGATCACTGTCCAATTTTTCAAACACGTAAAGTCAATGGCAAATCAACATAAAATAATATCCATAAATCGATTACTTATAGGTCCTTTACAATCTTTGATACTGTTAAATTCCTAGAAGATTTAAAACAGATTCCATGGAATACAGTCCAAATCTTTGAGGATATTGATGATGTTTTAGATACTTGGACAGATATGTTCATCAGTATAGTGGACAAGCATGCCCCTTTAAAAACACACATGATGAAGAAAGACCATCAGCTAGGCTGGATCCTCCCAGAAATTTTAGAAGCAATAAAGCAAATTGACCATGTAAAATCAGTAGGAAATCAAACCGAATATAGAGTTTGGAGGAATAAAGTTCATAAAATGATACATAAAGCCATACAAGCGCATTACAAAAAAGTGACGGATGAAAACCAAAATAACCCGAAAGCTATCTGAAAAGTGTTTACAGGTTTTCGTGCAGGCAAATGTAAGCGTAAAGGTGAAATTGTATCCCTCAATCATGAGGGCAATTATACTGATAATCCAAAGGACGTCTCAGATATTTTTAACAAATTTGTTGTTCAAATTGCTGAAAAATTTAAAGAACCTTGAACTTCATCTGATCATCTGGAACTCAAACATTTTTGTGCTAAAAAACTACAAAACAATATAAAATTTGAAATTCCTGAAATGAGTCCAGTATTTGTGTTCACATATATTAAGACAATTGATGTTTGTAAAGCTACAGGACTTGATATGATTGAACCAAGGCTACTAAAAGTGGTTGCACCTGCAATTGTATTTGAGTATAGCTTTCATTTGTGATGAAAGTATTAGGTCTAATACATTTCCACAAACATGGAAAACTGCCATCTCTATCCTTCCTTGTCTCTCCAAATTACTAGAAAAAACATGTACATGATTCTTGTCTCAATTATTTAAACGCTTATTATCTTATTCATGATAATCAGTCTGGCTTTCGCCAGAATCACTCCTGTGAAACTGCACTTGTATGTTTGATTGATAACTGGCTGAAAGCGTTAGATCAAGGAGAAATGGTAGGCACTATTATGGTTGATTTTCGTACAGCTTTAGATCTTGTAGACCATGAAAGTTTACTTGAAAAACTAAAGACTTATCAATGCTGTGAAAAATCTCTAAACAGGTTTACTTCTTACTTAATCGATAGAGTGCAAAAAGTATCTTTAAATGGTCAATTTTCTGAAAGTAAAATTATTAATTGTGGAGTACCACAAGGCTCTATCCTTGGGCCTCTGTTATTCATTCAATTTATCAACGAGTTACCTCTTAAGATCGGAACTTCAATTTCTTCCACTGACCTCTATACAGATGATACTACACTGTCTGAGATTGGTAAAACCAAAACGGTACTTGAAAATAACTTACAAGATGCTCTCAACAGACTTCAAGTATGGTGCAAGGAAAATAGTATGATCATAAATACAGAAAAAACGAAATCCCTACTAGTTACAACACAAACCAAAACGAACTAGACTAGATAGCGACAAACTTCATGTTTTTTTGACAATGTAAGCCTTGATATGACCTCTCAAGATAGAATTCTTCGTGTATTCGTAGAATAATCTTACTTGGTCTATTCACATTAAACACATTTCATAAAAGGTTAATTCTTATCTTTGACTACTGAGGAAAATCAAAACATACATTCCTCTTCAGTATAGGGTAATCTTTTATAAAAGTTATATTCTGCCATATCTGGACTACTGTAATGTAATTTGGGGTAATACCACTAATTCAAACATAAGGACACTAATACGGCTCCAATAGAGGGCTTGCCATTTAATTCAAGATCAATGTATAGACAATTATCAGGATGCAATGATTAATATAAAGGTTTTAACAATACATGAAAGGAAATTTCTTAGAGAAGCCAAATTGATGTATAGAGTATGCAGAAAGGCCATTCTTGTATATCTAAGCAATATCTTTCAGCAAAGAGATGATGATGGTACTCCAAATTTAAGGTCCATAAGAAGGAAAACTACATTATACCAAGGCCAAAGAAGGGAATTGTTTAAAAAAGTTTTCAATAAACTGGTCCAGTAGTATGGAACAACATTCCCAGCGACATAAGTCAGGCTCCTAGCATTTTTTTCTTTTCATAATCAATTTCTTAAATGGATGAAATCTTTAGAAAATTGAACAGAGCTAGTACCAACAAAAATACTGTCTGCTTGTCTATAATTTTGCATCATTTTCAAAGCTGAATGTTTCAACGCAGAATGATATTTTATGTTTTTTTTATATGTTTATGTTTTTTACAGATGCGTGTGCATGTGTTCCAGGCTTGATACTTTGAAATTAAAAATTCCTTAATTATTTAGTGTCGAGCCAGACTCTTCACATCATGTTGTATGTATTGTATGTATTGTATATATTGTACAAAACAGATAGAAGGCCTCAAGGTAGATTAGTTCGGTAGCTAATTGAGTTACCTTCTCTAAAAAAAGTCTTTATTATTATTATTATTATTATTATTATTATTATTATTATTATTATTATTATTATTATTATCTAACAAGATTTCTTTTTGTATATGTGCCATATATCAACACACACGTTCACAATATCTACCATAACATTTAATTTTCTTTTTAATCGTATCCCGGTAAATGTTTCTAAAGAATCCAAAGTCATGTTGATGTGTTAGACTTGCTGATTCTAGATTTATATTAAGTTAAAATTATCACTAACATATAGTACTGGAATTATATAGTAAATATAAATTAACTAGTATCCAATAGTTTATTAATACTTATGTGCTGTTTGTTTGCATATGTTTTGTTCCTTAATTGATTACAGTGGTATTTTGTATTGAAAGCATGTGACCGAGGGTAACCCGAATTATGTCAAGGCTACAACACATCAATAAACAGCCGAATACCTTTAGCGCTAGTAGTACTAAGTAACATCCATTAATGTCATAAACATGTGGATAATTATTCTACCATTGATTACATGTAAAACAATATGTATTTCCCGTGAGTAAATCCAAGAGAAATAGATTCATAACTCTTTGTAAAGTAATTCAAATTCATGCTAGTTTACACTGCTACTTACCAATAGAGCATTTGCAAATAACACCATCGCTTGTGACAGAGCAATTATGTTGATACCAGAAATAATCTGTGCCTATGCGAACACAGTCGGCTGATTGCCATTTGCCTGCAAGATTATTAAAGCAATATATATATATTATGAAATAAAGAGCGAAAATAACTTCAAAATCGTTTGCTCTTAGCATATATTCATGTTGAAAATAAATATATAATTATTATGCGAGTATTCTGCCAGTGGGCCTTCTCGGCATAATGTTCAAAAGATATAAAGTACTGTATTCTTAAAAGTACTTTCTTGTTCGGGATAGAACAATGAGGAGATAAAGTAAATGGGGTACTTTTAAATTGAATAATGACTCGCAATAGAAAGGTACAAACGACCAACGTCTCAAAACTATTTGTCGTAGTAGAACCCAAGAGAAGTCTGTAAGCCAGGTCCAATTATTTGGTAATATATAACAGATGATTAGAATGTTAACGGCTATTAATTTGTAGTAAAACACCTCCTGTCGAATTATTATTTAAGAATCAAGTTAAACTGTCCTATAAAGCACCCCCCCCCATAAAACAGCCACCTTAGTGTTACAGCCAATTTTGACAAGTATAAAATGTGGATTGCTTCTACATGGTCATTACCAATATTTTTCTAAGTTTTGGAAATTCATCGGAAAGGCATAATACGTTTAACTTAGATGTGATCTGTTTTGAAAATAATATTGGTAGAGTTTATAAAGTAGAGAAACAATTAAATATCCTTAAAATTATTCTTAAGCAGTCCATAACATAAAGAAAATCAACTTAAAGTAAAGTCCCTAACATAGTTAATAAATAATTGAATATTTAAAGTTTTTATTTTGCAATAAGATTAGTATATTGATATATGAAAAGACAGAATAACTACTTACGTTAATAATAGTTAATCGTTTTAGGCACACAAAATATAATATAATTGATATTCTTATTCAACATTCTACCCGGTAGACATATGCTACCTGTTATTCACAATTTACACTCTACTCTCTGCCTCTTGGCTCCCCCCCACCCCTCCCACGGAATCACTTCTTAATACTGAAACACACCAATTATATTGAAGTCGTGTTGTAATGACAAACATAAGTTAAAAATGCTTGAAGTGTAATACAGAGAAATAAAGACGAAAAATAATATGATATGCATTGCATAGGTTAACGATGCCACACAGATAATTTGTAACTAACTCAGCAAGTTTAATTAATTTAACAGTAATATAAATATTTCGTTAATTCATCATTAAAGCGTCAACCTCTGTTTAAGAAGATAACGATTATTTGTTTATATATTTGGGTTAAATCATGGTTAAGGTTATACAAATAAAGTCGAATAATGAATGTGTTTAACGTTTATATTTGTAACTTAACATAGATGCACTAAAATGTTTCTAAAGTGATGATTTAAGATATCATTATATTGTGATAATAATGAGAAAACTGTTTATCACTAATATTATATATGTGCATGTTGTCTGTCTTCGTCTATGTTAATGTGTCTCATCTTGCATTGCATGTTTAGTTATGTGTCTATACATCTCCTTGTTTTTTTTAAAAAGGAACAATTATAAATTTTATCAGCAGTTTGCTTCACTGCTACAAGGTCCTTTGTTCTTTAAAAAACTACCATTACGAGATCGACAGTCAGCCCATTTTGCTATGATGGACCATCATTAATTACTTTAAAAGACTGCTATTATGTTCTCCACAGTCCACAGTGCTCAAGACTAAACGATCAATGACTACATTAATCATTACTTAAATGTAAATGGAAGCGAAAAAGGAAACGTTGTTTCAAAGCTGGCCGGTGTAAAACAAGAATACGAATTCCAGTGATCTCTCTTGCGGCCTTTCCAACTCAACAATTTAAAAATTCGGCGTTAAGATAGATACTCTGGTGCAAATCCCTATCCCCAAATCGTCAACTCTTGCGTCAACTATCAAGATATATCTCTACATACTGCATTATTCAATGCCCAATCAGTAGGACCAACGAAAAAGAGCACATAGATGGTTAATTTCTTAAAATATCAGAATATAGTCTCTTTGCTGACCGTAACATGTTCAAAAACTTCAGGCGATGAGCCAAAGTGCGCGGATCGTACTCATCGCTGACTCCATAATGTCGACCCCACCACTCTCGCGGAGGTGGATTGATGTCATCAAACAGAATTCCATGGTAAAATGTCTTAACCACACAACAACCTCCAATTTCTGCCTCACTTTTTTTGAACTAGTCCAAAGAATATTCACACTGGAACAAAGGTCACTCCACTGATTCTGCCTCCCACGCCATCCTCTTAACAGAAAGAACAATCAGATTGAATCTCTCTTTTTGAAGCCGTATCCGAATTGTCTGGAGTATGAAAGTTCGATAGGTGGCAAACAACGTATTCTTGAAGATATCAACTTTCAGTTTGACTGTCCTGGAAACCCATTCAGATCAAAAGTCCTAGATTCCGTTCATGTTTTTATCCTTACACAGATTATTCATAGACCTGATGATAACATTATACAGTCCACAATGTTATCCAACGAAATAGCATCAACTCACCTTGAATAAAATGCCATCGGAACGTAGCAGTCACTAACATTTAACCTCTACAGTAGTTTGAAATAATCAGTGTACTATGTTTGTTTTTCTGTATATTAAATCAAGCCGCATGATGTTGTTACAAGTAAACACATCTAGTTGTCAAATGAGAAGCATACATATTTTATATTGTTGGCGAATATTATTTTTAATTCTTCAAGACGGGGTAATTTACCGTATTATCGGAGTGCAATTTATTTTGAAATATTATCCCTTGTTTCGTGCTCCATTTTATAAATATGATACAATCATAGTATTTCTACCCGGCTCAGAATTGATGATTAAAGTAGACTTTCTTGATACCCTGATTAAAATATATTTATGTCAATGAATTATCGTAGCGTACTGGGACATCTAGGCTAGGGGCCATCTTGTCGTCAAAATAATTATATTTGTTTCAGAATTAATGCATACAGAAAGGAAATGTGTGACGTGAACCTTATATTATATATTATAACTATTGTGCAGAAGGATATACAATCTGAGTTACTCATCAAAACACGCCCAATATAGATACTTTACCAGAAAAAAATTTTGTCCATATTGCAGATGTACCGTCATTCCACATCCATCTGTCGCCAACAAATCTTAAGCCAATGTGATAAAAGCAGCGACATCTGAAACAAGACAACGGTAAATTAGTAAGAAGTCACTAATACCTTTTCCACCTGGTTGAACCTTCTGTGTTTTTTAACAAGAGAGAGAGAGAGAGAGAGAGAGAGAAGACAGAGAAGACAGAGAGAGAGGCAGAGAGAGAGAGAGAGAGAGAGAGGGAACATCCTACCCCTTCTCAAGAACTATTTACAAACTATATCTAGTAACCAATCCTCTTTCATTGTATATTTTAATAATGATAAAATATCGATATTGTATCTGAATAACATTGCGTAAAACATCAGATCTTAGTTAAACGTACCCATATGATGTAATAAGTGCATACGAGCGACACTATGATAATTAAATACTGCGGAAATCGAATTGGTATTTCTTTCATAAGATACTAAATTATATAATAATAATAATAATATTATTATTATTATCATTATTATTTAACACAACAACATATAACAACAAGAATACAGACGAACAAACCTAAAATTACAACGAACAAACAAACAAAAACAGTTAGCTGCCAATAATTAAGGAAAGACACATCCCTATGAAGTCATTAAGTAAGTTCTTAAAGTCGAAATATAGAACTCCTAAATGAGATTGGTGTTTTGTATCTAAGATATATAGGAAATTTTATGCACGTAGCACGGCACCAAACATTGTCCGAAAAACGTTTGCTGAATAGTGGTAACAACGAGAATACGAGTGTGGAACGAATAACGTCAGTTTCTAGATGGCTCGTACACATGGTTTGGTCAGAAAGATATATTGGACTGGAGCCAGTCAACGAAATGTAGCTTACTGGACATAATTAGTGTTTCGTACTGGATTGATGGGGTAGCCAGTATCAGTTACAGAGTATGAAGAGGTGTGCTCAAGTTCATTAGAACTCGTAAAATAAACCGATGAGCCGTGACTTGAAAAGTGAAAGTGGATATAGTATATACTGAAACAAACTAGACAGGAGTGAATTACAATAGTCCATTCTTGAATGTACCAATGAGCAGATAAATATTTTAGTGGCATCAACCAAAATATTATTGCGATTGGAGCTGAAGCCTCTCAGCTCCAGATATGCAGCCATGCATACATCCTTTAGATGTTGGTGTAGTAAGAGCGTACAATCAAGAATAACACCTAAGTCTAGTAATGAATATATATTTTTAATTTAAATCAAAAATTCAAGAATTAAAGGCATACAACCTAAGATTTTCGACTTTTTTGTTCTTGCAAATGCATGATATTATGAAAAGTATAGTAGAAATAATGAGTAATTACAGGTCATTCAGTTTCAAAAATGTACATCTGTAAGTTTAATCAATGAAAATATAACGATTTTCTGTACGGATTGCTAATTAATTATGCAGAAACGGAATTTACCGACATTCTCCGTAGTCGCAGTGTCACATGAAGTCGAGGTAAGCATATGTTTCGCTTTCGAGTAATTATTGCCCTATTCTTCGTCTGTCCTTCTCCTTAGTTCATTATAGTCACCCACAATATATGTATTGCTTATAGATTGCTCATTATATATGATAAATTACAAGAAGTAGGCAAAAAAGTCAATACGATGGAAAATCCTGACAATAAGAGGTTCCTTTAAGGGGCGATACTTGAAAGTGTTTACTTGTCGTGTTTGTGAGATTGTGTTACGTTGTAAGATAAACCTACTAAAAATGTGATAATTTGTATCATTGTAATCAGAACCACTATTAAAAGGCAGCAGAAGAAGATAATACCACCGGGGGAAATAGCATACTGCTAATAGGCAATTTATTTTATGGACTTAATGGATACCCAAGTACTGGCAACAGACATGTCATTCCAAGCTGTTGTGTATGGCGTATAATGGATAAATAATTTTGGCCAGTACCATTTTGGATTTACTCAAGGAAGACTTGGGTGATCTATCCAATGATATGATGTGTGAAGAATGAAATTTATGTTTATTTTAAGTTGTATAAAGCATTTCTTTTGTAGTATGCAATTTTTATTTTGCATGAACAAGTTTTGTTAAAAATTGTTTTAGCTACCTACCCAATAAAGAATGATTATATGTATGGCTATGTTTTGAAAGCAACTGTGAGGAGACTGCTTATTAAAAACATGAATTGAAGTTGACTAGCATTGTCTTGGGATGCAAAGGATGTAAACAACAAAAGTACACTGGTGAACATGATTTTAATTGTGCATATACAGTAACACATTAAGTTCAATGATAAATAACGCATATTCATGAGTTGAGAAAGTAAAACTTGTTGCAGTGTTTCATGAATAAAGATTGACTTGTAAATATCAACAGAACTACAAACACTAGGATACTATTCTATCCAGATACTGCTCATTAATTTCAATTACATGTGAAAAAAATTGGCTCTGGAAACAGAATAAGGTTTTTAAGACTTAAATACTAGTTCATCAAAAGCAACATTGAATGCTTATATCACATAATATGTGCATCATCAGCCATCTTATTACAACTAAATTAAATATACTTGACACCAATTAAATGCATCAAATTTTCAGTTTTTTAAATGTGTTCATAATTATACCCTTTATATAAATACCCAGATGAATGTACACAACTGCATACACTGTAAAACTGTTATATATTATGTAATGTACTAAACTTATATATGTACAAATGTGCATGTACAGACATAACTTTAATTCAAGAGTACAGTCAGGCAAAAAAAATGAAGGATATCATCTAAGAATAATTATGGCATATAATATATAGAGATTTTCCGTGTTATTTAGGTTGGGTGGGGTGCTCCCAATATTATTTAAATTATTACAAAATACCTCCCAGCTTGTTTTTATGAGGAATTGAAGTAGTGATAGAGAGATGCTATGCTCAGAGCTTCCAGTCAGTGGTGCCGACAGTTAAATTAATGAATACACAAAATGTGAAAGTCAAATAAACAAAAATTTAATATCATTAAATAACAGTCATGTCTCAAATGAAACTCAAAATAAAACCCTATCACTCGTCTTTAACTCGACCAAGTTATGGCCTATTTTATCATCTGACTGTAATTTATTTTCCTCCTGTCCTGTGTTCCTACTCATCTGTATGATCTTTCTCTGGAATGGTAGTCCAATTGCCTCCAGTCCGTCTAATGTCTGCCTCCGTTCTTCCTTTCTCTTTGTCTATCAGAGACATTTTATATGAGAAACTAGTGTACCATTACTATAACAGATTGATTACAGACATCCCATTCCAAAATACTAGACAGTTCTATAGAAATTACATTGATGTTTTAGTATCTTGTGCTTGTTTTTTTTTTATACTTTTGACAAAAGTGATTACCATTTACTCAATGCCAAACTTTAGTACATCACCCAAGCAAACTACTGCAGAGAAACAAATATTTAAATTAAGCCCATGCCCTCACCCCCATGTATGGTTCCTACTGCATTTCTTTAAAAATTAGGGTAGCTAGGCACACACACACACACACACACACAAAAACACACACACACACACACAGTGATTAGTATATATAATGTACGAAGTACAATGCAAAACTGGCTCAGATATACATATCAAATTCAGGAATGCAGGGGTCTTGCTACCAGTGTTGATACTAATTAGCCTACACAGACAAACAAACTATTACACATTCACAGGGATGTTTTGATTGCTAATTGACCATTAACCCTGTTTGCAACAATATATCACTGCTCAAGTTTATGAAAATGGGCCTACTATACAGTGATGGAAATACACTGTATGCCAAATTCTGTTTCAAAATTGTAACAGTGTGTGTGATTTGGATTTTTAACATACCTTGAACAATTTTTGAGTCATATTGCTATGATGTTTGAAGTGTGTCAGTTTATAGTGATGTCTAGCACTGAGGCATCATGCAGCAGACATGTAGCATGAGATCCCACCCAGTTACATTATCCTGACAGTAGGACGACCAGTCCATACACTAACCTCTTAATGCTGAGCACCAAATGAGGCAGCTGTTAATACCATTTTTATGTGTTTGGTATGACTTGGCCAGGGATCAAGTACCCCAACCTCTTGCATATGAGGTGGATGCTATTAACACTATTCCACTGGAACGGTCAACACCAGTATGTAAATAGTAATTTGTTAAAAAATATAGTCGGTGAATATCATTTCTAATTTATTTATTTTTTTAATTAAAAAAAGACAGAAGTTAACAGCATTATTTTCTTTATAAAATCAGTTTAAAACTGTATGTTAACCTTTAATTGCATGTTTAGTGGGAGGAATTAAATCAAGATGAAGAGTATGGATTGAAGTCATTTGCTCCAATGTACATTTTATTCTTTTTCAAAGTATACTAGAAATCTTTCTGACTGCAATTTTACACAAAACATTTAGAAAATAAAATTATTAAAAAGTACTTTATTATGCAATAATACAGACTTGTAATTACATGATTTTAATCTTGTTACTTCTATAAGATTAAATGATTTACAATGTATAGCCTCTGCTGTGCTTTTTTATACATCATATGGCCAAAATACACTGCATTTACCTCAATCTAAACATGCATATAAGACAAGTATAAATGCAATGGGTATGAAAAGTTAGAAAAGGTCTTACATCTTGTTGTTAAAATGCATGTTTTTTTAAAAGCTTTAAGAACATAATCAACAGTGGTCTTAAGATATACTGCTACTTGGAAATCAAACAGATGCTGGACTTCAAGAAAGACTTAGTCAAAGTCTATATGGGACCATGGTAGGGATCATTTCTTACCATACAATCACTAGAATAGTCTCTCCATAACAATTTGATATCAACAGGTGTTACCTGACTAAAAGGATTAAATCATTTCAACTTAAAATGAGATTTCTGCTTTGTAACAATCTCTTCTGTAGGTGATGGTGGTATTATGTCCAAAACAACTGGCTGGTTCATGCCAAATCTATCATCTAACCTCATTTCAATATTTTCATATTTATTTCTGGAATATACAGGTACTGTTGATTAGCTTTCTTTGGGTATGCAGACCATCTCTCACTTTTTTGTTGAATGACCTTTGGTATCTGACAAGAAAATGCAAACATTTCACTGACAATGTCATTTTATATTTTTTTAATTCTCAAAAGTCCAAATAAAAACTGCATACAATTACATGTAACAACAAATCATTTTGCTACAGATGAAAATGTCAAAATAGCAAATCTGTATGCTACAGATGAAAATGTCAAAATAGCAAATCTGTATCTTACCCATATATCATAAAAATGTTTAGATTCTTTGCAGAATTTTCTAATTACATTAGACTAATTCTAACCAAAATTGGTTTTTGAAATTTATTTTAAAAAATGTCTTCTGTAAAAGATAAAATTGTACCACAAACAGATGGTTTATCAACTTTCAGGTAAAGCATTAATATTTTAACAAAGATGAATTATTACGTTAACAAGAATAAAGTTTATTACCTTATTGTTCCATCTATGTTTACAATCACATCTGTCAATATGATTGTTATAATCAAGAGCTGGCAATAGATTCCTAGCTCTGAAAGCTGATGACTTATATGAATGTCTTTTGGAGGCATACAATAAAATCAAACTTCTGGAAATTCTCCAGTTCTGCTGTACTTCTGAAACAAAGTAAAATGACTAAATAAATAAATTGATTCAGATGCATAGAACTATTAACATTTATAAATCCCCATTAATCTGTTTCGATGAAAATGTCAATGTACAGTAGCATTATACAGGCAGAGAATAATCAACTCATTCCACCCATACTATTTTTTTCCCTTGTCACCTGGGGGTAGGGAGCGCATTTGTGGGCTAATTTTGAATATATTGAAATACATCTGTTTCCAAGAGATTTGATTAGATATACACCTAGGTGTGCTAGAAACATCATTCGGCATAAGGGTAAAAGTGGGAGTTTTTCCTTCTTCTGACCCATCATTTTCCTCCTGGCCACTTTTTACTTCCATCCCCAATTTATCCTACTTTTGCAATTGTTCACCTGTATGTGTATAGCTCAGACCGGTGTGAATTAGATTGCAAAAAGCAAAAAAGTAAAAAGTCCAGAAACAAAATCTGATTCCAACTATGGACATGTGTGCAAAAATCGGGCAAAGCTTGACCCCTCCCTCCCTGTACACATGCATACTTTTTATTTACACACACACACCATCTGCATACATGTGATTGCCCTCCCCATTCTGTAGAACAGCCAATATTTAATCCACACAGAAAAGATCAAGGATTAACAATAATATGTATTTAATGTAACAGATAGTCCACCAATGTTGAATGTCTGGCTGCATCAAAGAAATAAGCAGCATAACTTTAAAAAGTTTGTCTATTGTCCACTAAAACTCAAACACCAACTGAACCCAGTCAAGCAGGTTACTTATTAGACAAATTACTATCGAGGTATATGTGTACGTATATTATCAGTAGACCACCCACCCCCATACACAAGCATATGCATTTGGGTAAACCCCCCTTGCCCTCTCCATGTGTACTAAACGGACAAACCATAACTATGGCCTTAGTGTGGTTTGTATTTATGATACAATGCATTCATTTTCTTTCTGTGATAACCAGTATATCTTCATTATTTCAATTATGCATTGATACTATATTTAAGATAAATTGTAAATACACAATTTTTACTTTTTTTGATAATACACAGAAAAGAAAGCTTTTGTGGGAGCAACTTTCTGTTTCATACACAAATACCATCCACAAATACCAATACAATACTATACATTACTTTTAGTTTAGTTACATATATCATGCATGTATCATAATGGTTGTTTTTTTAGTATACTTAACTCAAATATTCCCTGTTATGTATGTATCACAAATTTTTTTGTTAGTATACTTTCTCAAATGGGTTGATAAAACTTTTAGACTTTTCCATCAACTTCAGACAAGACTGAATCCCTTAATATAAACTTTTGAAATGTGTAAATACTAATGTTGAACTTGGGAATCTTTAGTTTTGTATCAAAAGAAATTATCATTTATCTTGGTTATTATGACCTGAATGATAATGCTTCAAGAAATAATAATTTAAAGGGGTGACTAATTTAGTCAAAGACTATTCTCCCTTGAGGCCCTTTAACTAAAATACATACAGCATGATGAGGAACATATCAATAACAAAAAATAGACATATGCCAACAAACAATTTACAACAAAAATATTATTCTAAATAAAACAAACCAGATTTTAACAAAATTAACAATCTTTATCAACTGCAAACTATTAAACTAATATAGAATGATACATTTCCAGGTAAATCCTTAGATGTGCATCTACCAAAATATTTGTAAACAAGTAAATATACATAAAAGTTTTAAAAAATGTAGTAATACTTACACAGATGCCATATCTGATTATGATGTGGTTATATCAGACACAGCAGGAATTTGTATCCTATGAATTGTTGGCCCAGGGGTAGAAGTTGTGGCCATGTCTTCTGTGACATTTTTCTGATGTTTTCCTTGCACAGTCATTCAATTCATTACCTAATATAGCAAGGGAAAATAAAGGTTTTATTAGACACAATAATATTATATACTTTACAAATAATAGTATTCATAATATATACTTAATTGTATTGCATTACTTTCATTTACAGCCATCACCATTTACATTATATATAATTTTTTTTATTTAAAAACAAAAAAAAAACCTAAGTGACTGCTTGCCTGTAAATAAAGTCTTATGGTTGCGAGCGAAAATGATGATCATTAATACCCCTTTGATGGCCTCAAAAATAGCAGCAGTGGTGTACGTACATGCGGTTTTCAGCGATATTGTTACAGGGCTGTGACATTTTATTTCAAGCTAAATGGAATAATGCCAGTTTATATAAAATATGTTATTTTAAGAGTTTTGATAAAGAGTTAACAATACATATATAAAATAGCGGTATACAAACTTGACTGTTTAGTGTTCATTGCAAAATTGTGACTCACCAGTATCCAGCAAGAATTTGGCGACCTCAGGATTAGTTTCCAGGCTCAAAGTGGACTTCTTTTTATTCCATCGTTCATGCTGTTTACCAATACATATGCGTGTGCTGCCATAATTCGCCCAAAGAGCTTTTTTTTCCCCCTCCTTTCAGAATCTAAGTGTTTTCGATCTAGTTGTGAACACGCCATTATTTTCGTAAACACGAGTTTGCGCATGGCTAAAATTCTTAATCTTCGGGAGAGGTCAACACAGAGGTTACATGAATATAAGCGTGGCAAACAGCGAATTTTTGTCTGCAGACAATAATTCAGAATCGCGATTTTTATCACAAAATTTCCGATACTAGCCTGATTTCGGCCTCAGAAACAGCCCGAATCGTAATTATTCATCTAATTAAGTAATCGTGAACTGAAAAAATAAATATATAATTTCATTCGTTTTTACTTAGGTTGTATGCCTTTAATTGCTATGTCACGCATTTGAGAATCTTGATATTAATATACAATCGATTTCGACTCTTCAAGATACTGCTACAAACCTTGGCTGAAACATGTTTATAGTATTAAAGTAAAACTGAGAACGTGACAAAAGATTTATCAAATCAAGGAAAACGTAAATGATGACGCACTTGTAATGAAAACTGCAATTTGAACGTGACTATGCTTTGAAATAAATGCCAAAGCCTTTATCGTTATGCTTTAGATTGCAATAAATGCAATTAACGTTTTGAAAGATGTAATAACATTTTAATCCTATTCCACATTTTTTGTTTTGCTGCCGCATTTGAATCTCCGAAACAACAGCAAACGACAGGTTTGCTAAAATGAACAAAATGATATCTTCAGATAACATAGAACTAATTTTTACAACTGGTCCTAAATCCTGCTTATTTAATTGTCATGTATTACATCAATAACGCTGAACCTTTTAGTGGCCGATGCAATAGTTGTCATAGTTTATTTAGTTTTGTCAACAAATGCACAACATTTTCCGCATCCACATCCATTGCTTGTTCAGCCACCTCCACGTTTAAAACCGTTACCAAACATTGATGTGCTTATCACCAAGACGGGCTTCTATCGTAATCATAGCTCTAATGAGCATATAAATTGTCACACCTTTCTCATTTGCACAAAGTCTTCAACCTAAGCTTACGATAGCTATTGTAACTTCCATATTTATATTGATAATATCGTCCTTTATGTTATTTTATAGGTCTTTTAAATATCCAGCTAAGTATTGTCTATTATGTTGTACTAATTGTAACATTGCTTTTTGTAATGTTCATAATTTCACCTCTTTTCTCGCTGAAGTCGTCTGTAATCTCTTTGAATTATTTGCTTTGCATTTCAGGATCTAATTTAAAATGTTCCAATTCTGATTTGACTTCATCAACTGTATCAAAATTGGCCATTTATTATATTTATTCTTACAGTGTATGCTATTTACCAGATGGAAATTCTCCACAACTAATTTTTAGTGAAGATCATGTTTTATTATGTCTGATTATCAAGCTTGCTAGCTATGTTTCATATGGTTAAATGTATATCATTTAGATCTTATTGGCTGTTTGTCTCGCGGGTCTTGTATGTAAAAAAGATACATGTCAATATCTTGACATATAATGTTCACAATTGATTTTGTTTTATAGGTTAATTTATTAAGTCTCTTGTAAAATATCTATATTGGAGAATGTCTCGCAAGAAATCGCACAACACTATCATTATTGTCCTTACTCTTTGCAAAGCTTCAATATTACTAAAATTCTACATCTGGATTAATGAGAAGTCAAACTGTTATGAATATTAGCACCTATATCTTTATATTATTTTACGTCGGCATCGTACGTTTTGCGATCTGTACAAGCGGCAAATTAAAACCTTTAACATATTCTACATATACTCATTCTGCTGTTAGGTAATAGACCATGATTCCATGCAAACATTGAGATTATCGGCGATGCACATATATGAAGAAAAATGTATTTTATGGAAAATCAAGTTGTACTTACGGGACAGTTTTGAAGGCGGATAACGAGAAATTACATGAAAGGACAAACACAAAGTATACAGTGGAGCTAGATACAACCAACATAGATGGAAAATGGTTTAAAGTAATTTGATACGAGAGAAAGAGGAGCTACTAATACGCATTATACAGAGGCTGGATTAATAATGCCTTACAATCTAGACGGTACCACAATGTCCAGTCAATACTTGCAACAAATCTTAATCACAATGTTATTTTACATGACTGATGGATTAATGGATATACATACAATGCTTTAAATAGATTTAGCAGTAATGACAATTAGAGTGGAGAGTAAATGTGTAATATATATTTGTATTACTTTGACTTTGAATTGAGTGCATAACTACATAGCTAAACACGATCTGTGTATGTCAAAGAACAATTGCTGTTAAAGCACAAATCAGTTGTGTTACCCAATATCTTTATTCGTGTATTTCATGGACTGCAGATGCATCCAGCAGAGTATCATGCTTCTTGAATGTGTTTATGTTTATATTCATTATTCCTTATTCTTTAGGTATCACACTACATATTGGACCTTGAAGACCAGAAATAGTGATGAAAGCTTGGCAGGGACCTTCCAGGGATTCTCCGTTATTATAATCCAAAACAAATTTGTCTGTTTAGAGGCAATGTAAGCATAGTTTAAATTGATTAAAGTGTAATCGATTCGGTGAAGTATTCGATGCATATATTTTCCTTGATCAGATCAATACTTTAGAATGTTTACTAAGAAATGGTTACGTGTCTGTTTTGAAATTCAATTAAATGCGTGTTCTTGGACATGCAGTTTAACATTTAAAAACAATGTTTAAAGGTTTTATATTATTCCATGTATACAACATGAGGAAGTAATAATAATAATAATAATAATAATAATAATAATAATAAGATAACTGACGTGTAATAGTACACAAGATGTCGTTGACCTATTTATCTATTCTCACTCACTACTTGTATGATCTTAACAATCATTCCTTACACGGTACTAACAATTTAAAATTAACATATTCCTGTTATGAACAATTGGAAGAATGTGGAACATCATAATAAAAGGGTAATGTGCAATAATATTTCAACGCAAACTTCGTTTGTTTATGGCCAAGATATGGTTACGTGTCTGTTTTGAAATACATTTAAATGTGTGTTCTAGGACAGACAGTTTGACATTTAAAAACAATGTGTAAAAGTTTTATATTATTCCATGTATAGAACTGGATGAAGTAATAACAATAATGATAATAATAATAATACTAATACTGCTACTAATAATAATATTCAACTGGCGTGTAATAGTACGAAGATGTCGTTGACCTATTCATCTATTCTCACTCATTTATTGTATGATCATAGCATCCATTCTTTACACGGTAATGACAATTTACAAATGACATCTTCATTTTATGAACAATTGGAAGAATGAGGAACATCATAATAAAGGGTAATGTGCAATAATATTTCAATGCAAGCTTATGTTGTTTATGGTAGTTATAAAAGCATAATTAGTTATGCATTTTATAAAGGTATACTTAGCATTGAATATTATAAAAGCAAAACAATGTTGGCTGATGCAATACAGTGTGATACATTTATGTATATTATTATTGTTATATATAATTCTATGTAAAACAATTGTGTTTATCTTTTCGTGTAAATGTGTTTCGACAATCGTTTACTTTGTCGACAGATCAGAGCCGTTTCTGAACATTTTGATATTCTCTGATATCTTTATATGATTATCAGTGCGAATCATATTTGTTACGTTAAAACAAAAAACAATGACATATATCGACATGCGTCTTTTAGAAAGTTGGGAATTAGGAATTATATCATCCTGCACGCCTGCTTTTCTATCTATCGGACTGTACTTATGTTTGTCTGTTTGTACCTAATTTAGCAATTGAGTGTATCCAACAAAATTACAGGTATACATTCGAAACTTTGGAATATGATTGAAGAATTTTTGCTGTACACGTTGGTTTCAAATAGATGATTATTATTTCTATAAAATCTAAATATTTAAAGTATTGTATATTAAAATATAGTAGTTGGTTTATGTGATCGTCAATGCCATGACTATGAAAATGCATTGGACGTTTGGGTTAAAAGCTCTAGTACAGGGATGGTCCATATAATTCCGATGTTTCACCTTTCCGGGGTAACAACTTTGAAACTGCTGAGATTCCCAATTAATAACCATAGACGGATTTGAAGGGCATGAAACAGAATTCGACATATCCAGTACTGATGGTGAGTCTTAGTCATTATGTTGTGGATTTGACCCTGTGTCTCAACCTGGAGACATGTGAGATCCACTCCGAACCAGATACTTCTTGCACAAGACGAGACGAACAATTCGAACACATTTCAAGCACAAACCCTGAGGAAGTATACTTGCTTCTTAGATATCACTTTATAAAGGTTGAGATTACCATCCTAAAACTATATATATATAGAAGTTTGAGGGAGGAAATAACATTACACATCTGGTAGTTACTTTGTCCATCTATGCAGTTGGATCCATCTGTCTTATTTATTATGTAACGTATTGTACGCTTTACGTATTAAACTGGCATTGTGTTTATTTTTGGGATGACTATGTTTGTGTATAAATGAACATATTGAGAGCATATCCTTTCATCATTTTATTTTACGAGAAAGGATGATATTCCGTTATTTATTCCTCAAAGTACACTTACAAATGATAGCACTTTAAGATAATCCCTGTGATCCCATTACAACACGAACTGTTTGCTCTATCTAGCGCTATAAAATGCACATTGAATCTGCTGTTCTTAAATGAGAGCACAGTACTGCCTACTAAAACTATTCTATCCCATCTGCGTCACCAGTTCATAGTTATACTCACATAGATTAATGTGAGAATATCAACATCCACTCTTATACTGTAGACTATTCTAATCTGGAAATTGATCTTATAGTAGTCTAACTGCATTTGTAGACGTAAAAAATCTACATATGTCTATGTTTGGCCGTCTTTCATCCTGATTAGATTGAACATGATCTTGATTTCAAATCGTATCAACATTTCCAACAGGGAAAGGTAATGGAAAAGTAGCGTTTTGAAAAGATATGTCCAGTAACCCTTAAAATATGACTTTCATCGATGTAACAGTTTTATCATATAAGTCCAATTCACGAATTCTTAAAAACATTCGGTTATAAAAGAAACCGGCTGGAATGAACTATATGTAACCAGTCTGTCTGCAAAACAATTAATAAGTGATGTGCTAAAAACAAACCACAAACAAACAAATATTTTAAAAAAATTAAATACACGATGACATAAGGTGTGAAACAACATAACACCCACTCGACTATATTTATAATATGTTCTATTTCAAAATAAATACTTTAGAGCGAAATCACTTCTTATTATCATAATATTACTTACGTCGGTAGCGAATGCACAAAAACATTTTCGTCGGCATTCTTTATTGTAACTAAGGAACCTCCATACTGCTGACAATGACTCTCCGCCTGAGTATAATTCAACCATGTATATCCAAAACTCTTATAAAGCGCTCCATTATTAAGCCTCCAGCCATCATTCCGCAATTGATCTACAGAGAGGAAAGAATAATAAATCTTCCTGAAGATATATTACTGATAGCTGGCATGCGCATATTGATTGTAAAATAGAATCAATTGGTGAAATATGTATTGTTATATAAAGACAACAAATGGTCTTTATCGGTGTATTATTATTATTATTATTATTTTTATTATTAAATCAGTGTCATCTGTACATTTTCTAGTTTTATTGGCGTTCGTGCTTTAATTGTTTCTTTCTTGTATTTATCATAAAAATTTTGGTGGGTGAAAATATACTTGTAAGTATGATACAGTTCGACATGTTCAAAACCAGCTATCAAAATTTGTAAAACGTGAAAAATGACTCACAATGTTTCGTGTCATTTACCTCTAAATAATATTGTATTCGTGTGTCTAAAGAGCTATACATTTGTAATGTTCCTGTATCGACAAAGCTATTTATATTTCCTAGCCATCATAGACATCAAATCAAATTCAGAGAAAACACTAATTTTTGAGAAAAACAAATTTAAAAAAGCAAATGTAGTATTTATTGTGTTAGGTCACATGTACCTCCTAATCATTTACTTCAGAGTGTTTCTTAGAACTCGTAATATGAATTTTGTTACTAGATTAAAATATGTAGTTTACATTTAATCAGGAATCGCTTCGTCGGCTACAGTGGCCTAGTGCGTATAGCGTCAGCCTGGAATGCTGGAGATCGCGAGTTCGAACTAAGACCGAGTCATCCCTAGACTTACAAGCATTGTCCTAACAGCTGTTTCGCTTCCGCCTTAAATGGTTAGGACTAGTGGTGTCAGGATAATGTGACTGGTTTTGAAATCATGCTACATGTATGCCGCATGATGCCACAGCGCTAGACATCACTAGACAATATTACAATGCTGACATCGTAGCGATATGACTGCAAAATTGTTAAAGCTACGTTAAAATCTAAATCACACACACACACACACACACACACACACACACATGATCCGGAATCTTCCTACGGCACTCTGTATAATCCAAATTACATCAAGTGCTTAGTATGTGCGTTACAGCCCTAACACATACACTTGCTAAAACAGTGTGAATTATTTAATCATGCAAGCCAGCTGGGTAATTTTATTCAGAGGAAATTCTTACACATGCCAGTTAGCTAGCATTAGAATGAACGTAATTGATGCTCTGGAAGCACGCCACATTACAATCCATTATATTTTATATGTATTTTAAATATGGCTGTATTTACTGAAACACGCAGTGTGTATGTAATTACTGAAGTTATCGAGCTAAAGTACAACATATGATAGAGAGTGCAATTTTTTTCAAGTATTTTACCTGATCCCACCTAGAAAGGATAAAGTCACCTTAACCATTCATTATGATAATCTTATTATTATATAAAAATGATGGTAAAGTATATAATACCTGGATTATTGCACCATGAGGCCACCTGGAGAAATTGAACCAAAACAACTAGTGTTCCGATTATGTTACCAATCTTCATTACCGAATCTGTCTAGTACTCTTCAAAAGAATGCAGCTGAAACAATAATAATGATAATCAGTGTGGGGAAGTTGGAACATACCCATTTTGTGTTTGAAATCCGAGCCTTGTGATAATGCTACTTGGTATTGACAAATGATGATTAGTTAATTAAAAAGATCATTATGAACCTTGCATGTTAGCATGATTGGATCTACAATACAAAAATAAAAAAACAGCAAAATTATATTACCACGTCTAAGTGAGTGACGTTTAACTATCATTACCGGTACGCATTACCCGTGCAAATTGATGTTTGTTTCATTCTGCGTGAACCCCTCACCGTGGCGGATCAAAATTTGTGAGAGTCAGAAAATGTTTCGGCTGAACTTTAATTTGTTAATTTGAAATCATTCACACACTCAAGTGAACCCCAAATGCTAAACGGAACACCCTGAATAGGTTGGGAGTGGGGGTCGGGGCACAAAAGTGCACCTGGATGAAGTTCTACAATTGCACGTTCATTGATATTTAAACATTTTTTCGCCGAAGATAGCAGAATCTCGACATAATACACATTTTACTTTTACTAATGCCGACAAATATTGTCTGTCGCGTGAACTCAAACTTGAAGCATGTTTCAACACAGAATGTCCGTCTGACCTAAACGATAATGGTTCTACTTTAACAATTCAGTTGAAATAACTATATCAGCTAATCAAGCAGTGTTATTCACAACAGATCCTAAATGATATATATGTATCCACACACTTACAGAAAGGCTACGAAAATATCAGTTACCGCATACTTATAGAATGTATAATTTCTTCTATTAGTATCTGAGCATTTCAAAATAAAAATCATGTATATTAGTAACTGGTATTAATTTAGCTTTAGCATGGGAGCATTATCTCTATGGAGTGTGATCTCCGTGTAATTGTTAGCAGGTCAATGCGTCACTAGGCACTTTTACGTTTGATGTAATAATTTTAACAGATTTAAGCACTTGACTTGGATTTTCTACGTTGTGAGCAGAACGTGGACCGTTTAGAAATAGTTGGCTGAAGGTTACAAATACGCTACATTACACTATATGCTGACCTTTTATTTACTGTGTTACACCGCGTTGACAGTGCTGAATAAGATATACAATCTGCATCTCTATGTACTTAATGTTTATGAATATCAACATATTTTTCAGCAACATATATTGATTTAAATTCTTGTATTTATCCTGTCTATAAAGTGTTAGATCTCAGAGGTTGTTCCTCGTATTTGTGTTTGCCAGTTCTGTTAGGTTTTGTATTTTCTTTCTGAGTGATACCTATACACTGTGTACTACATTATCAAGCCTATTTGAATTAATATGGCCAATAACAACACCATTATTGATCAGATAGTTAAAGCATTCGTAAACAGATCTACGTGAATGATAACTTGTTTGTCTTGCCAATATTATTATGTAGTCTGCATTAATAATAGCTCCGATGGGTTTATTTAGTCGATAATGTCTGAGGACACCAGCCTGTTTAACTCATATTTAAACAATCTTGTTTTCTAAATTCATTATCGTAAATAGCAACACCCCGTATAAATGTATGTTTGCGTACCACACTTTTTCATACTTGCCTGTGCGTGCGAGCCTCTTTTTTGTCGCAGTGGTTGCTCTCAGCAAAGTTGTATCCGTGACGGTCATACATGGAATACAATATAATCTCACGATTATAAATAATATTATATTTGTCCAATATAACCGTGATTGTCTTTTCAGTGACAAGCGAGCAATCACTGGCCAAATATGATAACGTGTTAACAATTTATATTAGAGCCATCAAAATTGGTCCATCTGGGTCTCACACAACTCATTTGTTGATTTGTTTTTACCACTCACATCAATAATTGTACCGTCAGGAAAAGATTTTGCTAGCGGCGTAAATTAGCGTGTGGTTTACAATGATATCATGCTTGACCAAGAAATAAATACAGCCAATATAGTTTCACGACGCAGACATACAAGCACACAATGTAATTTATGTTACATAGAGGTACACTCCGATTCCCAAAAGGATCAGAAATAGCTGTAATTGATTGGACAGCTTTAACGGTGTTGATACACATACACTACGAAGCATTAATATGAATAGGTACTCCGGCATCATGGACATAAGTAACTTAAAACTATATTTGCACATGCTCAAATACACCACATGAGATCATTACAATCAATTGACCGCATTGGTAAAATGTTTCTTAAATGCAATCCAAGTAATCAGATGCTAAACAGCAACGTCACCAATGTAAAACCAAATTAATAGAGCAAAAACCATAACGACAAAAAGATTGTTGTTTATTATTATGGGCGATGGAATGCGGTATACGTTTTGGCAGGCTGCTTCACTTTCTGTGACGCACATACACACTATCAATAATATCTTTCTTTTGTGAAGCATATCCCGATCCTGGTTAGACGAAAACGCATTCGTGAGAGCAACGGATTATGGCATTGTAAATAAACAGTATTTGTGGTCACTGACACAACCAAATAACACGGTGGGATCTTTTAAGGAACATAGTCTTGCTAAGCATGATAGGAAGATTCCTGCCAAAGTTCGTTATAACTACCGTCGATTGTGTCACTGGACAATTTGACAAAAATTGTCGCGTAGTATTGACAATGTCAGACGATTCATGACTAACTCCACCAATCCGATCGTTGTTATGTCGGAGAAAAGTTTTGGTTTTCATCCATGCTGTATACCTTTTCGGAAAATATTGGTCAATTATGTCTTTGAGATCGTTCTTCATTTTATTGGGGGCATGTGGATGGGGTTGTGTGGTTGCAATAAAATGTGGCACTACCCGCGAACATTCCAATAAAGTCCAAATCGAGGACTTTAATATATCAAGGGCGTAATGGGTAATTGATATTTAAATGGCGGAGCTCCGCTTTGACTTATGTTCTTTGACAGTGTTTATAATTGATTTGTTCAATCTGATAACATCGAACATATCACCTTTATACAACTTAACAGTTCAATTTCGTGCAAATAGTCTTATATCCGAAGTCCACATGTGTACATTATGACCAATACTTTAAATCGAAGCTCCTTTTGATTTATATTTTTATTCGTAAAAAATCTCTCCAGTTAGTGGCTTCCCCGTTAATATAAATTTTATTATTTTTCCAGTTCAGCAACGTCTTTGACAGACTCAACAGTATCGTTAAATGTTTCTACCCATTGGTTTAATTGTTTTACGTCGTAAATCCTTTAAACCACTTCCGTGCATGTTTTTTGTGTAGTCTTCTATAACTCGCTCAACAACACAATTTAAGCGAAATGATTTCACCTGCAAAAGGTCATCGACGTTAGGTTTATCATTTAGTGGATATATCGAATAACCAAACTGCCATCATATGATATGCCCACTAATAATATGGTCTATCAATTCCAGTAGGTATCTCTGGTTTTTTGAAAGTGACAATATTTCCAGCGCGATGTAAACAAGCAAGGTCACGTTTGTCACGTATAATCCAGGTGTCGTCTACTTCCGCAATAATTTTTATTATAAACATATATTTTTGTTCAAAACCAAGATAATTAGTAAGTTTCGCTGTTTGTTTGAAATTCATTGTAGCAATGACTTTGCGTATGATTGTGAATGTTGACCACACATGAGCAGCGCCATCATTGCGAATTTCTCTCTTGGATTCACGAATACGTTTGATTATTCGTTAGATCACTCAGAGCTCGCACATAATGTCATGTGTTCTTCCATATTATAAGTAAGGCAAATATATATTTAACTTGAAGATTGATTGTGTATATAATGATTCAAACAAACAATACATGCAAGTGGTTGGTGATTGGGTCTTATGTTCAATGTAACAAGGCTTTCGTAAATGAATTATCTAGATGTCACATCAAAGGGTGTGTCTAGGAAATATCTAGTCCCAAAACCGTTCTTGGTTTAGGGGAGACACGCAGCTGTGTGTAATATGCGGTGGTTATAAAAACCCATATAAAACTGGAACGATATTATGATAAAGAAAGTAACGCCGGAAATGACATTGCTGGTACGAAAACGGCCGAAGAGTATCTAGCCAGATACAGTAATAATTTAGACAAATAATATGATACAAATGGAACAGAACGAAATTGTAAGATTCCCATCAGCAACAATTATGTGAGACCTCGGTTCTGTTGATAATACTGGTTATCTCTGATTTGCTGTTGGGAGAAAAGATATCTCAGTCATAAGTTCGTATACGAGTATTTTCATAGATTGATCTAAAATGGATTTGTGATCGATAAAATTAATTCACATCCAAAACATATTGTGTTGTGTAATTTAAGGTCATTACACAATATCAGAATTCTGAACACTGGGAAATATAATATACTTCCTATGGATGTTAAATCTGTGTGTGTGGAGACTGGAATAAATACAACTAGCAAATATTTTTATAATAGCACGCCTTTGTTACAACATGTCATAGATAATATAACCATACCCACGTTTTTAAACGAAATTTTTCAGCGAATATTATTTCGGTTTCTGGGCCAACACTGAATACACTTTGACACATTTGTAGTCGTTCGCAAGATAAAGGGAGATATCTCTGTTAAGCAAGGTTTTCTCTGGTAGAGTGTTTTCGCAGTTATCTCTCTTGGTATTTTGTAATGTTATATGACAGCCGCGATGTTTTTCTTGTGTTTTGCATATTTTTGTCATGACCCGCTTAACATCATTGACTACGTCGGGGATTTGTCATGATATGGTTGCACCAGGATTGTCCCCTTTCCTTGTATGTTTCACCCTTTGAATTTGCCTATTGACTATGTCACTGATAAATTCAGAAAAACAAGCCAATTTTCTCCTGTGTGTAATCCAGGTGAGCTATTTTTAGATTTCCAGGTAAGATACAGCTGTACAATAGACCTGTGTTTTGTAACTCCCGAATGTCATACAGCAAACGTTTTCAATTGCATGCATTTATGTGCCCTTATTTAATACAGATAATTTATAGAGTTTGTAAATTGAACAAAAATACACGCTGAAGTTCACGCAATAATACCACAAATGAAATACAATTTAGTACACTGGTCGCTTTAATGAATTGGACGCTAAGTAACTTTATATTAATGTTTCGAGTATATATCTGTAAGGATGATCTATGTTCCAGTGCTAACGTGCCGAATGCAGATACTCAATGTCTGGCGTTCAAATCACGTGACTGACAACTATGTCGACGGTGGGCGATATTTTTCAAATTTTCATTATTCTGCCAAAAAGGAGATTTCACGTACAACTCCTCACCACATCAGACAACGTGGTTAGTGCTGTTTTCCTGGCTTTAGTATTGTTCATGACATTGTCATGCCTATACAGTTTTCTGAATCTCTAAAATTTCCTTTCGCATTTAGGGATTCACCAGAGTGTGTGTCTATGGACGAATTTGAAAACTAGAGCACCAACCCCCACCCCCTATAATGAAATAAAAAAAATAATTAAAAAAAAATAACCAAGTACCAATGATAATCTCCCAACCCATTGAAGTGTACCTAATTCAAGGATATTCAGAATCAATGTCATCCAAAAAAACTCATGAATGGTGCTCATCGGATATAAGAAAGGCCTCATCAAAATACTCCATTGAATGGTAACTGGCTCTTTTTTTAATTCTGATTTAGAAATATTTGTATTCTGATTTTGTATTTTTTTTTTATTTTTTTATTCAGATTTCTTTCGATTATGCCATTTTTTTTTCAGAATCAAAACTATTTTTTGTATACAAATACGTAATATATAAAATGAATTCCTAAAATATTAAATTAACTTTTTCTGATATGAAAATTAAATGGTGAAGATCCTGAAAAATCACAAATGATTTTGAAGCGCTACAGGAACGGAAATATGATACACACAACACGATACAAATGTGTTAATTTACTTCAGCATGCTATGTTGAGGATATTTGAAAAAATGAATCAGATTTTTACGCCAACACGAAGAATAAAAGATGGTGGGTTCACGTGTGCGATAGCTGGAAAACTTTATGCACGACTGTGAAGGGATTGTTAAAATGGAACTTATATTTATTTATTCTGACTTACATTTTTTTTTGTTTTTATCTGATTCAGATTTATTGTATATTTGTTTCGATTACACGAAAATTGTTTACTTTATCGATCATATCCAGAATCTTCCTACGAAGTTTGTTTATACAATAATAACATAACATCAACACAGGTTTTTATATCGGCAATTATTCCATATATTATATTTATTTGTGTAGTTTAATTTGAGATTAGACCAATCAGATCTCACTAATAAAATTATTGTCAAAACTTTATCTCGCATTTCGAGCAAGTCGTCAGTAAATCTAATATGTATACGTGATAATAGAGGATTATTAAATCGCTGATAAACTGGTTTAACAGGTACAGATAACATAAACAAAACCAGGAGGTACTTCGGGAGCAAATATGTATAGGATATATCCTTTATGTGCCTGTCCTGATTTTTCAAGACCTACTCGATAACTAAATCGATTGCATTACATGCACGATTGACTATCATCGTTGATGCATTATTGACAACGTGTGATATATTACCACCACAGTTGTCAGGATCACTGTTGTGTCGGAGAATACCTGGAGGAGGGGTTATTTTCTTCACGAGGCGAGTATCACTAGATAGGCTATTGGACAATTCGGACCAAAGACAATTCAGCCCCAGACAATTCGGCCCAACTTGCACCGAAAATAAGACAATTCCGCCCAACTATAAAGACAATTCGACCCAACTCGAAAGACAAATTCGGCACATCCGAAGACAATTCGGCCCAATTTTAAAATACAACTGACAAGTATTTATTTGTAACATATATTTTGACAATTCTTATATAATATGTTTTATAATAAAATTTGGAACATTTTGTGAACAAGATAAATGTTTTCCGAAGTTATAATGGTTAGGAAAAACCGGAGAAAGAAAGGAGTATAGTAGAGCTGTACACTTGGTCGCAAAAACTTAATTCTCAAGCAAAACATGAGATATTCTCGTATTTGAACGTATTTGTTACAAATAAATTTATACAGATAAAATGGTTGAAAACTGCATAATTAGATATTTTGCGATAATTTGACAAATTGAATTCAGAACATTATTCTGTTTTGCTCTTATATGTTAAGAAAATGACAGATAATTGTGCACAATGAAATATGCATTTTTACCAAAATTTCTTGTATTTTAAATTTCATTTTATTGGATAATGAATCTTCAAAAGATTTTAAGTTGTCAAATTAATACCATTCTGATTATAAAAGTTTCCGATTGAAAATATTAGCGCGGAAGTTTACAACGTGTATGCCTTTTTAGTCAATCCAAACATATAACGTATGTATCAGAGACATACGACAGGAGACTGTTCATTAAATATTGTTACACGCAGAGGGGTATTCACTTGACCGAGCGGTGTCAAACCCTGGCGCGAGTCACGCTGGAAGTCTTATGTTTTCCCCAAATTTCCAAAGACTTCCATACAACTTGAGTTGTAATTTGGAAAGAGAGACGTGTCTGCTATATTTAATAACCTTTGCTCTAATCAATTGGCGACCCAGATGAGACAACTTGCCCAAACGTCCATTGACTGCACCTTTGCATGGTTTTTCTTCATTATCATCCGCTTTCCGTACCGATATCTTGTCATCCCATAGAAATTACACCAGTAATCCCTTACTAACTGGGAAATATTTAACTGAGCGACCCTAGGCCAGTCAATCCTCATAATTTCCGGCGTATCACGCTCGTATACATACGCCCATTTTCCACTATGGACACATAAATGGTACCTTCCAAGTTCCAACTTATTGATTCCATTCTATAATTTACTGATTTCCAACCATAAATGCTGCCTTTTCAATCACAATACTTGTATACACCGCTGAATTTCAATATGGACTAGGGACAGTCTTTCGGCTTATACCAAAATTCACTACTAACGACCCCAGCATGGTTCAAATTCACTAACACTCGACTCTGTGACGTTTGCTTCTACCAATTGGCTAACTATTTCAGGCTAGTAATATTTCCATGGCACCTAAGACTAAACACTCACACAAATAAATCTAAGAATTGCTTAAAAACAGGATGCTGTCAAATACACATACTCCAAATTTCTTACATTACCCCCGCCTTTAAAAGATCACTCGTCGACGAGTGTCACAAACGTCACATTTATGTGGTCTAAATCAAAATTGATGATTTTTCCTAAATTCAAACCCACACCCGATAAACGATTCCTAATATGAATAAATACAACAAAAGAAAACTATATAGCATTTAATCAAGTTGAATCCAACATGAAATAAAATGTTTCAACCAGTTAGTCGGGTTCAAACTCCCTCACGAACTCCTCTAAATTGACTTTTCGAAGCATAGGTCTCTAACAACAGACAACGAATGTAGCACAGAACCATTCCTCCTTACATTAAAACTCTGATCTGGAGATTGCGTTTCCACCAGGACACACGTTATCCCAATAGACCTTGGTACACCTGTACACATCACGAGGTTAGAGACTGCATTCTTCAGAGACACCTTCTCTTACTAACCTCCAACAAGTCAACCATGACTTCAATGCCCAAATATTTTTCAACTCAGTCTGTGCCAGACGATCCTATTTTCGCACTGCTAATTCCACACCTATGGTGACCTAAAACCCTATTCCCAAACGCAAAAGTTTGGAACACTAACTATTCAACTATAATTGCGGTGTGCACCACCATTTCTTCATGCTGATAAATAATTAATACGTGCTTTGAATTGTCCTTCACAATTTTTCAAACTGACACCAATTCCATTCATGCAGACAAGTCAAACTATGCATGATGAAAACTTCGCTGGACCATATATGATCATGAAGATGCGTGTAGACGATCTTTTTTTTTTCTTCCTAATGTACTCTGTATAAATCAATTCTCAACTGGCAAGTCACTAACAGTTCAATGACAAACAAAATACAGGATCCTTCCTGTACTCCCCACGAGGTTAGAGAATGCGGTCTTCAAATGAAACACGTCCTCTTAAGAACCTCAAAAATAAGTCAGCCATGACTTCAACGCCCAACTGGCGTGACCCTATTGTCACCAACAGTACGCTAGACTTGACACTGCCTTTTCAATCATCTTTTCACCACTTAACGGTACCCTACAGCAACACAAAAATAAAAATAAAAAAATAGTCCACCAACCTCCAAACAAACATACATAATACCCTTTTTATTCTTAACTTTAGCCATGTTTCACTCCAAGCACAATTCAAACAACTAGACCTAATTTACCACCTGGTTTCATGCAACAAACAACTTCTAAAACTTTCCTGCTCTAACACTGCATGATTACAAATATATCCAACTAATACATAAAAAAATAAAACACGAAGCAAGACCGACATCTGTCGTCACAGACTTTGAAAATATAAAACAAATAATCACACTATTTACATAGCCTTTGGGCGCATTCTGATTTAATTTTAACTGCGCGGCTTTTGATGTCACCCGTTGACAATATGTCTCAACCATCCATGTAATAATTACGGGGAATAATTATTACCCCCCCCCCATTTATAACTTTTATTTACCACTTCTACCGGCGTATTGCGCTTATCTCAAATTTTGGGGTTTTACTCATTGTCAGTGCTACTAGCACATGACATATCTGAACTCATTTACAAATTTACAATTTATGTATGCTGTTCTTATTGTTCTGATTGCTGTTGTTGTTGTCGCTGATGTTCTAAAATCCAAAATCCTCAATTAAACACAACATGGGGGTGGGTGGTGGTGTAGTTAAACCCATTTATTTCATTAGCGGTTCCTATCAGTTCAAACGCTTTTTTTTCCGTCCCCTGTCTCATCAAAATGTCGCCATTTGCGCCCCCTACCACAAATACAGTACTTGTATCATCGCTGTACTATATCCTAGATAAAATATTCCGTCCTGACTGAACATAAGTACTCCTCTTAAAGATCCTTCTCAGCAGCAAATGCATATATCCTCTCTCACAGACTAAATGTCGCGAAAACACAATAAACGAAATTAAAAGCGCACTATCCATATCCTCTGTCCTCTCCTTTCCAAATGCGAAGCAATAGTCTGTTTCACACATAATCACCCCGAATGAATTGCAACCCATGACAGAACTATTCACACATATCCCAAACGGCTGCCACCAGAAATTTTCTTGTTACCCGCACAGGCGTATTCACTTGACCGAGCGGTGTCAAACCCTAGAACCCCAGCATGGTTCAAATTCACTAACACTTGGCTCTGTGACGTTTGCTTCTACCAATTGGCTAACTATTTCAGGCTAGTAATATTTCCATGGCACCTAAGACTAAACACTCACACAAATAAATCTAAGAATTGCTTAAAAACAGGATGCTGTCAAATACACATACTCCAAATTTATTACAATATGTAATCGCTTTCACTCAGTTTTCCATTTTGATCATAAAAATATGGCATGAAATTATTACATATCTGCATTTATGTACGTACGTATGTACGTATGTATATATGTATGTATGTTATGTATGTATGTATGTATGTATGTATGTATGTATGTATGTATGTATGTATGTATGTATGTATGTATGTATGTATGTATGTATGTGTTTGTGCGTGCATGAGTGTGAGTAGATATATATGTGCCTTCAAGCTGGTGAGTCTTATGTATACGGGCTGATGTATTTTGCTTTGTTTGACTTTATCACTTTCAGGCAATTATTGTCTTTTTCATTTTGAGAGAGAGAGAGAGAGAGAGAGAGAGAGAGAGAGAGAGAGAGAGAGAGAGAGAGAGAGAGAGAGAGAGAGAGAGAAAGAGAGAGAGAGAGAGAGAGAGAGAGAGTCGCACACACGGACAGACGCATTCAGATGTAACAGCTTACAAGTGAGCAAAGACTATGAGTTCAAACAGTGAAAAACTGATAAAAATAGACATGAAGACTTAACGTGTCACAAATCAACAATCAAATATATATTATAGCCGTGGTATATAAAATTATACAATTCCTGAAGACCTTTATCCTGAAGTTTTCGCTTTAAAGCCTGGGCCCAGACTCTCATTTATTCGCCGAGTAATAAAATAACATATCGCAGAACAAAGCAAGTAAATATTCATTAAAAGATAAGAAACCCTTTGAAGTATCCCTCTAAAAGTAGGATTAGTTTTTTCAAGAGGTATGCATGGCCTCTACTCTTGCAATAAATTGTAATAATACATCGTTTCTATTTTATAAAGATATGTGCAATCAAGTGTCTCATATATTAAGCAGTGTTATAATCTGAAGCCTAATATCAGAATATATTAGTATAATATCTCATGTACGGTGTCGCTACTCTTAGAAAAATGTAAACGTGTTCTGTAGAATATTATCTGTTAAGTATTATTATTTGATAAATCAATATAGATAATTGGACCAGACGACTTAAATTGAGAATTTCGTGCAAATTCACTAATGAGGCACAAACCAATATCGTTGACACGTTATCATATCACTAAAAGTAACAAAAGGAAAATGTTTTCAGATGATAAGGCTTAGGGCTCTTGCGGGTGCCCAAAAATATATAGTATTCTGAAATTTGACGTTTTAAACTTGATACGTAAGAGAAAGACAGACAATACAAAATTTGAGCGACTAAGTAACAAACTATGACTATTGTCAGAACCTAAGGAATTAAGTCAAAGTAAAAGGGTCGATGCAGAGGTGAACATATTTATATATGATCCCAAGAAGATGGAATCTTGTCAGACGAAAACTCCTTGTATGCAATGCAGTTTAGATCTGAAACAAATGCATTAAAGCAGTCACGTTCTCTAAAATGACGCCGTATTCTATATTAGATTATTTACGGGTTGAATATTCAAAATGTCTGATGTGCAATATACACGCTACCTAAACAGTACACGTGAGCGGACTCGTTTTCATCGACTAAAAATAGTGTTTTCTATATGTGAGACTGTATATAAGTTCAGGCCATTTTAATTGCACACAAAAGTATAAATTTAAGTTGTTTGAACTTTAAAATATATCCGTGTTTTACACTACGACATATACGCTACCATTCTACGTTACAAATATTTTTTAAAAGTACGTTATTTTTCTTTTTAAGTATCGTGAAAGCACTTAATTAAGTATAAAAATGATATTCATTTCATCTTCTTATAAAATATAAAATAAGTCATAATGAATATATCAGAAAAGATCATGTGAATAATGATGTTTCGCTGTCACATACAAGATAAATAAATACAATGAAGAATGTACGTGTTTAATATGGTTAAGCAAACATACGTGTAATAATTTCATGTCATATGTTCATGATAAAAAGGGATTTAATGAACAGGCTCTTGTCGTATGTCTCTGATACATACGTTATATGTTTGGATTGACTAAAAAGTCATACACGTTGTAAACTTTCGCGCTAATATTTTGAATCGGAAACTGTTATAATCAGAATGGTATTAATTTGACAACTTTAAATGTTTGTGGTGTTTTGAATATTCATTATCAAATTAAATGAAATTTAAAATACAAGAATTTTTGGTAAAAATGCATCTTTCATTGTGCACATTTATCTGTCTTTTTTGTAACATATAACAGCAAAACGGAATAATGTTCTGAATTAAAATTGTCAAATTATCGCAAAAATAACTAATTATGCAGTTTTCAATCATTTTATCTGTATAAATTTATTTGTAACAAATACGTTCAAATACGAGAACATCTCATGTTTTGCTTGAGAATTAAGTTTTTGAGACCAAGCGTACAGCTCTACTATACTCCTTTCTTTCTCCGGTTTTTCCTAACCATTATAACTTCGGAAAAACATTTATCTTGTTCACAAAATGTTCCAAATTTTATTATAAAACATATTATATAAGAATTGTCAAAATATATGTTACAAATAAATACTTGTCAGTTGTATTTTAAAATTGGGCCGAATTGTCTTCGGATGTGCCGAATTGTCTTTCGAGTTGGGCCGAATTGTCTTTAAAGTTGGGCCGAATTGTCTTATTATCGGTGCAAGTTGGGCCGAATTGTGTTTGGTACGAATTATCCAAAAGCCTCTAGATAGTTTTCATCGATATGATCTTTAACTGTTGTTTTTCGTTTCGTTCATCGTCGTTAAATCCTGGCATTATAACATTTGATAGGTATGCTTATTTGTTCGCCTCTTGCATGAAACAAAATTGCTAAAGTGCTAGAAATCATCCATTTCATCAACAGTATTAATTACTGCTCCAATGATATCCTGAATACCTTTGGCGAGGTAGGATGCAACTTAAGTTATATATTGTATCGTCTCAAATATTTGCTTCTTCAGAATGTCGTTTGGATAATGCTGCACGTAATTCTGAAACAACCGTCGCATATTCGAGGATATTGTCTGATGTTCAGTTTTGCTGATAGCAGCAAATGAATTAATAAAATTAGCATCGTCATGAGTTTCTATCTTATCAATGTCATATACTTCAAACTGTTTCTGTGTATTTCCATGGATACGTTTTTCGATATTATGTAAGCCAAAGATAAAATATTAATTTGTCTAAAATGTAATCAGCTCATTTAGGCTGTTGTGGTCCTTGGTTAACAGGTGCTATCTCTTGCCGTACTAACACAGTTTGGATCGATGATTGATTTATAGCGATGACATAGTCGGGTGTCAAAATTAATATCGCGGCTTTTAATGATATCGCATGACGCGTAATAGCATTTTTGGATTATTTTACGTGATGGATATAATCCTACGTTGGAATTTAATATTGATTTGTTCTATTTTATATATACCCGTAGGAATATCAGCTACTTGCCAAGTGGGGTTCCATCAGACTTATTTTTATAAGAAAACATTAATGAATTATTTGCAAGCAACCAACCGAGTTACTTTAATCTATTTTTTGACCAGATTAAGATGCTCGTAATTGTCTTAACGCTATTTACTTGGCTGGAATTACCGGAAAGCTAACGTCAAACTCTGAATTGGTTGAGTTCGCTTAATCTTCGTTGTTGGCGGTGTTTTATAGGCAATCATGTGTTCCAGCAAATCAGATAATGTTGTCATTAGTGACATTATTATTATTTACTTCCTGATTTCAAAGAGGGATCCTTATCGTAGACATTGTCCTTCTCTAGAGACAAGAAGTTTCCAATTTAATCATGATAAATGTTAATCATTTCTGAAAATTCCTGATCTGATAATTTTCCATCGTTGAGCGCAAATGATATCAGCGATGATAACTTGACGTGCACGTAAGTTGCTGCTGATATCAATGTTGTATACCCTTTTAATTTATCTGACGCAGATGTATTCATTTTTGCCGATGATTTTAAGAAGAACAGAATCACCGTTAATAAAAGCATCACCGATTCCAATTACTGGTGCTATTAGGTATGACGCTGATAGTGAGTCGGTTATCGCTGCTGTTCATGCGACTACCGCAGATGTAGTATATACAGTTATATATATATATATATATATATATATATATATATATATATATATATATATATATATATATATAAAACAATGACACGCCAGTCCCACTATAGGCGTCAGTGATATGTTTCATTTGTGTCTGCAACAAACACACTTGATTGTATCTGAAACGTGTGAACGTCAATTGATAACTTAAATGGTGTAATATCGAATACCGAAAATGTATCGTCATCAGTAACCTTTGAAGGATATACTGGGGACCATAATGCTGATCCAGACGTTACTGTATAAACAGCGCTGATTGGAATTATAAGATGGACTGGGTAATCTGTAATACTGTATTTGTCAGAGAGCGTATTATCAAAAACTGGTGTACTTCAACAACATTCATTAATATTTATATTTATATTTCTACGAAAACTTAAACACGTGTTTATATGACTAATATATTCGGATCTACAAATGATTAACTCATCATTGACTATCATAGTGTTGTTGTTGTTGTCCATATACTTCTTCGTTGCAGCTTCATAACCTTTTTTTAATAACCTTCGTTCAGAATAATGTGGGACCGTTTCTTGATTAGTGAGAAACTGATAGTACAGTTTGGTATTAATAAACTTATATTCTAGGAATTCATACACTAAATTATTTTAATTGTCTCACTTTGTTTGAGTTCATATTGTATTTCAGTAAATTTATATTTGGAAAGCTTGAATTACTGTTTGGTTTTACCTTTTATTACTAAAGTATAAACGCCATGACCAAACATTGGTCATAACTGATGCAAAATCTTCACCGACAATTGGTGACACATAATATTTAGCCATTTTGTACTAGTTTCCAAACAGTCCTATTTTTCGACATATTTGTCCACTTTGATGATTCGTTGATGATTCATCACGGAAAATATGTTCACCATTATAATTTATGTTAATACGAACTGGCATTACGCACAGTACAGACACCGTCGATCGTCTAAATGTGGTTTTGTTGTAATGAGACACCAACCGTGATGTTAGGTATATATTTATGTGGTAATACAGCTAAGAGAAATAACGCTAAAATTACTGATCAAGAACAGCTTTCCCTGAGTGGTTGGAACCAAGACTTTTTCAAACGATTTACTTTCATAAATTGTTAATAAGGACTAAGGTTCTTAATGGGACAGTAGAAGATACTTTTAAGTTCAAAACGCGTGTGTCTGAGAGGTGACTGGTCAAAACGGACCGGTACCAAAAAGGCCCGGGTAAAGAAAGACCGGTCCAAAAAGGCCAGTAACGGTTCAGAAAGGACCTGAACAGAAAAGGCCCGGGTCGGAGAGGACCTGGACGGGAGAACTCTGGTTTAAATGAACCCTTTACAAGATCGATTAATAATAATAATAATAATAATAATAACAGTAATAGAAAGCAGAAAAAGATGAAATATACCCATATCTATTCACTTCCAGGTAAATGGCATTTTAACATGTATTGCTAAACCACTGAGCTGTCAAAACCAAAGCACTGGTTAATACTGATTAACACCTATAAAAATAAAACACGGATAGCAAACAGCCTATTACGCAAATTGTAGTACCGATATTACAAAATAGGCGATCACCATATACTTTTCACAATTCTTTTACCTTTTTATGTCTAAGATTTATTTAATATGTCAGCAAACTTTGATAATCACATTTATGACACAAATACAAGTCTCTACAATCACAACTCTTTCCAATGCTTCCGGTCTCGACAACGCTTGAAGTGTTATATGAATTTAACAGGTTTTTTCAACGATTACCCCCTGCGATTATCTGTAAACTTCCTATAGGTCTAGATAATATATATTCCCATGGGAATGCGCATGCTCAGCAACAAATACTAAGATACTTACAACATATAATACCTATATAAACGGCAAAGTCTTTACAGTTGACACAGATTTAATGCTTATGGATTTATTTGTATGCTAACTTTATTATAATCTATATATTTTAATTTTAGAATTGTTTTATAACATTACCTGTTGTGTACAATTTGTCTCAGTGACACAAATACTTTTCTTGTACTTATTGTTTCATCGTGTTTCACCATAATCTGTTTTCATCAATTTATTAAGACTTATAAAATGAAACTTAAGCAATTAGTATAATAACATGGAACAATAAAAAATAAACTTAAAATAAAAGAAATACATAAAGGTATAAACATCAAAAGTTATATTAACTACCAGTTATACAATCAATAAGGCAAGCGTCTTACATCTCCTTTCTTCTCTTATGCTTCTAAATTCCTCCTTCTATATAACCCCATTGACAACATCTCATAACTGAGTTTAATATTACGAAAGTATTATTTGTCCCTAAAAAACGCGATAACGCTGTGGTTAAAGTATAACACACTATGGTCCCAACTAGAGTGTATGAGGTAGTCTCAAAACCGAGACTATGAGGTCCAGCGACTCAATGTCGCAACTAAAAACCTCATCATATATGCAAAGGTTATGACCCCAAATTAGATCTTATAAGGTAGTCTCAAACCCAAGACTATCAGGTCCAGCAACACAAGGTTGCAACCAAAAATATGCTAATTTAGAAAATGACCTCAAAATCATACACTAGAAAGATAGTTAACCCCAAAACTATCAGGCCTTGCAGTAACTTAATAACATCATTTATTAACTACCAATGCAAATAGTTGTCATATGGGGATATATATTCTACACAAAACAATACAAGGAATTCCAAATTGATAGGAAAAAATACGGAAGCAAATTGACGATGGAGCAAGGATGTTTAGAGTGAGAATCCAAAACAAGACACCCAAGATCTATACAGAGAATCATCGAGCGAGTACAGGGTCAAACAAGACACTCAAGAAGTATACAGGGACCAACCACAGGAGCAGAGGGATAATCGGTCACTAACAAGTGATCATGGGATTCTCCCAACAAAAAAAGTCCGTTTTATGGCTATTGTTTTTCATTGCCTTAATAGGGTCTTCCACTTAGTATTATTTGTCCCTAAAAAACGCGATAACGCTGTGGTTTCAGTATAACCACTAACACGCGCCCACACACTATGGTCCCAACTAGAGTGTATGAGGTAGTCTGAAAACCGAGACTATGAGGTCCAGCGACCCAATGTCGCAACTAAAAACCTCATCATATATGCAAAGGTTATAACCCCAAATTAGATCTTATAAGGTAGTCTCAAACCCAAGACTATCAGGTCCAGCAACACAAGGTTGCAACCAAAAATATGCTAATTTAGAAAATGACCTCAAAATCTTACACTAGAAAGATTGTTAACCCCAAAACTATCAGGCCTTGCAGTAACTTAATAACATCATTTATTAACTACCAATGCAAATAGTTGTCATATGGGGATATATATTCTACACAAAACAATACAAGGAATTCCAAATTGATAGGAAAAAATACGGAAACAAATTGACGATGGAGCAAGGATGTTTAGAGTGAGAATAGAAAACAAGACACCCAAGATCTATACAGAGAATCATCGAGCAAGTACAGGGTCAAACAAGACACTCAAGAAGTATACAGGGACCAACCACAAGAGCAGAGGGATAATCGGTCACTAACAAGTGATCATGGGATTCTCCCAACAAAAAAAGTCCGTTTTAGGGCTATTGTCTTTCATTGCCTTAATAGGGTCTTCCACTTAGTTACGGAAACCGTCCTTGACAAGCTCTATCCAAAAAGCCTAACTTCATCATTGTCGGACCCACCGCTCAAAATTAACAATCTAATCCTCTCTAACAGTGGCTACCTTTCCAATGACGTTTAGTCATATCAGCAAAAATAAATTGTTAGGAACATATTATATGTACACTTTTGTACCAGAATATTGGCAAAGATACGAACGTAATTTAATTCTTCAACTCTACCATTTGATGAATTGCATAGTGGCTTACACAATTTTGGCATAGGGAAATCCACTAGAAAAACTGGATTGAATTTGAAATAAGCGTACGTACGTACTTTCGATTGGTTGATAGGTTGAGTGCGTGATGGGTCTATTCCCACTCACCCAGGTCTAACATTCATATAATTAGTCCTGTGGCACTATTCCATCTTCCTGGATAAATTAAATCACTGCCATGTAAATAAATGGCAGTGCAAAATAGTGAACATATGACCCTAGTAGCCGGTTTCACTTTAAATCCAACTATTCGTTCATGGCGTATGTTCGCTGTATTCATTGTGCCCGAGAAGTTAGGCCACGACAGCATTAGATTGCTTGTGACGTGTGTGGGTTTTGGCAACATCGCACGTGCAGGACTAGAAAGTACACTTTTAAATATATTTCTAAAGTTTGATATTAATAAGGCCATGCTTACGCTGTAATGGTAATATACAATACTGTCACCAATATCAATTATATTTGATAACATATATGCGCTTTACCCTTATAATTGGTTACCGTCTGGGATATTATGTGAAACAATCGTAATGCTTAAAACTCAACGCTTATGCAATAACTATATATATATATATATATATATATATATATATATATATATATATATATATATATAATCATGCGTCAATATCTTCACATTCACTTTTATGTGGCAAATCTTCAATTGGAAAAAAAATGGAGCACCACTTACACACGTTTATTCTGACGTAATAGACCAATTATTGAAGTCACTAAAACTGCAAGGAAACATAAAGATGGCGGTGCATGCCATTGCTAATATTTATTAATGCGACGTTTGTGTATTTCAACACAGGGCACCATGAAAAGGAAACAGTTCTTCAGTTAAGAAAATCCTCTTTTTGTAATACAATGAAATCAGTTTTCTTCTAATGATGACGATAACTAGTTTCAGGTGTTGAATTACATCTCATATGACTGTTTTATCATTTGCATGTTGTAATTGTACATCATACAGAGTACGAGTAGATTATATATTAAATTATTTATTCTAGGAATATCATTGCTGGCGTACAGGTAGGCTGTAAATAACAGAGGGAAATTCGCTTTTGCATGCAGGCCATGCAGAGAATTGAATCAGTAATGATATATAACAACTGAAATATAAGAAATCATTTTTACCCGTATGACTATCTCGGTTATAGGTGAACACAAAGACTAACAGACGAACTAAAATTTTTCTTATATAAACAATTATAATACCGAATTTTTGCTCATATAATTTACGATGGGTATCCAGAAATGCTGCTGACAAAGAGTAACACTATTTTTTTCATGGTGAGGTTGTATCGCGACAAAGTTTACATTTAACAAATATACTTGCATCATTTGCAACAGGTTTCAGTGACCTTAGATGTTAGAGATCAAGATAAAGACGATTCAGTAGACCTGTCTTTATAAGAGTTAAGTGTAAATGTTTACATTTCATAAGGCGACACGATGACTTTGCAGAACATTTGTAATAAGGTAAGTAACAATCAAATCAAGTTCATGGAGTATTTATATATATATATATATATATATATATATATATATATATATATATATATATATATATATATATATATATATATATATATATATATAACCATGACAAAATTGAAGTTATTCATTTCTCATAAAACTAATGGCGATTATCCAGAAATGCTGTTGACAAGTAGTAACACTATCTTGTTCAATAATTATTGTTGTATAGATAAACAAGTGAATATATAGTTCATTAAATTAACGGTTGTTATTCAGGAATGCTGCTGACACTGTTATCTAAAGGCGCCATAATTTACCAATTGGCAGTATTTGAGGGGGAGGGGATACCTCTAGCAGTTTTCTTGTTTTCTAACATTCAGATTTTCAATATGTCTAAACAAAACCTGTATTGAAACAAAATCATTATCTGGTGCGAAGAAATATAGAAAATGGAATGGTTTTTATTGTTATATTTATTTCATAGATCCTTAGTATTGGCGATTTGTAGAATGATATTAATTTGGCCGACTCCACAGAAATTGAGGTGGATCCATATGGGGCAAGCACGATTGTTCACATCCCGACATGGACTCTTCATTTGATATCAGCGATAGAAACGTTGATCCAGTTAATTTTATTGAAGAAGAGTACGTATATGCAAGAAGTACTAGTAATATTTGCATTGTGTATGATAAACGTTATTCTAAACTTTATTTTGAATCAGTGGTAATTATATACAAATATGACACATGCAAAACCGCTATACTTCCTTAAAACATAAACTCATCAATTTGGTTTGATTACTTGCATACAGTTATTTATTTCAGGTCAGTGCACGATGACGATGGTCGAATACCGTGGTATAACGTATACAATACTAGAGGGATCTTCACAGAAATATACCCAGCTATTGGTATCCAGTCTTGGTTATTCATATGGTATAAAGGTGTGTCAAAATGCAAAAATTATAAAAATAATGTAGTGTATTCTTATATATATATATATATATATATATATATATATATATATATATAACACAAACTTAATATAACACTTTCAATGGGTAACTTCAATTTAGTTTGTTAATAAGGATGTGAACTATGTGCATGCGGTGAGATAAATGCAGTATTTAGATTGAATTGATCCTTGTTTGTAATGTAGCTTCATACATATTGAATGCCACCTAATTGGTTGTGTAATTTCTAGCACCAAGAAATTCTGATGGTAACGACTGTGATACAGTGTTTCCTGGAAATCAACCACAAACCAATTACAGATTACGCGTATGTATCAAATGCGCTGTAAAATACATATTTCTAGACCTTAATTTGTTACAGTAAAATTGGCCCCGTTTTGATGGTAAAAATCATATGTTACCGATTGTATGGTTTTACAAAAGTGTGTGTGTGTGTGTGTGTGTGTGTGTGTGTGTGTGTGAGTGTGTGTGTGTGTGTGTGATATAAAATCTGTATAGTCTATTACATTTCATAATTGGACAAAACCGTTCAAGGATATACATGCATGGGTTTTTGTCTTTGTAGCGAGATAACGTCAACTCTACTATGTGGCGCTGCACTTCAAGAAGTCCCAACGTAAAATGTCCAGTGACAATACGTCAGCAAGGGAACTTATTTGTTTAAAGATATGCTCAGCACCCCCCCCCCCCCCCCTCTACACACACACCAGCTGTCCCTGACCGTCAGTTAAAGGCAAAGGTGTTCGCCAAGGTAAATTTCTGTCAGCATAGCATGTTACTTTGGCAGGTAATTGTACAATTTGTACAAGATCAACGCACATTTGAATTATAACAATAAAACTGAGATGGAATGAACATTCATGAAATATTCAATCCTGACAGAATGATGATACTTAAAGGCAATACTCATTGAATGAATTATAAGTGATTTTCATAATGTTAGTGGCTTTTGTGGCACATACAATAAAATATGTTTAGTGTTTAATTATACGCTTGTGTTTACCTCCTTTTGACATGACATCATTACATCTTTCTCAAAGGTGAGACGTGATGCTTGAGAGAAAATAGTCACACCAGCCTTGAAAGTAGCAGAATACGCTATTTTGGAGAGTTCGGGACCAGAGACAGTCTCTCTCCCAAAGAAATCGCTTTCGAAAAGAGTTGCAAATAGAACCAGAGCGATGCTACGTCCTGAAAAGCCAAGAACGTTGGACCTTGAAGTTTGTGATTTTTATAGAACTGAGACAGATCTATAGTTAGATGTAAATTTATAATTAAATTTCAAATAATTGATCTATACGTTTTATAATCTTTGCTCAATAATTTTATTGTCTGCTATCAACGTTTTCTTCGGGGGGGGGGTTGTTTAAGAACAATTGTTTCATATCTAATTTGTAATTAAACTTTGATATTTTAAACTGTGTTTATTTTTGGTAGTTGTAACTTGTTATATGACTGATATTGATAACACTAATCGATTTTTTACAGCTGAATGAAGACTTCATCAACGCTCACGAATTCTTGGTAGTAGCCCTCAGATTGGATGGGGAGCGACACTTCCTGCTGGCAAATGAATACCAGTTAGGACTTTTGTTACAAGATAAAGGGTGGTACATGGATGGAACATTTAAGGTAAATCATTACATTGTATTCGTTAGCTTTGCTGTACGAGTACTAGCTACAGATTTTGTCGGTTTGGAATTTATAATAGTACGCATTAATAGCCTTGTTTTAAAAACTGTGATTATAACTTCCAGGTCCTTGGTGAGCCATCCAGACAACAATGTCAGCTGATGTCCATCCATGCCTTCATCGAAAGGAATGGGCACAAAAGCAGTTGCCGGAAAACGAAGTCAGAATATCTGGCTGTAAGCCATTATGTTAAAGTTTTCTTTCTCTCTACCTGTTACAACATTCAGTGATATTGCCTGCATGTTTATTGGATATATATATATATATATATATATATATATATATATATATATATATATATATATATATATATGCTTGCTAGATTGAAAAAAATAAGAACATAAATACTCTCTGTGATGAGACTACTTTGTTAAAGATCGAATTTGAAGGACACATATGTCTCTTGAATGTTCGACAAAGTTCGTTTATTTATTTCCAAGAATTAAATGATGAGTTATTACTGAATGTTAGGTAAATGACGTTATGCAACTGCTGTAGAATTGATTATAATTAGCTCAATACTAACACTGACCTCATTTCAATTCTTTAATTAAAGGTGTTTCGTTCTCTGCAGTGAAAGTTGAGGCATGTATCGTTAGAACGATTCGTACTTGACTTCGAAAAAGGTAAACTCTTTATTAATAACATTAATGTTAATTGGAAAATGAACACTGCTACGCAACAACGCTAAAGTACATATCTGCAAAACATTAATGGCATCACGTAATATCATTATGACACCGTATTACCTTTCACATACAATGGATTAATATACAAACAATATTATGAAGGGATTTTTATTTGCACATTTTCAGCTGCTGCATGGATCGCCATAAGTGAGGCCTTTCCCGGCGTCGAACTCAAGGGATGTGCCTTCCACTGGTCCCAGGCCGTATGGCGGCACGTTCAGTCGGTTGGATTGGCAGAAACGTATATACGACGCGAGGACCTTCACTCCTGCGTTCGTCAAGTGCCTGCTCTTCAATACCTGCCAAGCGCTCACATACGTCAAGCAGTGCAGATGCTACAAATTAATTATACAACACATGCTACACAGACCCTTATCGGATACCTCCACAGAAAGTGGCTTGATAGCACTGTGTTTCCAGCTGAGGCCTGATCAGTATACCGCCAGAAAGTACGAATGAACAACGACGTTGAACGTAAACACAGCAATAATAAAGCATAACAGTAGAAAAACATTATTCTATTAAAACGCATGACATAATTCTCAGTATAATTTTAATATGTATACATGTTGGTATATAAAATTATTACGTTTGCAAATACATTTTTCGTTATCTGTTATAGATTTTCAGGCTGGCACTATGGTCTAAATTCAAGGGCAGTATACATGGGGCTAGGCTTCTACCAATTAGTGCCACTACTGCGGAGGGAGGCCGATCTGTTGCACTTAGCCGTCCAGTGAAACGACCTAGGACAAGAGAGACGATGCTACAGATTTGAAAAATCTTTAAATGCGCTTTGGGACTAATAGGTGCAGCACGAGATCAAAACCTCAATGTTGTTCAGCTCTGTCGGGAGCTGTATGGTCTCAGAGTGTAAGAATAAACACTGTCAACAATACAGGGTTCCAACACTGAACTAAACTGATTGTGAGCTAAATGTATCGGATTCTAACATGGTAGTGGCAAAGCGTTGCCGATGACCGGATGGCCTAAACAAACTTTTAAACTTGTATCGAATGACACAAGCATAAACTGAATATGAAACTTATTGTATCAGGAATTGTCATGCATTTGTTCTGCGGAAAGACACGATTAAAGTAAGTCGTTGATGAAATGTTGCATGGTACTTGCAATTTGCATTGCTGGTGGCACCAGTACACAAATCTAACAGCCCACAGTTTCAACAGTTTCAACAGTTGTAGGGAACTTTAAAAAAAAAGTAAAACTGTACATTGGTTGCAATAAAAATACACAAACGAAAGAATATAAAATTCTAAAAATTTAAATATTTCGATAATAACTTATGGAGTTATGAGTTATCACGTGACTATTGGACTTTCCGATGTCGTCATTAACGATATGATTCTAATAAATGCCATTTTTGAGAAAATAAATAATTTTCCTATAAAGTTCATGCAGAGACGAGTCGATATAACATACGTTGAAATATTATAGGCCTGCTGGTAAGCGACTACCATACCAAATTTTTGATACACAGTTGCAATTAACCCCATTTTTTAAATTATATATATATATATATATATATATATATATATATATATATATATATACTGTAAAATTAAATGTTACTTTCGTTGATATTTTGCTATAGAATACTTTAAAATTAAAGGTTTGAAAGAAAACAATACATACTTTATATGCATCATGCTGTTCCCACGTAGGAGCATAATGCAAAAAATTAAAGTTAGAATTTGTATTCTGTGCATTGAAACGACTTTACATGCCAATTTTTAAGAATGTTCATATTTGTGTGATACATATTATTTTTGGTATTTTTTTCATGGTCGTCGTTTAAAACTTCCATGTTTTTGGAGAGCCTTGAAAGAGAAACATTTTTAGATTTAGAACATGCATGTTTTGTAATCTACAACTATGTGAACGTTGAAAAGGTGAGTTCATCCTGGCCCAAAAATGTATCTTTAGAAAAGCTTAATAACCGTGAACAACATTACTATATCCCCGTTATCCCAGGATTGTATCGTAATGTAATATTAACGTCGGCAGCCACAGTTGTGCAATCTTGTTAAGTTATTTGGTTGAAAAGTGAATATCTATGTATGAATGATTTTATAGTTTGATGAATATTTGTTGCTGTTATTGTATAATTATTGAATATATGTTACTGTTAAATTACATTGACAGATAATATGATCAATATGATTGTATTATTTGATATTAGATTTTACTATTCATGTAATAGCAATAATGATTGTTATTATAAAAAAAAATAAAAATCTGAAATGGAATTAGCGTTTTGCTTTCGTTTGCGTATGCTAATAACACATATCTTTCCTTCTTCTTCTCTTTATAGCCCATCAAACAAATTTATGTTACGTTTTTAAATAAAACAACACATTTATTATTTTCCAATTGCGACCTGAGTTACATTGCAGAAAAAAACGCAATGATGGTGCCTACAAAGCACAGAATATAACACATATATAATGAAAGCATACATACTAATCAACACAAACAAAATACGCATACATATGTATTAATGATATTGAATGCATGTGAAACTGGAAGAGTCAATAGTCTTTGCAAATGAAAATATAAAATATTAATCCATATAAATTAAATCGTCATTACTTATTTAAGGCATTATCATGACAAAAGTTGGCATGTGAACTTACACGTGGGCAAAACGAACTCGTATTCAATCTTGATATGTTATAAAAAAGATATTATTGATTTGCTTTAATACAATGTCTTATAAAGTTTAAGAATGGTAACTTTAGCTATGATATGCGCCAATATCTTCTTTATACTTATCAACATATACGAAAAACCAAACCCATCACTGTAGACTGGCAGCCAAACTATATAGATCAGGAGTGCGCAACCTCTTTCGCCCAAGGGGCAGATTGCATTGTCTAAGACCACTCGGGAGCCGCAAACACTAATTTCTTTGTCCTGACGGCCGAACTGAATATATTTGCGGACCAGATATGGAACGCGGAGTTCTGTTTGTGCACCCTTGCTTTGGATAACATCGTGGTAGTGTGCCACTGGCATAAAAAGATACAGCTATGTGACCATTGCATACCTTACTTGTGAAGGTTGAACCTCGAGTACTGTGTATAATATTGGCCAGTGTCCATCAACTGTAAAACATATTGTGTGTGCATTGACTTTCACTCTTAAAAACAGATTGTTTTGTTGGTGTGAACCCAGCTGAGAACATTATATATATATATATATATATATATATATATATATATATATATATATATATATATATATGCCTTCTGAGGATTGTTGACCTTTAACGAGAGCATATACTTTCCATACTTTGTGTCAGGTAGGCACTCAACTAATTAGATTCATGGTGCTGTGATAAATGTTTCCAAACACGCACCTACAAGCAATTGCAAGTTTTCAAAAATCATTATTTGTTTATAGCGGCTCATAATTGAATACAAATGAGTTATTTCAGTTTAAGAAATTACTATCAGCGCTTGAATTGGCCACTACAGCGTTTCCTTACAAAGTATACATGATTTTATATAATGTATTTATATTTTCAATTTGGTACATCAGAGTTATATATATCTTATTATTTACAGCCATGCAGAATGTGGAACACTTCCTTGTATAGTTGTTGCGTGAGGCTGCTGCACCGTTCTGGTGGCCTAAGTGGTTATAGCGCATGGCCAGATGAAGGAGGCCACGGGTTCGAAGCCCGGCCTAGTCATACCAAAGACATAAAAATGGCACTAGCATCTTCCTCGCTTGGAGCGCAACATTAAGAAAATAGTGCTAGGGCTGGTCAGCTTGGTGTCAGGATAATGTGACTAGGTGGGACATCATGCTACATGTCTGCGATATGACGATCCAGTGCATTACATTACTTTAAACTGCTGCACCGACATCGTATCAATATGACTGAAAAGGTGTTAAGCGGCGTTAAAACTTACTACCACTAGCATAAACAAACGCGGATAAAACTTCCATCAGGCACAGACATTTGCCGCAGTGATTATAAGAAATTTAAGATCCTTTCAATAAGGAAGTAACTAAAAGTTGATAGAAGTGGCATTCGTAATCCCCGATGGGGCTGGGAATTTATTATATGTGTAAACGATAGTTACATCTTTGTTGAACGGTCACACTAAGATACTTAGTCTTCAATTTCCATTTAATAATAATTTGTATAACAGTTATAGACTCCGAAACCAAGACAGACATTTTTGGTGCAATATATTTACATATATATCTTCTCTGGTTGTTATTTTTCACTACAACTGTCCGCCATTAACAGTTACAGTCAAGCATTACATATTGACTCAGATCATTACTTCTTGGTCAGGACGAACGAATGTAGTCCCTATATATTTTAAAATTTCCTTCTGTTTTTTAAAGTAAACTATTTGTTATTTGTCATATGATATGAGGATGTCCTTGATGTACACGTTAAGGCTTTCTTTGGCATTGGTTGAGGGATTCCTATTACTGATTATCAATAAATTGTGCATTGTTTTGATATGTGTGATTGTAATGTATCGTCAGAGCGCAGATAATATTCAGCCGTCCATGTTATCAACAAACATTATACCGTTGACACTACCCTACTTCTTTATTACTACTGATAAAGTTGTTGTTGTTATATGGATTAAGGTCATTGTTCAGCACAGGACAAAGAACCAGAGAAAACCACAGAAAGAACCACTGACCAGGGATTTCTTAATGATGATTCGTCACAGAAAATATGTTCGCCAGTATCGTTGATGTTAATACGAAACTGGCATTACGCACAGTACATATACCGTCGATCGTCTAAGTGTCGTTTTGTTGCAATGAGACTCCAACCGTGATGTTACTTATATATTTATGTGGTAATAAAGCTAAGAGAAATAACGCTAAAATCACTGATCAAGAAGAGCATTTGTCTGAGTGGTTGGAAACAAGACTTTTTAAAGAGATTTACTTTCGTAAATTCTTAATAACGACTAAGGTTCATAATTGGACAGTAGTATATACTTTTTAAGTTTAAAACGCGTGTCTGAGAAGTCGGATGTGTGGGATTATTTTGGCGAGTGGGAAACGTTATCCTGCTTTGGGCCCAATTTTGATATTTTCTCGCGATCAGACTCTTCGTGTAATGGAGGTATACACTTTATGAAAAATGTGATCATGTCCAATTGTATCTTCAAAATGGACTTTTAAAAATAGGGGACGTTTGTTTTATACCAGTTTTAAAACAAGTTTGAACGAATACCGCGCACCTGCTTATTTACGGGAGAATGCATTGGCGGCAGAGCTTGACGTATGCATCGTGATATTTGATGCTCGTTACCTTTAGATAAAAACAACATTTTACGTCTAATTCTATATCGAGCTACCATAGTTAGGAAGACCTGTAAAAATTAAGGATGGCCAAATGAGACGTGTGAACAACCGGTTAAAATGAAATATAATCCGAGAGAAGAATTTTGCTTTGATTTTAAAGTTGAATTCGGTTCAACATTGACTTTTTATTGACTCAACTACAGATGAAACACCCATAAGAAAGCGTGCAATAATATGTATCTTAAATGGAAGTTTCCGTATGGTAACTTTAGCTATGATATGCGTCAATATCTTCTTTATACTTTTCAACATATACTCAACACCAAACCCATCACTGTAAACTGGCAGCCAAACTAAAGATCAGGAGTACTAAACCTCTTTCGACCAAGGGCCAGATTGCATTGTCTAAGACCACTCGGGGGCCGCAAACACTAATTTCTTTAATATAATTACTGTTCACGGGCCAAATTTCTCTCTTGTTTTAATTTGTCCTGACGGCCGTACAGAACATATTTGCGGACCAGATATAGAACGCGGACTCCTGTCTGTGCACCCCTGTTTTAGATAAATGCGTGGTAGTGTGCCACTGACATAAAAAGATACATGTGGGTGGCCATTGCATACCTTACACGTGAATGTTAAACCTCGACTACAGTGTATAATATTGTCCACTGTCCATCAACACATATATATATATATATATTTATATATATGCACACACACACACACACACATATATATATATATCTATATATATATATATATATATATATATATATATATATATATATATATATATATATATATATATATATATATATATGCTTTCTGAGGATGCTTAACCTTTAACTAGAGCGTATACGTTCCATACTTTGTGGCAGTTAGGCACTCAACTAATTAGATTCATGGTGCTGCGTTAAATGTTTCCAAACACGTACCTTCAAGCAAAAGCATGTTTTCAAAAAATGATTATTTGTTTACAGCTCATAATTTTCATAGTTATTTTAGTTTAATAAATGGTTATCAGTGCTTAAATTGGCCACTACAGCGTTTCGTCACAAGTATACATGATTTTTTATAATGCATTATTATTTTCAATATGTTACATCATAGTTATATATATCGTATCATTTACAGCCCATGCATAATGTTGAACACTACCTTGTATAGATTTTGCTTGAGGCTGCTGCACCGCCCAAGTGGCCTAGGTGGTTATAGCGCATGGCCGGAAAAAGGAGGCCACGGGTTCGAACCTAGTCATACCAAAGACTTATAAAAAAGGCACTAGCATCTTCCTCGCTTGGAGCGCAACATTAAGAATATAGTGCTAGGGCTGGTCGGCCTGGTGTCAGGATAATGTGACTGGGTGGGACATCATGCTACATGTCTGCGACATGATGATCCAGTACATGACATCACTTTAAACTGCCACACAGACATCGTATCAAAATGACCGAAAAGGTGCTAAAGCTACGTTAAAATTAAGACCACTAGCATAAACAAACGCGGATAAAACTTCCATCAGGCACAGACAGTTGCCGCAGTGAATATAAAAAATTTAAGATCTTTTCAATAAGGAAGTAACTAAAAGTTATTGATAGAAGTGGCATTCGTAATCCTCGAGGAGGTGGGGAATTCAATGTATGTGTAAACGATATTGACTTCTTTGTTGAACGGTCAATATATGTTACTACGACTTTAATATCCATTTAATAATAATTGTTATAACCGTTATAGGCTCCAAATACAAGAAAGACATTTCTGGTGCTATATATATATATATATATATATATATTCTCTGGTTGTTATATTTCACTACACATGTCCGCCATTAACGATTACAGTCAAGCATTACATATTGACTCATATTACAATCATTACTTCTGGGTCAGGACGAACGAATGTAGTCCCTATATATTTTTAGACTATTTTCCTTCTGTTTGTTAATGTAAACTAATTGTCATTTGTCAATTATATGATGCGGTCCTTGATGTACATTCTAAGGCTTTCTTTGACATATGTTCCTATTACTGATTATCAATAAACTGTGCATTTTTTTTATATATGTGATTGTAATGTATCGACAGAACTCAGATAATATTCAACCGTCGATATTTACCAAAAAACATAATACCGCTGACACTACCGTATTTCTTTATTATTACTGATGAAGTTATTGATGCTGTTATATGGATTAACGCCATTGTTCAGCACAGGACAAAGAACCAGAGAAAACTGCAGAAAGAAACATTGACCCAAAAGAAGCTTCTGACAAGCTTTCTCACGTACCCAGATTGGTCGAGCATGGGACATGAACCCACGCAGACATAGGTGAGATGGGAGTGGTCCGTAGCAGTGAGCTCTTTGGATCACTCGGCCACTCAGGGCCACCTATTACTACGAATAATCTATAATACAAAAGCAGAAATACGCAAATTATGACTCTTTAAATGTCTAACTTTTGTATGTATATGTTCTGAAAATTTATGTTGCAAGAAATTTGGAATATACCTCACTGTCCCATTAGTTTCAATCCAGTGAAGAAAATCACAGAAAATAAGCTTTTCATTGATTCTAAACGTTTGCATAATATCTGTCAAAAATAAGGCCGAATGCAACTGATGTCGGAACATTAACTTGAAACAAACGATGGTTCCATTTTTCGTTTTCCATATGCCAACAAAATTAGAAATATAAAGCATGCGTGCGTGTGGGCATTATACTTGTTTTCCATTGATGAAGAAAATTGACAAATAAAATAATTGCAAATGTTATTCAATGAAATGTTTAAAATATTAACTTTATTTCGCCATTTTTTTCGTAATTTTGACGAAGAAATAACTATTATTTCACGCTGTTAATGGTAAATCAATGCCAGTACATCTAAGAAATGTATTAACTAATTCGATATCAAATAAGTTAGAAGGGGTCAAACAGGTATATCAGACGTGGCCTTCGTTGTCGTAATGATTTGACTTTGTAGAAAACGTCAGAGTTTAGACCGGGCAAATAGAAACCTGACATTATTCATGCATTATGACAATACCATTATTTATTTATTTATTTATTGATGTATATATATATATATATATATATATATATATATATATATATATATATATATATATTTATTTAATTATTTATGGAGTATATGCATTGTTGCCATAACGGAAACAAAATGTAAATATAGTAAATGTCCGAATAATAGCAACATTTAATCTTTACGGTACTGAACTCATACATTATTGCTTCACAGCGCGGTAACGTAACCTTATACAATTATATAAGTACATGTATATTCAAGCTTCACTGTTCACTTACATACTTGTGCAAGCACATGCAAATTATATTCACCGTCAGTGTAGACGAATACAGTTAAAGAAGTAGGAAGTGCTATCAGTGCCAGGATGTCCACTGAAACGAATGGACGCACTTTTAACATCGTGTTGGTAAGATCTAAACTATGGATATTGATATAAGGCAGAACAATGCCCTTAGGATTATATGATTTTTATCAATTGACCAAAATGAACTGATTCCTGTTGATTATTGTAATATTTACAAACCTTTGTTCTTCTTCGATGCACATTAATTTCACTAATTTTATATCCTGACCCCACTCATAAATTTTAGGTTGATAGTGTTCTTGCATGATTATTTGGGTGCAAATATTTTTAAGGACTAGTTGGAGGAGTTTGAGCTTGTGGTTGAAACGCGAACTTTCAAAGTTTTTCCCCAAAACTAGACAAACATTTGTAAACAGAAGATGTTGTATTATTGTTATTGTTACTTAATGAATTAAGATATTGTTAAAATTCAAGCAAAATACTGGTGTTCGTTTTTTAATACTGAAACACTGTTCACATACTTGCAAAGCATTACAGACGCCACACATTCGTACACATCAAACCAAACGCAACCAGACCAATTAGCAACCTTTAACTTTTTTCTCGCATCTTAATGTCTAATTGAAGTCGCCAGCAGCACATTTCAGAATTTCATCCGCCATACTTTAAGGTATATTGGCACTTAATTGGCACTTTATTCTGCTTGAGTGTTGCACAGGTAGACGGAACGACACGTGTAGCGACAGTCGATTATTCCATAATTGATAATTATTATATATGTAATACATAATACAGACGAAAGCGGCAGCGATCGAGCTGAGGAATATTCTAAGTTAAATGCACCCCAGCGGAGGTATTGTTGTTGAGTTAATGATGCGATAAATGAGATAACAACAAACAAAAGCTCTACAACAAAATTTGCCTTGCAAAAGTGTCATGTTTGAATTTTACAAATGAAAAAAATATTTTGTAAAACTCATTTGTGTAGCAGGAAATGCCGATTTAATCTCGATAACCTTAGTGTATTCAAGATTTTCCTCATCAGGAAAATGCACAGTAGTGACTACGCAAAAGGTAAACTTTATAAACGGTTACTTCCTTTAAGGTTGAAGTCTGCAAGAAGTTTTAAATAAAATGAAGCTCATTGATTCATTAAAGGACAACTGTATCCTTTCAAATTTCCCACCCTTCAGAGGATACAGTTTTATCCTTTCAACCGTGTGACCGCTCTTTTGGCCTAGTGGCTAGAGCGTCCGCCTCGGATGCGGGAGGTCGTAGTTTCAATCCCTGCCGAGTCATACCAAAGACTTACAACATAGGTACTAACAGCTGTCTCGCTTGACATCCTGTAATATGATGTTAATGTTATGACTGGACGACCTGGTGTCAGGATAGTGTTACTGGGTAGGACATCATGATATGCAGCATGATGCCCCAGTGCTATACATCACTATTAAGTGTCATACTGAATATATCGAGGCAATATGACTGAAATATTTTTAAAGCTATGTTAACAATCCAAATCACACACACACCCTTACAGCTGTGCTTCCGTTCAGAATACAGTTTTATCCTTACAACCGTACCTCCGTTCATACTGTACGTTTTATCATTACAAACGTGCCACCTTTCGGTGTACAGTGTTATCCTTACAACCGTGCCACCGTTGAATAAAATGCTTCTGCAACATAAGCATCAGGCAAACATTTTTTTGTATCCATTAGTGTACATAAATAAGTGTGCGGATGCTTTTTAACAGCCGTTATTAGTCAATACATTATATATATATATATATAACTTAGTCCTACTCTTCACAAACTACAGTTTATTTCATGCCGGTTATGTCGTACAGTTATTTACAAACTCTAGTGTTGCAAATATGGTAAAATGTTTTAGGTGAGATTTAGTTTGCAGTTTTCAAATACGGTATGTATGAATTATGAGTTAGACAGCCTCTAAATATGGTATGTATGCATTAAATTTTTGACAGAGTCACAATATTTTCTGTATCTACTACGCTTTAGACAGTAGTATTTATGTATCACAGCTTAGACAGACTCTAAATGTTTAATGTAAGTATCACCGCTGAGATAGATTCTAAATGATGTAAGTATGTATGTATTTCGGTTTAGACAGACTTTAAATGTTTTAAAGTATCACGGTGTACATAGATTCTACATGGTATACATATAATAGCTTCAACAGCCTATAAATGGTGTATGTCTGTTTTTCAGTGTGAAAACAGGCCCTAAATGTTTTATGTATGCATTAAAATTTTAAAAAATCTTTAATGTTTCTATTTATGTATTAGGGCTCAGAAAACTCTAAATGTGGTATTACGTATTTCTGTTTATAAAACCCTACATGTTGTAGTTGTGTATTACGGTTTAGACAGCATCAATTTTGTATGTATTTATTACGGTTAATAGGGCCTTTAAATGTCATATGTATGTTGCACTGTTTAGACATACTCTTGACCGTGTAAGTATATTTCATGTTTGAGGCAAGCTCTAAATGATGTATGTATTACGGTCTAGACAAACTCGAAATGTTGTCTGTACGTATCACAGTTTAAAAATAATATATATGTTGTATGTATGTATTACGGTTTAGACAGAATTTATGTGCTTTTATATGTGTATATATATATATATATATATATATATATATATATATATATATATATATATATATAATATATAAAGGTTTAGACAAGATATACATTTTTTATGTATATATTACGCTTTAACGAAAAGTAGCCAAACTACTATATGTATGGGATCAATTAGAATTAAGGTGAGACAAAGTGAAATATGAATTGATTGCATTAGAAAAGAATTTGTGAATATGAATTCTTCCATCGAAACATGAAAATCAAGAATTATGAAATAAAAAATAGCAGGGACAGGCATAAAGTGTAACTTAGAGAAAATGAAAGAAATAAAGGTGAAATGTATACCGTTCTTAATATATAGTGTTACAATTTTTGTAAATTTATCCAAATTTACAAAACTGTATTCAATTTTGTTTTTCTGGTACATGAACAAAAACTGCATTAACTGAGTTCACATAAACACACACACACACACACACACACACACACACACACACATATATATATATATATATATATATATATATATATATATATATATATATATATATATATATATATATATATATAGATATAGATATATCATTGTTGAAAGCTATGAACATGAAAAGAATGAAAAGAGGACAAGACAGAACACTCGACACATATACGTGTGTGTGTGTGCGCGCGTGTGTGTGTGTACAGAGAGAGAGAGAGAGAGAGAGAGAGAGAGAGAGAAAATATAAACGAGACAAAACGGGACGTGTCATCCCTGGATTATACAGGAAAATGCATGATAATACTTGGCAGAACTAAAACATTTATATATATATATATATATATATATATATATATATATATATATATATATATATATATATATATATATATATATATATATGTTTTACATATCGTGTGAGCGTTAGAGAAGTTTGTACTTGCGAACTTTCAATTATATTTGTGCAATTTGCTTTTTCTGTGTCGACAAGTATAATGGTCTGCAAGAATGACGGAAATATTACTGTACATAAGAACATAATGCTCCTCATGGGTGGTCTGTTATCAAACAAATGATCAATCAACATCATAAACAAACAGCCAAGATCATGTGACTAATTTAAACATGTTATTGGTAGGACTGAAAAGTACAACAAAATACAACAAAATAAAGTTAGACAGTGAAGTATACCGCTATAAAGTAGTGTCATTTAGTTTGGTCACGGATAAATAATACAATGTTATATGATACCTATACATTTTTCCGGGTAGTAGAAAGCAGGATATCTGTGTGTATTCATATAATATTACATAGATAAATGCGTTACGTATTCATGTCTTTCAATCTATTTATGATTTTCCTCATTCATATAGTCTCGGTTCGTTGTCCTCTTGCCAGTATTATGCAACCATGACAATGTACCTTATTGAAGGTAACTTATTCATAAAAGGTCATACCGAATGTCTGTAGATATGCCCAAAATTACATGCAAAATACAGGATTTGTTTTTATATAGTACAATTAACTGCAGTTATATTACTATCTGCCACCAAATTATTCATTTTCAGATTATGTTGTGCATTGCTCCCTAAAAATCAGAAAGTGAAGTAATAGTGTAGACCTTGAGTGGACGGCAAAGTTAGAGCGGTAAATCTATGTCCATCATTTGGTTTTACACCTATGGGTGCACCTTATACTTAAGTAAATACTGTACTTCTAACGCTGTTGATATGTCAGTTAATCCTTTCTAAACATGATACATTTGCTTGTTTTGATACACATAATAATACTAATTGATAACTAGCCAACTCATACAATGTCTTTTCTGTATTATGGCCGAAATGTTTGTTTGCGAGATGCATATGTATACTTCTCTTTAGAGTGAAGCAAGGAAATCTTTCGGAATAGCATGAATGACCAAACACATTATTTGTTCAGAATCAGGAGATAATACGTCATTGAATTTAGGAACTCACAGTTTAGAACGTTATACTATTTAAATAACATTGCTAAATTTAGAATGGTTGCAGACAACATTTCCGCACGGCAGAAACAGATAAATTAAACATTAAGTTCTTGTTGTGAATGATTTGAGATCAAGCAATGCATTTTACAATGTATATAGTAGTCATCTAGTCTGATTGTTCCTTTCATAATAACATGTCCCGACTGACAGAAACAAATTACGGTGTAAATTTTATCTTAATCGGATTCATTACATTGTCAAATAATAACGACTTAACAAATAAAATATACCTGGACTAAGTAATACCAATATAATATTCTACACTGTGTATGTCTAAATCTGTGAAATTTAATAGATTTTATTCACGTTCTGTATAATGGATCTGCTGTAGGATTATATATTAAGAGGAAATACGCATCTTTGTTGGTAGCTTCTCGTCAGTTTGAATTAATTCGTGCGTGTTCGAATAAACAGTAACATTATCCCTGGCTAAACAAAACAATGCAGGCACGTTGAATATACAGAAGTGGTCGCTAGGTAATGTAATTACTTATTAGGTATAGCATTGGTCTCTATGATATACCTTTAGCATGTAATGATAGGTTTCGTGAAAACGATTCACCAATATGTTGTGAATTTACATACTATATTGCCACAGTAAATACCTATATGCACAAACTAAACTTATAGGATCTTGAACATCATTTGTATTACCCTCCATGTCCAACATATTCGAGAAATTACTTGATTATACACGCACATACAAGACCTTCAGTCGAAACGAGCTAACCAGAACGTCAAGACCGAGGTGAGACAAAATGAAGGCTTCAGATATTAACTTGTATGTTTTCATACGATTCAGTAACACTTAGAGCTGTATCTGATTCCATACTCACGTCGTTCTTCTCAGAAACGGAATTTAACACTTACCGTCATGATTGTAAACTTCATAATAATTATTTCACATGAAAACTCTTCGTTTGAAAAGATCATACTTAGTAGGTATTCAGTGCGCTTACAATACACTAACAGTTTCAGTGTCAATATATAGGGTGTCCTCATGTTTTGATCGCCTTAAGAAGTGGTCAGAGGGAACTGTGTTTCAACATACAATACAATATAATCCAAAGCCTGTTTTGTAGTTTCAAACAGACGTGCTTGCTTCAGTGTTCCAAAACGTACCTTTGTTAGACGATTTCATTCAGTGCTCACATCAATGCAACTAGATAGCATCGGTCATGATTGCAAAATGATTAAAGCAATGCAGGAAAGGAACTGATTAGACAACGCATTGGAGGTTAATTCTCGACGTTTGTGTCAGCATTAAATAAAAGAAATAAAGGTTAGTTAAAAGATAGAATTTAGCATAACGAACACGTGTCTTTGCCGTATTAATGTTTACTTTAGGTGTACTCTAGGTGGCACCAAATACAACTGTTATCCAGTGGCCATAAAATTTTAACGCATGAAAATAGTTCTTTAAATCAATACTTTCGACAAACAGTTCTCAACGACCCCTTCATCGCTCTCCACATAGGCTTTCGTGGTGAAAGTATTGAGCTTTAATAGACGTATTAAGTATAAAAGCACGTCAGCAATGTACGGGCTTTACAGTGCTGAATAAAGCATAGTTTAAAAATGTAAAAGAAATAATTGCTTAAGCAATAAAGATCCTTCAACAAATGCCAATTTGTTCAATGCAGACTAAACATGCTTGCAAAAGGCATTCCATCAAAGTCAACCATTTAACACAGCACCATGACACGTTTTATCTGAGTGAGTACCTATCGCAATTTGTGGAAGTCTATAAACGCAACTAACATAGGTTCCACTATCGATATCAATTGCCAAAGTAATAATTCCAGTTAAGGCTAACCCATCATCAGGAGGTGTATATATATATATATATATATATATATATATATATATATATATATATATATATATATATATATATATATATATATATATATATATATATATATATATACATACATATATACACACACAGTCGACTCCGCTTATATGCATGATCTCGGGACCGATGCTATGATATGCAATTATGCGGCGTATGCACTTAACCGGCGTTCATGTTATGGCGTGTATCTGGTGCAGCATGCATACTGATACCCATTATTTCTCAGAAACAATCCCCCATTTGGCCAAGTTCATTTAAATGTGGCGCGATTTTCCCTGGTATCGTATGGAGGTCAGTTTTGTCAGTAGATCGAGGAGCAGACTTTTGGTCAGCGATCCAGTATTAATCTATCGAATTTAATGACCAGACTGGATCGGATTTTTAACGAGGGCAATGCGAGTTTGTGTTAAAGCTAAAGAGTGTTAAAGCCGTCGACCATGCTTGGTTAATTATTATGGTTGTCTACTATCGCGCCTCCTGGTGATCAACATAGAATCAGAGAGCTAATGCCGTCTTGATAATATTCATTGTTATATACCATAGCGCCTCCTGGTGACCAACGGAGATTTACTAGCTGTAATGTTGATATTAAAAGACCTCATTAATCAACCTTGTTCGCCAATGTTCGGAATCGGTTTCTTTTCATTTCGAAAGGAATAATTTTGAACAATGCAGTTATCCGAAGCAACTTAATACACAATAATGCAATTCGGACCAGAAAAATGTATGCCATAATGCGAAATATGCAAATAGGCGATATACAATTGTCCGACATTGATATCCATTGAAAACAATGTTAACAAATCGGGACCGGCACAAAGCTATGCCATAAGGCGGAATATGCAGTTATACGATATGCACATATCTGGAACCGACTGTATATATATATATATATATATATATATATATATATATATATATATATATATATATATATATATATATATATATATATATATATATATATAGAGAGAGAGAGAGAGAGAGAGAGAGAGAGAGAGAGAGAGAGAGATGGACGATTATTGCACTTTGACTACGCTCCACTATTGATATACAATGACAAATGTTATACTGTAGTCGTTGTTCAAACGTCACTAGTAGTTCTACATTGGCCAGGTAAATGTATCTTATATGTCAGTAGCAGACTACTACTAATATATCTAGAGGAGGTTTGTATATATGCAGTGATGGTTTGGCATCGCGCATACTATTGCAAGTATGAGGAACATGGTGACGTATTTCTTAGTTGATTTCACCAATAATGTAACAGAAAAATGCAGGTTTGCTGAAGAGTATTTTTTTTACCATTCGTCAATAACGATTTAAAGTAGAAGCATATTCAAACGTGAGGATAAAGGCAAATCAAAAAAAAAAGAGAGAGAGAGAGAGAGAGAGAGAGAGAGAGAGAGAGAGAGAGAGAGAGAGAGAGAGGAGAGAGAGAGAGAGAGAGAGAGTTAGAGAGAGAGAGAGAGAGAGAGAGAGAGAGATATCAGATACATTAATTATATGAAATATAAATACTAGTGTTTGAAACATACATATCTGTAGTAGTCCCCCAAAAGAGAAATACCTCTCTTGGATTATATTTTGCTTATCCGGGTTGTTCATATATCTCGTCTGCCTATCAAGATATTTGACAAGTCTACCTAACCATTGCAGCTCTGCCATGAATTACAAATAACGAGTATCAAATATCGATTATCCTTCACTAATCTTTGCCGCCCATTCATTATCTCGCGTATCAGGTTTAAATTTTTTGTTTAAGTTAAAACTGAAAGAGGAAGATAGTAGACACTGATTAGACCGCGGAATTTGTTTATGCCGATAGAATCCAAATATTCACTAGCAGCAGAGGGGGGGGGGGAGAGGGGTGACAGACCAACTTTTATAAGCGTCAATTCGGCAAACTAAGGCTTCATCGTAAATGCTTAATAGGCAAATCAGAATTTAAAAAAAAGACGCCAAAGTCGTTGTCGCACCCCCTCTGCTGCTATGGGGTTAAATTTTTTTAGGATTTTAACCGAATATTTGATCAAGTCCGATACGATATCTTGATCTAGGATCATGCAAATTTATTGTTACAAATCCATGTGGGATTGACTGAATGTGGCTACAGAAATTTCTAAAGAGATTATAATCCATATCACCGCCTCACCAAGTTTGTCAAATATTTCGTAGCGTATGTGTGTCAACTCCGTTGAATACAGCAAGAATATTGCAGTTATCTCTGATAACTTTTGATATTTGAGTGTATCGTTGAGTGACATATATCACGTCAGGGCTTTTATGCCTGCCTCTGAAAAATATCCTAGCGGGATTCTTTTGATTGTCTAACATGATATCATCATAAACAACTAAATTGTTAATACTTCCATCAATATCATCAATGCTCGGTGCATCCTCGATATCGGTTATAAACTCAATAATATCCTCATCGATTTCCTATTTTGCTTTCTCGTTAAAATCTTTTAACACCTCGTAACATCGCTTATCGTCTACACTAGGAGCAATCAAATACAACTTATCCAATTTCATCCATCCCGTTATTAATTTAAGTAGCAGTTGTGTCTTGCCACTTCCAGATGGTCCGATTATAATCATACGAATAGAATTCGGTAGCGATGCATGATGCTTAACTGGTTCTCTTGTTTTTGTCGCCGAAAAATCAATTACATTCATGTTATTATAAATATATTATAGCTAATACCCTTATCACGAATGACATCAATGGCTTTCATCGATAATTGTTTTGCAATTGGTGCTACTTTTGGAGCCATTCTTGCAAATAACCCTGCAATGGTATCACCGATACCATCCCCATAATACGCTCTATAAACAGGCAATCGTGAATTTACTACATAGACGCTTGTTGGTTTATCATGGTTGTAGTGTATGATCATCTTATTGAATTACTAGTAATTTAAATGATATTTATCTACTATTGTAACATGGTACAATGGGGAGTTATCAATTATAAACCACATACTAAATATTATACACGATCAGGTTTTTATGTAGGAAGAGGTGGCCACATTTTAGAGCTAGCATGGAATGATATTTGTTTATTAGATAAAAATAAAAATAAAAGATTTTACACTTACGTATTATTTATATGTCCCACGATGATAAAAAAATCATAGATAATTTATTGAGTTTAGTAATCAATGGTGTAAAATTTGAACTTGATGAGTATAAAACAAAAATATATAACTGGGTTGATTATATAGATTATTATGAACCATATCGGAATATGCCTTCCGATGTTATATCCTATTGGCAATTTTATACAATGAAAATGGTTTATTATATCATATCGTTGATTATTGTTGATTAGTCCCTGTGATAACCGTTGACGGTGAAACCGTCCACTAACTCGTCAATGAAATCTCGATATGTTTCAATATCAATGATGCCGCCTTGAAATAACCGCCTACATATATCAGCTACTTCATTAATTATTTCCGGTGAGTTATTTCCAGCTCGTTTTCCTCCGATAAGTACTTGTAGTCGTGCTATATCGCTAAGAATATTACCAGGACAACGAACAAGACCACTACCTGAAATTCCACTCCGAGAAAAAACCCATTCCGCTTTGTTTTTTAGTGATACCAGTTGCACCTTTTTCAGAATCAGCTTCTGCCATTATTTCTATTTCATCCGGGTTTGGGTCTGCTGTATATATTGGTGGTGGTTGTGTGACACCTTTTACCATAGCCATATATTTAGCAAAAATTAGGATGCTTATTTTGTGTGATTCTAGTTCCACCTTGGTTTGCTAAATATACTTTTGATGCCCAGGTGTCTTTTTCTTTTATAGCGTCGTCAAATTCATCATTTATATATTGCTTCGTTGTTTTAAAATTTATTCTAGTAAAATCGGCTAATTCAGAGTCTGTTTTGATTCTTCTAATTATATTTATCGCATCAGCCGTAAATATTATTCCAGGTAAATAGTCTCCTCTCTCTTTTGCAGTAGCACCTTGTTGTTCAAGCGGTTCAGGTGGTGGGGAGATAATATCATTATCACCTAGTCGTTCAACTTCTTCTTGAAGTTTTCGTTCTTGTTGTTCTTGAAGTCGTGCAGCAGCTATTATATCACCAGGAAGTGTTTTCAAAGATTTTTTTTTGCTTGTTTGGATCTTTTTGCTATTTGTTCAAGTACAGGAAGAAGAGGAGTTTCTTTTCTTTCCCCTTCCTTGCGAATATCTCCGTATATTGCTCTTTCAGTGGCTGATATTACCCCTTTAGTTGTCGTGGTTATTGGTTTAAACAGGTCCTCAGTCCCTGTTGTAAAGCAGTCTGTAAACTCTGTCTAGCTTGCAATTTGTTTCTAACAGAATCGCGGATTGGAATGAACTTCTTAATTGCAGCTGGCCGCTCACATGCTAATCTGGTCGTTAGTGCTTCGTTTACCATTATAAATTAATGTACGATCTAAATGCAGTGAAACATGCAACAAAAATGACCAAAAAATCAATAAAAAATGACAGTGAAGCCCCCACCCCACAATCAAATATTATACTTCCGTGTAGTGATAAACACCAGTAATGAAGTCATACACATTACCCGCCTTTACAAATTCATTCAAGGTGAACGCGCGCACATAATACCTGTTAGTGAGCTCCATTGTATACTTGCAATACCTGTCCACAATACAGACAGGTATTGAGTAATTGTGTACATGTCGATTCATAGTGAGAATTTTTACTGTATTGAGGTAACCAAAGGGGTATTTTCGGTTTCTTGGATAATTATTCTTATATTCTTGTTTTTTGAATTAACTGCGCGTTTGATTTCATATTCATTTCCTAATTCTTTCCTTTTTTTTCCACGATAGTAAATAACGGGACAAACTTACGTACGTCATTTTCATATTTGAAAGAGTCGTAAATCGCATGTTGGATTCGTTTAATGAAACTGTATGCCTTAGGCAACATGTATTTATTCCTTTGAATGCCATATTCAATATCTTGAAAATCTGAAAGAACTTGATCACAATTTAATTTATCTGAGAATTTAATTCCTTGAGATTTCAAATTTAAAATCTCGGTTATAATCTCATGTATGTTTTCAGAATTCATATTATATAATAATATATATTTCTAATACAAAATAGTTGGGATCAATTTTGACCCGTTTTTTAGACAATACAATGCCATTACCTCTGTTTTGTTAGGGTAGGTTTCTAGGCATACACATACTTAATTAAGGACATTACAATGCCATTACCTCCGTTTCGTTAGGGTAGGTGTCTATGCATATACAATATAGCCTTTTTGCAACTGATTAGAAATCTAAGAGGTTATATTTAGTGAATGGACGTCACATATTATATACATATATACAATGACGGGGCGGGTCTACAATCATACCGCGAACCCAATCAAACCCACAAAATCAACCCGGTTTGAATACAAAAAACATTCACACACCACGTGTGACGGTGTGAGATATATAATTGGTTTCACGGTATGAAATTCGCTAAAGCCCCAATAATAATATAGACGGCATGGTATATAACCTAACTATTACATGAAAGCCAATGACAGAGGTGTGCGATTTTATTATTTCATATACTTAATAATGATTATTGACAGAATCTAAGCAAAACTAAATACCTGAAATATATCAAAAAAAGAATACAACTGTTTGTAAATACTGCATATTTAATTAGTTTTCTTACAAAACAGATAAGTCACTATCTCCGTTGAGAATCATGATAATTAAAGCCAACAATCGGAAAACTCTCATCGAAATCTGATGACAGAACCCATTGAGATCTGTAACTCTTTCATAAGCCGACATACCCGCACGAGTTATTCCCCTTGGTGTTATCAAATATATATATATAATTCAAACGTACACGAATTGAATTCTATTTTTAAAACGCTTTGAAAAAACCGATCTAGTTATATTTTCTGCAACACATTGAACAGAAGACGGACAAATACAGAGTCACTGATGGAATCTTTGATGGAGTTTTTGACGGAGTCTTTGATTCGTTTATCATAATAACACTTCAACTCTCTACATCGCTTACCACCATAACCGAGACACAACTGCGATTTACCACGCACACCTACCCCACATTGGAGACAAGGAGAGGGGCCAAAACTCCCGTTACGTACGCTTTGTAAATTATATCCACATAATTTTTTTCTGCATGATTTGTTACACGTGGTCACTGATCCTATCATAAGAAATTTGCAATGATTCATAATATAATAATTTTCTTATTTTAATACTTGTTTTAATTATAATATGACGGAGTTCGAGAGATTATCGAGAGATTATCGAAAATTAAGCACTGAAAAAATGCTAAATTCAATCTCGATAGAGTCTCCGTATATACACCAAAGAGTCTAAAAAGTGACAGAACCATGATAGGTAAAATCCGTGATTGTTTTAATGAATTCAAGCGCGATGGAGCATCTCACTGTTGGTCAACATTTCGAATTAATGGTAATGTTGATGCTACCATGAACGACGAAAAAGCAGCAGTGATAATCTCACATCTTGACAAGAAAAAGTATTTTTTTAGAGTGAAATTTATTATCCGCTCAGAAACAGGAGATTGGATTATTAGAAATAAATTTGAACCAATCTTGAAAGATAAAAGAACTGTCACTGTGAGTAGAGATTCCAAACCAGGCATTCTGACTGGAATTGACAAACTATACTACAAGAGATCATATCCTGTAACAGCAGTTGTTTATGGAATCTATCCGATAAATAATAAACCGAGTATTGAAAAACTAAAACCAATGAAACTGTCATCGTTGAATTGTGTAGCAAAACGAAAAATAGAACACTTCACAAATGCGTTACGTGGAAACAAATTGACTGATCTAAGACGTAATAAAAAACGAATAGGGACTGCCAGTGAAGGAAAATGGAGCAACGATTCAAAATGTGGCAGCGTTAAAACGAATACTAAAATTCCCAATATCAGTAACGACGACAACAGGCGAGATATTATATGAACCAAAATATAAATCGAGAGGATCCCCAATCAAAAGTATTGACCATAACGAACACGCGTGTAACAATAACAATATAACAATTGCAGTAACAATATTTGCGCGAGATAGAACAATAAAATATCTACCCACGGAGTTCTCGGTTGGGGATTTTTTTCCCGGAGGAGAAATTATTTTATTTTATTTATGAATTAAGTAAAAAGGACCCTGTGTCAGTGTGGTTACTTCACAGTTTCGAGCACGAAGAAGGTAAATTCGATCAATTTGTAAGACCCAATGGAGAATTATACCGCACTGAAGCCCTCCACAACGAGATAAAAAAACTAGCTAGTGGTTTTTCAACAGAACACGACGAACAATTATTAACAAACTGTTTTACAATTTCGTTGGTTGCAGCTCATTTTGCGAGAAAGAGAAACATGCGGAAACCAACAAGATCTGAATTTCTATCAGATATCAAATTAAGTTGTGTGGATTAAAACCATGGTGGATTATGGAATACAAAATACGACCCCAAAACAATTATTTCTGTTGATGTGGTTGCGTTTTATCCAGGGAGTTTTCTCGGTATGGAGAATGTGCTAAATACTTCAAAAGATTTGGACATCACACATATGAAATGACTCGTGTTGCGATTAATGGACCACTACCTGATTTTGATTTAACTGGATTCGCTCGTGTGGTATCATTTGAATTGGCTACAGGATTTCATCATTGCTGTTATGTTTGGATTGGTAGACATATATCTGAAAAAACAATGGACGTCAATAGTGCTATTACGGTATATGATTGATTCTAAAATGCTGATATGGTTGATTGTCAGTGAAGCAATTATATCATATCGAGCGCAGACTGAGGTCTGGTTACCACAACCCGATAGTCTAGACAGTATAATCAACGAAAAAAAAAACAATTTCCTGATCTCGACGAAGAATATATCTTGAAATGTTCCAAAGAGATATTTGAAGTTATAAATTAACAAACAAAAGATCTCGGTAGAATAATAATTGGTAAATTCAGTCAGGGTGGAAAATATGACAATAACCGATATTCTTCACGGTTGATTATAGATAGCGTTGAATACGATTTTATAATCGCTGATTGAACATCTAGGGGTATATACGTCGATCGTAAAGACGCCTTCTTGTCCAATGGAACCAAATTGGGTACAATTGTTACTTACAACGATGGATGCAATCGTCATGTATACACATTTGAGAGCGTCTATGCTGGCTTATGCTTCTATTAATTTATTTTCGACGATAAATAGATTTCCTGACACCGCAGTTAGAGTCGCCACTGATTCATTTTATATAAACGCGAAACACAGCGAAGCAGTGGCCGAATTAGTGAATTCAAACGAGAGTTGGGGATCATGGAGAATAAAAAAGGAAATACTGCGTGATTATTCCAAATCAGCAGATGTTACGATTGAAAACAAGTACTTGAAAAATAATCAGATATATCTGATCCAATTTGTAGATATAAAAACAGTTATTTAAACGGTTGTGGTGGGTCAGGAAAGACGACTCGTGCGATTGAATTCTTTCGTGGAAACGCTAGTGTTTCCAAATCAAACATGATTGTGCTAACATCGACCCACATACTTGCAAGAGAGATGAAACAACGAGGAATCAATGCCTGTACTTATCACAGTTTCTTTTGATGGAAAGGTGACGAACGGACTCCTCATCGAATGGTTGAGAAATTTATTCCTGTTGTCATTATTTGGGATGAGATATGCACGGTATCATTAGATGTATTACAAAGTTTCTCAAGTGGCTATTGCTAGCGAATACAAAAGTGATAATGTGCGGCGATCATGGTCAACCACTACCATTTGTCGGTTTCTCCCCACATGATTGGCTAAAGAACTTTGTAGACTATTATGAAGAAATTAATACTGATCATAGAGCACTTGATAAACAATAACTCGAGTTCAAGAAACTAATTAGATTACAACCGGACAAAATCCAACGTGAAATAGCGCGTGAAATAATTTCGGAAACACCATTAAATGATTTCTGGGAAACATGGAAACCAAACGATTTGATAGTGGCAAGCAGAAAGATAGTCAAAGACACATTTCAGATGAAATTATTTTAATTGCATAAAAAAATTTGCAACACTTCCAACGCCGCTGTGTTATAGACCCAAGGATACACGAAAACAAAATATCGAAGTTGATATTCCTGGCTTGACAGAGAAGCAGAATTTAGTGTTAAATGATATTGTGTTAGTTGATATCAATGTCGTCGAAGATGAATTGCGTGCTGATAAATCCTCATGGACGCTAGGATACACAGCAACGATAATTCTTCACAGGGATTAACTATATCCGATTCAATTGTTTGAATGGTAGATAATCAAATCGAGTGGTCGAATTTAGTTTATCTTGCGGTGTCCAGAGTACGAAGAATAAATAAACGTCGAAGAGTTTTAGATGATAATGACACTACAATAAGTGATATTGTCAGTGATGATGTAATCAGAAAAAACTCTCTGGTTATAAACAACAGGATAAAAAAATAATGGAGAATTTGATATTGATGCCGAATTAATAATCACTCTAAAACAACAACAGAATAATCACTGCTCGAGTTGCAATTGCATAATGAGTTGGTATTGGTCGGATAAGGATTCTCAACAATTTACCGTAGACAGAAAAAATAGCAGTAATGGTCATACCAGAGATAATGTGATGTTGACCTGTCTTGAGTGCAACAGACGAAGAGGTGCTAGTTAAGACCACGTGGTGGTAACTGAGTATCCTCAGGTATCACTTGTTCACGAGTAAACCCTCGCTGAGCAGCAGTTAAATCCATTCTATAGATTGCTGGTCTACCCAATCGTGCTATACTAGATATTTTATGTGCAGTAACACTCCAAATAGGATCAGGAGCCCTTTTGTAACACCCTCCAATCTCTCCTGGTTCATATAAATACCTAACAGTGACATTGCCGAGTATTGGTCGTTTTGAAAAATCATGTTGTGGTTTTACGGGTATATACTTCTTTTTAATTGCGTTGTTAGGTTTCATATTGATTGTTCTAGTAATCTCATTATTCAGCGCGGTAATTACGCCTGAGAATCTCTTGACCCATTCACGGGATCGTTTATCCTGGAAGAATTCCTTAGCGTATTGATATCCAAATAACCGCTCACCAAGTGTCCGATTAATTCGTTCAACAATTGCCTGATCGCGATGTAGTGCAGTATGTCCTCGTCTGATGGTGACATTATGGTACTTCATTATTGATAACACTGCACCCTGAAATTCCTTGCCAGGATCAGCTTGTAATAGATTGGGCCAATGCAGAGGACCTCGTCGATAAATCCTTTCAAACGCAGAAGCAGCTTCAGTCGATGATTTTGTTTTTAGCGGTTCTGCTTGTTTGTATCGACTCGCAACATCAACTACGGTTAGCGCATACTTGTAAACACCATCATGCGGCAGAAATAATATATCAGCTTGATTAACTTCATTAGGAACGGTCACATCAAAATGCGAGTAGTTAATTTGTAGAAGGAGAACTTGTAACAAATGATGCTCCTCATGATGATCCACCATATGACAATAACCCAACTATCAGAGTTAGCTTTTGTTAATAATGATATCATGGCGTTATTCGAAAGCGCTAGATATATGATTGATGGAAAAGAAATTGAATCTCTATGTTGATGTTGCCACAACAATAATGGGGTTAGCAAGATATTCTAATGATTATACAAAATCGGCGGGTCCATCTATGATGTTTTCTAAGGATATTACTGATCACCCTGAACACGTCCAGTATTCTAGAGTAAAGGTAGCAGTTAATCCAGCACCAGCCGGATATGAAAGATCAGCTGCTGATTTTGATGTCATAAATAATATTACTAATTACAACCTAGGGTTTGCAACACTTGTAGCAACGTTACAAGGACAGCGTCGACAACTTTCATGCGCGATTCCAGTGCATCATATTTTCGGATTCTGTAGAAATGTTAGAAAAGTTATTTATGGAGCGAAGCATACAGTAGCACTCGTGCGAAAGGGTTCTGATAATGATGCAATCTGGCGTGGCGCTGATGTTCCCGAGGGTAAAATAAATATAACAAAACTATCACTGTGGATGCCAGTAATGACTCCATAAATCACAACAGAAGGGCGGTTACTATCATTTATGGATCATGGAGGAAAATCATTGCTAAGTTGGCTAACAATAACAACGGATATTAAACGGGATAATATTGATGGTACATTTACATGGCACTTGGCATCAAAACAAGGTTTTTCAGTTCCATGTCATATTTGTATTGCGTTACAGAATAACGAGCGAGTTGGTAATCAAGAACGAAGTCATATGATATTTGATCAGATAGATGTTAATGAAGTCTCGCTGAAAATAAACGGACAACAGGAACCATCCGAGGATATACAACTTGATTACACCACTAACCATTTTGCACGCGTGTATCATCGTCTGTTGTCATATATGGGACGCGATCAAAATGTCGATACTGGTCTGCATATATCACAGTTGGATTTTAAAAATATATATCCGATCTATTACTTTTCGCTGGAACATCTTGATTTAACAAGACAATCCGTCGTTGATATACATTTTAGAGCTCGTGTAGCCCGTCCTGGTGGTATTGCTAATTACAGAGCGGTTGCTGTCATTACAGCGACAAATCAATGCTACTCGAAGGTGTTAGTGGACGAATGAGAGTAGTCGATGCACCAGTGGAAAATATGTAACAATTAGATCAATCTATTATTAATAAAATGTCATACAGTGTTGTTAGTGTTACATTAACTCCTAGACAAATTAAAAAATGCAATCGGAATCAGCTGAAAAGTGCGGAACCAAAATAACGCTAAAACACAATCAGATGTCTGGTAGTCAGAATAAATTGTCGCTGACAACTCGTCAAATAAAACATTTAAATGATGCTTTCAAAGATAAAAAAGGTGTTCAGATCACACTCTATGCAGCTGCGATCAAAAACATGATAAAATCAGGTGGTATATTGCCGTTGTTATCTGTGATTCCAGCGCTCATTGCAGCAGCCCCACCGGTGGATAAAGCGACAGCGTTAGGAGCCGTTGGTACCGCGACAGGGATGGCACTAAAGAAAGCAACTGGACAGGGATACAAAAAGGGAAAGGGTGTAAGATTACCAGGAACCCCGTATTCATGGTACAGCGGAAAAGGCCTAAGAATCCCAGGAACAGTTTACTAACTTGAGAACCGAAGGTTCTATTGCCGATGTCAAATTTTGATTTACTCGATGCTGCTAAAGCACAAGCGTTAAAAACTTTAGAGGTGTCTTTATGAAAGATCAGTTAACGGCACAACCCAAAAACGTTGAAACCGGTATTATTAATCTCGATAACAGCACCGGATCTGGAACTCATTGGGATATATACGCGATTCATCCACGCGCAATTGTTTATTTCAATTCATATGGATTAGCGCCGCCTAAAGAATTTATGAGTTATATAACCCACTTAAAAACTCCTATCTGGTATTCTACGCTACCAACACAACAATTGAATGACCCACCAATATGCGGCATAGAAGTATTAAATCTCCTTGACGCTATTTCATCATCGAGAAAACCACCTGATCGGGTCGTACATGAATATACTAGTAGTCGCTTTTTAGAGAGAAATTATATAGAATAACATGATTGATATTTGGGGGAGATCTTTATCAAGCCTGAAGAAACCCGGTGCCGATGGCACTGCAACCGGTGATGTAAAAAAAATAATCGAAGATGAAATAGCTGAGATGTTGAACTTAGCAAGTGTTGATCCCAATGAAACAGTTGTATTTCAATATCGCCAGGGTAAATTAAAAACTAGTAATGTTTCTTTTGATGATATTTTAGTTAAACAACGCGGTGTAACGGAAAGTGCTATCGCGGTATTTTCCGATCAGGGTAAACTCAAACCAGGAGTACTTGTTTCAACTATTGTGAATGCCCAACAAAAATTACAATCAGAATACAACGATCATACAATTAATTGTGGTCGATTACAACAGAGTATAATTAATAACATCGAAGCCACGATAAATAATTTCTTCGGTGTTACACGCTCACAACACGAGTTGCATATCATACACGTAAAAACTGCTATCGATAATTTGGCAAAATTGCGATCCGAGTATGACGCTCATGTAGTTCAATTTGGTAATCTGCGTCAAAATTTTAAAAAGACTGATGACGCCGTCGATTAACTTTTTGGTAAGGACGTGAAACCCGATGATATTAAAATGGATCTCGCTGATATTATCACGAAACTTGATTTAAATAACAACGATTAATCAGCGATTAGGGGGTATTCGCGAAGAGAAATCATTTTCAGATGCAATCGTGAAAATAAGGAGAACAATCACAGATATTAAAACGATAACCGATGCCATCAAGGATGATCTACCGAGAATGATAGAAAAACTTGAAAACATAAAAATCCCTCACGAACAAAAACATGTCATGAATAACGTATACGCGATCTAACAAGGATCATTTACGTGGACACCTACAAACAACATATTAAATATCACCGCGACCGTCAAAGGTATTTATCGATTAACACTAGTGACACCAACTCAATTTAATATTTCATCAACGAGTTCATCTGGGGTCAACAATATGATATCAACGATCATCGACAAGGATACAACTGAACAATTCACGATAGCATCCACTGATAATAATTTGGCTAGGGATTCAGTAACATGGTATGTGGAATTCGTAGCGGATTTGAGTAAACAACTAAATTGAATTCTGTTGTAATAAATAAAATGTCATCACAGCAGTATCGTTATGATCAAGTCAGAGAGTTTCAAACTAAACTCAAAACACTCACTGAGGAGTACCAAACAAAAATAAAAAAATACCGAAGAATCACCGCAGTTGATGTTACCGTGTACTCGGTGAGTGGTATAATCACCAAAGCTGGTATAATACTCTCCTCGGTGACAATGATTGCTCCGATAGGTGTTCTAATTTGTATATCAGCGGCAACAACAATCGCGGGAATAATCTCGATAATAACAAAAAAAATATCATCATGCAGCCAGCACAAACTGCAAGATTACGTAATCAAGTTTCATGTTGTGTCAACTCGCAATTATCCTCGATGATATCGTCGTCACTCGATGACACATTAAAATCAGATAGTAAGTTCTCGGCGATGGTACGTGTTTATGATTTCGCGATGTCAAATTTAGATCGACAACATGAATATAATAATAATGACAACATCGCAAGAACTACTTCAACGAATAGCGGAAAAAAAACAACCCGTTGAAAACAAGCATGATCTCAATAACATCAACGAATGCTGAATACAGTGTGAATTTCCCTACTCCGATTCCCGTGAAGGAGATAGCGTTAGCAAAATTACGAATATATCACAGTTGGTCTAATATAAGATCAAAATCATTCGGCGGCCAACAACCGAATAATTCCTTGGTGTTTGCGAATAAAAATAGAGAAGACGGGACTCCAGACTGGAACGTTGTTTCAATATCAACAGGGTCCTACCAAACTAAACAAATCATGAATTACAACGCAGAATAAAATCCATTACTGGAAAAGAATCGAAAATTGCTATAACGGTTCATGAGCCAACATTATCATCTGCCATTGAGATAAACTCACCCAGGTATGTAGTAGATATTTATCAGAGTTCGATAAGGACAATACTGGGTTGGCCTGAAAAAAAAAACCACCACCGGAACCGAAAAAAAATCTGATTTTACCACAGATGAGATTAAAAACAAAGAAAGAGATATAATAGAGTCTTCGGGTATACTAGAGGGGATGGTTTTAACAGATTTGAAGAAAACATATTTTGATTTCGAGGGGAAAGATTCTTCCCCTGCGTTCTATTTTGAATTTTAATGGGATGATCAAAAAGCTTAAAGAACGGTTATAATAGATGATGATATTATTTCACCATTTAAACGATTTATTGAAAGTTTCGAATTTACTAAAGAAAGACTACAGCACACTTTTCAAAAACATCATTCAGGAACGGATTTACGCGATGAAATTATAAGGGATATGAAAGAAATGAACACTGATATTCATGTTATTAAAACAATACATGATTTTTTTAGAAAATATTTTAATGAATCTATTGACGACACTTCAGGAGACAAACAAAGATTTCTATCCAGATATAATATAACAAAAGAAGAGTTATTAAATTTTGAGTTTCCAGGATATAATACACCAAAGATGAAAAAATCTCTCAGTGACACCATCGATGATGGTTTTGAAAAGAAGCATGGAAAAAAAACAACATCACAAACAACAACAATCCTGACACATAATAATGACCCAGACGGTTGTGCTAGGCATATTGCTCCTCAAAATGTGAATATATCCACGGTAATTGCATTGAATTTAGAATGTGATGTTATCGAAGGAAGCTATCAAATAAATCTCGAGCGATCAAATCAAGCCCAGCAGGGATATATTTTATATTTATTTGCACCAACAGCTCCTTCTGGGTTAATAATAATTGAGGATCCAACTAATCCAGTCTATATGCGATGTCATAATGATTCATTAACGAGAATTAATTTCAAACTCACTGAACAGTACAATAATCTAATTGATTTACAAGGTGAGGTTTTACAAATTAGTCTGTTTGTGAAATCTTTAAAACCGTTTTCGATTTCAAGGATTGTTAACCCGATAGCAGCAGAGGGGGCGCGACAACAACTTTGGCGTCTTTTTTTCTTGATTCTGATTTGCCAAATGGACGCTTCTATAAAGCATTTACGAGGAAGCCTTAGTTTGCCAAATAGACGCCTCTAAAAGTTGGTCTGTTCGCCCTCTCTGCTGCTTCACTTTTTTGTGGCTGATGTTTTCCGATAGTTGGCTCTGTAGCAACTACGATTTACTTTCAAGAAAACCAACAACAAAATACACTAGTATTTTTGGGGGTCTATAACAACAGTTTAATTATGTGATCCAAAACATTGTGTTGATGTTTTTGGTTGTCAAAGGTATATAAACTTTTCATTTCTTTTCTTTTTTTCACATATGTTTCACGGTTAACAAAGACATAAACTGATATTTAGTGCCATGTAACGTTGTGGATGATATTTAAGTATACACTAACAGTGCTGTTATGCGATAATACTTCTCAGAGCATTTGGCAAGCTATGATCAATGTACATATAGTGTCACTGATCTCCATGACTTGAAACGTCAAATACTCTTAAAACGATTGTATGTGAAATAATACTGGAAACATTAATGATATATTGGCAAATTAGGCTTTCCTTAACAACCAAAGAGAACGACAGATTATATTATCATATATCTGAGGTTACGTGCAAGAGTGACAATTAGAAGAAAAAAATAAAAACTTTCAAAATTAAATGTTGAACAATTACGGATTAGTCCAGATCACAAAACAGTCGAAAGGTTCATAATTAAGAGTGGAAAGAGACACTGAACAATACATAAGTGATAATAATGTATTGATATATGGTATAAATAAAATCATAGTGAATCCAGATATAATAATATTCAAAATAGGTCAACCTCAAAAGGGAATAATACTCGGCCGGATTTGCAGCATAACCTAAGTTCTTACTAGCTTGTATAGGGTCAGTAACCCCGGATTCAACATAAATGGGCGTAAAAGTAATGGAACACAACGTTAGGTTTAAAATAGCCAATATATGTTAAATAGCGATTTACTTCAGACCGTGCTGACTGGAAAATCCTATTTTCCTGGCAGGTTGAGACCTATCAACTATCCTCCACTAACACACGAAACCAGCTACACTTGGGAGTGAACAATGTAGTTCTGAAAATTCATTAACTAAGCTATAACTAACGGTGGATATGCACATCCAGATAGTTCTTTTTGGATCCACTAAGTCAACCAGCCTTAAGATGCTAAGACATATTTCGAATTTGTATTCGCCCAATCGCTAATATGTTTAGGATGAGGTAGAAGAAACGTGAGACTTCAAGCCTAGTATAGACTGGAAGCACACTTTAATTACTAATTGTGAACAGAGAGGCAACACAAGTGTACATGTTAAGTAATATGTGTACAATTCATAACTGTTAACTAAACAATTGTGATATGACACAAAACTAAGTGTGCCTGATTGAAAATAGGGAACAGAAAGCTATGTGGAAAAAATTGCTATCGGACATTAATTGTTGCTGATCATTTGATTTCTCGCTCAATATTATGACAAGGAAAGGAAATCAAGCCAGGGATCAATTTAATAAAGTTCCTGTGATCAGAGTTCATCAAAATACATCCAAAGATTTGCGATAGATCAAATATAAACCTTAAAATATGTATAATAATCATAACATGGAAGAATCGCTTCAAAGAGGGTTACTAACCAGGAATTACGTTTCTTCTTAAAAAGCCAGGATTACGATTCCACATCCAGATCGGACATATATGCCCGCGGCTTAGGCTCCTATTATAAACTAGCCGGCCTATGCAGAGCGGTTTGGCACATATGATACCATTGAAAAAGACTACTGCGCCAACATGCCTAAGTTCGAGGCAGATGTTTTTCGTATCATGATCTCATGGGGCTAGGGAGTGGGACGTCCTTGCAAGAACGATTGGCCGTCTTGGCGGTCTGAAAGCTTAAATATGCCACCAAAACGTCTATGATGGAGAACACAGATTTAATATAATTAATGCCAAAGCTTTCTTTAGGATATACTGAACTGTACCATGCACGGATTGGAGAGGTCGAGAGCTACGCATCCACGTCTTCAAGCACAGAAAGCTCGAGGTCACAACGCACGTCCGTCGCCAACATCTACACGTCTTTAGTCGATATGGCCTTTAGGAAGACCACATTTAAGACTACCGATGTATAGGCGAAATCTCGGCCGTGTCCTTATCAGACACAAAACATAACGCATCCTTGTCTTCCAGAACAAGCATTGGCATATACGTGTTCCTTACATCATTTATGTAACTTAGTAAATAATATGTAGATAACAACTTTGTAAATAATATATAGATACCAATGCATTAATTCACTGAGGTCAACAATAGTCGTCGTGTGCGAGAAGCATGTCGTAAATTGGTCAAAATCAATGGAAATATCGCTATTACGTTTGAGACATGAACTGAAATGTCATTTACCCATGAAAATAAGTTTGAGATATTTCATTACTTTGACATTAATTAAAAGGGACGAAAATGATATCCCGTCTCAAAAGCCAATATGTTTCGTAAGAGATAGCTTTTATTTGCAAGAATATAGGCGAATATTTGAAAGTATACCTGTCGCACTGGCACAAAAGGGAACATCCAGTTAAGATGCAATCGCATGGCTACTTTTACCACAATCGAGAAGAAGAATTGATTTAACTCTCTATTTTAATGATAAAAAATGGCTTACGTTCAAATTTAAATCGACAGACTCCTTTGAAGTTTGTTATAAGTGACTGGAGTATGAGTGCCATCAATATATAAAATGTTTACACATCGAATAGCATGATATTAATTTATCTAATTAATGCCTTCTTCTTGAATAAAGAGATGTTGTTTGCGTAGACAGACTGCTCACTGATATTCTACTAAATGAAGAGAATTTTCTGGATTTCATCTAACTTATTTGTTGTATTAGTTGTTGAGTGATGAATCCTTCTCACTAACTCTCTTTAACATATACCGGGAATATATAATGTCAGATGCGTTGTGTACCACGCCGGCAGTGTCAGTGATGGAGAGAGAACAGTCACCAGACAGCGTTTCGCTGATACTACTTACGGATTAGCAGAAAATGAATATGAACTGGCAATTTTCGTGGATAGTGTCAACCAAATATCACTAAGTTATGTGACGCACGAAGCAAATGACAAATAGCCCAAGTGGTATTAATAGGAAAATAAGAGTGAATGCACAGAAGCTGGACACAGAGACTAGCTGCAAGTCTGTAGATGATATAACGTCTGCGGGAGCTTGAAAAGAGGAGGTTTTTTTCCAAGACTGCGCTAACAGGATTTTCACTGGCTCTGCTGGAGGCTATTACGGAGGGACAGCAATATTACGTTTGGGTCCAATATCAAGCTTATGCGTTCCTGTCCATATTCAGGTATCGATATGATTCACGGAAATTGATAGCAGAGCTAGAGAGCCAATAGTTCACGACTGTTAAGAAATACAAACTAAGATGGTAAGGTCACATCTCACGCTCGTCTGGGCTAAGATAATACTGAATGTCTCAGTGGAAAAAATAAACAAGACAGATAAAAGATATGGGAAGATGATGTAAAAACGTGGACAGGAAACGACTTTGCAAAGTCCCAAAGAGCTGTTGAGAACTGAGTAAAATGAATATATGTCAGCAGTGACGCTCATGCAAACATCGATATTACGCGTTAAATGGCATAAATGTGATAATCTTATGAAGTTGTTTAGTAACGCCCAATGTTAATGCAACTATCCATACAGGAGAATCAATAATAAGATTTTGTAGATCGCAATATTGATGACCATATTACATGTATCACAATTTTCTGTCGTTGTTAATGGGTGTGGGAATCGAGAAGGAAGTAATTTTACTACAACACCCTTAGGTGATCACAGAATCAGTGTTACGTATGTATATCTATATAGTTGTTTGTCAGATTGGACTTTTAACTTTTACTTACCATTATTCGAGTTGTATCACTTGGAAGTCAACAATGGTATGAATCGTTATATGGGTTCGGTGTTGCCGGGTATATTCCATTTCCGCAAACACAATCGACAATGCTAATTTTTGAAAACGTAACAGCTACCGAATAAAGATTACTGATTATGTTGAGACTGCTTTGTGCAGCTGCAAGTAACTCTGAATTAGCACGTACTTGCCAATTTTGCAATGCACAAACTCACGTCTACCTCATCATTTTTTCCCATGGAACATGTGTCATATAATGATATAAGGCATCTTCGTCTGCGGCATTTAAATCTCCAGTGATTGTGCATTATGGTGGCCCGGCACTCCTATCATGTACAAATACCCTGATTATGCCTGTACCATTTTCATCTGACACTAGTCTTTGACCAAAAACGTTTGAATAACAGTCGGGATTTATTTTGCTTCAACTCACGCAATGTTAGTGAACTATATTAATTTATAAATAGATTCATCAGTGACTACCACTTCACCATTGTATAAATAATCCCTGATTAATTTTGTAATTGGTGGTTGCACCAATGCGATGTTTCCACACTGTCCTTGAGTTGGCTGTGGTACATAGGGTGGTTCCAACGACCAAACTATACTTGAACATTAACACAATTATATAACAGTTTATACGATAGTTTGATTCCACCACTTTGAATCAGATATTCATCGACAAATATAATTAAAATATTATCGATGTTAGAATCTTTGCCAGCTGATCTATTACCCAGTCGTTATATTCCGCAACCTCATTACGTCGTACGAATCTGTTATGTAAATAGATCGTAAATATCAATAAAACTCAATGTTACCACAAACGCAACATGTGGCCATGTACATTTCCCACTGACTCACTACTAAGGGTGGCACTGAGATGGACACCACAGGGGAAAAGGAACCATGACAGACCCAAAGAGACCTGGCGACGAACCGTGGAGCGATAACATAAGACCAGAGGCCTCATCCTGCAGCCCGCTCCCGCAACAACAGCATATAGAAGAAAAAGGTGCTCTTTTGCTGTCGCCTCAAGCACCAGACGGCACAGAGAGGATTTATGATGTAGATGACAGGTCTATCTGAATTTCGTTACCAGCTTTTAATGATGCTGTTAATTGAACTGTGTAAGAATCCATAGCAATATTACTTACCTAGTTAATTCTTCTTTATTAGTGGTGTGAAACTAACACCAATATGTTGATCGTAATTTATCGACTGCACGTAGATCTAGTTCCAGTTTTAATACATATGTATGGTGAAGACAAGAATAATATGAAGTTGGAGTCTACCAAAGTCATTTGCATGGGAAGTGACAACAAACTAGCCAGGTCCTACGATTGTATCTTCAATTCGTTTCTCTCCTGATTTGTTTAATATTCATTGCATTTGGTACCAAGATAACCATATTAGTCGGGCCGCATACAACTTTGTGGTCTGTGCATACATTTGTTGTTTTGCTACATCAATATATTTGTTTCTAAACGCGACCGTTAAACCATGTCCGTGTTAGACGTTTTAAATTTACCAGATTGATTATCAAAGCCCACAAGCTTACCTGGATCAATGTCAAAAACAACACGACTAATAAACTCATACTTTGGTTGCATATCTTCCAAAACTCTACATCAGCAGTTTCTCGTCGGACTGGGTAACATCGCTAAATGTTAATAGCAATTGTATATAGTATTAAACGTATTGCAATGTGAAGCCAATAAGTGTCCATGGGGTTGGCGATCAATAACCTTTGTTTTCCGTAAATGCACATAATGTTTAAACAAGATGACCACATATAGGGTCATCGAACCGTGTTTGATCTAGTATAGCTGAATACAGCAGCATATATGTACCGTCTCTGGTTAAATAAACAATAACTTTAAATGTCGGTTTAAGTCCATAAGAGGTAAAATACAATTGATGTTGAGTCGGTACCACGCAAATGACAAATGAGTGCCAGTTTATGTTGTCAAATATTGTTTATTGATACCTGTTTTACGTGTGCTTGGCACCATCGATGCAAGTTCTATTCATATCAGGATACAACTACTATGTTTGATTTTGTCATCGTGAGTAAATCAAGATTGATCAACGACGTGATCGTCTAGGGCTATCGGCGACCGCAGCAAAATAGTATTCGATGACTTCTTCCTTGTAATTGAAGGTGTTTGATAACCTATTGAATGCGTTTTAAGGGTTATCCCTGATAAAGTTACTACCGTCCCTAACGCCTACGCTTTTCAAACCATTGGAGCCGCTGATGCTAATAGCCTTGACTTCGCAAATAAGCGACAAGAAAAACGCAGCCAGTGGATTAAGAATAGAATAAAGAAGTCCAAACGTATGCACCTTCCTTAGGATGAATATGGCTACTAGAGAGGCAGCAGTGCTGAATCAAGAAAGGCGTCCATGCTATATTTAGCTTGCTGTCTGGTTGAATGTGCTTGTGATCGAGGGCTTACTTGCGAAATCACGGTTACTGAGGTTGTCTCGTTAGTTCAGAACAACAAAGGAGATGGGGAATTCCCAAACTACCAATCACAAACTACTTATATATATATATATATATATATATATATATATATATATATATATATATATATATATATATATATATATATATATATATTAATTATTGGTACATAACTGTGTCTATTTCAAGGGTAATATTTGTTCATGACTTTATATTGTGTTGGTTATCTTAAATAAAATATTGCATAATTAAGTGTGTACAATATTACATATTATGTAATAAAATTGTAAGAGTGCGTAGAGACTGCCAATGATTCATACATGGATGTTGTTAGGTTGCTAATAATAAACATTTTTGACGAGTTTTGGGTAATTTATCATTGGCTGGTGAGGCCATGTTTTCTACTAAGATATAAGTTATATTTCATTGAGTTTATTAGGTCACATGAACAAAGTTAGTGACATATTATATAGAGTAGTCGGGGGTGTCTCGTGGGATGACTCTTGGAGCTGTATATTAGGGACGAAATAAGCAATTCATTTATGTCCAAGTTGGGTTCATTGTTAATAAGGGTTTCTTCCTCACATGTTAGTTTATTTAAATCAGTAATCAGAGGTGTTTAATGTTGTGTGTCGATATGATTTGAAAGGATACATTTGTTTGCGTTATTTGTCGGTATTCAAAAATGCTTATTGGACTAAAATAATAATCTGGGATTGATGAGTTCTTCGAAGGAGATATTGATAATATCATTTTGATACATCAGGACTGTTGGCAGACCAGAACATTCGAAAATCTGAAATTAATAAGTTCCTTATTTCATTGTATAACTTTAAGTATCCAAAATATGTTATCTGTTAGAATAATCGCTGTTTTTGCATCTTTCCGTTACTTTATCATCATGGAGTCATAACATAAAGTGGACACTGGTCAGTTAGCCGCGTTTGATAGATATTTCAGAAAAAAATATTTTTAATTGAAATTTTAATTCAGAACTTTCTTATTCCTTGGTATTTTGATCTTAAATAGTTCACAATGTCATCTAGGGTGTAGGGTTTAGTTTGTAATCCGTCCTATCGTATTTATGACTAAGTTGTACTCTTAGGTTGGTTACCAGTTTAGTTTACCAGGTTTTTATCTCAGAGATTCCTTGTATTCCACTCTTTGATGAGACATTTGTAACTTAAACATGCATAGGAGGTTCTTCACCACAGGTGAATGAAATAATGATGGATTGGAATAGAGAGAAAATTTACCTCATGAATGTATATTACAAAGATAAATATATTTTCTGCCCATTGTCTTTGTAACAGGTTAACTTGTTTGCTTTATAAACTCTATTTTATATTGTAAATCTCGATCGTATACAACTTAAATAGTTACACACTTATATAAAACCCACGCAAAGATAACATATAGCTGTTCTTCATAAGTGCGGAAATGAACAAATATGTTTTATGCACGACAGTTTAAAAGAAACGCATGATGCAGACGGGGGATGTCAGAGGCAGGCAGAAATAAAGAAAGAAAATGAATGAATGGCGAGCCATGTACAGATAGGTAGATTGATAGGTAGTTGGTTTGATGGATAGATAAAATATAGGTAGGAATATGACAGTTCTTGATGATAAATGTCTCAACCTAATAAGCAAAATATTGAGTCATGTACAAGTGTTCAAATCAATTAGAGTTATGTGTATTTTGTTAAATGCAGCAGATTACTTCAGTGAAATAATCCAGAACATCTTGTCTGGATAATTATGACCTATATACACAGTGCATGAAGTTATAATGGATAAAAGCAGTGGTTACGAGTCACATTAATCAAGTGATCACGTGCTTCAATCGAACTGTATAAAACGAGTCACGGAGATGGATAAAAAATTATATCCACTATGGTCATGTGGTCACGGACAAGGTTTCTTCTGTTTATCACCAAACTCCACATGCAATAAAATAGGTTGTAGATTAAAACCCATTTTATTTAGATGATTTAAATGTATAAACAGCTTTACATATATAAATAAAATAAATCATTTAAAACAAGTCACACTATATTTTATTCATAACTTTCGATTTAAAGTGTGCTGATGTTGGCAAACCATACATTTAGCCATAATTTAAGTTATTCTTTTAAACGTAACCTGAAGATTATGCCGATATTCCTTAGTGTTTCGGTCAAGTTATGACGAAGCATACATTACACAAAAGTGATCGTAAAAGCAACACATGTAGAGGCTATGAAAATGCACATTACATTGATTAGGCAAGTTTGGATTAGCATATATTTAGTCAAAATATAGTTTTTGCCTACATGGATGTAAGTATCGGTAACAAAAAAAAACAATGAAATGGATAACCGTGTTTGGGTAATTATATGGATAACCAGGTTAAGGTAATGAAATGGGTAATGAGATTTTTGTAATGAAATGGATAACCAGATTTGGATAATTAAAGGCATAATCAGGTTTGGGAAAAAAATGGATAACTCAGTTTAGGTAATTAAATGGATAACGAGATTTGGGCAATGAAATGGATAACCAGATATGTTTAATGAAATGGATTACCAGGTTTAGATAATGAAATGGATAACGAGATTTGGGTAATGAAACGGATAACCCTGTTTGGGTAATGAAATAGATAACGAGATGTGGGTAATAAAATGGATATCAAGATTTGGGTCATGAAATGGACAACCATATTTAGGTTCTAACGTTAAGAATATTACAAGTACTTACCTTATTTCCTGTCTTTTCAAATATATTCGTCAGAGGGTATTTCTTTGAAACAGCTCAACGGTCAAGAATAATTGGATCAGAAAGGAACAAATTATCCCCAGTCGAGCATTTCCGTAATTTGCCCGAGCTAAACTTATCAATTCATCCTCAATGGTTCGTTTGACTTGAATAAAATGAAGACTTCAATCTAAAAGTAACTATATTTTCTTCACAAATGGGAAGAAAGTGTTTCTACCGTTCTTATTGGTAAATTATGCAAATGTATCTAGCCTGACATAATATGAAGGAGGATGTACCGTGTCAAGGATTTTTCTTTGTGCTCATATTCGTTTTACCTGTATTAGCAATAATTGTATTACTATTTTAGGTGCATAATAACTACAACAGGTTTTATGTCAAATTGTATAGCTCTAATTCCTATTAGGTAAAAGGTTGTTTCAACATCATATAGTCTCTACTGTAGGACGCATACATTACACAAAATTGATATTAGAGCGAAAAGAAACTAATAATTTATCCGCACATTGACATTTTGGTCCGTCTTTCCGTCAATGAAACAGTCCATTTGATTATACGACCATGTATCTATCCTGACAAAGACCTTTTTTATCTAAAACGCACACACACACACACACACACGCACACAGACACAAACGCCGTATATCTATCTATCTATCTATCTATCTATCTATCTATCTATCTATCTATCTATCTATCTCTTTATATATATATATATATATATATATATATCGTTGATAATTATCTTCAATCTTTCTTTCAAACGCGCCCATCCAATGTTTCATGCTCATTTTATGTTTCCTTATTCCTAATCCGAGGACGTATAAATAACATCGATGTCTCATAATTATGAATATTTTCTGTTATTTTCGTTGAACCTATAGTCAGCAATTCTTATATATCTTTTATAATGTCTATGGTATGTTGACCTATACAGATTGTTTTCTTTTTTAGCTATTGTGCTATAATGTTGATTTTTGCATTCAGGGGTGAATTGCGTGACTTCGGTAACCCTGAAATCCAGTTCGGTAGCAGAGGCGTCCCACAAATTTTCATTGTCGATTAAGTTCGGTTTACAATAAAGCTCTTATTTATACCCGATTGCTCCACTGTTTGTATACCTGATGATCCGTCAGATAATAGGTAAAACACTAATTAAATACTTTTCCTATTAATTTTAATATAGTATTTGGGTCTAAAATTGTGTTTTGTTGGTCATGGAGTGTAACTGAAACTGTATATGGTGCATTGAATATGATATAAAAGCAGGTCAAACTAATTCAGTGACTGAAAATTGGCAGGAATCATGTGGGTAAATATTTTTAAATAAGCTAATATTTCCAACCTTTTTATTGTTTGGTGATTGTTTTGTGGATTATTTCGATTGCTCCTCATAGCTTTTATAAAATTACTTGACGTATTTTACGATAGTTCGTTAATATAGAGGGCGTGAGAGCGAGCGAAAGAAGAACACATAATGGAAAATACAAATTTTCTTGAATAAGAAACTATAAATTTGTATAAAATACACACGGTCAGATATATTTCCCAAATGTACGTTTGATGACAAATTGACACAATGGAGATGAACATTAACAAAGCCGCGCTCTAATCCTTCAAGGAGAACACTCGCACCAGACGACGACCATCAACAAAGCAAAGTACCAGACAAAAATAGCTATGAGAAGCTCCTGTGTACCTTACATTTTAATAAGGGAGGTATTGGCTGAAACACTCAAGATTAATGTAGAACCCTTTGATATGTAGGTTCATTATTCTCTGTAATAATTATGTTTTAGACGCAACAAATGTATTACTTTTAGTATATAACGATTATGAACGTCTCAAACAACTTGTATTAATTGAAGAGTTTCAGAACTGTGTCGACGTAAGTTTTTTCCAGCTTCTTTTCTATAGTTTCTGAAATTTTACCGATAACCTTCAGTGACTAAGTCATAACCTCTTTAAATGCATTATTTAACCGCATCATAGTCACTAATGTGTGCACTGACAGTGAAATGTAAATATCACTAGTCATACCAGTGTGTACACATTGTAATATTAAAGTTAAATGATCCCTAAGTCACTTTAAAATTTCAACAATTGTTTTACAACGAGTAAATTATTTGTTGACTTCTCTTCTTTGAAACGAAGCACTAATGTAATATTCCTTGCAATTTGTTTCTTTTAAAACGTGGATTTGCAATATGAATATGCTCTTCACCTGCTAGCTCCATTTCTTTCATTTTACATTAATATTCATTCTCTTCCTTCTCTCTGTACGACCGTAAATGCATTCGCTATTTTGCTTCCTAAAACTGAACAACTTTTATTTTGCACGTCATACAATAAAACATGAAGAAGAATATACAGTACTTTGAATTAAATCCAAAAATAATACAAAAGTTATGTCACAAGTCTTATAAAACGAATGTTACTGTAAACGGATATTCGCTTCAAAAAAATGATAAAGTATTTAGTATAAACTCCTATTCTTAATTTTTTATGTGTTATGTTTATATAACCTTGGAAGAAAATGAGTTTGAAATAATAACAAAAGTTCAAATACTAGATACCTAATATTTAAACAATTCTGCTGTATATACGTTTGAAGTTCATCTGTGTTGACAGATGGATTTATGAACAATGATATATGTTGATGGAAACATGTAATTGCTTGCTTCTTATATCCGGCGATACTTTTCGGAAAACACTGTTTCTGTTTTATTGTTTCGTTATTAATACATGTTTGTATTCTTACCGGTGTGAATGTAAAGAATCGTTCAAGTTTCGCAAAGATTGTGACAACGAATCATTATTGATGGGACAAGTCATTATTTAAGTGTACATTTTGTAAGTTTAAAATAATGCTTTATGGGATTCAGTGCTTCCGATACAAGACTATACATCCAAGCCCAGACGTTAGTATGCTCTTCATCCATAATCTAGAACGTTTATATTTAATATATTTTTTCAATTGCACTTTTGTTTGTTTTTAAGCTATCGACGGGACATATGCTTATACATACGTTAATTCAAGCATAATTGCCATCAGCAGACGAGATGGCGATCCCACCATGTTTTGAAGCATCCCGTAGCTAAACTAAAGTCTTTTATAAAAACAAAACTATACACCAAATGCGCCAAACCGAAATGTATCTTCATGTGCAAGTGAGAAGGATGGGGATTATTAATTGTGTTGCTGTTTAGTCTTAAGACCTACATGATATCTTGATCTAGGATCATGTCAATGTATCGTTATCAATCAGTGCGGGTAGTTTGTGCACCGCGGACGAAGTTTCTAAACTTAATTATATATGCATTTCTCCATTATATCAAGTATGATAAATATTTCGCAGAGTACTGAATCAATTCCAGATGTGAAGTTTATTCATGAGTTAAATTCAAATACAAAAAATAAATCTCTTATATAAAATCTTGCTAGTTTCCTAAAAAATCTGCAATGTAAGGTAAACTAGAATTAGGGCTGATAATTAATGTAATTATACAGAAATTGATTTATTATAGCCCAAGAGGATATTGGAGGGGTAGAGCAGCAAATTTGTAACCTGTATGATGTAGCAAACATTACACGTGCCACCAACGCAGCGTAGTTAGAAAGACAGGCAATATGGCATATTTATCTACCGTCTCCTAAACGATTCAAATACGCACATTTTGATTAGTGTTCATATTGAACGTATTCAGGCTGATATCTTATTCTCACCACAAGATATTATCAAAATTGAAAGACGCAAGCGCACATATAAATACTGGCGTTAACGTTGAGAGTAATAGCAAGAATGCGGAGCCGTTATTACCTAAAATGGCTGCAATAGTTGTATTAGATTTTGAACGAATTTATCAACGAGGATCTGGACCACAAGGTGGGCAGTGATCGCCGCAACTACAACAAGTTGATTATGGTAAAGAATTTCAGGGATCAGCGCTGATGAAACAAACATAATATTATCAATATACGACGAGTACACACTGCAATGCATCGAGTCCAGGGAATCGTTGAATGATTTAATCGAACACTTGTTGCGCTGTTTTTTGGATATCAATATGCAAAGGAAATAGTTAAAAAAAGATGAGATCTCGCGTATGGGTTGCAATATTACACAGTGTGATAAAGCAATAAATAATAAAAAATAAAATTACTCGTGCAACTGCGTTCAAACCCATTAATGCGATTGCAAAAGAAAATATACCTGTACATGATTTTGTAACACAACCAGCATTAGGTAATGTTACCGTACACTATTTATATGAATATGGTGAACTGGAAGGTGGTAACAAAAGAGCATCTATTCCTATTTGGAGTATTACCACACATACAATTTCATGTGTGGTACGATCAACGGGTAGACCTGCAATATACAGGTTATATTAAACTGCTCATCAACGATGATATACACGTGAATAATTATAAACAATTACTGTGGATACACAATTACCACCACAATAACCTAACCTACATCCCTATGTCGATTACGCTCAAGACAGGTCAACGTTGTAATTTCTCGTGTGTGACAAAGACTATCATAATTCTATCTACGGTAAATTGTATTGGATCATTACTTGAATGCTGCCACAGTATTACCGTGATAGAGCTCGTACAAATCGCGATTATTTTTTAACCACTTTGTTTATAGCTAACTATTCTTTTTCTTACGATATAATTGCTAAAAGGTTTGTTGTTGATGCCAGTAAAATTTACAAATAACCCTCCGCAACTGAATATTTTCCTACTCATTCGGTCCGACCATAAATGAACCAAACAACTGTATCAGTAATAGTTAATCCTTGAGATGAATGTAACTTCATTGCGTATCCCAACGCCCATGGTCTTTTGTCCGCGCTCAGCGTATAATTGACAACACTGACAGTCGTTGCGTATCTGCTGGTGATACGTGCCACTATCAAATCATTTGGTCACCATATATCATAAAAGTCATTTTTTAGAAGTTTTTAAAATTAATTCTAGCTTTATTTCGCAATGATATTTATTCGACTGTAATCTGATTTATTTCTCAAACTCTCATAATTCTTGATCAAGCACTCTATGATCAACAGCTATCTCCTCATAATAATCTATAAACGTTTCCAGTCATTCGTGCAGAACCAAGCCAGCAAACAGTGGTGGTTAACCGTGATCACCAGCGATTGCTGTAATCTTTAACAATAACCACTCAATAAAATGATTTCACAAATCCAATGAAACTGTGCATATTTTATCACACAATATGTTTATAGGTTTATATTTCACGCCCTTTCGTTCCGGAGTCCATTTATCACCTTTGTTAAGAAATAAACTGTGATAAGAACAAACTTTTACAACTCATTATTTCATTTCTTTCTGTGCGTCTGTGTTAACACAATTAATTCCGAACTCAATCGAAATATTTCAATAACAAGAGTTGTTTTACGACACCCTCCTGGACCGTTTAGGTAAACAGTCTTATCTGGATACAGAATCATATACTGATGGCGTCCTCGGAATTGGTCGACGTGACAACGATAACTGAGTATTTGTACGTAAAATATCTTTAACAGGAACACAAGTGGATAATTAGTCATAGCACCCGTATCCTTGACTAATTCAACCCATTCACATATTTTTACCATGTTGACTAGTTAACACATTTCCACAATTCTTATTTGTGAAATGTTCCGTAACTCGTACATAATGATTCAAACAAATAACAAGTGTAATTTGTTAATGACAGGATATACAACCCTTGTAACAAAGTCTGTCTAAACGGAATTCTTCGGATATGATTTACAAACTGTACACGTAGACATCTAGGACCAAAACCATTTTTCAACTGTGTTTTTGAGTTTAGAGGAGAGATACTATTGTGTCTGCGTTGTTATGGTAAACAATACAAAGAGCTGAAAATACGATGATAAGTTAATAAGAAACGCAAAATACTATTTAGAAGTTTTTTAAATTAACAATTTAGACAAATACTATTATATATAAATAGAGCAAAAAATAATTTGAGAGACATCCTATCATCAAAAATTATGCGGCATATTGTGATGGTATTATAAGACACTGTCGATGAAAAAACAGTCGATGTTGTCAGTAATACTAGTTATGTCAGATGTATTCTTTGTCATAAATGCATTTACGAATTCAAAGTTACTACGGAGTAGACGAATATAATTTAATTAATTTACAGGTTTTTACACAGAGCGAGAATTGCAAAAATTGCAATAACGGGAAATATGAAACAATTGCAAGGAGGTCGATTAGGTTGATAATTACAGAGACTGGTAAAGATATAAATCTTTAAAGCAATGTACACAGCCGGCAAGTATTTTGATATTACCACGTGTTAGTGTCAGCGAGTCGCAAAAAAAATATAAATTTCTTTCGATATTTCATAACAATTACAAATATTGTTTTCTTTAGTTGAGACATCTTCTCGTCGCGGAACTGAGGGTCACTTATATTTTGATGGAATTTCAGGCTATCATAACACTGTTTTGATTGATGACTGATAGATATCCACGCAGGCAGTTCTCGTAATTCGCAAGACGGACTATTTGGTACATAACCACATTCGGAGAGTGACACTGGTGCCGTCTATCAACATTTCTCTTCATTTTCTACCTTAAAATAAAGATCTATGAATCCCTGATGCCCTGGAACAGATGACTTAGTAGGAGATGATACAAAATTGGAAACCTTAATGAACCGTTTTCAAAATTGCAATAAGGTATGGAATGGCTTTCAGCGCTGCAAAGACCAAGTTAATAACAAACAAGTCGAGTGTTATCAAAAAGGAAATATGAGTGCATGGAGAGAAGCTCAATAATGTTATCAGTGTCACATGTCTCCTCTGGTGAAGGTTCAAAACTAATGTTCTTTACTTTGTTGACCCGACTGCAATTGTTTTGGCTAGACAGAAAAAAAAAACTTCGGATGGGCAGCAACATTACGGTCGAACACAATATGCAGTTGTAACATATAAAGATCTGCTGACTACCGTAAAGATAGGCAATCTATGATGTTATGTTTCGTCCAACGCTCATCACGCTTGACATATGCAATCATACAGAGCACGATGAGAGGAAAGAGAACACAAAGCAGACAGGAGACAAGACTGGGAGATAACATCAAATAGTGGATAGGTATTGACTTTGCAAATTTTCCAAGAGCATTTGAGAACAGGGCACTATACAAAGACATTCCACAAGGCCATATCTGGCGTCTCTACGACGAGCCAGCATAAGGAGACATGAAACGGGAATAAATGATGCTGACAAATGTCCAAGAGGAAGAGTAAACCAGCTCTTTTGAATTGGATTACATAACAATGTCATACAGTTTGTAAGATGATGTTGATGTATTATAGATGTCCTCTTTTCAAGATTTTCATTGTGAGATACTGGTTTTTTTTAGATCCAGAAGCCGTAGTAGCTCAGATAGAAGAGTGTCTGACTCGCCATTGAATGTTCAGTTTCAACTCCATGATTGACTGCTTCGGTGTGACATTTAGAAAGTCACTAAGCTAACAATTTATGTTCCATGATATAGCCAATAATATGCTTCAACTGACGTAAAAATCGAAAACGTCATACACAATTTGTTTGGTAAGTTTCATTGGATGTTATGCAATGGAATATATCGTGTCTACGTGGATTTTTAAAGGAGACAATTAAATGTAATTAAACGTCAGTCATCAAATATGCATTCTATTCTAAACAAAGCAAATATGCTCTGCACAAAAATAGGCACTATACATATGCTATTACAGTTTTGAGACACAAAGAATGCTGTTAATCAAACGTGGGTTAATAGGATTAAAGTTGCGATGGGGATTTAATCACGGTCATATCTTAGGCTGTTCATTTAAAATAGGGTACATTATGTGTTTTGTTAGCCTAACTTTGTCCTAACACAGTTCCGAGTGCGCTCTGTGTAGTGGAGTCTTCTAAATCACATTTCAAATATATATTGTATGTGCCCAATATAAGACGACTACTGCACAAAACAAAAACGAAACATATTCGCCGTGCTTATTCACGAAGTTTTCTTTGAAACGGCATTTCTATCAGTGACCCCTGATTGTAGAGTGGGCATGAACATTACAATATGCTGGATGCATGAATAAATTAAAGCCTGATCTAGAGGACAGGCCGTCACAAACCAAGAAATGACTCTCAATATAGATTGTTACACGAGTTCTATACACTTCTTAGAGGCCTGGATGTAAGACCAAAACAAATGTGCTTGTCCAGACCAAGTGTTCCATTATAAATGTATCCTACTATAGCGGCCCCGATGTATTATAATTAATGCTATTCTACCTACCGTATTTCTAGTGTTTATTACGATCGTTTCTGCTTTATCGGGAATGTGTTCAATTGTTCTAACTTTACTATAAAATAGACGTTTGACGCTTTGCGTCACCTGAGTTTATGATGATCTTCACTAAAATCCTTCCTAAAATTTTGTCCGATAATATACAGACATACCAACAACAATAACATTATTAATACATTATACTTTATAATTAATGACCAATATTTCCTTTCGATTAAGTTTGCTTTGTTTCAAACACAGACCATATACTGTTGGATAATAACATGTGTTTCCACAGGCATTAAATCATCCGAGAATAAATAATTGGTAAATGGATTATGACGTAAAGGATTGTGCATATGTGTGTAAGCTTGTGTGTTAATGTAAATTTCGAATAAAGGCGAAAATTGGATACAATTTGTGGACGTCGCGTTTTATATTAGCATCAATACCAGATTTCCAGACATCATGTAGTTATAAAAACAAACTTGTGCTGGGAGTTAAGGATCATGTCCTTGGTTGGTCAGTATTTCTTTATTTTGTACCAGACATAACAATAATATATACACATCCCATATGCATCAGTGCAAATAAGAAATAACATGATTCAGATTAGGTATGCAAGCACAGACAAATATGTATCAGATATTTCCCTTTAACAGATCGATTTGGATTTTTTATTTTAAAGAAAGCACTGATACATAAATATAAATTAAAGCTGATAATGTAAGCATATAGTTCATTATATCTGTCTAACAAGTACACGACTTTAGATATTATTTTTTCTATATTTTTAAACAAAACGTTCTACAGAATATTGTTCTATTTTTTTCTCATTGGTTTTTACTTGAACGTCGGAAACTTTTTCAAAATAAATATCTATACCCTTACTTGCATGCGCCAAGTCATGAAAAGGCTCAACAATATTGTAACAATATATAATTCTTATACATTTGCATCACATTCATAACAGCTACTCCTGTATTCGATGTATCTTCGTTAAAGTTACAAACATGTGTCAGTTATATCCTCTGATGTGATAATTATTTTTGAGTCATCCGTAATATTACTAGGCAAATTAAACGTTCTTTTCACTTAAATATTCCACAAACCATAATGTTGAAACTCTGTAACAGAAAACGATATGGGATAAGTTAGGTAGTTAAACTGTTTATATTGTGAAATGTATCTTCCCTTTGTCGCCATTGCCTTGGCTGGGAACTACAACTATTAATTCTAGTTCCATGTAATATAAATAGGCAAATTAAACGTTCTGATATATATTTCATTGCCTCTTATTTCTTTCACATGGCTATTTAACACGTATTGGTATGTGCACGTTCATTTGTTTTTGTTTGTACTATTGTGGCTATTGTGCTTTTGATATACTGATATATGCCAGTTTGATATACGTATGCAAATCATAAAAGACTCTAAAGCTCATAAAAATACAAACAATACATGATATTGTTGCTCATGTGAACCTGTGGTGGTGATAATGATTATAATTTCTTGAGATTTATTTTGTTTCCTGCTAGTTTAGTCTGAGGAATATAGAAATGAAATGATAAATGACGATGGAAAATGAAAGACTTGATAAAGTTTTATCACTTAAAGTCCCTGTTGCTTTCGTATCATTGCCTTCAAAGTAATTTGAATATATTCCAGAAAATGACAATTTGAAAGAAAGAATAATTATTTTGAAGAAATGAGATATTAACGTTCACGTTAAATATAATTCAAACTTCTCATATCACATGACGTAAGTAGCAGATAGTATCGTACGTCACACATAATATTGACCAAGGAAACGAATGAATAAACCGAGCTTATATATTCAGCATCAATGACGTTGTTTATAGTAAGAATTAAATAGATCTAATTTTGGTGATATCATTGTTAATTAGATATGTGTGTGATGAAAAATATCCGCGGGTAAATATATACGTGCGTTAGATTCAGAAACGTTATTGACCTACTTGATATGCAACGTCATGGCGTAGCTCATCAATAATGTCGTCAAAACGTTTTGACCAACTTATGAACTCTTTATGACGGATAATGTAGACATCAAATCTGTTTTTCGTTGGAGTGGAAGGGTATTATTGCCGTTATATTGTCACTGTTATTGCTATCTCATTTACTGATTTGACTAAAAAGACGGTTCTGACGAATGCTATTTCAGCATACGCTTGTCATTGTGCAGTTCAAACTATCGTCAGAATCAGCAGTTAAATTACCAGACGTGACAAAGGAATCTGACTTACGTACTGACACTTGTGAAAGAGGTTTAAGGGCCGTGCTTTTACTAGCCTATGAGTGAACATTATTTTGTTTCCTTTCCATACGATAGAAAGACCATGTCGACTGCAGAACGCAATTATTCGGTATGTGAGAAAGAATGCTTGCGAATTATTTAGGGGATATCTAACGACCAACACAACTTGTATGAATGAAAGTTGTATGAATGAAAGTTTTTTTTTTTCGGAACGTGACCACTCGGTTGTTTTGCACAAAATAAGTTTAACAAAATGGAAGGATAATGATATTTTCTACGGCAGTATCAGCAGGTACAATATATCAGGGGTAGCTAGAATCTATGGATAAATTGTTAATGTGGTCATGATGAATCAACACTAAGGGGTTCACCTGAATACATTCAGAAGATAACGCGAATTACATGTCGAAAGATTCGGAGAGTATAATTCCAAATATTTAACATTTCAATAGAGGACCTATGTAATAGTGCTAAATTGTATAGAGGTAATTACTTAATACATTCTGAAATGGTCAGAAAAACAGTTAAACATTAAGTATGACGTATGGGTTAGACTCCCTATAAATTGCTGACTGCAACGAATAATATAAACATTCTAAAAGTTGTTGATTGTTAAGAAATTAATGACAGTTTTAGTAATCAACTTTTTAAATGTATTTGTTTTTATATCTTTCTCAGACTAAGAATCATTAAGTTGGGTCATGCTCATACCTTGATCACAGGATAGGAAGCACCTGTAAATTCGTAAAAAAATTCTTGTTTCCCTCAGAAGGACGAGATTTAGATCATCATCTTCGAATCTCTTTTGCGTCTTCCTCGCATATTCAGTCGCGCTTAACATCTGACACGTTAAGTTGATTATATTGCGATCAGTTTTAATTTTGTTTGTTCAATATTAAAATTTAATTGTACACTTATTTCGTTAATTATTTCTTTTTCTATTAGGAAGTGCTGTCAGGTCCTATCTAAAACCATATTATAAAACCACAACTGTGTCTCTATATAATTTTATTGTAGGTCTAGAAGGTGAAAGAACACGGGGTTATGCATGTGTCGCGAAAAGGTCACAGGGCAAAATCCACCAATTAGTGTGATGACAGTTTAAAGACTTAATATTATATTAGTTTGTTTATTGTACTGTTTACATCATAAGATCAGTTAGTCATTCTTGTAATGTCCTACAATTACAAATAGACGCATAGGCGTGCTATTTACAGAAATTAATGTAATGTAATTTAAAGACTGTCCAATGAAAGTTACAGGACATATTTGGATAATTCATTCAATAAAATGGCTAAGGGTTTTTCGACCTGATATCTACAACTATCGCACATGTACACCTGCTCAGTAGTTTTACAAAAATAGTTTTTGAAGTAACTGTACACCATTTAGTTTAACCTAATTTTCTTTAAATAATTCCACTAGATCATTATACTATGACAAGTAAATAAAGTCTGGTAAAGAAAATATTGCACTTTTGTTTGACTTTTATCTTTGATTGCATCATAGCTTAAGAAATGTCATTTATGATGATTTTTCTTTTGAGATACATGTAAGAGCAAATATGTTTTTAAACAAAAGTCCAATGACCTTAACTATTATACTCATTTCAGCTATCACTAAGCAGGATACCTAAAACTATGTTACTATTATATCAAGATCAAATCTGGTCTAGATGGCTTAGTCGTACATAATGTCAAATATTCTTCCATATTATGATTAAGGCAAATATATCAATTTAACTTGAAGATTGATTGTGTACATACTGATTCAAACAAACAATACACGTAAGTGTTTGATGATTGGGTCTTATGTTCCTTGTAAACGGCCTTTCGTAAATGAATTATCTAGATGTCACATCAAGGAGTGTGTCTATTAAATATCAAGTTCCAAAATCGTTCTTACGAAGTGGTGTTTTCTTTAGGGGAGAAGCGCAGTTGTGTGTAATATGAGGTGGTAAAAATAAACACATAAAACTGGAAAGATATTATGATAAAGAAAGTAACGCCGGAAATGACATTGCTGGTACAAAAACGGCCGAGGAGTATCTAGCCAGATAAAGTAATAATTTAGACAAATAATATTATACAAATGGAACAGAACGAAATTGTAAGACTCCCATCAGCAACAATTATGCGAGATCTTGGTTCTGTTGATAATACTGGTTATCTCTGATTTGCTGCCGGAAGAAAAGATATTTCAGTCATACGTTCGTATACGAGTATTTTCATAGATTGATCAAATATGGATTTGGGATCGATACAATTAAGTCACATCTGAAAAATAATGTGTTGTGTAATGTAAGGCCATTACACAATATCAGAATTCTGAGCACTAGGAAATATAATATACTTCCTAGGGATGTTAAATCTGTGTATGTGGAGACCGGAATGAATACAGTCAGTAAATATGTTGATATTAACACGCGTTAGTTACAACATAGCATAGATAATGTAACCATACCCAAGTTTTTAAAGGAAATTAATCAGCGAATATTATTTCAATTTCTCCTGACAAACCCCTAATACACTTTGACTCATTCTTAGTTGTTTGCGAGATAGAGGGAGATATTTCTGTCAAGCAAGGTTTTCTCTGGTAGAGTGTTTTCGCTGTTGTCTCTCTTGGTATTAAATAATGTTATATGACAGCCGCGATTTTTTTCTTGTGTTTTGCATACTTTTTCATGACCCGCTTAACATCTTCATTGACTACGTCGGGGATTTGTCATGAAATGGTTGCACCAGGATTGTCCCTCTTCTTTGTATGTTTCACCCTTTGAATTTGGGTATTGATTATGCCACTGATTCAAGAAAACAAGCCAATTTTCTCCTGTGTGTAATCCAGGTGAGCTATGTTTAGATTTCCAGGTAAGATACAGTTGTACAATAGACCTACGTTTTGTAACTCCCGAATGTCATCCAGCAGATTTTTTTCAATTGCATACATTTATGTGCGATTATTTAATACAGATAATTTATATAGTTTAAAAATTGAAACAAAAATACACGCTGAAGTTCACGCAATAATACGACAAATGAAATACAATTTAGTACACTGATCGCTTTAATGAATTGGACGCTAGGTAACTTTATATTAATGTTTCGAGTATATATCTGAAAGGATGATCTATGTACCAGTGCTAACGTGCCGAATGCAGATACGCAATGGCTGGGGTTCAAATCACTTGACTGACAAATATGTTGACTGTTGGTGATATTTCTCAAATTTTCATTATTCTGCCAACGTAGATTTCATGTACACCTCCTCACCACATCACACAACGTGGCTAGTGCGGTTCTGCACTCTCCTCTGGCTTTAGTATTGTTCATGACATTGTCAAGCCTAGACAGCTCTCTGAATCTTTAAAATTTCGTTTCGCATTTAGGGATTCACCAAATTGTATGTCTATGCACGAATTTGACAAGTAGAGCACCCCCACCCATAAAGAAATTTTAAAAAAACAACAAAAACAACAACTCCAGTACCAGTGATAATCTCCCAACATCCCGCTGAAGTGACCAATTCAAGGATATTCAGAACCAATGTCATCCAACAAAACTCGTGAATGGTGTTCATCGGATATAAGAAAGGCCTCATCAAAATACTCTATGAATGTTAACTGCCTCTTTTCTTTTAAATTCGATTCAGAAATATTTGTATTCTGATTGTTTTATTTAATAATTTTTTATCAGATTTATCCCGATTTTACCATTTGTGTCATAATGAAAACTATTTTTTTGTAGACAAATATGTAATAGATAAAATAAATTCCGAAAATATTAAATTAACTTTTTCTGATATGAAAATTAAATGGTGAAGATCCTGAAAAATCACAAATGATTTTGAAGCGCTACAGGAACGGAAATATGATGGTAGATACACACAACACTATACATATATGTTAATTTACTTAAGCATGCGATGTTGAGGATATTTGAAAATTTGGTTCACTCGCAAACGCGATCGAGAAAATAGAATCCAATTTTCTTCGCGAACACGAAGCAAAAAAGGTGGTGCATTCACGTATGCGACAGCTGGAAAATTGTATGTACGACTGTGAAGGGATTGTTAAAATGAAAATTATATTGATTTATTCTGACTTCGATTTATTTGTTTTAACCTGATTCAGTTTTATTTTATATTTGTTTCGATTACTCAAAAATTGTTTACTGTATCGATCATATCGAGAATCTTCCTACGAAGGTTGTTTAGGAGATAATAAGATAACATCAACACAGCTTATTTTTTTATATCGTCAATTATTCCATTTATTATATTTATTTGTGTAGTTTAATTTGAGATTAGACCAATCAGATCTCACATATAAACTTATTGTCAAAACTTCATCTCGCATCTCGAGCAAGTCGTCAGTAAATCTAATATGTATACGTGATAATAGAGGATTATTACATCGCTGATAAACTGCTTTAACAGGTACAGATAACATAAACAAAACCAGGAGGTACTTCGGGAGTAAATATGTATAGGATATATCCTTCATGTACCTGTACTTATTTTTCAAGATCTACTCGATAACTGCATTGATTGCATTACATGCAAGATTGACTGTCATCGGTGATGCAATATTGAAAACGTCTGTTATAATACCAGCACAGCTGACAGGATCAATGTTGTGTCGGAGAATACCTGGATGAGGGGATATTTTTTTCCACGAGGCGAATATTGATATAATTTTAACTGTTGTTTTTCGTTTCGTTCATCGCCCTAAAATCCTGGTATTATAACATTAGATAATTATGCGTGTTTGTTCGCCTCGTCTATGAAAAATAATTGATAGTGTCGTTGTATATTAGCGTTAAAAATCATAAAATTCATCACTAGTATTAATTAATGTTCCAATGATAACTTGAATATCACTGACGAGGTAGGATGCAACTTGAGTTAGATGTTGTATCGTCTCAACGATTTGCTTCTTCAGAAAGTCGTTTGGATAATCCTACACGTAATTCTGAAATAAGCGTCGGAGATTCGAGGATATTGTCTGATGTTCATTTTTAATGATAGCAACAAATGAATTAATTAAACTAACGTCGACATGAGTTTATATCTTATCAATGTCATATAGTGCTAACAGTTTCTGTGTATTTCCATGGATACCTTTTTCGATATCATGGATGCTAGAGGTAAAATATTAATTTGTCTAAAGTGCAATCAGCTCATTTAGGCTGTTGTGGTCCTTGATTAACAGGTGCTATCTCTTGCCGTACTAAGACAGTTCGAATATATGATGGATGTCGCAATTTATATCGCGACTTCTAATGATGTCGCATGACGCGTAATGGTAGTTTTGCATTTATTTTCCTGTGATGGATATAATCCTACGTTGGAATTCAATATTGATTTGTTCTTTTTTATATATACCCGTAGGAATACCAGCAACTTGTCAGGTTGGGTTCCATCAGACTTATTTGTATAAGAAAACTTTAATGAATTATTTACAAGCAAACAACTGAATTACTTTAATCTAATATTTGACTAGATGTAAGATACTCGCAATTTTGATAATGCTATTTCCTTGGCTGAAATTACCGTTGGAAAGTTAACGTCAAGGCCGGGATTGGATGGTTGACATTATTAGTATTTACTTCTTGATTTTAAAGAGGGATCCTAATCGTAGACGTTGTCTTTCTCTAAAGATAAGAAGTTTCAAATTGAATCATGGTAAATGTTAATCATTTCTGCAAATTCCTGATCTGACAATTTTCCATCGTTGAGCGCTGATGATATCAGCGATGATAACTTGGCGTGCACGTATGTTGCTGCTGATAGCAATGTTGTATACTCTTGTTATTTATCTGCCGCACATTGTTGCCGATGATATTAAGAAGAACAGCAGCACCGTTTATAAATGCATCATCAATTCCAATTACTGGTGCAATTAGATATCACGCTGAGAGTGAACCGGTTGTAGTTGCTGTTCAACCGACTACTGTAGATGAAGTATATACAGTTATGAAACTAACAATGACACGCCTGTGCCACTATTTAAATTTTACTGTATATACGTCAGTGATATTTTTCATCTTGGTCTGCAACAAACACACTTGCTAGGATCTGAAACGTGTGAACGTCAATTGATAACTTATATGTTGCAACATCGAATACCGAAAATGTATCTTCATCAATAACTTTTGAAGGATATATTGGGGGACCATAATGCTGATCCAGACGTTACTGTATAAACAACGCTGATTGGAATTATAAGATGGAATGGATAATCTGTAATAATGTATTTGTCAGAGAGCGTATTATCAAAAACTGGTGTACTTTAACAAAATTCATTAATATTTATATTTATATTTCTACGAAAACTTAAACACGTGTTTATATGACTAGTATATTCGGATCTACAAATGATTAACTCATCATTGACTGTCATCGTGTAGTTGTTGTTGTCCATATATTTCTTCGTTGCAGCTTCATCATCTGATACTGGTACTCTTAAAACAGCAACGGTATTATTAGCCAAATTGAGATTGCCTGTCACTATATAACCAGCATTAGCAACATATAATTTATGATCTGTTTCGATCGTAGCGTTGTTTTTGTCAACATATGATTCGTTGTTACGTCATCATCTTATTTTGATTCTTTCACATTGATAATTGCCGAACTCCATCAGATTATGCATAACCTTTAAGGACTTCGCGGGAGTAATTAAAGTAACAACATATACTTTAATAACCGTACTAAATTCAGTAGGAGAATCATGATAGCAAATAGGCAGTTTTATAACCTTCATTCAGAATAATGTGGGACCGTTTCTTGATTACTGAGAAATTGATAGTACAGTTTGGTATTAATAAACTTATATTCTAGGAATTCATACACTAAATCATTTTAATTGTCTCACTTTGTTTGAGTTCATATTGTATTTCAGTAAATGTATATTTGGAAAGCTTGAAGTATTGTTTGATTTTACCTTTTTATTACTAAAGTATAAACGCCATGACCAAACATTGGTCATAACTGATGTAAAATCTTCACCGACAATAGGATTGCTACAATGACCATCTTAGAAATATTGTATAACTACTCCTCCTCAATGAATAGTTCTATTAACATAGGGTTTTCACCTGAAGACTTAACGTAACAGGTAATCTGAATATTTCATCTAGTAGGATTGTTAGGGTGGCAATTTTGAAAATGCCATCTTTGTATTTGTCTTCATTATTCGTTAACTATTATCAAACCTTTTGGACGCTTCAGATGATTATCAGAGACTCTACCTTTAAATGCGATACGTTCTTATTCATGCTAACATCATAAGTAAGTCGTAATTTATTCGATTCCACTCCAATGCTAATCAATTTGAAACTAAATGTATGCTAGTGCGCATGTCCTGTCTCTGAAAACGAATATAACACACGTTGTGCCTACTTGATAAATCTATATGATGCATTCAAGCGAAGACAGCAATCGAAGTTTCTTTGCCACTTGCTTTTTACCTCAGTTACTTGATTGTTTAACGCCATTTATAGAAACCTCAACAAAATCCTTCAAAATATTATCAGCGTCAATCTGATATTTTGCCAGTATCAACCACATTATTTCTTTCATATAATAATATAGAAAATCAATACATAGCCTATGTACTGATATATATAATCAGCAATACAGGTGAACATTTTATGTCGCTTGCCTGCCAAGTCAAGATATATATAGACTGTGGCTTTAGGTCATGAAGTACAATTGCAAAAATCTATATTAATACATATACTGTTCTAATCAATATGATTGGTTTATGCTAAACAGCAACAACAAAAACAACAACCTCCCAAGAAAACTTAAATCCCAAAATTCCACATTACAAAGCACGATTTCATGCATCATGACGATTTCTGATTCTTTTTTACAAATGAAGATGATGTCGCGGGTTCGAACCCGGCTGAGTGATACGAAAGACTTTAAACAAATTATACAAATTGCTGACCCGCTAAGCGCTCAGCATTAAGATGTTAGTGTTAGAACTCGTGGGCCTTTTGTCAAAATAATGTAACTGGGTGGGGCATCATGCTGCATGTCTACAAAAAGATGTCCCAGTGCAGGACATAACTATAAACTGCTACAATGCAGACATCGTAGCGATATTAGTGAATGTTTGTTAAAGATAAGTTAAAAATCTAAACCACATTCACACTCGTCTGGAAGCTGCTACAAACCAGTTTAGCATGTATTCTTAGATATTCAACGTTGTCTAGCAATCTTCAGGACCCCATTGCCAAGGCATTTCATCGCAAGAAGAACATTTACAAGAATCAGTCGAAACTGGAAGTGGTTGCAGTACACCATAGATAAATTGATTTATTTGATTAATTTATGTAGAAATAACACATATTTGTATAAATGCACTACACTTTATATTGGTAACGTCTGTTGGTATTATTATAATTGAGTTATATAAGTTTCTCATCCATGATCGAAAAAAAAAATCTATGAATAAAAACTAAGATCAATGTTGATATTAATATAGCTGCCGAAGTAAACTTAGACCTAGCAATTAAAAACTGGGTCATTGCTACGTTGAAAGCTTGCATCTTGGCAAAATTAAAGCTAATAGTGATGATGTAGCGCATAATAAGCATTGATGACTTGACTGCTATGATGTCATGAATATGTGATAAATATCCAAAGATTCTAACATGAATTGTACAATATATAAAAAAAATTATTAATTAGAAGGTGACACATTATATTTTGCCATTTGTACTTGTTTTCAGACAGTCCTATTTTTCGACGTATTTGTCCACTTTGATGATTTGTTGATGATTCGTCACGGAAAATATGTTCACCAGTATAATTGATGTTGATAGCATTACGCACAGTACAGACACCGTCGATCGTCTAAATGCGGTTTTGTTGCAATGAGACACCAACCGTGATGTTAGGTATATATTTATGTGGTAATACAGCTAAGAGAAATAACGCTAAAATCACTGATCAAGAACAGCATTTCCCTGAGTGGTTGGAAACAAGACTTTTTCAAAAAATTTACTTTCATAAATTGTTAATAAGGACTAAGGTTCTAAATGGGACAGTAGAAGATACTTTTAAGTTCAAACGCGTGTGTCTGAGAGGTGACTGGTCAAAACGGACCGGTACCAAAAAGGCCCGGGTCAAGAAAGCCCGGTCCAAAAAGGCCAGTAACGGGTCATACAGGACATGGACAAAAAAGGCCCGGGTCGGAAAGGACCTGGACGGGAGAGCTCGGGTTAAAATGAACCATTTACAAGATCGATTAATAATAATAATAATAATAATAATAATAATAATAATAATAATAATACTAATAATAGTAATAGGAAGCAGAAGAAGAAGAAAGATACCCATATCTATTGACGTCCAGGTCAATGGCATTTTAACATGTATTGCTAAAGTACTGAGCTGTCAAAACTGAAGCACTGGTTAATACTGATTAACACCTATACAAAAGCACGGATATCAAACAGCCGCTCACGCAAATTGTAGTACCGATATTACAAAAGAATAGGCGATCACCATATACTTTTCACAATTCGTTTACCTTTTTATGTCTAAGATTTATTTAATATGTAAGCAAACTTTGATAATCACATTGATGACACAAATACAAGTCTCTACAATCACAACTCTTTCCCATGCTTCCGGTCTCGACAACGCTTGACGTGTTATATGAATTTAACAGGTTTTTCAACGATTACCCCCTGCGATTATCTGTAAACTTCCTATAGGTCCAGATAATACATATTCCCATGGAAATGCGCACGCGCAGCAACAAATACTAAGATACTTACAAAATATAATACCTATATAAACGGCAAATTCTTTACAGTTGACACAGATTCAGATGCTTATGGATTTATTTGAATGCTAACTTTATTATAATCTATTTATTTTAATTTTAGAATTGTTTTATAAAATTACCTGTTGTGTACAATTTGTCTCAGCGACACAGATACTTTTATTGTACTTATTGTTTCATCGTGTTTCACCATAATCTGTTTTCATCAATTTTTTAAGAGTTATTAAATGAAACTTAAGCAATTTGTATAATAACATGGAACAATAAAAATAAACCTAAAATAAAAGAAATACATAAAGGTATAAACATCAAAAGTTATATTAACTACCAGTTATACAATCAGTAAGGCAAGCGTCTTACCTCTCTTATTTTCTCTTATGCTTCTAAATTCTTCCTTCTATATAACCCCATTGACAACATCTCATAACTGAGTTTAATATTACGAAGGTATTATAGGCCCCTAAAAAACGCGATACCGCTGTGGTTAAAGTATAACCAATAACACTCGCCCCTAACTATGGTCCCAACTAGAGTGTATGAGGTAGTCTCAAAACCAATACTTTGGTCTGCAACCTTTGTTGCTGGCCTGATAGTCTGTCGGTTTGAGACTACCTTATAAGACCCCAAATTAGATCTTATAAGGTAGTCTCAAACCGAAGACTATCAGGCCCAGCAACACAAGGTTGCAACCAAAAATATGCTAATTTAGAAAATGACCTCAACATCATACACTAGAAAGATAGTTAACCCCAAAACTATCAGGCTCTGCAGTAACTTAATAACATAATGTATTAACTAACAATGCAAACAGTTGTCATATGGGGTTATATATTCTACACAAAACAGCACAAAGAATTCCAAGTTGATAGGGAAAAATACGGAAGCAAATTGACGAGGGAGCAAAGATGTTTATTGTGAGAATCCAAAACAAGACACCCAAGATGTATACAAGGAATCATCGAGTGAGTACAGGGTCAAACAAGACACTCAAGAAGTATACAGGGACCAACCACAGGAGCAGAGAGATAATCGGTCTCTAACAAGTGATCATGATATTCTCCACACAAAAAATGTCCTTTTTAGTGCTATTGCCGTTCATTGCCTTAATAGAGTCTTCCACTTGGTTACGGAAACCCTCCTTGACAAAGTCTATCCAAAAAACATAACTTGATGATTTTCGGACCCACCGTTTACAATTAACAATCTAATCCTTTCTGACAGTGGCTACTTTTCGAATGACGTTTAGTCATATCAGCAAAATAAATTGTTAGGGACATATAATATGTACACTTTTGTACTAGAAGATTGGCATAGATAGGAACGTAATTTAATTCTTCAACTCTACCATTTGACGAATTGCATCGGTGGCTTACACAATTTTGGCATAGGGAAATCCATTAGAAAAACTGGATTTAATTTGGAATTAGCGTACGTACTTTCGATTGGTTGATAGGTTGAGTGCATGATGGGTCTATTCCCACTCACCCGGGTCTAACATTCATATCATTAGCCCATTTTTTGGGGTATGATATGACGACCAAATTAAATAGCGCACCCTGTGCGCATAAACGCCAGGAATATGTGGCACCATTCCATCTTCCAGGATAAATTAAATCACTGCCATGTAAATAAATGTCAGTGCAAAATAGTGAACATATGACCCTAGTGGCCGGTTGCACTTTAAATCCAACTATTCATTCAAGGCGTATGTTCGCTGTATTCATTGTGCCAGAGAAGTTAGGCCACAACAGCATTCGATTGCTTGTGACCTGTGTTGGTTTTGGCAACATCGCACGTGCAGGACTGGTAAGTACACTTTTAAATATATTTCTAAAGTTTCATATTAATAAGAATATGCTTATGCTGTAATGGTAATATACAATATTGCCACCAATATCAATTATATTTGATAACATATATGCCCTTATAATTGGTTACCGTCTGGCATATTATGTGAAACAGTCGTAATGCTTAAAACTCACGCTTATGCACTAACTATATATATATATATATATATATATATATATATATATATATATATATATATATATATATATATATATATATAAATATATATATATATATATATATATATATATATATATATATATAGTTAGTGCATAAGCGTGAGTTTTAAGCATTACGACTGTAATATATATATATAATCATGCGTCAATATCTTCACATTCACTTTTATGTGGCAAATCTTCAATTGGAAAAAATAGAGCACCAGTAAACACGTTTATTCTGACGTAATAGACCAATTATTGAAGTCACAAAAACTGCAAGGAAACATAATGATGGCGGTGCATGCCAATGATAATATTTATCAATGCGACTTTTGTATATTGATGACTTTTTCAACACAGAGCACACTAAAAAAGAAACAGTTCTTCAGTTAAGAAAATCCTCTTTTTTAATACAATTAAATCAGTTTTCTTCTAATGATGACGATAACTAGTTTCATGTGTTGAATTACATCTCATATGACTTATTTATTATTTTCCAATTGTGACTTGAGTTGCATTGCAGAAAAAACGCAATGACGGTGCCTACAAAGCACAGAATATAACACATATATAATGAAAGCATACATACTAAACAACACAAACAAACTACGCATACATATGTATTAATGATATTGAATACATGTGAAACAGGAAGAGTCAATAGTCTTTGCAAATGCAAATATAAAATATTAATCCATATAAATTAAATCGTCATTACTTAATTAAGGCATTATCATGACAAAAGTCTCTGTCTCTGTCTCTGTCTCTGTCTCTGTCTCTCTCTTTGTTTGCTTTCATTTTACAGTTGAATTCGGTTCAACATTGACTTTTTATTGATGCAACTGGAGATTAAACACTCATAAGCAAGTATGCACTAATTTGTATCTTAAATGAAAGTTTCACTGTAGACTGGCAGCCAAACAATAGATCAGGAGTGCGCAACCTCTTTCGACCAAGGGCCAGATTGCATTGTCTAAGACCACTCGGGACTCGCAAACACTAATTTCTTTGTACTGACGGCCGAACAGAACATATTTGCGGACCAGATATGGAACGCGGATTTCTGTTTGTGCACCCTTGCTTTGGATAACATCGTGGTAATGTGCCACTGACATGGAAAGATAAAGGTATGTGGCCATTGCATACCTTACTTGTGAGGGTTGAACCTCGAGTACTGTGTATAACATTGGCCAGTGTCCATCAACAGTAAAGCATTTTCTGAGTGCATTGACTTTCATTGATTTTTTTGTTGGTGCGAACCCAGCTGAGAACATGATATATATATATATATATATATATATATATATATATATATATATATATATATATATATATATATATATATATATATATATATATATATATATATATATATATATATATATATTTATATATATATATATATATATATACCTTCTGAGGATGGTTGACCTTTAACCAGAGCGTATACGTTCCATACTTTGTGTCAGGTAGGCACTCAACTAATTAGATTCATGGTGCTGTGTTAAATATTTCCAAACACGTACCTGCAAGCAATTGCAAGCTTTCAAAAATCATTATTTGTTTATAGCGGCTCATAATTTATACAAATGAGTTCTTTCAGTTTAAGAAATGGCTATCAGCGCTTGAATTGACCACTGCAGCGATTCCTCACAAAGTATACATGATTTTATATAATGTATTTCTATTTTCAATTTGCTACATGATAGTTATATATATCTTATTATTTACAGACCATGCAAAATGTTGAACACTTCCTTGTATAGTTTGTGCGTGAGGCTGCTGCACCGCTCTGGTGGCCTACGTGGTTATAGCGCATGGCCAGCTGAAGGATGAAACGGGTTCGAAGCCCGGTCTAGTCATACCAAAGACATAAAAATGGCACTAGCATCTTCCTCGCTTGGAGCGCAACATGAAGAAAATAGTGCTAGGGCTGGTCAGCCTGGTGTCAGGATAATGTGACTAGGTGGGACATCATGCTACATGTCTGCGATATGACGATCCAGTGCATTACATCACTTTAACCTGCCACACCAACATCGTATCAAAATGACTGAAAAGGTGTTAAGCTACGTTAAAAATTACGACCACTAACATAAACAAACGCGGATAAAACTTCCATCAGGCACAGACATTTGCCGTAGTGAATATATGAAATTTAAGATCCTTTCAATAAGGAAGTAACTAAAAGTTGATAGAAGTGGCATTCGTAATCCCCGACGTGGCTGGGAATTCATTATATGTGTAAACGATATTTACGTCTTTGTTGAACGGTCACACTATGATACTAAGTCTTTAATATTCATTTAATAATAATTTGTATAACAGTTATAGGCTCCGAAACCAGGACAGACATTTTTGGTGCAATATATTTACATATATATATATATCTTCTCTGGTTGTTATATTTCACTACAACTGTCCGCCATTAACAATTACAGTCAAGCATTATATATTGACTCGGATCATTACTTCTGGGTCAGGACGAACGAATGTAGTCCCTATATATTTTAAACCCATTTTCCTTCTGTTTTTTTAAAGTAAACTAATTGTTATTTGTCATATGATATGAGGATGTCCTTGATGTACATGTTCAGGCTTTCTTTGAAATTGGTTGAGGGATTCCTATTACTGATTATCAATAAATTGTGCATTGTTTTGATATGTGTGATTGTAATTTATCGACAGAGCGCAGAAAATATCCAGCCGTCCATGTTATCAACAAACATTATACCGTTGACACTACCCTACTTTTTTATTGCTACTGATAAAGATGTTGTTGTTGTTATATGGATTAAGGTCATTGCTCAGCACATGACAAAGAACCTGAGAAGATCACAGAAAGAACCACTGACCATGGATGTCTTAATGATGATTCGTCACAGAAAATATGTTCACCAGTATCGTTGATAATAATACGAACTGGCATTACGCACAGAACATATACCGTCGATGAGACACCAACCGTGATGTTAGGTATATATTTAAGTGGTAATAAAGCTAAGAGAAATAACGCTAAAATCACTGATCAAGAAGAGCATTTGTTTGAGTGGTTGGAAACAAGAATTTTTCAAGAGATTTACTTTCGTAAATTGTTAATAACGACTAAGGTTCATAATTGGACACTAGTATATACTTTTTAAGTTTAAAACGCTTGTGTCTGAGACGTCGGATGTGTGGGATTATTTTGGCGAGTGGGAAACGTTTTCCTGCTTTGGGGCAAATTTTGATATTTTCTACATGATACACTTTATGAGACATGTGATCATATCCAATTGTATCTTCCAAACCGACTTTTAAAAATAGGGGACGTTTGTTTTATGCCAGGTTTAAAAGAAATTTAATCGAATACCGCGCACCTGCTTAATAACGGGAGAATGCATTGGCGGCAGAGCTTGATGTATGCATCGTGATATTTGATGCTCGTTACCTTTAGAAAAATACAACATTTTACGTCTAATTCTATATCGAGCTACCATAGTTATGAAGACCTGTACAAATTAAGGATGGCCAAATGAGACATGTGAACAACCGGATTAAATAAAATATAATCAGAGAGAAGAATATTGCATTGATTTTAAAGTTGAATTCGGTTCAACATTGACGTTTTATTGACGCAACTGCAGATGAAACACTCATAAGAAAGCGTGCACTAATCTGTATCTTAAATGGAAGTTTCCGTATGGTAACTTTAGCTATGATATGCGTTAATATCTTCTTTATACTTATCAAAATATACGCAATACCAAACCCATCACTGTAAACTGGCAGCCAAACTAAAGATCAGGAGTACTAAACCTCTATTAACTTTATTTCGCCATTTGTTCGCCGTTTGACGAAGAAATAAGTATTATTTCACGCTGTTAATGGTAAATCAATGCCATTACATTTAGGAAATGTATTAATGAATTCGATATCAAATAAGTTAGAAGGGGTCAAACAGGTATATCACACGTGGCTTGATCACCCGCTGATGATTTTCCCTGCATGTTCTTTCGTTGTCGTAATGATATAACTATGTAGAAAACGCCAGAGTTTAGACCGGGAAATTCATTCATGCATTATTACAATACCATTATTTATTTTTTTATTAATGTATATATATATATATATATATATATATATATATATATATATATATATATTTATTTATTTATTTATTTACTGAGTAAATGCATTGTTGCCATAACGGAAACAAAATGTAAATACAGTAAATGTTCAAAAAATAGCAACATTTAATGTTTACGGTACTCAATTCATACATTATTGCCTCACAGCGCTGTAATGTAACTTATACAATTATGTAAGTACATGTACATTCAAGCTTCACTGTTCACTTACATACTTGTGCAAGCACATGCAAATTATATTCACAGTCAGTGTAGACGAATACAGTTAAAGAAGGAGGAAGTGCTATCAGTGCCAGGATATCAACTGAAACGAATGAACGCACTTTTAACATCGTGTTGGTAAGGTCTAAAATATGAATATTGATATAAGGCAGAACAATGGCCTTAATAATATATGATTTTTATCAATTGACCTAAATTAACTGTTTCCTGTTGATTATTGTAATATTTACAAACCTTTGGTCTTATTAGATGCACATTAATTTAACTACTTTTATATCCTGACGCCACTCATTAATTTTAGGTTGATAGTGTTCTTGCATGATTGGTTGGGTACAAATATTTTAAGGACTAGTTGGAGGAGTTTGAGCTTGTGGTTGAAACGCGACCTTTCAGAGTTTTTCCCCAAAACCAGACAAACATTTGTAAACAGAGAATGATGTATTATTGTTATTGTTCCTTAATGAATTAAGATATTGTTTAATTTCAAGCAAAATACTGGTGATCGTTTTTTAATACTGAAACACGGTTCACATACTTGCAAAGCATTACAGACGCCACACATTCGTACACATCAAACCAAATGCAACCAGACCAATTAGCAACCTTTAACTTTTTTCTCGCATCTTAATGTCTAATTGAAGTCGCCAGCAGGACATTTCATAATTTCATCCGCCATACTTTAAGGTATATTTGCACTTAAAAATCCTATAGATCACTTTATTTTGCTTCAGTGTTGCACAGGTAGACGGACCGACACGTGTAGCGACAGACGATTATTCCATAATTAATAATTATTTTATATGGAATACATAATACAGACGAAAGCGGCAGCGATCGAGCTGAGGAATATTCTAAGTTAAATGCACCCCAGCGGAGTTATTGGTCTTGAGTTAATGATGCGATAAATGAGATAAATGAGATAACAACAAACAAAAGCTGTACAACGAAATTTTTCTTGCAAAAGTGTCATGTTTGAATTCCACAAATGAAATAAAATATTTTGTAAAACTCATTTGTGTGGCAGGAAATGCCGATTAAATCTCGATAACCCTAGTGTATTTAAGATTTACCTCATCAGGAAAATGCACAGTAGTGACTACACAAAAGGTAAACTGTATAAACGGTTACTTCCTTTAAAGCTGAAGTCTGCAAGAAGTTTTAAATAAAATGAAGCTCATTGATTCATTAAAGGACAACTGTATCCTTTCAACTTTGCCACCCTTCAGAGGATACAGTTTTATCCTTACAACCGTGTGACCGCTCTTTTGGCCTAGTGGCTAGAGCGTCCGCCTCGGATGCGGGAGGTCGTAGTTTCAATCCCCGGCCGAGTCATACCAAAGACTTACAACATAGGTACTAACAGCTGTATCGCTTGGCATCCTGTAATATGATGTTAATGTTATGACTGGACGACCTGGTGTCAGGATAGTGTGACTGGGTAGGACATCATGATACACGTCTGCAGCATGATGCCCCAGTGCTATACATCACTATTAAGTGTCGTACTGAAGATATCGAAGCAACATGACTGAAATATTTTTAAAGCTATGTTAACAATCCAAATCACACACACACACCCTTACAACTGTGCCTCCGTTCAGAGTACAGTTTTATCCTTATAACCGTACCTCCGTTCATACTGTACGTTTTATCATTACAACCGTGCCTCCGTTGAATAAAATGCTATCTTTTCCCTTGCGGCCTGCTTCTCTAATTCTATCTTATCCTTCTCAAATTCTATCTTTTCCCTCTCAAAGGCCCATTTCCTATCTTCGGATTCCCTTTCTAATTCCCTTGCCCTTACCCTTTCTTCCCTTTCCCGGGCTTGTTCTTCCTGAATAAATTTCCTTAGACTTTCACCTTCATACCCAAATTCTTTGCCTAAGGCAACCAAGTCCTTAAGGGATGACATGACAAATTGTAATATAAATATAAATATATATATATACCACAGGCTGACCTTATCTTCCTGATAAAGGTAACCAAACCAATGCTTTAAATACGTTTATACTGTACACACGGACCTAGATAAACTAAACAAAAATAAACCCCAACTTCAGTATTATCTTGTCAAGAAGGTCACGATCAAATATAAACATTAAATGTATACTTTCACAAAAATGATTGACAGTTCACTTAATCCAGCGATCCCACTTGTGACACCATTGTAACAGAATTGTTACCGAGTGCATGGAGGATTAAATGAACAACACAAACACAATATGTGAAAGAAAATATAAATTTATGAAATAAATTATTAATGAAAAATAATGATGTATCAACACAATAACTCATGCGTTCAACCCACAATTACACTCACAACCATTCACAATACATGAATAAATTAAATATTAATACAAAATAAAACACAGATACAAAGGAATCTCTTGGACTATACACAGATCCAAGGAACCTGTACAAAAGTTATATTACCGCAAGTATAAATTACGATAACAAATACAAAACATCAAACTATACTATCGTACGTATGGATTGCGACAACTAGCACGAACATATACATGTATTTAATCAAGTTGCTAACTTTTATTGAGATTCATGCAATGCATTGAATTACTATTGTGATTTGAAGTAACTATGTAAATATAACAATGTATTCAATTGTACTACAATTGCAACACACACGTGTCTCGACCCTCTATAACCGTACGATTCACCAACTGTTGAATCGCCGGCCAGTTTCCCCGAATACCTAGGGTTGACCAATACTTTTATCGGCCGTTTATCCTTCACGGATCCACCACAGTTATATGTACAGACAGCATACAGCATCTACTAGAACCAACGTTCTCAAAAACCTAGATGCCACCCCGGATGTTTACAACTCTAGACAGCTCCGACACTCGAACTTCTAGATTTCCGGATATTTACACGTCACGTAGACGGACAGACAATCCGACAAACAGACAGTCAGATACCTCAATTCGATCGCACAATTAAACAGCACAATCACGGCACAATCAATCAGATTCAGCTACAATTCAGAGACATTCAGAGAAGTTCAGAGACGTTCAGCTACAATTCAGAGATGTTCCGCAACAAATCAGCTACGATATCAAAGACGTTATCAGCTACGATATCAAAGACGTTATCAGCTACAATAAAGAAACCAGACTAATAATAGTTGTCTCAAAATAATCTAAACCTTAGATTACGCTATTGCATTTAAAGTCTAATAGTGACTAGTAATTCCAAATATTCCACGTTTAAAATCTGCATTGTAATAAAGGCATCATTATATGAAATGATAAACTGAATAAAATTCACAATAAAACGAAATATAAATTTAACACTCACCCCTTTGGCTGGAGATAGTATGACGAGCTATCTTTCCTGTGATAAGATACTTTTAGTCCCGTAATATTTATCAGAAATATTCTGCCTTATATATCCTCAAATAGGTGAGCAGAATTCACGGCAAAATTACCGTGCACCCCGTGAATCTAATGTTCCGGACTTCATGTGATTCGTGGTCAGGCACATGCAAATCGTCACACGCCGCTTACCTTGGAGAAAATCACTTATTCACCCCAGGTAATGCATGTACGACGAAACAAAAAAAAAATGGTGAAATTAGTTTGTAATTCAAGAAGAAAATAAATTCAATTTTCGCCTAATTCTGTGACACTATGAACATGAAAAGAATGTGCTCCACTGCCAGAGGACAAGGCAGTACACTCGACACATATATGTGTGTGTGTGTGTGTGCGCGCGTGTGTGTGTGTACATAGAGAGAGAGAGAGAGAGAGAGAGAGAGAGAGAGAGAGAGAGAGAGAGTATAAACTAGACAGAACGGAACGTGTCATCCCTGGATTATACAGGGGAATGCATGATAATGCTTGGCAGAACTAAACATTTTAAGAATATATACATATACATATATATATATATGTATATATATATATATATATATATATATATATATATATATATATATATATATATATATATATATATATATATATATATATATATATATATATATATATATATGTATATGTTTTACATATCGGGTGCTAGAGAGAAGTATGTACTTGCGAACTTTCAATTATATTTGTGCAATTTCCTTTTTCTGTGTCGACAAGTATAATGGTCTGCAAGAATGACGGAAATATCACTGTACATAAGAACATAATGCTACTCATGGGTGGTCTGTTATGAAAAAAATGATTAATCAACATCATAAACAAACAGCCAAGATCATTTGACTTATTAAAATATGTTATTGGTAGGACTGAAAAGTACAACAAAATACAACAAAATAAAGTTGGACAGTGAAGTATACCGCTATAAAGTAGTGTCATTTAGTTTGATCACGGATATATAATCCAATGTTATATGATACCTATACATTTTCCTGGGTAGTGGAAAGCAGGATATATGTGTGTGTTCATATAATATTACATAGATAAATGCGATACGTATTCATGTCTTTCAATCTATTTATGATTTTCCTCATTCATATGGTCTCGGTTAGTTGTCCTCTTGCCATTATTATGCAACCATGACAATGTACCTTTTTGAAGGTAACTTATTCATAAAAGGTCATACCGAATGTCTGTAGATATGCCCAAAATTACATGCAAAATACAGGATTTGTTTTTATATGGTACAATTAACTGCAGTTATATTACTATCTGCCACCAAATTATTCATTTTCAGATTATGCTGTGCATTGCTCTCTAAAAATCAGAAAGTGAAGGAACGGTGTAGACCATGAGTCGACGGCAAAGTTAGATAGCTAAATCCATGTCTATAGGCTCGGTTTTACACCTATGGGTGCACCTTATACTTAAGTAAATACCGTACTGCTAAAGCTGTTGACGTGTCCGTTAATCCTTTCTAAACATGATACATTTGCTTGCTTTAAAACACATAATAATACTAATTGATAACTAGACAATTCATACCAAGTCTTTCCTGTATTATGGCCGAAATGTTTGTTTGGGAGATGCATATGTATGCCTCACTTTATTGTGAAGCCGTGAAATCTTCAGGAAAAGCATGAATGACAAAACAAATTGCTTGCTCACGATCAGGAGATAATACGTCATTGAATTTAGGAACTTACAGTTTAGAACGTTATAGTATTTAAATAACATTGCTAAATTTAGAATGGTTGCAGACAACATTTCCGCACGGCAGAAACAGATAAATTAAACATTAATTTCTTGTTGTGGACGATGTAAGATCAAGCAATGCATTTTACAATGTACATAGAAGTCATCTAGGCTGAGTTTGTCTATCATAATAACATGTCCCATCTGACAGAAAACAAAACACGGTGTAAAATTTCCTGTTATTCGGATTCATTACATAGTCAAATAATAACGACTTAAACAATAAAATATACCTGGACTAATTAATACCAATATAATATTCTACATTGTGTATGTCTAAATCTGTGAAATTTAATAGATTTTATCCACGTTCTGTATAATAGATCTGCTGTAGGATTATATATTTTGCAGGAAATACGCATCTTTGTTGGTAGCTTCTCGTCAGTTTGAATTAATTCGTGTCTGTTCGAAAAAAACAGTAACATTATCCCTGGCTAAACAAAACAATGCAAGCACGTTGAATGTACAGAAGTGGTCACTAGGTAATGTAATTACTTATTAGGTATAGCATTGGTCTCTATGATATACCTTTAGCATGTAATGATAGGTTTCGTGAAAACGATTCACCAATTTGTTTTAAATTTACATACTATATTGCCACAGTAAATACCTATATGCACAAACTAAACTTATAGGATCTTGAACATCATTTGTATTACCCTCCATGTCCAACATATTCAAGAAATTGCTTGATTATACACGCACATACAAGACCTTCAGTCGAAACGAGCTAACCAGAATGTCAAGACCGAGGTGAGACAAAATGAAGGCTTCAGATATTAACTTGTATATTTTCATACGATTCAGTAACACTTAGAGCTGTATCTGATTCCATACTCACGTCGTTCTTCTCAGAAACGAAAGTTAACAATTACAGTCATGATTTAAAACTTCATAATACTTATTTTACATGAAAACTCTTCGTTTGAAAAGATCATAATTAGTAGGTATTAAGTGCGTTTACAATACACTAACAGTTTCAGCGTCAATATATAGGGTGTCCTCATGTTTTGATGGCAGTAAGAAGTGGTCAAAGCGAACTGTGTTTCAACATACAATAAAATATAATCCAAAGCCTGTTGTGTAGTTTTCAAACAGAAGTGCATGCTACAGTGTTCCACACAGTACATTTGTTAGACGATTTCATTCAGTGCTCACATCAATGCAAGTAGATGGCATTGGTCATGATTGCAAAATGATTAAAGCAATGCATGAAAGGAACTGATTAGACAACGCATTGGAGGTTGATTCTCGACGTTTGTGTCAGCATTAAATACAGGAAATAAAGGTTAGCTCTGAGGTAGAATATGGCATAACAAACGCGTGTCTTTGCTGTGTTAATGTTTACTTTAGGTGTACTCTAGGTGACACCAAATACAACTGTTATCCAGTGGCCATAACATTTTAACGCATGAAAATAGTTCTTTAAATCAATACTGTCGACAAACAGTTCTCAACGACCCCTTCATCGCTCTCCACATAGGCTTTCGTATTGGAAATATCGAACTTTAATAGACGTATTAAGTACGGGCTTTACAGTGCTGAATAAGGCATAGTTTAAAAATATAAAGAAAATAATTGCTTAAGGCATAAAGACCCTTCAACAAAAAACAATTTGTTCAATGCACACTAAACATGTTTGCGAAATGCATTTAAGCAAAGTCAACCATTGAACACAGCACCATGACACGTTTTATCTGAATGAGTACCTATCGCAATTTGTGGAAGTATATAAACGCAACTAACATAGGTTCCACTATCGATATCAATTGGCAAAGTAATCATTCCAATTAAGGCTAACCCATCATCAGGAGGGAGGTATATATATATATATATATATATATATATATATATATATATATATATATATATATATATATATATGGTGCAGCATGCATACTGATACCCATTATTTCTCAGAAACAAACCTCCATTCGGCATGTTCATTTAAATGTGACGCGATTTGCTCTGGTGTCGTATGGAGGTCAGTTTGGACAGTAGATCGAGGAGCAGACTTGTGGTCAGCGCTCCAGTCTTAATCTATCAAATTTAATGACCAGACTGGATCGGATTCTTAACGAGGGCAATTCGAGTTTGTGTTAAAGCTAAAGAGTGTTAAAGCCGTCGACCATGCTTGGTTAATTATTATGGTTGTCTACTATCGCGCCTCCTGGTGATCAACAGAAAATCAGAAAGCTAATGCCGTCTTGGTAATATTCATGGTTATATACTATAGCGCCTCCTGGTGACCAACGGAGATTTAATAGCTGTAATGTTGATATTAACAGACCTCATTAATGAACCTTGTTCGCCAATGTTCGGAATCAGTTTCTTTTCGTTTTGAAAGGAACACTTTTGAACAATGCTGTTATCCGAAGCAACGTAATACATAATAATGCAATTCGGACCAGAAAAATGGATGAAATAATGCGAAATATGCAAATAGGCGATATGCAATTGTCCGACATTGATATCCATTGAAAAAAATCGGGACCGGCACAAAGCTATGCAATAAGGCGGAATATGCAGTTATACGATATGCACATATCTGGAACCGACATATATATATATATATATATATATATATATATATATATATATATATATATATATATATATATATATACACACACAGATAGAGAGAGAGATAGAGAGAGAGAGAGAGAGAGATAGAGACAGAGAGAGAGAGAGAGAGAGAGAGGGAGAGAGAGATATGGACGATTATTGCACTTTGACTACGCTCCACTATTGATGCACAATGACAAATTATATACTGTAGTCGATGTTCAAACTTCACTAGTAGTTCTGCATTGGCCAGGTAAACGTATCTTTATATGTCAGTAGCAGATTACTACTAATTTATCTAGAGGAGGTTTGTATATATGCAGTGATGGTTTGGCATTGCGCATACTATTGCAAGTATGAGGAACATGGTGACGTATTTGTTGATGCATTAACTATATGAAATATAAATACTAGTGTTGGAAACATACGCATCTGTAGTAGTCTCCAAAAAAGAGAAACACCTCTCTTGGGTTATATTTCGCTTATCCGGGTCATTCATATATCTCGTCTGCCTATCAACATATTTGACAGGTCTACCTAACCATTGCAGCTCTGTCTTGAATTACGGGTAAATGATGTATTTGACAACAAATAACGAGCATCAAATATCGATTATCCTTCACAAATCTTATCTCGTGTATCAGGTGTACATTTTTTGTTTAAGTTAAAACCGAAAGAGGAAGATCGTAGACACTGATTAGACCGGAGAATTTGTTTATGCCGATATAATCCAAATATTCACTTTTTTTGTTGTTGATGTTTTCTGATAATTTAGCTCTGTAGAAACTACGATTTACTTTCAATAAAACCAACAACAAAATACACTAGTATTTTTGGGGGTCTACAACAACAGTTTAATTATGTGATCCAAAACATTGTGTTGATGTTTTTTGGTTGTCAAAGGTATATAAACTTTTCATTTATTTTCTCGTTTTCACATATGTTTCACGGTTAACAAAAGCTTAAAGTAATATTTAGTGTCATGTGACGTTGTGGATGATATTTATGTATACACTAACAGTGCTGTTATGCGATGATACTTCTCAGAGAATTTGGGAAGCTATGATCAATGTACATGTGGTGTCACTAATATCCATGACTTGAAACGTCAAATACTCTTGAAACGATTGTATGTGAAATAATACTGGAAACATTAATGATATGTAGGCAAATTAGGTTTCATTAACAACCAAAGAAAATGACAGATGATATTATCATATATCTGAGGTTACGTGCAAGAGTGACAATTAGAAGTAATAATTAGAAACTTTCAAAATTAAATGTTGAACAATTACAGAATAGTCCAGATCAGAAAACAGTCGCAAGGTTCATGATTAAGAGTGTAAAGAGACACTGAACAACACATAAGTGATAATAATGTATTGATATATGGTATAAATAAAATCATAGTGAATCCAGATATAATAATATTCAAAATAGATCAACCTCAAAAGGGAATAATACTCGGCCAGATTTGGAGCATAACCTAAGTTCTTACTAGATTGTATAAGGTCAGTAACCTCTGTTTCAACATAAATGGGCATACAAGTAATGGAAAACAACGTTAGGTTTAAAATAGCCAATATATGTTAAATAGCGATTTGCGTCAGTCCGTGCTAAGTGGAAAATCCTATTTTCCTGGCAGATTGAGACCTATCCACTATCCTTCACTAACACACGAAACCAGTTACACTTGGGAGTGAACAATGTAGTTCTGAAAATTCATTAACTAAGCTATAACTAACGGTGGATATGCATATCCAGATAGTTCTTTTAGGATCCATTGTGTCCACCAGCCTTAAGATGCTAAGGCATATTTCGAATTTGTATTCGCCCAATCGCTATTACGTTTAGGATGAGGTAGAAGAAACGTGAGACTTCATGCCTAGTATAGACTGGAAGCACACTTTAATTACTAATTGTAAACAGAGAGGCAACACAAGTATATATGTTAAGTAATATGTGTACAATTCATAACTGTTAACTAAACAATTGTGATATGACACAAATCTAAGTGTGCCTGATTGAAAATAGGGAACAGAAAGCTATGTGGAAAAATTGCTATCGGACATTAATTGTTGCTGATCATTTGATTTCTCGCTCCATATTATGACAAGGAAAAGAAAACCTTGCCAGGGATCAATTTAATAAAGTTCTTGTGATCAGAGTTCATCAATATACAGATTTGCGATAGATCAAATATAAACCTTACACTATGTATACTAAGCATAACTTGGAGGAATCGTTTCAAAAAGGTTTGCTAACCAGGAAAGACTTCAAGGCCACACAAAAGGCGAGCGAGGTATGGCATCCAACCATGGGAGTCTCAGAATTATTTTCGTCTTAAAAAGGCTGGATTACGATACCACATTCAGTTCGGGCACATATGCCCGCGGCTTAGGCTCCTACTATTAACTAGCCGGCCTATGCAGAGCGGCTTGGCACATATGATACCATTGAAAAAGACTACTGCGCCAGCATGTCTAAAGTTCGAGGTAGATGTTTTTCGTATCATGATCGCATGGGGCCAGAGAGTGGGACGTCTTTGCAAGAAGGATTGGCCGTCTTGGCGGTCTGAAAGCTTAAATATGCCACCAAAACGTCTATGATGGAGAACACAGGTTTAATATACTTAATGTCAAAGCTTTCTTTAGGAAATACTGTACTGTACCAAGCACGGATTGGCGAGGTCGAGTGCTACACATCCACGTCTTCAAGCACAGAAAGCTCGAGGTCACAACGCACGTCCGTCGCCGACGTCTACACGTCTTTAGTCGGTATGGCCTTAAGGAAGACCACATTTAAGACTACCGATGTATAAGCGAAATCTCAGCCGTGTCCTTATCAGACACAAAACAAAACGCATCATTGTCTTCCAGAACAACCATTGGCATATACGTGTTCCTTACATCATTTATGTGACTTTGTAAATAATATATAGATAGCAATGAGTGTGAGAAGCATGTAATAAATTGGTCAAAACAATGGAAATATCGCTATTAAGTTTGAGACATGAACTGAAATGTAATTTACCCATGAAAATAAGTTTGAGATATTTCATTACTTTGACATTAATTAAAAGGGACAAAAATGATATCCCGTCTCAAAAGCCAATATGTTTCGTAAGAGATAGCTTTCATTTGCAAGAATATAGGCGAATATATGAAAGTATACCTGTCACACTGGCACAAAAGGCAACATCCAGTTAAGATGCAATCACATGGCTACGTTTACCACAATCGAAAAGAAGAATTGATTTAACCCTCTATTTTAATGATAAAAAATAGTTTACGTTCAAATTTAAATCAACTGACGCCTTTGAAGTTTGTTATACGGGACTGGAGTATGAGTACCATCAATATATAAAATGTTTACACATCGAATAACATGATATTAATTTATCTAATCAATGCCTTCTTCTTGAATAAAGAGATGTTGTTTGTGTACACTGATGGCTCACTGATAGTCTACTAAATGAAAAGAATTTTCTGGATTTCATCTAACTTATTTGTTGTATTAGTTGTTGAGTGATGAATCCTTCTCACTAACTCTATTTAACATATACCGGGAATAAATAATGTCAGATGCGTTGTGTACAAGCCAGCAGTGTCAGTGATGGAGAGAGAACAGTCACCAGACAGCGTTTCGCTGATACTACTTACGGATTAGCAGAAAATTAATATGAACTGGCAATTTTCGTGGATAGTGTCGATCAAATATCACTAAGTTATGTGACGCACGAAGCAAATGACAAATAACCCAAGTGGCATTAATAGGAAAATAAGTGTGAATGTTAGACACAGACACTAGCTGCAAGTATGTAGATGATATAACGTCTAAGGGAGGTTTAAAACAATAGGTTTTTTCTCAAAGCCTGCGCTAACAGGATTTTCACTGGCTCTGTTGGAGCCTATTACGGGGGGATATCAATGTTATGTTTGGGTCCAATATCAAGCTTATGCGTTCCTGTCCATATTCATGTATCCACGTGATTCACGGAAATTGATAGCAGAGCTAGAGAGCCAATATTTAACGACTGTTAATAAATACAAATTAAGATGATAGGGTCACATCTCACGCTCGTCTGGGCTATCAAAGATAATATTGAATGGCTCAGTGGAAAAAATAAACAAGACAGATAAAAGATATGGGAAGATGATGTAAAAAAAGTGGACAGGAAACGGCTTTGCGAAGTCCTAAAGAGCTGTTGAGAACTGAGCAAAGTGAAGAAATGTCAGCAGTGACGCTCATGCATCCAGCCAGATTACGCGAGAAATGGCATAAATGTGATGAAATGAAGACATCTTATGAAGTTGTTTAGTAACGCCCCAATGTTAATGCAACTATCCATACAGGAGAATCAATAATAAGATTTTGTAGATCGCAACATTGATGACCATATTAAATGTACAAGTACCACAATTTTCTGTCGTTGTTAATGGGTGTATGAATCAAGAAGGAAGTAATTTTACTACAACACCCTTAGGTGATCACAAAATCAGTGTTACATATGTATATTTATATAGTTGTTTGTCAGATTGGAAGTTTTGACCTATCCCCCTAACATCCGGACATAAAGTTACACCTCTATCCCCCATAATTTAGCAAGAAAGCAACACACAACCCGTCGATTAATATTACACCAAGGTAGACAAGACGTATACACTGATTTGAGTAAAAGAGCTGGAAATATTCGATTGTTCTACAATTACAACTTTTACTTACCATTACTCGACTTGTATCACTTGGAAGTCAACAATGGTATGAATCTTTATATGGGTTCGGTGCTGTCGGGTATATTCCATTTCCGCAAACACAATCGACAATGCTAATTTTTGAAAACATAACAGCTACCGAATAAAGATTACTGATTATGTTGAGACTGATTTGTGCAGCTGGAAGTAAACCTGAATTCACACGTACTTGTCAATGGTGCAATGCACAAACTCACGTCTACCCCATCATTTTATTCCCATGGAACATGTGTCATATAATGATATAAGGCCTCTTCGTCTGCGGCATTTAAATCTCCAGTGATTGTGCGTTATGGTGGCCCGGCACTCCAATCATATACAAATACCCTGATTATGCCTGTACCATTTACATCTGACACTGGTCTTTGACCAAAAACGTTTGAATAACAGTCGGGATTTATTTTGTTTCAACTCACGCAATGTTAGTGAACAATATTAATTGATAAATAGATTCATCAGTGACTACCACTTCACCATTGGATAAATAATCCCTAATTAACACAAATTGGTGGTTGCACCAATGCGATCTTTCCACACTGTCCTTGAGTTGGCTGTGGTACATAGGGTGGTTCCAACGACCAAACGATACTTGAACATTATCACAATTATATAACAGTTTATACGATAGTTTCATTCTACCACTCTGAAGCAGATATTCATCGACAAATATAATTAAAATATTATCGATGTTAGAATCCTTTGCCAGTTGATCTATTACCCAGTCGTTACATTCCGCAACCTCATTACGTCGTACGAATCCGTTATGTAAATATCAATGAAACTCACTGTTAGCACAAACGCAAAAATGTGGCTATGTACAATGCCCATTGACTCACTACCAAGGTTGGCACTGAGATGGATCCTAAAGGGGAAAAGGAACCATGGAAGACCCAAAGAGACCTGGCGACGAACCTGAAGATGGCTATCCATACATTTAGCCATAATTTAAGTTATTCTGTTAAACGTAACCTGAAGATTATGCCGATATTCCTTTTGGGTTTGGTCAAATTACGACGAAGCATACATTACTCAAAATTGATATTAGAGCGAAAAAGCAACACATGTAGGTTATGAAAATGCACATTAAATTGATTAGGCAATTTTGGATTAGCATATATTTAGCCAAAATATAGTTTATGCCTACATGGATGTAAGAGGCGGAGACTAATAACAATGAAATGGATAACCATATTAGGGTAATGAAATGGATAACTAGGTTTAAGTAATGAAAGGGGTAATGAGATTTTGGTAATGAAATGGATAACCAGATTTGGATAATTAAATGGATAATCAGGTTTGGGAAACGAAATGGATAACTCGGTTTAGTTAATGAAATGGATAAAGAGATTAGGGTAATTAAATGGATAACGAGATTTGGGTAATGAAATAGATAACCAGATATGTTTAACGAAACGGATAACCAGGTTTAGATAATGCAATGGATAACGAGATATGGGTAACGAAACGGATAACCCTGTTTGGGTAATGAAATAGATAACGAGTTGTGGGTAATAAAATAGATAACGTTATTTGGGTAATGAATTGGATAAAGATTTGGGTAATGCAATGGATATAAAGATTTGGGTCATGAAATGGAGAACCAGATTTGGTTTCTAACGTTAAGAGTATTACAAGTACTTACCTTATTTTCGGTCTTTTCAAATATATTCGTCAAAGTGTATTTCTTTGAAACAGCTCAACGGTCTAGAATAATTGAATCAGATTATCAACTCATCCACTATGGTTCGGTTCACTTGAATAAAATGAAGACATCATTCTAAAAGTAGCTATATTTTATTCACAAACGGGAAAAAAGTGTTTCGACCGATCTTATTGGACAATTATGTAAATGTATCTAGCCTGTCATAATATGAAGGAGGACGTACTGTGTAAAAGGATGTTTCTTTGTGCTCATATTACGTTTTACCTGTATTAGCAATAATTGTATTACTATTTTAGGTGCATAATAACTACAACAGGTTTTATGTCAAATTGTATACATCTAATTCCTATTAGGTAAAAAGGTGTTTCTACATCGTCTTGTCTCTCCTGTAGGGACCCATACATTACACAAAATTGATACTAGAGCTAAAAAAAAACTAATAATTTCTCCGCACATTTTGGTCCTTCCTTCCATCAATGAAACAGTCCAATTCATTATACGACCATGTATCTATCCTGACAAAGACAATATAATGTAAAACGCATAGACACGCACACAAACACAATATATATATATATATATATATATATATATATATATATATATATATATATATATATATATAACTCTTTGATATTTATCTTCAATCTTTCTTTCAAACATGCCCATTAAATGTTTTAATTTCATTTTATGTTTCCCTATTCCTTATCCGAGGACGTGTAAATAACATCGATGTCTCAAAATTATGACTATTTTCTGTTATTTTCGTTGAATCTATAGTCAGCAATTTTTAGATATCTTTTATATTTTCTATGGTATGTTGACCTATCAATATTATTTTCTTTTTCGTTATTGTTGATTTATGCATTCAGGGGTGAATTGTGTGACTTCGGTAACCCTGAAATCCAGTTCGGTAGCAGAGGCGTCCCAAAAAATTTCATTGTCGATTATGTTCGGTTTACAATCAAACTATTATTTATACCCGATTGCTCCACTGTTTGCATACCTGATGAAGCGTCAGATAATAGGTAAAACACTAATTAAATACTTTTCCTATTAATTTTAATAGAGTATTTGGGTCTAAAATTGTGTACTGTTTGTCATGGAGTGTAACTGGAAATGTATATGGTACATTGAATGTGATATAAAAGCAGGTCAAACTAATTCAGTGGCTGAAAATTGGCAGGACTCATGTGGTTAACTATTTTTAAATAAGCTAATATTTCCTACTTTTTCATTGTTTGGTGTTTGTTCTGTGGATTATTTCGATGGCTCCTCATAGCTTATATAAAAGGACTTGACATATTTTACGATAGTTCGTTCATATAGAGGGCGTGAGTGCGAGCGAAAGAAGAACACATAATGGGAAAAAACAAATTTTGTTCAATGAGAAGCTATAAATTTGTATAATATACACACGGTCAGATATATTTCCCAAATGTACGTTTGATGACATATTGACACATTGGAGATGAACATTAACAAAGCCGCGCTCTACTCCTTCAAGGAGAACACTCGCACCAGACGACGACCATCAACAAAGCAAAGTACCAGACAGAAAGAGCTATGAGAAGCTCCTGTGTACCTTACATTTAATAAGGGTGGGATTGGCTGAAACACCCAAGAGTAATGTAGAACCCTTTGATATGTAGGTTCATTATTCTCCATAATAATTATGTAATAGACCCAACAGTTGTATTACTTTTAATATATAACTGTGACACTTTCCTCTAAAAGCAAGAGCATATTTGACAGGTCTGTCGCTTCCTAAGTGACTTTAAAATTTCACCAATTTTTTTACAACGAGTAAATTATTTTTTACTTCTCTTCTTTTGAAAGGAAGCACTAAACTAATATTCCTTGCAAATTTTTCTTTCAAATCGTGGATTTGCAGTATGAATATGCTCTTCACTTGCTAGCTCCATTTCTGTCATTTTACATTGATATTCATTCTCTTCCTTCTCTCTTTACGATTGTAAACGCATTCTCTATTTTGTAACTGTATTTGTTCATTTTGTAACTTCAATTGTATTTATTGTAACTGCATTTGTCTTTCGTGTTTTTCCTTCTGCTTGTAAATGCATTTGTTTTTATTTCTCTCCTTCCTGTCTTTCGCTCTCTCCTTTTTTTCACATTGTATCTGCATTTGTTTTTTTTTGTTATTGCGTTTGTCTTTATTTCTCTTTTTCGCCCGCTTGCATTTGTTTTTCTTTATCTAAAGAAATTATAATTAATAATGGCAAGTATAATTAATTTGTCGTTTCTGAAAGAGTCAACTTGTTTTTGCTAGGAATTTAAAGAATGAGTTCTACCGTTTATGATATGTTTCGCTTAACGATCTCACTTGAGAAACGTTTCATGAACTAGGGGAATTCAATTTCAAAACACGCAAAGTTTCATGACATATTTTATTCAAAATTCATATCCAAGGACGAGCACAAACATTTGTTTGTTATGAGTGTAGGCTGTAATAAATAGTAACAAAGATATAGTAAAAAAGAACAAGCAACAAATAATGTATTTCCCTGGTAAAAGATTGTAAAAATGAAAAACAACTTACAGTGTAAAGAATCAAATTCAAAGATAATCTAAGACTAATCCAAGAATTAAATTACAAGCTCCATAGCAATTAAGTAATCTAATACATTCAGGCTCGAGTCCTGTCGGAAAATCCACGATGACAAATCATGACGTATGCTGAATTCTGTTTTGCGTTGATCTGTAGTTCCCATGTTGAAAATCCGAATAAGATTTTGATAAACTGTCTTCGTTCAAGGAGTTTATATGAGCGCATACAATATTTCCAGAGAAACCAATTAATGTTTTAAAATTCAACTGATCTAAAGAAGGTATAGCATAACTCGAAACTGCAGCTAAAGACACTTTCCAGTATAAAATTAAAACCCCATAACTGAGCAAAGTTCCCTAAACATCTCTTATTTATTAAGTCGTAATTCTTCGCAAATAAGAAAAAGCATGTATTTCAACATGATTATGTTTATATCATGTAATTCTGACATGACCCTGACGAGAAACAATAATTTTACTTTACGGATAAAATTAAAAAGAGTTAGTTACATCACCCAAATCTATTTGGAAGCATATGGTCACGTATTAATACAGCCACGATTACAACTCTTTCAATCATAAATTACGAACAAGTAAGAAGTTGTTTACATCCGAATTTCAAATCAAGGTCAAGAACTAGGTCAACTTGGATACATTGTTCATAATGTTGGTTGTTCGAAAAGATAATTTGAATATATATACCATCGTCAAATCCCTAGTAAACAAAATTACAATATTTTGAAATATAATGAATTTAAAATTGAACGGATTTAAAATCATCCAAACAATCAATTCAATCCAAATAAATACATTTTAACTTTATTGATGTATACCTGGGGCATAGGTGACCTGATCTAATTAATGACCAGTACATGTATCAGCTAAATAAATACTGTCTTGATCTTCTTCATTATTTTGAACTATTTTTGTCATAGCTCTAATAACTGCACAATGAAAGGAAAGGTTTTCTAAAACTGAACAACTTTTATTTTGCACGTTATACAATAAAACATGTAAAAGAATATACAGTACTATGAATTAAATCCAAAATAATACAAAAGTTATGTCACAAGTCTTACCAATCGAATACTGCTGTAAATTCATATTCGCTTCAAAAAATGATAAAGTATTTAGTATAAACTCTTATTCTTAATTTTATGTCTTATGTTTATACAACCTTGGAAGTAAATGAGTTTAAAATAAAAACAAAAGTTCAAATACTAAATACTTAATATTTAAACAATGCTGCTGTATATACGTTTGAAGTTCATCTGTGTTCTACATATGGATTTATGAACAATGATATATATTGATGGAAACATGTAATTGCTTGCTTATTATATCCTACGATACTTTTCGGAAAACACTGTTTGTGTTTTATTATTTCGTTATTAATACATGTTTGTATTCTTACCGGTGTGAATGTAAAGAATCGTTCAAGTTTCGCAAAGACTGTGACAATTAATCATTATTGCTGGGACAAGTCATTATTGAAGTGTAAATTTTGTAAGTTTAAATTAATGCTTTCTGGGATTCAGTGCTTCCGATACAAGACTATACATCCAAGCCCAGACGTTAGTATGCTCTCCACCCATAATCTAGAACGTTTCTATTTAATATATTTTTCAATTGCATTTTGGTTTGTTTTCAAGCTATAGACGGGACATATGCCTATACATACGTTAATTCAAGCGCAATTGCCATCAGCAGAGTAGATGGCGATCCCACCATGTTCTGAAGCGTCCCTTAGCTAAACTAAAGTCTTTTATAAAAACGAATCTATACGCCAAATGCGCCTAATGTATCTTCAAGTGCAAGTGAGAAGGATGGGGATTAGTTAATTGTGTTACTGTTTAGTTTTATTTTAATGTGTACGCGCGCTAGTTTACTCAGTAGACTTCTTATTTGTGGTGATGCGCCCTCTGCTGCTGTAATTGATTATCCAATTACACTTGTCAACAGTGAAATCATTACTGACTTGAAAAGGCCCTAATCTGTAGTATTTTGGTGTGCCGAACACGAATATAACCGTGAAAAATTTTTATTGGCTCTCGTTTTGAAGATATTCATATACCTCATTTTCTATGTTTCACTGTGTAAATTTCTCCAGTAGGACTGCAGCAACATCTGGAATAATGATGTAACATTGCATAATACCATCATGCTCACATCATCCACAGTTGATTGCATCATTTTCTGATGCGATGCAATACTAATGCCATGCGGCTGCTGAAGTAAGTTGACGTCAGCAGTGTACTATACATGTGTAGGCCTATTATACTAATGCCAGGCGGCTGCTGAAGCTGACGTAAGCAGTGTACTATATAAAGCCCAATCAGATAGGTTCAGCATTTAAAATATTTTAGACGTTGTGAGAGACAGTTCAAGCTACTGTTACATTAAACTTATTATTTTATCCATTTACGTACAATAAAGAACAGTAATGCCTCAAAAGTGTGTTAATACCGCGGACAATCTTTGCTATATTTGTGGGGAAGTGACATTTGCCAACCAGAAGAAAAGTATCAATTCTCAAGTGAAGAAGGCATATCATCTTTACTTCGGATGCAAGGTTGGTGACCAAGACAAGCCTTGGGCTCCGCATATATGCTGTGCTACATGTACAACACAGCTTTCACAGTGGTTGAATTGCAAAAGGTCATCAATGCCGTTTGCAGTCCCAATGGTGTGGAGAGAGCCAAGCAACCACCTAAATGACTGTTACTTCCGCTTGGTTCCTCCTCTTTCCGGCGGAATAACGAAGCGAAAGAAGTCGAGAATAGTCTACCCAAACATTCTGTCTACATTGAGACCAGTTTTACATGGTGAGGGACTTCCTATTCCAGAACCTCCAGCAGAATATTCTCTTGATTCATCTGACGAAGACAAAGGTGAGTCGACCTGTTCTTCTCCTGGTCCATCAGCATGCAGTGATCCAGATTTTCACTGTGGTGCATCATCAACCCCACACAGAATAACACAGGAAGAACTAAATGACCTGATTCGTGATTTGGACTTATCAAATAACAAGGCAGAATTGCTAGGATCAAGAAATCCAACAATGGAATCTTCTAGAAGAAGATGTCACAATTACTGCATATCGAAAGCGCCACCAGCAATTTGAGCCTTTCTTCAGAAAGGAAAGTAATCTGATATTCTGTTCCGATATTGAGGGCCTCATGAATGCTTTAAAAATCACTCATGACCCACAAGAATGGAGACTATTTGTGGACTCTTCGAAACTGAGTCTCAAGGCTGTGCTTTTGCACAATGGAAACATTCTTCCATCTATTCCAGTAGCGTATGCTGTCCACATGAAAGAGACACACGATAACTTAAGGCAGCTACTGAATTCCATTGAGTATAAAAAGTACAGCTGGCACCTCTGTGGTGATTTGAAGGTAGTTGCCCTTTTAATGGGACTGCAGCAAGGATATACAAAATACATGTGTTTCTTATGCGAGTGGGATAGCCGAGCAAGGGAAATGCACTACATGAGGAAGGAATGGACTCACAGGCAGAATGTAGCCATTGGAGAGAAGAATATCCAACACCCAGCTCTGGTTGAGGCTCAGAAAATCTTGCTACCACCCCTTCACATCAAACTAGGTTTGATGAAGAACTTCGTGAAAGCCATTGACCGGACTTTGCCAGCATTCCGATACCTGCATGAAAAATTCCCTCGACTCAGCGAAGCAAAGATTAAAGAGGGAGTTTTTGTGGGTCCTCAGATTCGAGAGCTTTTCAAAGATGACCGGTTCAACAACTTGCTGGAAGGTGACGCGAAACAAGCATGGAATGCTTTTCGCCTAGTTTCTACAAACTTCCTCGGAAATGTTAGGGCAGAAAACTATAAGGAACTAGTAGAAGACATGTTGATGAAGTATAAGAAACTTGGCTGCAATATGTCTCTAAAGATTCACTTCCTTCATTCCCATTTGGATTTCTTTCCTAGCAACTGTGGTATTGTTAGTGATGAACACGGCGAACGTTTTCATCAAGATATCGCAACAATGGAACAAAGATACCAGGGAAAATGGTCCACTACAATGCTGGCTGACTACTGCTGGACACTCCTCAGAGATGCTCCCAAACAGCTGTACAAGAGACAGGCGAAGAAACCTAAGATGTAGTCAATGACTTGATTTTTTATAGGTAGGCTATTACAGTTGACCTTTTACTATTGGAATGCATTTCGTTATGTAAACATTAATTTCTTGCAGATTACAAACAAACTAGAGCCAATTTTGCAATTTTACTGTCATATTCGTGTTTAGCACATAAAAATTGATAAGAATTGACTAATTTTATTTCAGTAACATGACTTTTGTAAAAATTTGTTGTCCAGTGTTATCTTGACAAGACCTACACGATATATTGATCTAGGATCATGTCAATGTATCGTTATCAATCAGTGGGGGTAGTTTGTGCACCGCGGACGATGTTTTTAAACTTAATTATATATGTATTTCTCCATTATACCAAGTCTGATAAATATTTCGCAGAGTACTGTATCAATTCCAGATGTGAAGTTTATTCATGCGTTAAATTCTATATACAAAAAAATAAATCTCTTACATAAAATCTTGTTCATTTCCTAAAAGATCTGCAATGTAAGGTAAACTAGAATTAGGGCTGATAATTAATATTATTATAAAGGAATTGATTTACTATAGCCCAAGAGGATATTGGAGGGGTAGAGCATCAAATTAGTAACCTCTATGATGTAGCAAACATTACACGTGCCGCCACCGCAGCGTGGGTAGAAAGTCAGGCAATATGGTATATGCATCTACCATCTCCTAATCGATTCAAATACGCACATTTTGATTAGTGTTCCTATTGAACTTATTCAGGCTGATATCTTATTCTCACCACAAGATACTATCAAAATTGAAAATCGCATGCGCAACATATAAATACTGGCGTTAACGTTGCGAGTAATAGCAATAATGCGGAGCCGTTATTACCTAAAACGGCTGCAGAAGTTGTATTAGCATTTGAACGAATTTATCAACGAGGATCTTGACCACAAGGTGGCCAGTGATTGCCAAACTACTACAAGGGGATTATGGTAAAGAATTTCAGGGATCAGCGCTGATGAAACAAACATAATATTATCAATATACGACGAGTACACATGGCAATGCATCGTGACTAGGGAATCGTTGAATGATTTAATCGAACACTTGTTGCGCTGTTTTTTGGATATAAATATGCAAACTAAATAGTTCAAAAAGATATGAGATCTGGCGTATGGGTTGCAATGTTATCAAGTGTGATAAAGCAATAAATAATAAATAATGAAATTACTCGTGCAACTGCGTTCAAACCCATGAATGCGATTGCAAAAGAAAATATACCTGTACATGATTTTGTAACACAACCAGTATTAGGTAATGTTACCGTACAATATTTATATGAATCTGGTGAACTGGAAGGTGGTAACAAAAGAGCATCTATTACTATTTGGAGTATTACGACAATTACAATTCATGTGTGGTACGATCAACGGGTAGAACTGCAACATACAGATTATATTAAACTGCTCATCAACGGTGATTTACACGTGAACAATTATAAACAATTACTGTGGATACACAATTACCACCACAATAACCTAACCTACTCCCCTACGTCAATTACACTCAAGACAGGTCAAAGTTGTATTTTCTCGTGTGTGACCAAGACTACCATATTTCTATCTACGGTAAATTTTATTGGATCATTACTTGAATGCTGCCACAGCATTACCGTGATACAGATCGTACAAGTCGCGATCATTTTTTTAATCACTTTGTTTATAGCTAACTATTCTTTTTCTTACTATATCATTGCTAACAACTTTGTTGTTTATGCTAGTAGAATTTACAATAACTCTTCGCAACTGACATATTTTCCTAACCATTCGGTCTGATCATTAATGAAACAAACAACTATATCAAGAATAGTTAATCCTTGAGATGAAATTAACTTCATCGAGTATCCCAACGCCCATGGTGTTTTGTCCGCGCTCAACGTATAATTGACAACACTGACAGTCGTTGCGTATCTGCTGGTGATACGTGCCACTATCAAATCAGTTGGTCACCATATATCATAAATGTCACTTTTTAGAAGTTTCTAAAATTAATTCTTGCATTATTTCGCAATGATATTTATTCGACTGTAATCTGATTAATTTCTCAAACTCTCCTAATTCTTGATCAAGTACTCTTTGATCAACAGCTATCTGCTCATAATAATCTATAAACTTTTCCAGCCATTCGTGCAGAACCAAGCTAGCAAACAGCAGTGGTTAACCGTGATCACCAGCGATTGCTGTATTCTTTAACAATAACCAGTCAATAAAATGATTTCACAAATCCAATGAAACTATGCGTATTTCATCGCAGAATATGTTTATAGGTTTATATTTCACACCCATTCGTTCCGGAGTCCATTTATCACCCTTGTTAAGAAATAAAATGTAATAAGAACAAATTTGTAAACCTCATTCTTTCATTTCGTTATGTGCGTCTGTGTTAACACAACTAACTCCGAACTCTATCTAAATATTTCAATAACATGAGTTGTTTTACGACACCCTCTTGAACCGTTTAGATAAATAGTCTTATATCTGGATACAAAATCATGTACAGATAGCGTCCTTGGAATTGGTCGACGTGACAACGATAACTAAGTACGTTGCATATCTTTAACAGGAACACACGTGGATAATTAGTTGTAGCACCCGTATCCTTGACTAATTCAGCCCATTCGCATATTTTTACCATGTTGACTAGATAACACATTTCCACAATTCTCATTTGTGAAATGTTCCGTAACTCGTACATAATGATTCAAACAAATAACTAGTGTAATTTGTTAATGACAGGATCTACAACCCTTTTAACAAAGTCTGTCTAAACGGAATTCTTCAGATATAATTTACAAACTGTACACGTAGACGTCTAGGACCAAAACCATGTTTCAAATGTGTTTTTTAGTTTAGATGAGAGATACTATTGTGTCTGCGTTGTTGTGGTAAACAATACAGAGAGTTGAAAATACAATGATAAGTTAATAAGAAACGCAAAATACTAATTAGCCATTTTTATAAAATAACAATTTAGACAAGTACTGATATATATAAATAGAGCTAAAAGAATTTGAGAGACATCCTATCATCAAAAATTATGCGGCATATTGTGATGGTATTATAAGACACTATCGATGAAAAAACAGTCGATGTTGTCAGTAATACTAGTTATGTCAGATGCATTGTTGAAAAGAATTGGTATCTTTGTCATAAATGCATTTACGAATTCAATGTTACTACGGAGTAGACGAATATAATTTAATTAATTTACAGGCTATTACACAGAGCGAGAATTGCAAAAAATGCAATAACGGGAAATATGAAACAGTTGCAAGGATGTCGATTAGATTGATAAATACAGAGACTGGTAAAGATAAAAATCTTTAAAGCAATGTACACAGCCGGCAAGTATTTTGATATTACCACGTGTTAGTGTCAGCGCGTCGCAAAAAATATATAAATTTCTTTCGATATTTCATAACAATTACAAATATTGTTTTCTTTAGTTGAAAAATCTTCTCGTCGCGGAACTGAGGGTCACTTATATTTTGGTGGAATTTCAGGCTATCATAACACTGTTTTGATTGATGACTGATAGATATCCAGGCCCTAATCTGGTGATTCTATTTCTATATAGGCTGATAATGTTGGTTCGAGGACCGTTAAAACTATTGGGATTAGTTTACCGTGATAGTTTTTAATCTGCGTTGAAATTTATCATTTATTTGTTATATCGGATAAGTGCCTGATGGAATAGAAATATTTTCCATGACATCTATAATTCTAGTTTTTATTTGCAAATACAAGATAATTATTTGCCTGTAATCCATCAAATGCTTACGATCTAATTTTCGGCCAACTATGATATACTTGTAAATGAGCTAGCGCAATTTTATTTACTGGAATTGCACTTGGAAAGTTGATGTTTAATTCAGATTTTGTGGAACTTATTGATATCATCGTTGTCGAAACGACGATCTGTTGCAGCAGTTGTGGCGATGACGACAGTATTATTTGTTTTCTTCTAAATTAGTCGTAGTGGTTGTCTTATCGCAAATCTTAATCATTTACGAGAACTCTATCTAATATTATTCCGTCGTTAGGACCCACTGACAGCAATAAAGATAATTCGGGATATGCTAGATTCGCTCTATGCAACTTTAGTATGCACTCGTATAGTTTACTGTGGATTTCATGTAAATATATATTTTTTAATAATATTAAGGAAACCAGTATTTCTTGATGCTGCTGAAAAACAAATTCTTCTAACCGCTGCGTTCATCACTAGTTTTGGTGCTAGTGTTGATAGTAATACAGCTGTTCGAGCGATAACAGCTGACACATAATACATAATTATTTCAACGACGATTACACCTTTGTTATATTTATTACTTTTGATACATACTCATCAACGTTATATTTCTGTTTTATATGCCATTCACGCACCTGGTTGTATATGTTCTATTGCACGTTTGTTGGGGTGTTAATTACTTAATTAGGTGGTAGTTTAACGATTAATTCAACGATCCAATGTTAAATCAATCCGAGTCTTATTTTCTTCAGGATCTACTTCAAATGTTACAATTTATTTTTGATCTAGTGGTACTGACATTGATAGAAATAATTGTGATAGTGAATAACGCCGAGGTATTGTTGTGGATATTGTAAATACAGCAATACCGATCAGTGATAACCTGTATAAGCCTTTAAGCTCAGCGCGATGGTTAATAAACTTATCACTCGGTGATCATAATACTTGTCCAGTCGCTACTGTATATACAACGCTATCGGTGATCTTTTATATGTCAGTGACTTTAATGTCAATTACCGCATGAACACGTCATTAATATTCTACCAAAACTGACGAACATTTTTAATGATTAGAAATGTCAGTTCCAAATAAGGCCATTTTGGTATTGATCTTTGTTAACAAGTCCGTAATTGAGAGTTTTATTATCGACGTATCTCTTTGTTGCAGCATCAGCAGTTTAATCTGGTTCTGAAAGACCGGTAATTGTTGTATTAGTCATGCTCTGATGTCCGGTCATTATATCAGCGGAGTTTTGTACTCGCGCACGAATACTAAATAAATTCGTTGACATAAGAACACTGGGTTTACTGTTTCCGTTATTATAAATCACGGCTATGCTGTTTTCGGTTACTCCAGTAATTCTTTCGATAATACCTGATAAAGAATGATTACTCGATTTTAATATTTTCCTTGTTTATCCTGAAATACATCCACTTTGTTAGGATCCACATTTGCAATATTTTGTATTCGGATATTTCATCGTTAATGGTTCTTTGTATATGTTCGTGCAATATTGCGTCAATCGTCTGCTTTTGTTTAGAGGCATATCTTCCGTAAATATATGCCTGTTTGCAATACGATTTTTTTGAAACGATTTAGATTACTCGAGTACTCGTGAACATCATTATGGAGTGGTTTTGTTTGTTTTAATACAACATCGAGTACAGCATTGGCTTCACGGCTGCATATTGGTGGGTCAGCTTTTGTCTGCATTGGTTTTGGTGGAGCCAGTCCGTACCAATCAAAATAAACATATCCACTTTGATGAATTGCGTATGCAACGCAAAGAGTACCTGGACCAGAACTATTGACAAGGTTGATGATATCGGTTTCAATATCATTGTTCCTGTTAGGTAAGTGATCGCGCATGAATAGATTTTATATTTCTCTTCCGCAGCATTACTTACATAAAACATTTACAACGGTGAAAAACTTTAAACGAACTGTTCCTGGGAGTCTCAGGCCGTTTTCCTTCCATCAGTGTAGAGGTCTTGTTAGACTTAAACCCTTTCCGTATTGTGAGCCGGTAATCTTAGACAAACCGTTTGAGACGTATTGGATCTGTTTGGGAAGTCTTCCTGGGTTTTGTTGGAGTGATTATTTTCTGTTTTCTTAGTGTAAAATCCCTTTTTTAGTTGTTATATTTAGTGCCAATTCAGCAGATGTTCAAACTGCATCCAGTGCTGCAGCTTTTGCGACAGCTGGGATGGCATAGGATATTAATATTGGTATAGCCAACAGGAGTGGAAATATACCACATGATTTTGGTTATATTTGTAATAGCACACGCATTACGATTAATGTGCATTCCGGTCTTGTATTGTTTAGCACGTTCGAATAGATTTACGTTGACATTCTGTCAGTGTTACCATATTTTCAACACCTTTAATTTGGCATATGCTTAGAGTCTGTGAGACGTGCCAGAAACATTTTTGAGAGATCAACTTATGAAGGATAAAGATATTTACTTCTGTGAGAATGAGTGCAAGCATAGCATGGAATCAGATGTATGTACACAGAGATATTGCGAGGGCATTAACATGTTGGCGATCGGTGTCTAACAAGGCGATTACCATCTGATTGTGTGCATCTCCCTTCAACAACACTATATTTGATGACAAGGAAGTGGATGAGTCTTACGAACAGATTTAAGCGTCCATTAAGCAGACACCCGCGAAGAATAGCATAGTAAGAGAAGAAGACTGGAATGTCAATGTTTCAGAAGACGCCCAGGCAGACTGGAGGGAAGTTTTTATTCTTAATATAATAAACATACGACTCTTGCTTCTTTACCTCACTATCTACACTAGCCCAGATATAATGAACAGCCATACATTTTTTAGAAAAGGCATATTTCAGACGGAAACCTTCACGTCTGGATTGCACACTATTTACTGAGGAATCGGTTCTGCCTTAGGTTAACATTACAGTAACCCATAGCTTCCCAATAATTTACATGACCTGCTGAAAATCACTGGTTAGCTTGGATCAACTGTGATCTTTAAAAGCTTAAAAACTTTGTTCAAGCGTTTGAGCAAACAATATTGAACAATGTACACTGCTCATAATTCATGGTGCTGAGGAAATCGAACTAGCCCTCTTGATCACTAACTACCACGGCAATAAGGGGCATGGCCAGCGAGATATTTGGCATATGTGGTACTCACAACAATCTGCAACAAATATCTGGCTAAAAGTTGAATGACTGCCCCTTTGAACCCATTCTCTGATCGTCACTTGCTTTTAGACAGGGAATCTGCAGCTGTGCAATAAGTTCTAAATGATCAGCCTCAAGGGCTGAAGAACAGGCAATTCTCGTCTTTGGCAACACCGACTATTTGGTACATAACCACAGTCGGAGAGTGACAATGGTACCGTCTATCAACATTTCTCTTCATTTTCTACCTTGAAGTAAAGATCTCTGTATCCCTGATGCCCTGGAACAGATGGCTTAGTAGGAGATGATCAAAAATTGGAAACCTTAGTGAACCGTTTTGAAAAATTGCAATAAGGTATGGAATGGCTTTCAGCGCTGCAAAGACCAAGCTAATGACAAACAAGTCGAGTGGTATCAAAAAGGAAATACGAGTGCATGGACATAAGCTCAATAATGTTATCAGTGTCGGTTATCTCCTCTGGTGATGGTTCAAAACTAATGTTCTTTACGGGGTTGACACGACTGCAATTGTTCTGGCTAAACAGCAAAACGTCGGAAGGGCAACATCATTACTGTCGAACACAAGATGCAGTTGTGACATATAAAGATCTGCTCCCTACCGTAAATATAGGCAATCTATGATGTTATGTTTCGTCCTACGCTCATCAACCTTCGCATATGCAATCATACAGGGCAAGATGAGAGGAAAGAAAAACAAAGTCGACAGGAGCCAAGATTGGGAGATAACATCAAATAGTGGATAGGTATGGACTTTGCAAATTCTCCACGAGCTTTGGAGAAGAATACACAATACAAAGAAATTCCACAAAGCCGTATGTGGCGTCTCTACGACGAGCCAGCTTAAGGAGGAATGAAACGGGAAATAATGATGCTGACAAATGTCCAAGAAGAAGAGTAAACCAGCTCTTTTGAATTGGAATACATAATAATGTCATACAGTTTGAAAGACTGATGTATTGAATTATAGTTCCATATTGATGTATTATAGATGTCCTCTTTACAAGATTTTTATTGTGAGATACTGGTTTGTTTTTAGATCCAGAAGCCGTAGTAGCTCAGTTAGTAGAGTGTCTGACTCGCCATTGAATGTTCAGTTTCAATTCCATGATAGACCGCTTCGGTGGAAAATCACTTAGCTAACATTTATTGTGCCATACTATAGCAAATACTTTGCTACAATACGTAAAACTCAAAAAACGTCATACTCAATTTGTTTGGTAAGTTTTCGTTGGATGTTATGCAATGGAATATATCGTGTCTACGTGGATATTTAAAGGAGACAATGTAAATATAATTAAACGTCAGTCATCAAATATGCATTCTATTCTAAACAAAGCAAATATGCTCTGCAAAAAAATAGGCATTGTACATATGCTATTACAGTTTTAAGACACAATGAATGCTGTTAATCAAACGTGGATGAAGAGGATTAAAGTTGCGAAGGGGATTTAATCACGGTCGTACCTTAGGCTGTTCATTTAAAATAGGGTAAATTATGTGTTTTGTTAGCCCATCTTTGTCCTAACACAGTTCCAAGTGCGCTCTGTGTAGTGGAGTCCTCTAAATCACATTTCAAATTATACTGTATGTGCCCAATATAAGACTACCACTGACACAAAGCAAAACAAAAACGAAACATATTCGCCGTGTTTATTCACGAAGTTTTCTTTGAAACGGCATTTCCGTGAGTGAACCCTGATTGTAGAGTGGGCATGAACATTACAATATGTTGGATGCATGAATAAATTAAAGCCTGATCTAGAGGACAGGCCGTCACAAACCAAGAAATGACTCCCAGACTAGATTGTTCTACGAGTTTTATACACTTCTTAGAGGCCTGGATGTAAGATCAACACAAACGTACTTGTCCTGACCAAGTTTTCCATTATAAATGTATCCTGCTATAGCGGCCTCGATGTATTCCAATGAATGCTATGGTACCTACCGTATTTCTGATGTTTATTATGATAGTTCGTACTTAGCGAGGAATGTGTTCAATTGTTCTAACTTTACTACAAACTAGACGTTTGACGCTTTGCATCACCGGAGTTTATGATGATCTTCGCTAAACTCCTTGCTAAAGTATCGTCCTATAATATACAGTCATTCCAATAACATGTACAATATAAATGCATTATATTTATAATTTAGAAAATATATTTGCTTTCGATTAATTTTGATTTGTTTCAGACAAAGACCATATACTGTTGGATAATAACATTTGTATCAACAGGCATTAAATCATCCGATAATAAATAATTGGTAAATGGATTATGACGTAAATGATTGTGCATATATGTGTGAGCTTGCGTGCTAATGTAAATTTGGAATAAAGGCGAAAATTGGATACAATTTGTGGACGTCGCGTTTTATATTAGCATCAATTCCAGATTGTCCAGACATCATGCAGTTATAAAAACTAACTTATGCTGGGGGTTAAAGACCAAGTCTTTGGTTGGTCAGTATTTCTTTATATTGTACCAGACATAACAATATACACGTCCCATATGCATCAGTCCAAATAAGAAATAACATGATTCAGATTAGGTATGCAAGCACAGCCAAATATGTATCAGATATTTCCTTTTAACAGATCGATTTGGATTTTTTTTAAAGAAAGCATTGGTACATACATATACATTAAAGCTGATAATGTAATCATATATTTCTTTAAGAAAACGGAGATTCGATATCTGTCTAACAAGTAGACGACTTCAGATATTATTTTTTCTATATTTTTAAACAAAACTTTCTACACAATATTGTTCTATTTTCTTCTCATTGGTTTTTACTTGAAATTCGGAAACTTTTTCAGCATAAACAGCTATATCCTTACCTGCATGCGCCAAGTCATGAAAAGGCTCAACAATATTCTAACAATATGTAATTCTTATACAGTTGCATCACAATCAAAACAGCTACTCCTGTATTCGATGTATCTCCGTTAATGTTGCAAACATGTGTCAGTTATATCGTCTGAAGTTATAATCATTTTTGAGTCATCCGTAATATTACTAGGCAAATTAAACGTTTTTTTTCACTTAAATATTCCACAAACCATAATGTTGAAACTCTGTAAATGAAAACGATTTGGGGTAAGTTAGGTATTTAAAACTGTTTTTATTGTGAAATGTATCTTCAATTTGTTGCCATTGCCTTGGCTGGGAACTACAACTATTAATTCTAGTTCCATGTAAAAGCTCTCCGGCTTCATTAAAGTAAACAGATTTGCATAGATGTAACTTTTGAAATAAGCATAGTTTTCACTCAACGTGGGGGTATTTTCAGAAAAAAAATTTGAATGGTTTGTCATCAATCCCTGAATCTTTTGCATTTTGCATTTTTTAAATCTGAATTCAAGAGTGTAGCAGCAAAGTCATTTGTAATCTCTGTGTCTATGTCTGTTTGTCTGTCTGTCTGTCTGTCTGTCTCTGTCTCTCTCTCTCTCAAGTTTGGTGTCACTGTGAACGCAATCATCATACAAGAAGCCATTGTCAAGCATTCTGTCCAACATATTGTTCGCAACCTCAACTTACTCTAATATCTCGGAGGTAGATAACGGTGGATTCCGTGAAGTGCCCATAAACTACTTGTCACTACTTATGTCCATATCCATTTACAATCAACGGCAAAAGCCGTAACGTTCAGCACATATACCTGAATTGGGACAAATTACAAGCAATATGAATGATTTAAAATGTATTGCAATTATTCATTCAAGATTTATATAAGTGGACTATATTTGAATCTTTTCAGTTGTTAAAGTAGTTACAAAGTATGACATTTTAGATGTGCGATATGGAATAAAAGATTGAATAGCTGTATCGTATTCCGTATCAGCTATGCTAATTAAACTGCATATGTAATACACATATACTCTCACAGAACCACATATACACTCAATATTGAGCCAACTTTGATCAACTAAATACCAGACTGAAACAGCAGAAGTTTTTTTTTAAACTCAATACTGTCAGTTTTCAGAAGTTAGCACGAAAACTAATCATTTTAATAATGTCATAGTGGCTAAAACCGGTGCTACTGGATCGCGTGTATATATTGCTCTAGTGATTTACTGCGCTTGTAACGTTTATGTCAAAAGTATGGACGCAACCAGAAAACCGAATTTAACAGATAGACGAAAACAAAAAATGCTTACCATATGAAAAGTTGCAAGTGTTACCAAAACATTCTTTTCAACATAATAGTAATTTTTGGACATACATAACACCACCCCATTGTTTTCCTTATTCGCGATATTTCGGCCTATTCTGCGTATGATTTTGTAAAGATGTAATCTTTATGCGTCAGGCTATGGAAATGAAATGCTTTAATTTTTAAAAGACTCTTTCTGTGTCCACATCAGCGGATGAACTGGGTCAGGTCTATAGCTGAGTTTACAAACTTTAACGCAGCAATGCCACTAATGTCAAGATATATTAGGCAAACTAAACCAGATTTGTAAAAGAATTCGTAAAAGTTCAACATTTTATCAAATTAGGTTGAAGAGAAATAATAATGAATATGATGAGTTTACAACGTCTCTTTGAAATGAAAAATAATACGAATTTATAAACAGACCACTGAGAATCAGTTCGAACGGCAAGTTGACAATTTGTCTCTTTTAAGGTATAATAAACAGGGTCATATGTAAAAACGGGGCCATGGTGGTAATTTGAGATAATCCTTCAGATTATTGCTTTTGTTTCAACATCAGCCTTGTGCTGAGGACCTGTCGTTGACCATTATAATTCATATTTCTATATGCATTATGCATTTATAATAGAAATGGGAAATATATTTGTATGCTTTATGAATATCACTTTCCTTTTCTAAAAGGACCATCAATTTTCTTGTAAAAATTGAATTGTCAGCCAAAACCAACCCCATGATAAAGTATTTATAGAAATGACGTATCGTTGCGCGAAATTACATGACGCACAACAGAATAATCCGACATGGTATATACATATATAATATATAATATATATATATATATATATATATATATATATATATATATATATATATATATATATATATACAATTCAAATGCTGCTCTTATTTCACATGGATATTTAACACATTTTGGTATGTGCACGTTCATTTATTTTTGTTTGTACTGTGTGAGTGCTATTGTGATTTGGTATATACCAGTTTGTTGTACGTATTCAAATTCTGAACGACTTTAAACCTCATAAAAATACAATCAATAACTAATATTGTTGCTGATGGGAACATGTTGTGGTGATGATGATTATATTTTATTGAGTTTTTGATTTTGTTTTCCCGATAGTTTTGTCTGAGGAATATATAAATGAGATGATGAATGAAGACAGAAAATGAATGACAGATGATGAATGAAGACAGAAAATGAAAGACTTGGTATAGTATTATCACTTAAAATCCCTGTTAATTTCGTATCATTGTCTTCAAAGTAACTTGAATATATGCCAGTTGTTAAGAATCTGTTATGTCTGATCTTCATCTTTTTTAAAGGGAACGAGTTATTAATTTGAGTGTATGAAATGTTAACTTGATGGAACAAATTATTATTTTGAGTGAACGAAATATTAACTTGAGAAAACGAATTATTAATTCGGGGTAACGAAATGCTAACTTGAGGAAGCAAAATAATAACTTGTGCGAACAAAAAGGCAATTTGAAAGAATACATAATTATTTTGAAGGAACGAAATATTAATTTGAGTGAACGAATAATAAATTGTGGCACAAAATAATAACTTGTGCGAATGAAATTTTAATTTGAGGGAACTAATTATTATCTTGAGAGAACCAAATAGTAAATGCAGGGAAAGAAATATTAATTTTAGGGAACGAATGAATATTTCTAGTGAACGACATGCTAACTTAAGGGAACAAATTATTAATTTGAAGAAACGAATAATAACTTTAGGAAACAAAAAAACGACTTGTACAAAGGAATTGGCAATTTGAGGGAACGAATTATTATTTTGAAGGAACGAAATATTAATTTGAAAGAACGAAATATTTTGTACCTCGTGTCCTCTCTACGGCTCCGTAATGATGCACATAATATTGTGGATAAAAACCCAGCTATGATTGTACTGTCTTTCTTATATTTACAAAAGCTATTTGAAAATTAACAGCGTAGTTATTATAATAGGCGATGTCTATTGGAGTACTGTTACTACTAATCCCGCCAAACCCAAACTAAAAATAGACTTTAGCCCCAGCAACAAGCCTGAAATATAAAAGTTATATTTAATCACGCGTGTAACAGCTGACCCTGTTCTGGAACTTCTTTATTCGTGGGACAAATAACGTACTGTGAATGTTTTTGACATAACTTAATTGATATACATTTTATCTCCAACTCTTTATAGATTAGGAATGTATTTTTCCGTGTAAAGGGAGGGGTGGTATTATAAAGGGGAATTACGATTACAAAAATAACGAATATCTCAAAATATGAACGGTTAAAATATGATTGAAGTAAAAAATATTTTATATCAATACTAATCATTATCGGCATGATAATCACCACTCTTTTTTTCTTTCTTTGAATTATCTCCTTATTTCCTTCATTTCCAATTCGCTTTTATTTCGCAGGAAATCTAAAGTCTGTATAGTTTATATTTGTAAACAGAATATATATAAATGGAACGGCCAATATCCATTGATAAATGTAAATGTAATATTAATGCCATAATAACAAGACTAGTAAAATGAAGAAGTGAGATTGTGCAACTCTATGTATATATTAACATTCTTGCCTTCATAATATATGATTAAAACTAGCTACATTCATCTCCCAGGGTTCCATTCATGCACGTATTTGAGAATGTATATAGGTGTAAGGCCTGGATACAAGTGTATTCATTTATCGTTGATAGAATATTAGCCTGCGTTATGTCACTTGTTCGAACGTCGTTCACGTTAAATAGAATTTGCTTTTTTTGGATACCAGCCAAGACTAGCGAAACTGTATCTTGGGAAACGTACAACAGCTAATATATAATATAGCTTAAATAGTGTATTAAGCTATCGGTGAAAATAGTTACAGGAAAATAAAATAATATACTCTAATATAACATGCTTAATTGTATAAGAATGTTCGAAATTAAATATATCTGCTGATTTATCTTGCTTAGATCTGTTATGTGTAGTTGTATCATTACAATGTTAATAAGGCAACCTTAAGAAAACCTGGACATCTGCATAAACTAATCACTTCATTAACCACACTCGAAATCATTTACACAGTTCCTGTTTATTTTAAAATGCACATATAGTAAATTAGACGAATCCCTTTGCATAAATAGATGTCGTTGCCTTAGAAAACACAACTGTTTAATCAGCAACGATTCCTCTATATCGTTTCAATTTCAATCATATAACGTTATGGACTTTAAGAGATAAATAAAAGTGATAATTTCTTCATCGTTTTGTAGAGAAAGATTTACATATTGAGAAACAGCGGAAGTACTTTACTGTTTATTAAAACAAATCCTAGTACCAACATATTCGTACAATAGTTGGTGTATATTCACACAGAAGATTGCCGACGTAATATAATGAAACCGAAACCTTATATTATAACATAACTTTACATAAAATCATAGTACGCGGGTTCAAACTGCTCACATCACATGACGCATGTAACAGATACTATTGTTCGTCACACATACTATTGACCAATCAAAATAATGAGTAAACCGCGCTTATATATTCAGCATGAAGGAACTTATTTATAGTTGGAATTAAATAGATATAATATTGGTGATATCATCGTTAATTAGATAAGCGTGTGATAGAAAATGTCCGCTAGTACATATATACCTGCATTAGATTCAGAAACGTTATTGACCTAATTGATATGCAACGTCATGTCGGAGCTCATCAGTAATGTTACCAAAACGTTTTGACAAACGTTAGGAACTCTGTATAACGGACTACAAAGACAGCAGTTATGTATATCGTTGGAGTGGATGGGTAATATCGTCGTTATCTTGCTAACGTCAGTGTTATTGCTATCTCATTTACTTTTTTGACTAGAAAGAAATCTACGACAAAGGTTATTTCAGCATACGTTTGGCAACGTGCTATAGCAAACTTTAAAGGACATGCTGTCGTGAGAGTTAGTAGCTACATTACCAGACGTGACAAAGGAATCTGACCGACGTACTGATACGTGTGATAGAGACTTAAGGGCCGTGCTTTTACAAGCATATGAGTGAACATTATTTTATTTTCCTTTAAATATGGTAGTAAGAGCATGTCGAATGCAGAACGCAATTATTCGGTCTCTGACAAAGAATGCTTGTGAATCATTTTAGGGATATCTAACGACCAACACAACTGGCATGAATGAAAGTTTATTTCGGAAAGTGACCACTCGGTTGGTTCGCCCAATCTAGGTTAACAAATGGAAGGATAATGAGACTTTCTGCAGCAATATTAGCAAGTGAGATAAGTAGTAGTAATAGGGGGCACCGTAGCGTCAAGGGAAAATCCAGTCAAAAACAGCGTGGGGCACTATAGCGTCAAACTTTATAGCGTCAAGGGAAAATCCAGTCAAAAACAGCTTAGGGCACTATAGCGTCAAAACAGCTTGGGGTACTATAGCCTCAAGGGAAATTTAACATGGTGGGCCTATATAGCGTCAAGGGAAATTGAACATGGTGGGCCTGTATAGCGTCAAGGGAAATTGAACATGGTGGGTCTGTATAGGGACAAGGGAAAAAATGGTGGCAAAGAAAGCTAATATATTTTCGAGGCATGAGTGGCCCTGAAAACAAACCAAACAATCTCCTATCAAAACAGAAGGGAAGGAAATTAAAATCACACAATCTCCTATAGGAAGGAAAGGAAAACAAAACAAGGATAATAAAGAACATCATACATTCGATGTGAAATATGTTCATTGTTTTCATTCATTCATCAATTTAATTAAAAGGTAGTATGATATTTTTTGTCGACTGACTTCTTAACATATCTCAAATTTAAGGGATGTCCTGTGTTTCTCAGCACACGCTACAAACAATGTTGCCAAGTTGTAACAACTCCAAGTCGAAGGGAAGAAAAGCAGCAGCAAAATATGATTTGTTCTATCGACAGTCTAAGATGTGTGTTTTGATTTGAAATTCAAAGTTAACCATAGGCAGGGTCATAAAGTGCAATGTCACTCGCGTCAATCATTGTTACATTGTTACAATTCTTCCGAAAGTGTGTTTTGGTTGTGGTATTTTTATTTCAAACTTAGCCATAAGCAGGGTTATACAGTGCAAGATCACTCGCGTCATTCTTGAAATATTTTTGTATTTGTTTCCTTTCTAAAAAACGGTAGATCTCATGCTTAAAAAAATTTCCGTGACACATTGCAGTGCCAAAAATAAAGATAAAGCTCTGATAACTGAATTGTACAAGTTTGTCAACTCAAGATTTTATTTCATCCAACGATTTACTGATTGACTATTTGTAAGGCCATACTAAGGGTGTAGCGTTTGAAAAATAAATTAAGCAGCAGAGAGTGTGAACAGACCAACTTTTTAGGCAAATATTTCGTAAGCGTTTCGTTACAAAACCGAAACAAAAAAAAATCTTACTATGATAGTGCCAATTTAATTGTCACAAACACATGGGCTGCGACACTGCAACGTTCCAAGGCAACGTTTTATAAGCGGTCGTCGTTAATAATGGAAAAATAATCTTACAACGATGTTGCTATTTAGTTGGCGTTCACACTCTCTGCTGCTATACGTTAACAATTTTTTTACGATGAAAATCATTGTTGAAATTCGAAGAATTTTCACGATTTCACAAACAGACTAATTTGTAGAACCTCACCTCGCAGATCAATCAAATTATTAGATTAGTCAGTGAGTTTGAAATTAATTCTCGTTAAAGAATTATTATGACATCGCATATAGACTGGATTAGTTGGGTCTTCAATAATTAGAAATCCTGGAGGAGCCGTTGGTGCAAAGGAATATAGAATATATCCCTGCTGAGCTTGATTTGATTGCTCAAGATTTATTTGATAGCTGCCTTCGATAACATCACACACTAAATTCAATGATATCACCGAGGATATATTCACATTGAACGGAGCGATATGTCTACCACCGCCTTCTGAGTCATTATTGTGTTTAAGAGTTTTTATTTCCGGTGATGTTGTTTTTTTCCATTCATCGTGAATTTTCTTAAACCCGATATCGATGGTATAACTGAGATATTTTTTTAATTCGTCGGGGTTATACCCAGGAATTTTAAATGTTTGAATATCCTCTATGCGGATTCTGTATGCTGTCGCAAACACCCCCTTATAAATTTCGCTCGTTAATACTTCTTGAATAATTTGCGCATGAAATGTTTCCATATCGTTGATGATTTTGTTACCTGTTTGTACAACGTTGATAAATTCATATCTGGTGAGAGAGCCGGATTTAAGGGATATTAACAATAATGAAAAATCATTATTCATTGCGCTCAAATTTTCTTCGATTGAACCAGTGTGAAATATAACATTACTCTGGTGGTCATATCCTATAATTTGTTGGGGAGAATAATCTTGATAACTTTTTATTGGATTATCGGGTTTAATCACGTTGGAGACATAATCAGATTTTACAGGTTCTGGTATATCAACGATTTCTTTCTGTCGAGGTGGTAGTTCAGACCATCCTAGTATGGTTCTAATAGAACTCTGATAAATATCTACAACATACCCAGGGGAATTAATCTCGATCGCAGATGATAACGTCGGCTCGTGAACCGTTATAGCGATTTTTGATTCTTTTCCAGTGATAGATTTAATTCTTCGTTGTAATTCGTTATTGATTTGTTCGATTTGATATGACCCTGTTGGTAACGAGACAACGTTCCAGTCTGGGGTTCCGTCTTCACGATTTTTCCACGCGAACACCAAGGAACTATTTGGTTGTTGACCACCAAATGCTACGGATCTGATATTGGGCCAGCTATGATACACTCGTAGTTTTGCTAGCGCGATTTCGCTCACGGGAACGGGAATCGGAAAATTCACACTGAATTCAGGACGCGTTGAGGTTACTGATATCATGCTTGTTTTCACCGGTGTTGTATTTTCTACTATTTGTTGAAGTAGTTCTTGCGACGACATTGTTATTATTATTATTCTGCTCTAATTTAATTTTAGCATTGTCGATTTATACAATTGAGCCATCGTTGAAAATTCGCTATCTGATATTGTTGTGTCGTCGAGTGACGATGATATCAACGAGGATAATTGCGAGTATGCGGCAAATGCAATGTAAAATTTAATTACATAATCGTGTAGTTTACTCTGGCTACACGATGATAGTTTTTTTGTGATCCCGGTTAATATACCCGCAATTGTAGCCACCGCAGAAATAGCGATTGTAACTACGACCGGAGCAATCATTGTAACTGAAGATAGTATTATTCCAGCAGCAGTGATTACTCCCGACACCGAGTATACGGTGATATCAACTTCGGTTATTCTTCGTTGGTATTTTTTTATTTTTATTTGATACTCCTCACAGCACGAGCTGAGTTTAGTTTGAAATTCTCTGACTTGATCATAGCGATACTGATACACTGAAGGGATCGTCATTTTATTTTAAAAACACTAGCGTTTTTAATTATGATTTCCCTTTCAGTTTAATTGTTTATGAATAAGACATATACCATTGATACATGCAACAAATTTTGCTGCAAATAAACTAATTAAAACTAAAGGCATTTATTGGACTAAATATATCATCAATACATAACATAGCTGCATGGTATTACATGAAATCTACGACATAACAGTCATCATTATAACATGAATACAGGTATATGATGTTTATATATTAACACATTAACCGTAGCAGGTTTTTGTTGTTTTCGCATGAGATGCGAGTCGGAAAGACGTTGGGGACTATTACTGAGTACATACTACTACATCAACTTCCAAGCAAGTATCCATTAGCCCAATGCTTGATTGTGTTCAAAAACAAAACAAAATTATTTTATATTGGTTAATTTGCTGGTGCATGAGCAGAAGATGAAAAAAAAAATTTTCTTTCTTTTTTGTTTTTTTGTTTTGTTCTTCATACCGGTTTCCTTTAGATCTGATGCCATAACTCTAAAATCTGGACACAAAATCGGATTCCGAGCATAAGCGAAAATTGGGTGGAAAAAAAGGGGTCCAAAAATTAGGTTTTCCTTTCCGTATTTTGTAGTGCAACTAAAATCTCCAGATTATTTGGTATCATTGTAGAGCTAAATCTGTCTACTTATCTATAATACCACGCACTGTAGTGTATCATGCATGACCTAGACGCTACATACCTTGGAAGTGGGCTACTACATCGTGCCCCGGAAAGTTGGAGTTAGGGTTTAATGTGTTAAACGGACACTAAATTAATGATGTCTATAGATCTGATCTAGATCAAAGTTGTCATCAAAACATGAACATCACTGCCAAATAGTATAACCATATGGTAAATTGTGATGGCAATCATGCCACTTTTTTTAATACAAGTGACTCAAAATGTAAAAACACTATATTAATGGGACATTTTTCTTGACAAGATTGCATTTCTTTATAAACAACATGTATTCACTCTGATTCCTGAATTAACAATAGGTTAGGTTGCGATGCTGTTAAATGTTATAGCGACCTTCGTTTCACCATATTATGAAGTGAAAACAATCTCTTAGTAACACTATTATAGAGCTATGTATGTTCAGTACTGTAAACAATTATGTTACCTTGATTTTATTCATTATGTATTGTTTTAATTAGAAACTGTTCCAATGTCTTATCTAAAAGCAGGATATAAAACCACAAATATGTCTAAATAATTATTATTGTAGGTCAAGAAGGTGAGAGACCACATTGTTGTCATGCAAAGGTGTACAGGACAATATCCACCAATTAGTGTCATAACAGTTTAAGAGTGTATTAGGTGGTTTATTGTACAGTTTTCATTGAGGTCATCGGTTCAGTCAGTCCAACTTGCAATGATTTACAGTTACAAAAGGATGCTTATGAGTGCTATTTGCAAAGATTAATGTTATGTAAAGTAAAGAATGTCCACAGAAAATTTACATGAGATATCTAAAAACTTGTTCTATAAAATAATCTAAAGTGTCGCAACATGATGTCTACAACAATCTCACAGAATAACATGGTAAGTGTTTTAAAAAAAAGTATGTTGCTAAACTAAATGTACACCATGTATTTAACATATAATTCTCTAAATAATTCAACTAGATCACTATCATTTCTAAAAGAAAATAAAAATATGATAAATACAAAATACTGGATCTTATATGGAATTCACATTATTAATATTGAACGTTTGTTTGCATTTATCAGTGTGTTCACTGTAGCTAAAGAAATGTCATTTACGATGATCTTTCATTTGAGATACATGTTAGAGTAAACGTTTTTTTTTCTTTCTCTTATGACCTCAACCATTTCAGCTTTCAATCAGCAGTGATGTAAAGAAACTACAAAATGATTCTAACAATGTTGCCATCACTGACATTGTTTTATCATGGTTGTCTTTAAACTCATATCTAGACCTGAAAGGTATGACACCCTCCTGCACCCTTTATCAAGTGGGCAAGTGTATTCCATACACCCTCGTGCACCCTACCTCCATGTGGGTATATCTATTACTGGTATTTCACTGCAACCTGTCTCTGAACAGTTTGAGATTTAACAAAATATGCAATGCTAGTTTTGTACACATTATATGAGATTAGACGTATGTACGAAAAATGCAATATAAAAATAGGTTAGGTTCACATTGCCAAGCATGATTAAAGTGCAGAATATACATGCATACTAATATAATATAAATAACACTGACACAATCCAATGTTATTATTGCCTTAGATTAGCTCAGATATGTTGATTACAAAGACTGCACAAATACATTGTAATAAACTGTATTATTCTGTGAGAAACGGAGAAACAAGACACAAACATGAACACCAAGAAAACAAATTAAAGTAATTGTCTTAAACTCTCATTTGGACCTCAAACGTATAACACCCTGCTGCAGCCTGTCCCCAAGTGGGCAAGTGTATTACATACACCATGGTACATCCTACCACCATGTGGGTACATCTATTACTGGTATTCCACTGCACCATGTCTCTAAATAGTTTGAGATTTAACAAAATATGCATTGAAAGTTTTGTACACATTATATAAAATTTGATGTATGCATTAGAAATACAAAACTAAAATTAGGTTAGGTACACTTCGCCAAGCATTATTAAGGTGCAGAATATTCATGCATATTAATATGATATAATTAACACAGAAACAATCCAATCATTAGATTAGCTCATATATGTCGCTTATAAAGACTGTAAAAATACATGATATTAATTAAACTTTAATATTCTGTGATAAATGGAAAAACAAGATACAAAACTGTTCGCCGGTACAAAATTAAAGTAGTTGTCTACGTACACCATAATGCACCCTACCACCACGTTGGTACATATATTACTGGTATTCCTGGTATTCCACTGTACCCTGTCTCTAAACAACCCTCTGATAGAGATATGATGGTAATGATAGTGCTACATCAAAACATTTGTGGCCAACAAACATCTGGCTGATGTGTAAAGCGTCTTAATGGTCTTCAAGAAAAACCCTAGACTATGTTTGAAAAATCAAGGAGTCCTACATATTTAATTTTGATGGTACACTTGTCACTGTGTAATGAATGAATCTATGAAATCATTAAGTTTCAATTGTTTTCAATTGCATGCATTGCAGTTAGTGATGACACATCATATACTCAGTGTGATATTATGATGCTATTATGAAATAATAAATGTCATTAGCTTCCCATGGGTTGATGGTTCTTGCCAGCGTTTTCCTGGATCCTTATTCTGCCTGTCATACTAGCCACCATGTATAGCCTAGCATACAATGACAAATTACATTAAACCCCAATCAACAACAACAGAACAACAAACATGGGCCTTATTGAAGTTAAAATGACTGTTATTTGCATCGTAATGGGTTCCAGGAGTTGATGGAAATGTCCAAGGATGCTCCATACGAGTGTAGACCCTAACCTGCGTGTGCATTATGACTAATCAAATATACAGAGTTATTTCCTTCACACATGGGATATGCTATAAATGTGCATATATGGTATGTTTAAAACTTACTTTAAAAAAGAATTTACAATAAAAAGGACAGATGTCATAATGTGATGGATAAAATGACTTAAATCATCAGATGAAATGGCAAAATTTGCAGATGGTGATTTAGTTCAACAGACACAATATATTTGGTGATTTAACATTAAAGGGCATGTGAATATTCTTGCATATAAATGTTGATGTCAACTATTGTAAGATAATTTTGAGTTTGCATACTTTATTTTAGGGATCGATCTTCTTCAAAAAAGTATTTGTTTTAAAATAAATCATGCTACAGTTAGAATGAATATAAAACAATTAAATGAACATAGGTAATTGAGAATAGGAAATAGACTTGCACTGGAAATATTTGTTAACAGTGCTTCTATAATGTACTAGATAGTTAAACAAATCTGTACATTTTAAGGCTAATTCTGGCCTGTACGCGGTGAATTGTATTGCAAACCTTGGAATTTGATGTAATTGGTAGATTAAAATTTTTCTGAAACATTAATTATTATGCCTCTAACATAAAATATCTATATAAGCTATGATTGCTTTTCCTTTCTAGTTAATATGCAAACTTTGTGATATGTTTTTTGTCATAAATGCATCTTGAAACAGCAAGCGCAAATATAAAGACCAGTGAACCTACAAAATACATGTGTAAAAATGCATAGATTTATCACTTAACATTATTTATATTCATCTATAACATTTTCTTTCCTGACTTTTGTCTCTGAGGTTGATGGTATTGGATGGGATTCACAGTGTACATCCTCTGAGTCCCATATGGATGAGCTCCGTCATAGAGAGTGTATGATACATATCCAGCAATGTTTTCGGAGCTACCGTGGTAGATCTGTGGATCCATGTCTACCATATCAAATGCAGAATACTGATAATGTAGTGAACGTTCGTTTGGCTTGCCATGTTTTTTGGGTCTGGTTATGTCGTTCGCCTTCCTTGTCCTGGCTGAAGTACTTCTTCTCTTTGGTTCACGCTGAAAATTAAATTATGGGATAATGTATTGATGATTAGATAATATGCATTAATGTAAACATAGTAGTGTTAGTGTACATTACAAAAACAGTCCTAGTAAACTTCCTTATAAAGGATACATTTTCTTAATACCCATTTCAGAATTTCGCATCTCCATTTAATTATCTTACAGCATTATCCCTTTATGAAAAGGGCACGTAACCCTAGAATGTCAATTAAAGACAGCTTCCATTATACATATTCCACCATTAGACTAAAAACTGAATTTTGCAATGGATATGGGATAAGACAACTGCGGTGTTAACCCATGTGAGGTATTTACATAACAGAAGCTGATGATGTTTTGCTTGTTGACCATTTGAGCACTTCCCAAACCTATTATCCATATCATACTATTGTGATAAAACAATAATGAAATATAATGGAAGTTACAAATACAAACTATTAGAAAACATTGACTTTAATCTAGAATGTGGATTAATGTAAGGGAAAACACATCTGCAAATAAAATGCCAAAGTAATTGTTGTAATGAGCTCTTGTCAAAATAGGCTCTGTAAGAATAGGTTTGATTCATTCATTACAAATTGGGTTTTTGTGAGTTTGTATCTAAATTAGTCATGTGTCAAGTCAGATACCATTTCTTCAGTCAACTTTGTGCACATATCTGAATGACGCAACGTAAATAAATCATATGTTTATTGGGTAATTTGTCTCAAGCCGATCTCTACACAGAATATCCCACTTTAGTCAAATGTATGAGAAAAGAACAGATAATGGCACAATAGTACAAACGGCAAAAATAAATACATTTAATTTAAACTGAGGAATCTAGTTCAAAATATTTGTATTTCAGTTGCAAAGAAAAATATAGTATACGGAGTCACTTTGCATAACTTTCTCTCATTCCGTAGATGAACAGGAATAAATCTCCATCTATTACACATATAGCAACTCATGCTTTTATTGTTTCATTATTTGGGTAATGATTATCATTTTTGGATCAGAAACTTTCACATGTTAATGAAGAGCACCCATTGCACTAGTTGTAATCAAATTAAATAATTGTTGTCTCCCTATCCATCATCAAAACATTCTATGAACATCTAGAATTGTAAATATTGATTAGACTTTTCACAAATTCTCAGCAAAGCTATTGCATTGGTTCCTGTTGTATTTGTTTTGTGCTTAATGTAGAAAAGCAAGAATTATGTTTTAAGAAACTGATATTTTGCTTGTAAAATATGTTTTTTATATTCCTTATTCAATCATAATATCTTTTGACAGCATCTGATACCTCGCAAATCCATCATGTCCAGACTAAAATATTTTAACCAAAAGCTAAAAGTGATATGCCCACCTTAGTGGCAGTTAGATGGAGCAATCTGCCTTGATAGCAAGACTGGTTCAAAATACCACAAAATTGTCAGTTACTACAGAAGCAGAAGGAATGCTTTCTTATCGGATTAACTGCATGGAGGTTTGGATGGTGCATTGTTATGATGGTTGAGTGAGTATTATCGGGAAACAGTTTGCTAACAAAAATGGATTGCTCTTCACATACGCTAGTTATATATGTGTACTTGCAAGTGGTGGGGAGAACTACAGCCAATTACCCCATATAAACCATATCTAGTTCCATAAGGTATGTGAAACAGCTTCTAGGTAATCCGACTGGAACCTTGACTCCTTATAACGGTGTATGGATTCGAAAGGGAATATTTGTCCCTCCCTCAAATCCATTCTAAGTAATGAAATCACAACTTTAGTGAGATGTCGATGGACATGGACAGGTAAAATTTTGCACTATCGCTAAAGGTTCATTCATATTTGAAATGAACCTTTCAGGATGAAAAATCTCGGATAACACTGGAGAAGTCTACTCGGATCTCCATCAAACATCATGAATAATTAGAGTAAGACAGGAGCTTCATTCACATGAAAAACAAACTCTTCGAAGACTTTCCTAACTTCGTGAGCCTGTATACAAGGAAATTCCATTGGATTTAATATGATATGCAAAGCAGGTATTCCACTTTATTCAAGAAATTCCGCTGATAGTAATTCACCCTTCCTTTCTAGTAAATATAAAATGAGAAGTGATCTTCCTATATGAAATGGCATTTCCTAAAATATAACTTCAGAACTTACATTAGTTCCGGTATATATCTGTAAGATAAAGTGTCCAGAGTTATGAAGAGTTATCCCAATACATGATGACCTGTGAACTGAAACATGCTATTGGTTCTGAAACCAGGACTTCACGAATGCGGCTGATCCATTTTTATAGGAACTGCATATAAATGGGTTTCCCAATGACAAATATATTTACTGAATGTGCCTAGCAATCACCAATGTAATGAGAGAGCGGACTTATGTCAGAGGTTGACAATGAAAGCGTTTGAGAGCAGTTAAAATGATGTACTTTTTAGCCAGGGTAATGCACCTAGTAAATTTCACTTGGGCAAGATTATACATGGGCATTTGAGAGGTGAAATCCAAAACGAACAGAACATTGCTTTAAGTGTGACAACCATTGTCGGTTCAACTGTGACTGGTGCTAAATGAACCATACGAGGCTAGCAATATATATATATATATGCCATCATTGGTGAAAATCAGTAATGTATGCTCCGCTTAGATCATATTCCATTTGTATCGTATGCTCCACAACGTTTTTTTCATACTATTCTTACGGGTGTTTATTTAAACGATCCATCCATGCATATTTAGTAACTCTGGCTTTGAGATGAAATAATTGCCATCATGATATATGAATGCGAATGAGGTAACTTATCGTTTTATTGTGATTATCTTGCAAGACTGGTGAGGTTGATTCTAGGTTTTCCATGTATGTGAAGTAATCTGGATGAGGAGATACATATTTGTATGATACATGCATCATCTTCAGAAGCTGATTTGCTTGCAAATTGTATCCAGTTTGCCTTTCGGATCATTGAATATTTCAGAGCTTTACAATACCGTACTTGTCAGACAAATGTTGGGATTTTGACATTCAGCAATATTTGGATCATAACTTGATCCCATCGATCATCTATTGGTTGAAAACTGACGGATGAAGAGACCATTCCATTTGTATTAGTTCTTTCTTGCAGGAAAATGAGTCTGACAATAACCAGCATAGTATTTGTAGAACGTAAGCGTTACTTGTTTTTGAAGGCACTACTTTAGAAAATCCCAAACAAGAATGTAAATGTTTAGTTCTTGTCTTCTGCTATTTGCAAACGTCACCACTGTGGAGTTGTCAGATAGGCGTCCCTAAAGGGTATGATATTTGCTTTCACAGTCCGGTATGTTCTATCCATGCTTATCAAGATTCCTAGGGGGTGTACGAATGGAGGGTACCCTAAGGTAAATCAGAGTGGTTTCCCTGCTTTAACAAGTTAATACACTGACCAAAGATTAAAGCTCCATTTGAACAACACACTAATTGATATAGGACTCCAAGAAAGCTACCCAAGACTAAGATATACTCTCACATATTTAGTATAACACGTCAGGCAAATGATTATTCGAACTGATGGATTGTTCCTTATCAACATATAATCTACCACTGAATGATTTCAATTATTATGAGGGGGACGTGGAGAGCAAATTCCTTTTACTTGAATATTATCCCACTCCTCATCGACCCAAATCCTGAAAGGTTACATGTTTTTGGTACCACAAAGTAAAATTAGCATGTTGATTTGTGTCATGTTGTAGTAAATCATAGAAACTTTGTAGCTGTATGAGTGTGGACGGGATGTGACGCATCTTACAAGTCAATATTGTGTATTTACCACAATGAATTACATTATAACCCATTCTTGCATTCCATTGCAAACCTATGAGCTTAAAAAAGTTGACTGCATGGACAGTCAGGTAATAAATGCTGCATTGCAACTGAAAGAGCTCGCGACAAATGTCTAGCAGGTGAGCCTAATGTTATAACATGTCCCTAAGAAGTTGTGTGTCGGGTCAAAATGTCATGTTAAATCTACCCAATTTAGCAATCAATGCAAGATTGGAGCCTTCTAAATGCTTAGACTTGTAATAAGTAAAGTAGGCATGAATGCATGGTAGTTGAGATTGAGAGGGTCTCTTACACACTGCTGAAAAGGATTGATATAATTTGTTTCTAATTGATTCTTGGATGACTGTGGTTTTTAATGGTTATAAATTCTGTAACACTGCGTAAAGATGACCGTCATCGCTTAACGGCTTGACGCAGGCTCTCCCGTTTTTGTGCTATTTTTCATGATATATGTGCTAGTTGTCTATCTTCGTCTACATTATTGTGTTTCATCATGCATTGGCTATTCAGTATTCAGTTCTTGTTCCACTGTTATGACGTCCTTTGTTTTTTAATAAACCACAATTACGTGATCGCCAGTCAGCCCGCTTACGCTATGATGAATCCTCATTAATTGCATTTAATGACCACAACTTGGCTCTTTATACTACATTGTCCACTTTGCGGCATTGCTGTTAATTCTACTAAAGTTGCCATAATGTGTTATCATTGCTGTTATTTGTTTTAGGTTAATCAACAAAATTAAGTGCTTTTAAACTTTAAAGGCAAAACTATGTAAATATATACCCAAGAAAATGTCATTTTCTCAAAACCTCAAACATGAGACATGCAAAAACGAAAGATATTTCAGTATACCCAAATTAAATCACAATTTGCACCATCCATCAAACCACTAAGTCACACTTAACTAACTGTCATCATGGCAAATACAGTAATCGGAATGGATTAAACAGCATCAGGTATAGATAATTACTTCCTTCATATATGGTTATGTACACTTCATGCACATAATACCTGCGTTCAAAGGGATCAAATTAGTGTGAATTTGTCACACATACATGTATACAATTAATTGCACTGGTTTATGAATGGCATATCTCAATCCTCCCTCCCTTAGTAGATAAATGTTCAAATAGCCAGTTTTTGGTTAGGTCTGGCGCTCTCATTTATCATATTACCAAAAAATAAAACTCCATAGTCTTTAAAGTGGACATTGAAATCTTTACATTATTCATTACATTATTCATTATGCATTATATTCAGTAATATTACAAAGTGCTGATGAAAATAAAAAATCTTATCTAGGGGTTGAAATATATTCATGTATTAATGACAAAAATCAAAATACCAGTTAAAATACAAATATCCACGTTATGAAAATGTCCTACAGATAGACTGTACTGAGAAACGTCTCCAACATAATTGATAACACTAATACCAATATTACTACTGTTACATCTGATGAAAAGTTCAATTTTCCTTGACATCACATACCTATCCATCTCTTTCTGGAAAAGGAAAACCAGCTCTATGGCTTTTCTTGACACATGTAAACTCTGTTAAATGATGCATTTTGTTCTTGCCTAATTCCTGAACGTGCATACATCTTGAAAACGTTAAACGACAAAAGATTCTAAAAAAATATTTTGATTCACAGCGCCTTAAGTTTTCATAGCTCAACTATATGTATTGTCTGTGTATATAAATATAATTATATCAAACATATATTAACAGAATTGATTTACATGATTTATATAAAATATGATCCAAACACAAACAAAAGGCACAGTTGTGCATGAGACTGCTCACCTGGCATATATTAGCCTAATTGAAAACTGTAAGAGAAATTAATCATCTAGATCCGTAGGATGTTATTGTTTTGAAATTTATTCCAATACGATTAATTTTATATGTACAGAATATACGTTTTTCAACGTTGCTTAAATTTTGTCTTATCATCATCCAAATACCTCAGACCACTCGGCCATGGTTTGTACAAATTTTTAAAGATCTACATACATGGATAATGTATGCCATGTTTGATCGCATTGTATTTTAAAGATTTATAAAGCATTTGTTATATTTGTTGTTAACTAGCTGTTTTATGTGTAGTAAAATGTATATAACCAAAGGATGTTGTTATTATTTGCAATGGTTTTCACGACAAAATGGTTCCTACCACATTTGATGAAATTCTGTTAAGGAGGTTTTGTGAAGTTGTAGTTCATAGGTTCATATTATTAATAGAGGCACTGCATGACATTTGACCAGCATCATTTGAATACTTGAAACCCCTTTATACCAGAATGATTTTTGAATAATTCAGTCATAAATGATCTTTTTTTCCCCAGACGTTTAAAGTAGCAGTTGATGACATATGAAATATGGATTCAGGTCTGTACCATATGTTAAATTATTTTTGTGAGAAAACAGTATAACACACGTATTTTATGTGAAAAACCACTGTATTACATGTACCTTAAAATCGCAAACCTCTCTAAAACTTGAAGAGTTTCCAGCATCTATGTCAGCACTGGTATTAGCATTTACTCTCGTGGCTGATGATGTGGCAGCTTGTGCATGATCATGGTCTCTTCTGCCTTTTGAATCACGAAGATTATTTGATAGTTTCACATCTCGTATGCTAATATTACGACCGCACGTCTTGTCTTGAATATTTGTACTGGATTCTGCATACTCATTATTTAGTTGATCATCTTTGGCATATGTTTTTACCTGTTTTTCCATTTGTCGATTAGACCCCAGGAAAGAATTCGTGCTTGAAGCTACAATGAGATATGGTTGGTTAGTTTGTTTTATTAATAGATGTTAAGCAGATGAATTGATCAATGTTAAGCAGATGAATATGTACTGGCTTAGATAATGTATCACCGAGCATCTCCATTTTCAATCTAAGTACATAAACTACTCAAAATTTACATTTTCAGAAAACAATTTACACAAGATGAAAACAGTTTGCAAATGAATTTAATGTGAGATGTAAACACTTTTATTTTTAGCATGAAGATTGCAAACAGCTACTCTGTTATGATTCATTCATTATCCTAATTAAAATAAAATATCCAAAATGTCTGGTAATTTAAAGGAACTTCGTCTAGATCAAATGTTGCAAATACAACATATCCATTTTCTCCTTAACGCAAAAATCAAATGACCTTTGATCTTGAAACCTTATGTTCTAAAGTCCTTTTCAAAATCAGTTAAGAACAAACCCTCTTTAAACTTTGCTCATTGGACAAATGTTATTTATGCAAAATACATTGTTTTTCTTTTAGGCACAATGAACATGATTGATTACCTTAGATCTCGCAATCAAAAAGAAATTTTCTTATCCCCAAATAAATCTTCCATACAGTTTAGTCCGAGTCTGAGGTGTAAAGCAAATGTAATTGTGCAGAACGTTTTTTTTTGTTGTTGTTGCTTTCAGTTGTAGTGACCTTGAGTTTTGCTTTCTTCACCTCAACATCAATAGTAAGATTGTTCTTTTTTGGGGCCGTCTAAACTATGTAATGTTGGGAACTGGTCATTGAATACATTTGCATTAGCAACAGAGGGGGTGAGTCCGACATCTCTAATTGAGTTGGATTTTAAGTAAAACATTTTAAGCCTCCTTTTGCCAAATGAAGCCTTAACAATTTTAGAGTCCTATTTGTCTTATTAGGTGTTCTCAAAACCAAAAAGAAATGCAAGGGGCGAATCCGATATCTCTAGGTGAAAACTCGTTTAGTGAAATTCAAAGAATCCTTTTAAGATGAAAGTCTTAAGACTTTTCATATAGACTAATTTGTAAAATCTCTCCTCGTAAATGAATCAAATTATTGGACTGGTCAGTGAGTTTGAAATTAATTATTGTTAGTGAATTATTATGACATCGCATATTCACGGTATTAGTTGGATCCTCAATTATTAGAAATCCCGGAGGAGCTGTTGGTGCAAATGAATATAAAATATAGCCTTGTTGAGCTTGGTTTGATTTTTCGAGATTTATTTGGTAGCTTTCTTCAATAACATCACATACTAAATTCACTGCAACCACCGAGGATATATTGACATTTTGAGGAGCAATATTCCGTCCACTACCGTCTCGGTCATTATTATGTTTGAGGACGGATGTTTGTGGTTGTGATATTTTCTTCCACGCGGCTAGTATCAGAGAAAAGCTTTACTGAATACGATCATTAGTAGATCTTTTTAGTTCAATTGCGCTATACCCATGAAATATGAAATCGGGTAAATCAGCTTCTGTTATATTACATGCAGTTAATTTTTTTTTTTATCTCCGTTCTTGTCATTAATTATGACTTGAATTATTCGTTTGTTGATATATTCCATGTCTGATACAAGTTGATTTAATATCCTAATATGTTTTATGATATCATCACGTGGCCTCGTTATATCAGAGAGATGCTCCTGGAAACTCTGTTATAATTTTTCTAGTTGTGTTTTATGCAGTTGATTAATCTCGCTAAAATATTCAATGATGTATTTTAACGTAAAAGCAATGGTAACGAATGAGTCAAGAATTTTTTCAAACACAAAATTCCACTGCATGGTATTGTTACCGGTAAATACGAATCTATCGGTTAATTTTGCATTTTTTATATTATATAAATCATCTCGATATGATGGGGTGATGTCATAGTATAATTTTTCGTCTGTGACATAATTAGATTTTTTAGGTTTGGGTATTTGATAAGATGTCCGAGGAGGGTTGTCACGCCATCCCAGTATTGTTCTGATTGAGCTCTGTTAAATATCTACGGCATACCCGGGTTAGATTATCTCAATCGTGGATGATAGTGTTGGTTCATGAACTGTAGTAACGATTTTTGATTCTTTTCCAGTAATGGATTTATTCTACACTGAAATTCATTGTTGATCTGTTCGATTTGGTAAGACCCAGATGGTAGCGAAACAACATTCCAGTCTGGAGTTCCATCGGGTTAATTTTTACTCACAAACACCAGGGAATTATTCGGTTGTTGACCACCATATTATTTGGATCTAATATTTGACCAACTGTCATATACTCGTAATTTTGCCAGTGTTATTTCCTTCACTTGAATCGCAGTGGGGAAATTCACACTGAATCCAGGATTCGTTGAGGTTATTGCGAACATGGCGGATTTCACCGTTATGGTACTTTTCGCTATCCGTTGAAGTAGTTCCTACGATGTTGCCATTATATTCATGTTGTTTTTCTAATTTTGACATCGCGGAATCGTAAACACGTACCATCGCGGAAAATTCTTTATCGGATATTAATGTGTCATCAAGGGAGGACGATATCATCAAGGATAATTGCGAGCACGCGGTTGACACAACATGGAACTTAACTACATAATCCTGTAGTTTACGCTGACTACAAGATGATATTTTTTTTGTTATTATTGAAATTATTCCAGCGATTGTTGTCGCCGCGGTTATACAAATTGGAACAGCTATCTGGGCAACCATTGCCACTGAGTCACTGATGAGAGTATAATACCAGCTCCGGTAATTACAACTGATACCGAGAACACGGTAACGTCAACGACGGTAAATTATTCGTCGGTATTTTTTTTATTTTTACTTGGTACTCCTCAGTGAGTGTTTTGAGTTTTTGTTGAAATTCTCTGACTTGTTCATAGCGATATTGTTGCGATGTTGCCTTCTGTGATGCTAGTGTCAACGTCGACATTTTATTATTTACAACATAGTAATTTCAATTAAGCTATTTACACAAATCCGCCACAAATTCCACGTACCATGTTACTGATGTCCTAGCCAAACTATTATCGGTGGTTGTTATCGTGAATCGTTCAGTTGTATCATTATCGATGATGGTTGATATTGTATTATTGACCCCGACTGAACTCGTCGATGAAATATTAAACTGAATCGATGATATTAGTGTTAGTCGATAAATAACTTTGACGGTTGCAGTGATACTTAGCGTGGATCGTGTACAAGCTATTTACAATATTTGTTCGCTCGTGAGGAATTTGTATTCTTTCAACTACGGATATCATCCTCGGTAGATCATCCTTGATGGCGTCGCTGGTTGTTTTAAAATCATCGAGAGATGTTTAATATACGCGAGCTTTGGTGTGGTCACCGGTGGAGTCCCAAAGAAACTCGCGATGACGTATTTATGTAACGCCACAAAACTCTTTACATGTTCGTCGTACGCGTGATCAAACGCTATTTAATCCGTTTTTATTGATGAGAGCTTTGGCGATGTTACCGGCGGAACCCCCAAAAAAATCAGCGGCGGAGAGTTGAAACTCAGTGACGGATTTTTGTACATCCGCGTGATTTACTTGAGAATTAAATTCTTCTTATAGGGTTTTTAATGGTTCCGTCGTCAACAAATAATTGCCACCGAGTGCGGTTAAATTATCTTTGAACGTCGAAACAAGTACATCTGGTTTGAATTTACATTGGTTGGAAAAAAAACGCGTTACAGTTACACCGAGTTGTTTAACTAAAATATCATCCAGGGAAACATTACTCGTTTTCTATTTACCCTGACGATCTTGAAATACGACTTTTTCATTTGGATCAACACTTGCGAGGTTTATTATCTCGGATATTTGATCTTCGATTATTGTTTTTACATCACCGGCTGCAGATCTTTCCTCGGTGGATTTTTTCAGACTTGATAGGGATCTTTATCAAATATCAATCATTATATGGTATGATCTGACTAAAAAGCGACATTTAATACTTCTATGCCGCATATTGGTGGGTCGGTCATTTTCTGTGTTGGTAGCGTGGAATACCAGATCGGAATTTGTAAGTGGTGTATATAACCCATAAATTCTTTAAGCGGCGCTAACCCATATGACTCGAAATAAACAATTGCACGCGAATCAATCGTGTATGCAACCCAGTGAGTTCCAGGTCCAGTGCTGTTATCGAGATTAATGATACCAGTTTCAACGCTGTTTGGTTGTTGTGGTAATTGATCTCGTATAAAAGCACCTCTGAAGTTTTTTTATCGCTAATTTTTTTAGGAGCATCGAGTAAATCAAAATTTGACATGGGAACTATGCGTTCACGCGATATTGTTGGTAAACTGTTCCCAGTCTCAGGCCTTTTCCGCTGTACCATGAATAAGAAGTTCCTGGTAGTCTTAGTTCCTGGTAGTCTTAGACCCTTTCCTGATAGTTTCTGTTTTTGTATTCTTGTCCAGTAGCTTTCTTTAGTGCCATCCCTGCCTCGGTACCAACGGCTCCTAATGCAGCAGCTCTCGCCACCGCTGGGGCCGCGTCTGCAATTAGTGCTGGAATCGTAGCGAGCAGCGGGAATATACCGCCTGATTTTATCATGTCTTTGATCGCGGCCACAGAGAGAGTGACCTGAACATCTTTTATATCCTTGATAGCATCATTGAAATGTTTAATTTGACGAGTTGTCAGCTTATTCTGACCACCAGAAATCTGATTGTGTTTCAGCGATATCTTAGTTCTACATTTTGTTAGCTGAATCCGAGTGACCAGGTGTCAGAGTGACATTAACATGACTATATGACATTTTATTTAATAAAAGATTGATCTAATTGTCTACGTATTTTCCACTGTTGCATCAACTACTCTCATCCGTCCACCAACACCTTCGAGTAGCATTTAATTGTTACTAAGTATGACATCAATTGCTCTGTAATTAGTACATGCAGGAGGGTTTACACGAGCTCGAAAGTGTATGTCAACGACGGACCGTCTGGTTAAATCAAGATGCAACAACGAAACGTAATACATCAGATATAGTTTTCTAAAATCCAACTGTGATATTTTCAGACCAGTATATACATTATTATCACGTCCCATAAATGTCAGCAAACGATGATACGCGCGTGCTATTTGGTTTTGTCCGTAATTAAGCAAAATATCCTCTGATGGTTCTTGTTGACAGTTTATCCTCACCGAGACTTCATTAACGCCCAATTGATCAAATATCATATGGCTGCCTGTTTTGGTTATTTAAGCGCGCTCCATCTTGTATCGCAACAAATATGTGTCGGGATGCAGCAGTGCCTTGTTTTGATGCCAGGTGCCATGTAAATACACCATTAATAGTAGAATCCATGGTCTCCGTTGTCCATGTTAGCCATGATAGCAATGATTTTCCTCCATGATCCATAAATGATAGTAATTTTTCCTCTGCGGTGATTGATGGGGTCATTACTGGCATCCACAGCGAGAGTTTTGTTATATTTACTATTCCAGCATCAGCATCTGGATGTGCAAGATCTGCTGGAACCGTCCAAATTGCATTATTATCGTCGCCGCTTTGCACGAGGACTAATGTATGTTAAGCTCCATAGATAACGTTTCTAACATTTCTGCAAAATCCAAATATTTGAGGTAGTGGAATCGCGCATGAGAATAATCTACGCTGTCCTTCCAACATTGATACGCGTGTTGCAAACCCTAGGCTGTAATTAGGAATAGTATTTACCACATCAAATGTACCAGCCGGTCTCATGTATCAACTGCAGTATCTTGTGTTGCCTTTACCCTAGTATGATAAATGTGTTCAGCGTGATCATTAACGTCCTTAAAGAACATCATAGATGGACCTGCTGATCTTGTATAATCATCAGAATATCTTGCTAACCCCACTATTTTGTGGCAACATCAACATCATGCTCTATGGATTCAATTTCTTTTCCATCAATCATGTATCTAGCACTCTCGAATAGCGCCATGATACCATTATTGACAAAACCAACTTTGGCATGTAGGTCATATGGCGTATTAGCTGCAACATTTGTTACAATTTCTCCTTCTACTTCGATAAATGCTTCAGCGGGTAGAACGTATTTGCTGGTATCATAAACTTGAAGTTCGATTCTTGATCGACTATTTTTGTACTGCATTATAGGAATAGAATTGATAATCTCGTACAGAATCATCTTTGCGCACTGGGACATCTAAATCGAACGCTGTATCAGGTGACGATTTGAACATTCATTATATATTTCTTGATCTAAATCGCGATCTCGATGACTTCGTCAGGCCGCTTCCCGCTATCATATTTGCAGTAATATTGTCCTGATCATTTATCCGCGATGCTATATTCTGATCCACCGCGATATTTATTATTTTACTAATACTCGCAGGCATAATCTCCGTAGATGGTACTTGCCCTAGTGGCTTCGTCGAAAATCCAAGGGATTTTTGTGGTTGTTCCTTTGTCGCCGAACTAACGCTATAGAGGCTCATTGGCAAAAATAAAGGCCACAATTGTTGTCTCATGTCCACAATTTCCAGTGTATTATAGTACTTTGAACCTGTCGTAGAAACGCTAACGTTTCCAAATCAAACAATAGCAAGTGATTTTTTTAACAATTTCCGTGTTCTTTAAATGACCCTGTCTACTTTCCGCGCGCCCTGAGCGCCTGTTCTAAGACAAATCAATAAGGCTATTGATGTCCTAGTAACGTTAGCTACGGCCATGCCTTTTATCGATTTGCACTTCTACAGCTATTAATACTATGTCTGTTCAGATCTCGTCTACATTATTTAATTATTGCTTCTAACAAACTAATGTTGACTCGTGATATAAACGTTATGACCACGGTTATTGGATTATGACTGAAAAATTGTTAAAGCTACATTAAAAATCCTAATAAAACAAACAAACAAACATATATCTATCTATATATCGATCTGTCTGTCTGTCTGTCTCCTTCCGTCAGACTGTCTCTCTATTCACTATAATAAGACTTGTTGTTTAATTGTCCGTTTAGAACGAATAGAGCTTAGGAAAGGAGACAGTTTAACCATATTTTACTGTTTAAACTGTCAAGATTCTCAATGAAGATATAAGCTGTAAGAAAACGAATCAAATATGTAGTTTTACAAACAGTTTTATTCTTTTTTTTTTTGATGTTTTTTCAAGCAATCGGTTTGATACACATATATCGTATTCAAAAGCATTTACTTGTATATATCGGATTTAGCGTATTCGTAACGCATTGCGGTCTCGCCAAGAGGCCCATGGTTCGATTCTCGTAATAGGCAATTTGTCGACGGTACCGATTTGGATGCTTTTTTTGTATATGATTGGGGGCGCCAGCCCAAAGGTACTTCATGTACACCTCCCGTCACGTATATACGTGACGGTGTGATTTTATACACCCCCGGTAAATTAATTCTTGGGGGGAGGTGTACAAAATACATAGACAGTCTTCTGAATATTCTAACATTACGTTTCGCTTAGAAAATCCACTTGAGATATGTCTATGGGCGCCCCCAAAATAAATAATAGCATGGATGCAAAAGCTCTACGTCACACACTAGGATAACCCTCATAGGATAATTCAGAATGAACCCTATGAAAGACACAAGGTTAGTGATAAATATATCAATATCAATTTTTCAAATTAGAAATATATTTTATTATATATAAATTAATTCTGAAAATATCAATGAGATCATAAAAGTTGAAAAATCAAGGAATTCAATTACCAGATCGATTAAATTGTGATCAAGATATTGAATACAGCTCTATAAATAATAAATACGTATTACCAAAAAGGTACGCTTTTATAAAGAAAATCCAGAATACTATTCGCGACTCCCTTGCATTCTGTAACGACGTCAGTAAGTTTGTCCAGTTATTCACTGTTGTAGAAAAAATCAGAAAAGAATTGGGGCAGCAATTTGAAATCAAACGCACAATTAATTTTAAGGTTAAAACAATAAGAGATATTATCTGCCAAACTGAAAAATCCACTTTGGTTACCTCAACATAATAAGTTCTATACAATACAATGGACAGGTAGAACTATTACTCATCTAACGGGTATGCGTATGGTCTTCACCGTGAATGAATTTGTAGGTTTTTTTATTTTTGGTATTTTTTTTTTGCATTTTTCATTGATTTTTTGGTAATTTTTCACTGCATTTAAAAACGCTAGCGTTTGCTATTGTACATTTAACAAGACAAGCTGTCGTTCTATATAATGGTAACGAAGCACTAACGACTAGATTAGCGCGTGAAAGATTAGATGCAATTAAGAAATTTATACCAATTCGTGATTCTGTTAGAGAAAAGCTACAAGCTAGAAAGAGTCTTCAAACTGGTTTTATAATAGGAACTGAAGATCTGTTTAAACCAATAACCACGGCAACTAGGGGGGTAATATCAGCCACCGAGGAAGAAAAAAAACACCTCTTCTTCCTGTACTTAAAAAATAGCAGAAAGATCTAAACTAACAAAAAAAATCTTTAAAAACACTTCCTGGTGACATAATAACTGCCTCACGACTCGACATTCACTGCGTGAGTTGCAATTGTATAATGAATTGGTGTTGGTCGGATAAAGATTCTCGCCAATTTACCGTAGACAGAAAAGATAGTAGTATTGGTCATACCAGAGATAAAGTGATGTTAACATGTATTGAGTGCAACAGACGAAGAGGTGCTAGTTACGACCACGCGGTGGTTATTGAGTATCCTCGGGTATCACTTGTAGTTGTTCACGAGTAAATCCTCGCTGAGGAGCAGTTGAATCCAATCCAAAGACTGGCGGTCTACCCGTAGATCGCGTTATACTAGATATTTTATACGTGGTAACACTCCAAATTGGATCAGAAACTCTTTTTTTACCACCTTCGAGCTCTCCTGACTCATATAAATACCTAACAGTGACATTACAGGGAATTGGTTGTTTTGAAAAATCATTTTGCGGTTTTACGGGTATATACTTTTTTAATGGCGTTGTTAGGTTTCATATTGATTGTTCGAGTAATCTCATTATTTAGCACGGTAATTATGCTTGGTAATCTCTTCACACATTCACGAGATCGTTTATCCTGAATAAATTCCTTCGCGTATTGGTGTCCTAATAACCGCTCAGCAAGTGTCCGATTAAATCGTTCAACGATTGCCTGATCGCGATGTAGTGCAGTAGGTCCTCGTCTGATTATGACATTATGATGCTTCATTGTTGATAATACTGCACCCTGAAATTCCTTGCCAGGATCAACTTGTAATAGATTTGGTCTCTGCAGAGGACCCCTTCAATAAATCCTTTCAAGCCCAGAAGCCACCTCAGATGATGATTTTGTCTTTAATGGTTCTACTTGTTTTTATCTACTCGCAACATCAACTACGGTTAGCACATACTTGTAAACACCATCATGCGGCAGAAATAATATATCAGCTTGATGAACCTCATTAGGGACGCTGACATCAAAATGTGAGAAGTTAATTTGTTTAGGCGGTGGTGGATAAATTTGCCATATCGCCTGTTTGGATAACCAATCCGCTGCAGTAGTACTTTTTGCCTTTGTGGCGCTAGCAAGTTTACCGATTGCTGATTTAGCCCTCCAGTATCCTCTTGGGGAATAATAAATAGATTCCATGTTGTTATTTATTACCAGCACCCGACATTAATTTACTTTTCATCGCCGATTTTATCAACCACGAATCCAACTTTTCTTTGAAGGATTTATCTGTGATATAATTCAACGCATGAATTAAGTTCACATCTGCGATATGTCTGTGTTGCAAATTGCTACTTTTATAAGCAACATCGTGAGCATGACATGCCTTATCAATAGCGTTTATTGGATATTCACTGGGTTTTGGTTGGTTTTGATCAATGAGTCGGATATCGAGACTGGTCTCGGGTCCCAAATAATTATACCCTGGAAGATGTTTTTCTCCACGGTGTTCCCGGTAATTTTGCTAGTTTGGCTGCAATATCACCTCTCTTTTTTTAAACGAATTTAATTTGTTTTATACCATATCGTTCACATATGCCAGTGATAGCTTCTAGGTTATTTTAGTTGTGGTAGGTGTTGGGTCAATTGTTGGTGTACGCGTTCTACATTTCACACAATATAGATCCATAATTTATTTATAATAACATTAATGTAATTTGTTTTTCTACGACAAAAGCACGAGAACCCGTTAAGCATCATGCATCGCTACCAACTTCTATTCGCATGATTATATATGGACCGTCTGGAAGTGGCAAGACACAGTTGTTACTTAATTTAATAATGAGATGGATGAAATGGGACATGTTGTATTTAGTAGCCCCGAGTGTAGACGATCAGCGATGTAAGAAAGTGTTAAAGGATTTTAACGAGAAAGCTTCGGAGATCACCGGAGGGGATATTATTGAATTTATAACCGATATCTAGGAAGCACCGAACATTGATGTTATTGATGGAAGTATAAACAATTTAGTCGTATATGATGATGTGGTATTGGATAAACAAGCAAATCCTACCAGGATATGTTTCAGAGCTATGCGTAACAATATTGATGTAATTTATGTTACTCAAAAATACACGCAAGTACATAAAATGATCAGAGAAAATTGTTATATTCTTGTTATATTTAATGGAGTTGACATACATACGCTACGAAATATTCACCAGACATGGTGCAGTGGAGACATGGATTATAACAATTTCATAAAATTCTTTAGTCACGCTCAGTCAATCCTACATGGATTTGTAACGATAAATGTGAATGACCCTAGATCACGATATCGTATCGGACTTGATAAAATATTCGGTTGAAATCGTAACATTATTCTTTGAATTTCACTAAATGATTTTTCACCTAGAGATGTCGGATTCTCCCCTTGAATTTTGGGAGGTTTTGAGAAACCCCTAATTTGACAAATAGGGCTCTAAAATCGTTAAGGCTCCATTTGGCAAAAAGAGGCTTAAAAATGTTTGATTAAAATCCAACTCAATTAGAGATGTCGGATTCGCCCCCTCTGCTGCCTTTTTAAATAATAATTTTAAATAATAATATGGAATCATCAGCAACGAAGAATTTTCTTACTTTTCATTCCGCATCATTTTCATGTTGTATGAAGTCATAATGAAGAGATAATTCCATCTGAAATCTAGTTAACATATAATAGACTTGTGTTAAATGTCAGGGCTTCATCATTGTCATTGAGCATCATTTGCATGTTATATGAATTCATAATAAAAAAATAATTCATAATGATATCTAGTTATATCAATTACACTAGTGTTAAAGGTCAGGGAATCATCATTATCATTCAGCATCATTTGCATGTTATATGAATTCATAATGAAGAAATAATTCCGTCTGAAATATAGTTACCATCAATTAGACTAGTGTTAATGGTCACGGCTTCATCATTTTTATTCAACATCATTTGCATGCTATATGAATTCATAATAAAGAAATGCTTCCGATTGAAATGTCGTTAATATCAATTAAACTAGTGTTAAAGGTCAGGGAATCATCATTATCATTCAGCATCATTTGCATGTTATATGAATTCACAACGAAGAAATAATTCCGTCCGAAATCTAGTTAACATCAATTAGACTAGTGTTAATGGTCAGGGCGTCGTCATTTTCATTTAGCATCATTTGCATTCTATATGAATTCATAATAAAACAATAAATCCGCCTGAAATCTTTGATGATCATTTGATTCATAGTACCGGTAGCTCTAACGACATTTGTATGATAGCTACTAAATCAATTGTGTTGGAGGTTTATTTGTACTTGTTTTATCATGGACTATCTGAACATCCTTGATAACCTCAACATATGGGCTCCATGCATATCTCGTAAGCGTGAGAGACTCAAAACGCAATTCGGGAAATGCCGTGTGATACAAGATTACTTTGCACATGTTTGAACTAGTTTATTACTCAATATAGAAAATGTGAATTTAAGCACACTTCTGATAGCCATTTGAGAGGTGGCTGGAAATTATGTATCTTGCAAGTCAATTTGGATTGCCTAACATTCACATTATGACCTGTTATTGCATTCCATCGCAAACCCAGTGGCATAAAATAATTAATAGAATGAGTTTATGTTGAGGACCAACACATAATTGCTGCAATGTAGATGAAGGAACTCGGGACAAAGCCTTAGGAGGTGCTCTGAAAATGTTACCGAATCCCAATTGTTGGGTTCCAATATCATCATGGTAAACCTTTCTCATTCAGCAAAGAACGATTGGAATCTTCACCTTACCTGGATCTATGATAATGGTGGGATTATGGGACCATTAAATAAAACGCTGAAAAACTTATGGTCTCATAGAATACTGGATAGGATGATTTACCTTAGCAGCAAGAAGGGTGAACATACTTTCTCTAATTGGGTTAGATTTCAAGCAAATAATTTTATAGCTCTGTTTGTCAAATTAAGGCCTTCTCAAAACCGACAAAAAATGTCCAACATTAAGGCCTGTTACGAATCCGAAACACAGACGCATATTTTGTTGTCATGGTTTTGTTAGTTGTTATGGTTTTAACCGAATATTTTATCAAGTCCGATAAGATTTCTTGATCTAGGCTCATGCATATTTATCGTTACAAATCCATGTGGGATTGACTGAGCATGACTAAAGAAATTTCTAAAATGAATTATGTCCATATCTCTACTGCAACAGGTCTGGTGAATATATCGTAGCGTATGAGTGTCAACTTCATTAAACACAGGAAGAATATTACAGTTATCCCTGATCACTTTTGGTACTTGAGTATACCTCTGAGTAACATATATAATATCAGTATTTTTTTGTTGGCCCCGTGAAAAAATCCTAGCCGGGAGTTTCTTCGATATCGGTTATAAATTCAATAATTTCCTCATCTATTTTGCTTTCTCGCTAAAATCCAATAACACCTCGTAACATCGCTTATCGTCTATGATCGGGGCTACCAAATATAGTATATCCTATTTCATCCATCTGGTTATCAAATTAAGTAACAATTGTGTTTTACCGCTTCCAGACGGACCAATTATAGTCAATCTGATTGATTTCTGCAGCATCGCATGGTGTTTGACATGTTCCCGTCGTCGGGTAGCTGAATTATCAATTAAATGCATGTTATTATATACCAATTATGGATCTATATTGTGTTAAATGTAAGACACAAACAACATTCAACAATTACAACAAGCCATAACAGATCAGCACTTCCAGGTAAGTGTGTACAATGTGGTACACACAAATTTAGATTTATTTCTATGAAATCGGGTAATGATTTTTAAGAAAACGAGGAGATGATATTGTAGTAAAATTGAAAAAACTACAGGGAGCTCCACGGGTAAAATATCCAGGAGAAAAACATCTTCCAGGGTATAGTGTTTGTGCCCTGGAACCAGACTCGACATAGGACTAAAAGCCAAGACCAACCCCGATCCGGAGAATATCCAATAAACGCTAATGATACTATACAATTACAGCTCGCGCAGTGATTATTCTGTTGTTGCTTTAGCGTAATTATAAACTCAACATCTATATTAAATAATCGTTTGTTTTAATTTTCCTGTTGTTTATAACCAGCAAGTTTTGTTCTTATTATATCATTCCTGACAATATCACTGATTGTGGTGTCATTAGCATCTAGAACAACTCTTCAAAGTTGATTTATTCTTTGTACTCTGGACAATGCGAGATAAACTAAATTCGACCACTCGATGCGATCATATACGATCCAAACAATCGTATAGGATATAGTCAATCCCTGGGAAGAATGTATCATCATTTCGTAACCTAGCGTCGACATAGATCTATAAGCGCGCAATGCATCTTCCACAACACTGATAGCAACCAACACAATATCATTTAGCACTAGAGTTTGTTTTTCAGGCTGTCCTGGAACATCAACTTCAATATTCTTGTCCGTAGGCCTATAACAAAATGGTACTGAAAGTGTTGCAATTTTTTCTTTGTGTTTGACCGCGCTTGAAGTGTGTCTCTGACTATCTTTCTACTTGCCACTATGAAGTCGTTTGGTCTCCACTCTTCCCAAAACACATTTAATGGGGATTCTGAAATTATTTCACGCGCTTTTTCACACTGGACTTTATTTGGTTGTAATCTGATTAATTTTTTGAACTCACTTAATTGTGGATCAAGCGCTCTATAATCAGTATTAATTTCTTCATGATTAATCTACAAAATTCTTCAACCAATCATACGGATGCAAACCGACAAATCGTGGTGGTTGACCATGACCGCCACACATTATTACAGCTGTATTTTCAGTAACTACCACCCGATAAACGTTTTTAATATATCTAACAACACTGTACATATTTCGTTAATAATAATGATTTCAGTAATAAATTTTTCACCCATTCGATCAGGAGTCCATGCGTCACCTTTACACTGAAAGAAACTGATATGTGCAGGATTTAACTCCTCGTTGTTTCATCTCTCTTGCAAGTCTGTGTGTTGGTGTTAGCAGAATCATGTTTGATTTGCCTCGAAATAATTCGATCACTCGTGTTGTTTTTCCGATCCACCGCATCCGTTTAATTAAAAACGGTTTTAAATCTAAATATAAGATAGGATAACGAAGGGGCTTTTTTAGTTCTGATATATGATTATTTTTAATGTAATTATCTTCAATCGTAACATCTGCTGATTTAGTGTAATAGCGCAATATTTCTTTTCTTATTCGTCATGGTCCCCAACACTCATCAAAATTTGTAAATTCTGCCACTGCTTCGCTATGTGTGATATCTATATCAAATGAATAAGTTGCGACTCTACCAGCAAATTCAGGAAATCTGTTTATCATCGATAGCAAATTGTTATAAGTATAAGCCAGCATAGACGCCCTTAGATGTACGTATTACGGACAATTCTTTATCAATATAGCTAACAATTGTACCGAATTTTGTTCCATCGGACAAGAAAGCATCTTTACCATTGACATATTTACCTCTAGATGTTTCTTCCGCGATTATAAAATCGTATTTAGCATCATCTAGAATTAATCGTGAATAATGTCGCTTGTGATCATATGCTCCACCCTCGGTGAATTTTCCAATTATTCTTCTTCCGAGTTCCTTTGCATGTTTATTTCTGACTTCAAAGATCTCCTTGGATGTTTTAACAATATATTCTTCGTCTAGATCAGGAAATCTGTCTTTGTAATCGTTAATTATACTATCAAGACTATCGGATTGTGGTAACCAAATTTCAGTCTGCGCGTGATATAATATAATTGCCTCGGAGACAGTCAGCGATATCGGGTAAAGACCCATTAATCGCAACTCGTGTTATCGAATGGGTGGGATGCCCAAATCGTTTAAAATACCCAGCGCACTCTCCATACCAGAGAAAACTACCTGGATAACACGCAACCATATCAACCGAAAAAAACATTTTAAGCATCAGTGATTGTGGTATTCCATAATCCACCGTGTCTGTAATCTATACAACTGACTTGAACATCTGAGAGAAATGCAGCGCGTGTTGGTTTCCACAGATTTTCCTTCTCGCGAAATGAGCTGCAACTGATGAGATTGTAAAACAGTTTGTTAGTAATTCCTTGTTAGTATCCGTTGAAACATTCGGAGCTAGTTTTCTCATTGCGTCGTGAATAGATTCGGTACGGTATATTTCATCGTTAGGTCTTACAAATTGGTCAAATTTACACTCTTCGTCTTCACAATTCTGAAATAAAAACACTGACACAGGATTGTATTTACTTTAAGCGTGAATATAGTCATAGAAATTCCCCTCGCCAGAAAACTCAACGAGTAGATATGTTATGGTTCTAACCCGTGGAAATATTGTTACTGCATAAGACCACGCGTGTGCGTTATGATCAAAGATCTTCATTGGCCCTCCCTCCCCATTTATATTTCGATTTGTATAATATTTCTCATGTTAAAGTCGCTATGGTTATTGGGGATTTTGATATTTTTTCTAACGCAGCCACATTTTGAATTGTGGCCCCATTATCATTGACTGTTAGTGCCCATTCATTTATTTCTTTTACGTCTTAGATCTGTTAATTTATTTCCACGTACCTCATTTATATAATGCTCTATTATTCGTTCGACTACATAATTTATCCCTGTCCTTGACAAGGTCAGCGACGACAGCTTCATTGGTTTTAATTTCTCAACACTCGGGTTTTCATTTATCGGATAAATCCCATGAACAACTGCGGTTCCAGGATAAGCTCTACCGTATTACGGTTTGTCAATTCCAGTCAACACTCCTGGTTTGGAATCCTGAAATACGGTGACAGTTTTTTTTCTCCAAGATAGGATTGAGTTTATCGCGAGTAATTCAACTACCTGTTTCTGAACGGATAATGAATTTCACTCTGATAAAATACTTCCTATGGTCAAGATGAGATATTAATCCTGCTGCCCTCTGGTCGTTTATGGTAGCAACAGCAATACCATCAATTCGAAATGTTGACCAACAATGAATGCTCCGTTGCGTTTAAATTCGTTAAACCCTTCATGTATTTTACCTATGATGCTTCTGTCACTTATTAGACCCTTTTTTGGGGTATCTAAGGAGACTCTATAGAGATTGAATTTAACATTTGTACAGGGTGTGATTTTGGATAATCTATCAAACTCCTTCATATTATAACTAAAACAAGTATTTAAATAAAGAATTTATATATAATGAATCACTGTAAATGGCTTATGATAGGATCCGAAACCGTTGGTAACAAATCATGCAGAAACGAGTTATGTGGATATCAATCACAAAGTGTGCGACGTGGATTCTTAAGTCCGTTATTTTGTATACATTGCAGTGTTGAGTATGAAGAAAGACACATCTGTGATTCCAATGTGGTAATAAGCGATGCAGTGAGCTTAAGCACTATTATGATAAGAGAGTCATGGACTCTATTCCTCACTCTGTCCCTGACAGACTTCAGACATAACTTTAAGTATCAAATATGTTCTACCTTTCCAATATCGATTCATTAAAAAATACAAGCCATTAACGAATCATTAACATATAACAGCGATGTAAATAAATTCATTCCGCTATTTAGCGCAGTATAACAGATCAGGTCTGACCTTGGTAGACAATATGAAGTTAAGAAAACTATAAATTCCAGAATTAAACAATTAAAAGAACTCATTAAACACAACAGCACACTACCATGAAGTTATACACGAAATATAGTAACATGCTACCAGGAAGTCAGAAAACGTCTTCTAGGTATTGAATGTGAAACTAGATCAGTGTTATTATTTTGTTATGTACCGCGCAACACGGAAGCAAAATAATACATATATCTTAAAACGGAAATCTTACTGGGAAATCTTAAGATGTGAAATAGTTTAGGTAAAAGTCTTTACGATGAAAATCTTCTAGGTAAAAGTCTTTAAGACGGAAATCCTTTACGATTGAGATCTTAAGACGGAAATCGTTTACGATCTAAATCCTTTAGGATTTTACAAACATACTAATTTGTAAAGTCTCTCCTTGTGAATCAATCAGATTATTGGACTGGTCAGTGAGTTTAAAATTAATTCTCGTTAATGAATCATTATGACATCGCATATACACTACACTAACGGGTTCCTGGATAATTAAAAATCCGGGTGGAGCCGTTTGTGCAAACGAATATAAAATGTATCCCTGCTAGGCCTGATTTGATCTTTCGAGATTTATTTAGTAACTTCCATCAATAACATCACATACTAGATTTACTGCAATCACCGAGGATATATTAACGTTTTGAGGAGCAGTGCCTAACACCATTGTCTGTGTCATTATTATGTTTGAGGATAGTTGTTTGGGGTTGTGGTATTTTTCTCCATGCGGATAGTATCAGATGAAAGTCTGCATTTATAAGATCACTAAGTGTTTTCTTTAGTTTATCTGTTCTAAATGCTGGTAATGAAAATGTTGATAAATGTTGCTCTGATATTTTATAATGATCAATATGTATTTGTTTATCGTTTTTATTATTCTTACCTATTTCAAATTTACTGTTAATTATTATTTAAATGAGATCTCGATTAGCATATTCTAAAAATGATATAATATAAATTATATATTGGACTGTTTTAATAATATTCATTTCCAGATTGTCATCAGGATAGTTCAGAAGATAACTATCAAATAATCGTATTAAATTATCATAGGTTGTTTTATAGTTAGCTTTAATTTCATTAGCATCATATATTAATTTTGTTTCACAAACATAAGGTATCTGAGTTTTTGGATCAATATCAGTTAATGATATTGTCGTTATAGTATCAGACGTAAAAAATACTACGGTTACGTAAATTCCAATCGGACACACTATATTTTGAAGATGATAATCCTCTCCACGATTCTCTAAATTGTGTAGGGTTTAAATCAATGATAAAATCATTTAGTCGTGGCTCTGGCGGCATTTGATATTTAGGTGGTGGGATTTCAGGCCATCCTAGCACGGTTCTTATAGAACTCTGATATATATCTACGAGGTACACGCGGATGATAATGTTGGTTCATTAACTGTTATAACGATTTTTTTTATTCTTTTCCCGTAATGAACTTTATTCTACGTTGTAATTCATTATTGATATGTTTGATTTAGTAAGTCCCAGATGGTAAGGAAACTATATTCAAATCTAGAGTTCCGTCTGGTTTATTTTTACTCGCAAACACCAAAGAATTAATCGGTTGCTGCACACCAAATGATTTTGATCTAATATTTGGCCAGCTGTGGTATACTCGTAATTTTGCTAGTGCTATCTCTTTAACCGGAATTGCAGTGGGTAAAGTCACATTGATTTCAGGGTTGGTTGAGGCTATTGAGATCACGGTTGTCTTTTGCGGCGTTGTGTTTGTCGCTATCTGCTGCAGTAATTCCGTTGTTGATGTTGAAGTCATTATTATTGTGTTGCTTTTCTAATTTTGATGTTGTTGTGTGGTCGATGTTCATCACCGCTGAGAATTCGTTATTTGATAGTGTTATGTCATCGAGACTAGATAATATCAGCGACGGCAATTGGGAATACGTGGCTAAAGGAATGTGTAACTGAATTATATGCTCGTGTAATTTATTCTGATTGCATGTGGATATTTGTTTGTGATGATGCTAAGAATCCCTATAATTGTTGTCGCCGATAACAGACAAATTGTGACAACTACAGGTGCCAGTGCTGTTATCGCTGACAACAATATACCCGTTCCAGCAATTACACTTGAAAGAGAATACACAAAAATGTCAACTCTGTTAATTCGCCTGCGGTATTTTTTTTATCTACGCGCTATACTCGTCAATAAGACTTTTTAGTTTAGTTTGAAACTCACTGAATTGATCATATCGATATTGTTGGACATTCATTATACTATTTACTTAAATCAATTACAAATTCTACGTAGTATGTCATTGATGTCCGAGTTGAATTACCACTGACAGGCGTTATTGTAAATGTTTCCATGGCACCCTTATCTATTATTCTACTTGCAGTATTAATTCCCGTAGATGTACCCGATGACACTTTAAAGTGCATTGGTGACAGTAGGGTCAATCTGAAGATACCTCTGGTAATATTGATAATATTATTTTGAGGTGTCCAAGCGAAAAATCCATGATTTGTCGAGTACACTGTATTGATATTTTGTTTATGTGGTGTTTTGATTTTTTTCGAGCCGGTTCGCGATAACAGGAAAATCACTAACGATATTGTCCTGTGTTTGTTTAATCGTATCGATATTTGTTATAATATCAGAAAGTTTCATTGGGACAGTCATCGGAGTACCAATGAAAATATCGATGGTTTCGTCTGATTTTCTAAAATTCCTACGGGGGTTATACTCATAATATAGCGTCTTTAATTTATCATCTGTAATTTTATGCTCACCATATAACGTCGTTAGTTTATTGTCTAACACATCTACATATTGGTTTGTCACAGCATCAGTTTACAATGTTGGATCATCAAGTGCGGTTATTTTATTTGAGCTCATGTTGAGGGTACCTTGTCATTGTGTCACCGGATGTTTTTCCTCCATTGTTAATATTATCTAGCACAGTTGGTACAAAAAACTCCTGGTTTAATTTTACCGCTGGAATCAAACACCGCTTGGGGATGTTCGGTTACTCCAATAAATTTGACTAGAATGTCATTCAAGGAAACATTACTCGTTTTCAATTTCCCTTGTTTATCTTGAAATATGACAATTTCGTTTAGATTTACACTTGCAAGGTTTAATATCTTGGATATTTCATCTTCGATTATTTTTTTTTGTACATTTTTGGTTGCAGATATTTCCCCGGTGTCTTTTTCAGACTTGAGGGAGATCTTCCCCAAATATCAATCATTGTGCGACCAACTATTATACTCTAAGATCTCTATCAAAAGGGATTACTCGTATTTTCATGTACGGTTTCATGAGGTGGTTTAGTTGATGATGATATAGCGCTTAGTACATTGAATACTTCTGGCCGCTTATTGGTGGGTCTGTCGTTTTTTTGTGTTAGTAGCGTGGAGTACCAGGTCTTCATTTTATGAAAAGATTTTACTTGATGTATATAACGCATCAATTCGTTCGGTGGCACTAATCCATATGAATCAAAATAAACAATTACACGTGGATAAATCGCGTACGCAACCCAGTGAGTACCAGATCCGGTTCTCTTATCGAGATTAATGATACTGGTTTCAGTACTGTTTGGTTGTTGTGGTAATTGATATCGCATAAAAACACCTTTGAAGTTTCGTATCGCTAATTTTATAGCAACATCGAGTAAATCAAAATTTGATAACGGTGCTAGCAAACTGTACCCGGTAGTCTCAGTCCGTTTCCTCTGTACCATGAATACGGAGTTCCTGGTAGTCCTAGACCTTGTCCTTTTACTGATCGTATCTTGTTTTGTATCCTCTTCCAGTCGCCTTCTTTAATGCCATCCCAGCGGCGGTACCAAGAGCTCCGGGGGCGGTGGCGGCAATTAGCGCTGGTAACGCAGCGAGAAGTTGAAATATACCACGGACAGATCACGGACGCAGTGACCTGAACACCTTTTTATCTTTGCTATTATCATTGAAATGTTTAATCTGACGATCTGTCAGTGATAGTTTATTCTGACCAACGGAAATTTGTTTGTGTTTTAACGATATTGTAGTTCCACATTTTTAGCTGATTCCGATTGCACCTTTTTAATCTGATCAGGAGTCAGAGTAACACTAACATGACTATATGACATTTTATTTAATACGAGATTGATCTAATTGTCTACATGTTTTTGGAAAACGTGTACATGTTTTCTACTGGCGCATCAACTAACCTCATTCATCCACCAACTTCTTCGAGTAGCATTGATTTATCACTTAGACTGATGGCAATTGCACTGTAAGAAGCGCATAAGAAGGATGGACATGGACTGTCAGGAGGAGTTTGTGTTACACGAGCTCGGAAATGTATGTCAACGACGGACTGTCTGGTTAAATCAAGATGTTCCAATGAAAAGTAATACATCCGAGATCGATTTCTAAAGTCAAATTGTGATATTTTCAGACGGGTATCTACCTTATTATCACGCGCCATAAATGTCAGCAAATGATGATACGCAAGTGCTATTTGGTTTTGTCCGTAATGAAGCAAAATAGCCACGGATGGTTCTTTTTGGCCGTTTATCCATAACGAAATTTCAGTAACACCCAGTTGATCAAATATAATATGGCTGCGTATCTGAGAATTTAATCGTGTTTTAATCTGTAACGCAATAAATATATGCCGCAGCGCCGAAACACCCTGTTCTGATGGCATGTGCCATGTAAATATACCGTTAACAGAAATCTCTATAATATTTGTTGTTGTTGTTAGCCATGCTATCAATGATTTACCACCTGTATCCATAAATGATAGAAAAAAATTCCTCTGCGGTGATTGATCGAGTTATTAATTGCATCCACAATTAAAGTTTTGTTATATTTACTTTACCATCAGGAACACCATCACGATGCTAGATTGCATCATTATCATCACCTTTTCGCACGATGACCACTGTATGTTTCGCTCCAAAGATAACCTTTCTAATACGTCTGCAAAATCCGAAAATATGAGATAATGGAAATGCGCATGAAAATAATCTCCTCGGTCCTTGCAACATTGATATGCGTGTTGCAATCCATAGGTTGTAATTAGCGGCATTAACATCACTGATAATATGAAAAGCAGCATCTGGTCTCACATATCTAGCTCGTGCTGGATCAACTGCAGCATGTTGTGTTGCATTTACTTTAACATACTGAACATGTTCAACGTGATCAGTAATGTCCTTAGTGAACATCATATATGGACCTGCTGATCTTGTATAATCATCATAATATCTTGCTAAAAACCACTTTTGTTGTGGCAACATCAACATCGTGCTCAATATGTTCAATACCTCTTCCATCGGTCATATATCTAGCGCTACTAAATAATGCCATAATACCATTATTGACAAAACCAACTGGCAAATTTGGGTCATATGGCGTATCAATTGCAACATTGGTTACAAGTTCTCATTCTACTTCGATAAATGCTTCAGCGGGTAGAAAGTATTTGCTTGTATCTTGAAACTGAAGTTCGATTCTTGATCGACTATTTGGTTGTAAAGTGTTATAAGAATACAACTGATAATCGCGTATAAAATCATCTTTTCGCACTGGGGCATATATATCCAATGCTGGGTCGGATGAAAATGTGAAAATTTGATTATATATTTCTCGATCTAAATTTCACTAAGGATTTCAAACCACTTCCCGCTATCATATATACAGTAATATTCCTTTGAGCGTCAGATCCTTTATTTATTTGCACTGCTATTTTTTGATCCACTGCGCTGTTTAATTTTTTACTAAAACTCGCAGGCATAATCTCCAAAGATGGTAGTTTTCCCGGTGGTGGATTTTCTTCCGTCGTCGAATCAGCGTGATTAGGTTTTCCTTGGCGGCGAATTATTTTTTACCGGAAACTCACCAACAGCGCTAATACCCTTATCACGAGTACCATCGGTAGCTTTTATCGATTATTGTTTTGCGTTTGGTGCTATTTTTGGAGCCATCCTTGCAAAGAACTCTTGAACATCATCCCCGAGACCAATTCCATAATACATCTTATAATAAGGCAATAGTGTCACGGACAATCAATCACCGGTGACATTAGTCACTGTGGTAATCATCAACGAGTTCATCGATAAATTCTCCATATACAGCAATATCCATGATATCACCTTCAAATAGTCGTCGGCAGATACCAGTGGCTTCATTAATTATTTTCGGTGAGTTATTTCCAGCTGGTTCATCCCCAATGAGAATTTATAATCGTGCTATGTCGTCTAGAATATTATTAGGACAGGGTACATGACAACTGCCATGGGTTTTAGAATGAGAAAATCTAGCTGCAAATTTTTGACCAGTTGCACCTTGCGTATCATCATCTTCTTGTCGATCAGATGGCATATAATACGATAGTTGAGGATCTTCTTGTTTATTTTGTCTCCGTGTTTGTCTCCGTGTTGGTGTTTGACGTTCTTTCCATTTTCTTTGACATTCTTCTATTTGTCTTTGACGTTCTTCTCTTTGTTGTATATCATAATCAGCAATTATATCTCGATAAAATATAGATCCAAATTCTTTTGTATTTATACGACCAATCCCCTTGTTCCATTTATATAACCAATCAACCGATTCATCACGCCTTGGTCTTTTTTCGTTATATTCTTCTTTGAAAAATTCACTTCTTGAATGATAGCTTTTATCAGCAAAATCATCAAAAGTGTGAAAATCTTTTTGGTTTTAATATTTGAAATTGTTTTATTAATTTTTTGAGCTTCATCGGTAAATTTATTCATAAAAGAAACACCTTTTGAGTTTTAGCAACAGCGCTTTCCTGTTCTTCAACAGTTTGAGATTGTGGTTCAGCTCCAGCGATCTATTTTAACAACGGAAGAATACCTTTTTCTATCTTCATTGTCAACAATATCTCCCAATATAGCTTTCTCAGTAGCCAATGCAGGTTTCTCACTAGATGTAGTTACTGGTGTGAATAATTGTTTAGCACATGTTGCAAAGTCGGCTTGAGATTCCTGTATAGCTTGTAATTTATTTCTAACAGAATCTGTAACCGGGATACTTTACTTTATTGCCTCTAATTGATTTCTAGCTAGTCCAGTTGTTAACGATTCTCGTACCATTTATGTTATATGATATGATTTAATTCATAATAACTCACAAAACCACGACAACAAATATGCGTCTGTGTTTTGGTTTCCTAACAGGCCTTAGTATCGTTTTTGGACATTTGATTCGTTTCGAGAAGGCCTTAATTTGACAAACAGAGCTTTAAAATTGTTAGGACTTAACGTGACAAATATAGCTCTAAAATTGTTTGCTTGATATCTAACCCAATTAGAGAAAGTCTGTTCACCTTCTTGCTGCTACCTTCCTTCTGTCTCTTCTACTTATTCAAGTTGATCCTAAATATGAGTATAGATTTGGTTGTTAAGTGTAACATGGCTAATGATTAGTCCCTATGGTATAGATATGTATCTTTTTACACCTGTTGTAAATTCCTAGTAGCAATTAGGGCTTTATTTGTTGTGGCTATATAATATGAAGTGACCATTCCACGCATTTGTACACGCTTATTCCAGTGTTATGCAGAGTGGAATGATGTAATCTTTGGTCTGAATATGAAGGATTGTCAAAAATACTAGGATAATCAAATGGTCAAGACCTTGAAAATCAACTCCTGGTTACACAAATGGACAACAGAGGAGGCATCGGTGTTAAAATATATCCGTAGGAACTTGCAGTTTGTCATTGACAACATAATCAGTCCTAACGTGTCAGTAAGTGTTCCCACTGCGGAGTCAATTGAAAATAGAATATTCGT